>JAYDZK010000113.1:23669911-23713737 GCA_034509185.1 Euphonia xanthogaster
GCCGGGGCCGGGGCCGGGGCCGGGGCCGGGGCCGGGCGGGGCTGGGCGGGGCTGGGGCCGGGGTGTTCAGGCCGCCCCCCTCGTAATCATCCTGCTGTTCCCCACAGAGCAAGCAGGAGATTCACCGCCGCTCCGCGCGGCTCAGGAACACCAAGTACAAGTCTGCGCCCGCCGCGGAGAAGAAGGTTTCCACGAAGGGCAAGGGCAGGAGGCACATCTTCAAGCTGAAAAACGTAAGGCGGAGCGCCGGGCCGCGGCTGGGCCGGGAGCCCGTGCCGGGCTGGGCCGGACACGGAGCCCGCGGGAGGAGTGGAAAGAGAAACCGGTCATGGGAGTTCAGCACTCACTTCTCCACATAAAATCCTGGAGATGAAAACGTTAGCTCTGTTGCTTGGAGCTTTAAAGTAATAATGTTTGCTAGTTTTCTTAGAAGATAATGTATCTGTATGCTGTCTAAAAAGAAAAACAATTTCTGGAACTTTACGGTTTATTTGTGTTAATGCTCTTGATTTTCAATTTCTATATTCTTTTCGTAGCCTATCAAGGCTCCTGAGTCCGTGTCCACTATAATTACAGCAGAATCAATCTTTTATAAGGTATGGTTTATGCAAATCTATTTGCAAAAATGATTATCCTGTTTCTTTTTCTAATGTCAAGAATTCTCATGGACAGTGAAAACACTAGAGATATAATCATGGAAACTGTTCTTCCTTGCCTTACAGTTGTGTAGAATTTTGCTTTGCAGTAGTGATTGCTGTTAAGTCTTGCAAGGTACCTAAGTTGTTTACCTAAGTAGTTTAAATAGTTACCATTATCCCAGGTTTTTCTCTTCCAAGAAAAAGTGTGCATCTATTTTTTTTTTTTTTTTTGTAATTATTGCTGTCAGCATTTTTAAACTTCACTGGCACTGTGCAGAGGTCAAGTTACTGGAGATGATTTGGATTTGTGTGATGTTTCCTACCTTAGGTGCAGAACATATTTCCCATAAAGCGGGTGGGTTGCAGTGCCCCAGCATCTCAGCTGGCTCCTATTTGAGAGCTGGTGCAACAATCCCAAACACCCTGGGAACAAGATCTGTTGGCACTTGCAGTGAAGCAAGAGGCAGCCTTCTCACATTCATGCTTGAAAGCAGCTTTACCAGCATGCCAAGGTGTTGGTGTTCTAAAGTTCTGAAATTTGCTTTTGTTTCCCAGCAGTACAAGCAAACAGAATGGTTTTTTCCCCTTTTCCCTCCCCCAAAGTCAGGATAGGCAGTGGGAGACTGCACAGCCAGTGCTGGCCTGAGATTCCGTACTCTCCAGGGACCTGATGCTTCATGCCTGGCATTCCAGATGAATCTCTTGTTTGCTGTTGACCAGTTCAAAAAAGAATTACTGTCTCCTGTGTCTGTTTTTATCAGAAATTCCTAAGAACTCTGCCACAGCCTCTGTCCTCCTTATGTAGAATGTTGCTGCTTTGATGCTTTGCAGTGTTGTTGTGAATAGGCTTGTTTGGGGTTGTTTGTGTTCTTTTTATCTGTTTTAAAAGCACCTTTCGTTCTTATGCCACCATTCTTTTGAGTGTGGCTGAATTGAAGCTGCCTTTCAAGACTGGCATAAATTAGTATAGTTTAGGGTACTGATACTTAATACATGAATCAGGATGTGAAGTGAAGCTGACAAAAAACAGGTTGTTTGATTTCAGTGTCATTTGTATGCCTTCCAGGGTGTGTACTACCAAATTGGAGATGTTGTTTCGGTTGTTGATGAGCAGGATGGAAGAACATACTACGCTCAGATCCGTGGATTTATTCAGGACCAATACTGTGAAAAGAGTGCTGCACTAACGTGGCTCATTCCTACCCAAGCCAGCCCCAAAGACTGTTTTGACCCAGCATCCTATATCATAGGTAATCTCTAAGCCTTCACTTTGTGCAGCTTCTTGGATGTGCCTATGCTAATGCAGAGTTGTATACTTTGAATGAACATTTTAGCTCCTCAAGGTGTTTTAGGCACGTTCCACATTTTAGACTCTAATCTTGTAAACATCTCATTTACTGTAGTAACACTTTTTATTTATCTTGTGTATATAATATGATTACCACTATTGCAGTGTGTGATTATCTTGTACTGTGATTATCTGAGTGTTTGTGGGTACAGTTACAGTTGTGCAGCTTTGAAGATCAAATTATTGCTCTATAGATAGGTTTAAACCATTGTAACTATGATTCTGATATAGCAGTCCAAGTTGTTTCTTTTAAAGTGACCTGAATTACTTGACCTTTATCCTGCGTATTCAAAATACATAGCATGGTGTAGAGACTGTTCTGCTGCTGGATGGTAAAATCAGTAATTCAGAAAAGTATTTCTAACAGGCAGGACACAAATAGAATGTATTTTAAATATATTAGCTACAGTACTTCACTCAAATATCTGAATGCTTCAGATAGGATGGGGGGGAAGATCAGCCCAGCAAAATTAAAGGTAGAGGTTTCTTGCCTAGTACAGGAGGCTACCTTCCTAGGAAAGTCATGGTTTGCAAAGGCAAATTCTGTAAGAGAATGTTGGCTGTTGTGGCATATTTTCATTCAACATATTTAGTTTTATGCCTTTAAGTTTTGCTTTGAAATTTTTTTTCTAGGACCAGAAGAAGATCTCCCAAGAAAAATGGAATATTTAGAATTTGTTTGTCATGCACCTTCAGAATATTTCAAATCTCGATCATCCCCCTTCCCTACTGTTCCTACAAGGCCAGAGAAGGGCTATATATGGACTCATGTGGGACCTACTCCTGCCATCTCCATTAAAGAAACTGTAGCAAATAATTTATAATTTTTAAGGAATACTTTGAACTAGTTATTTTGTGTATATCCTCCAGTTTGTAAACCCCTTACAAGAAGTTTTAAAAATTATAAAATGTGCTGGTTTATTTTACAGATTATGGTATTTATTTGTTTTAGATATATCAGACCTTTGAAGGGGAAGTTTTCATTCCAGTTGATGCATCATTTTGGTGCTCTGCTCTTCAGACATTATTGTTCATCTTGGGACAAAACCACAAGTTTCATGTCATTTTTGACTTCTGAAAGTTGCCTTTAGTATTCATTCTTACTTTTTAAGTTATTTTCCAGAAGAGGAGTTTAAAAGATATAATCACTCAGCATTTTATGACTGTTTAGTTTAGTTAATTGTGACTGCTGGTTTTATTTCCTTGTTAAATAATGTAAGACTAGCTTCACCTAAATACTAAAACGGTCACTGATGCAGTTAACAGTTTTCTGTCACATGGAGAGGAGTGATCTACCTGGATTTCTCCAGACTGAAACCCCATCCACAAAGAGGGACTCTAAAAGTCACCTTTTATGGGAATTTTGTTAATCTGAATCTGAAATGTGGGCTATGTGTGTAGCTTTCTGCTAAACTTACTTAAATAAGGGCATAAATCTCCTGGAAAATTTGATGTAAATTCAAAAATTAATTTTATTTGCCATCCTGGCATTCTCATTGCAGAAGTATATCTGCATTTCCTGAGCAAGCCAACACTGACATATGATTTGAGTTTCAGACTGTTAGTATTTGTTTGCCTGTTAGCTTGGACTCATAAAATTGATTTTAAATTGTTTTTTCAGTCTTCACAATTAGTGATGGTAAGAAGAAAAAATGGTCAGGCAACTAAAATTAAAAAAAAAATCAATAAGGGAAATAAAAATTAATTTTACGTGTTGACAATCTCAGCCTAACTAGGAATATGTATAAATATCAGAATGGGAGAAATGCCACATACTAAAATATCAATGAACTTTTTTGCCCTAAATGTTTCTCAAGCCAGTTTGCTCCAAACACAATGAGATGTGCTTGTATGGCCTGAATTCCAAGGGCTTAGCGGTTCCTGCTGCCTGTGAAGGATAAGAGCTGTAAGTGGCCTTAAATTTAAATGTAGCAATCTTTTCCATTTTTTTTCTTTTGTATGAACATAAGTGACCAGCACCTAGAAGGCCCAAATCACTTTTAAGATACTGTATGAAAGCATGAAAATGTTGCACGAGGCTTCTGTTCTAACTTTATGAAAGGCTTTGATTTAAGATGTAACACATTTGAAAGTCTCAGGTATTGACAACTTTTAATAGAGTGGGACCTGTGAGGGCAGAAACCAGATAGATTTGTTTTGGCCTGCAGCCTCTGTTCTGCCCTCTTCAAATACAAGAACAATCAGCCTTAAGGGAGTAGATGCTAAAGTTAAGGAATACTGTCAATAATTCAAAATGCTCAGAAATTAGCAGTAGATTGGTAATACAGAGTTAAATCTTAATCTTCAATCACTTACAAAGATGAGATGTGTGCCTATGTTCAGTGTGTTGCAGTGATTAATCCCAAGGTGACCTTGCTTCTCTCCATTCTCTCCTTTCAATTCCTCTGGGATTTTTTCTTCTTATTTCTTTATTAACAATTAAAACAAAATAAAAATAACAAGTCCTATATTTACAGTAACAAGAGTGACTTCCTTGACTCAAATATTTTCTTTCCTTTCCCTGCAGTCCATGAGGTACTCACTTGGGATTACTGTGAAGTCCCTGTGCTGCCTCAGCATAATCCATGGACCTGTCCTCTTCTGTGGGCAGTTTTACCTTATCTGAATTACCAGGGTTGGAAAAGGCCTTGATGGTCATTGAGCCCAATGAAGCTTAGCTGTATTCCTTGTCAAATCCTCATAGGAATAAGGAGGGAAACAGGGAAACGTTGTTTTGGTTTTTTGAGTTCCTACAAGGTACGCCAAATGAAAAGTACTTTTTGCCATTTGCCTTATTTGTCAATAAATTGTAATATAAAAGGGACAATTCATTTTTCATCAGAATACACCTTTCTAAAATTCAGTGCTGCTGGTGATTCAAGTATTATACTTCCAGCTGCAGTCTAAACAGACTGCAGTTTTTCAGAGAGCTATGGAACAACTTCCTTTAGCACTTAGGTATTTTTATTTTAGTTTAGCTTTTATTATACTAGGAAATGTTAAAAAATAGTTCAGATGAACAAGAATTCTGAGCGTAAGGTCTCAAAAGAGAGTGGATCTGCAGGCCATGAAGTGTTATACTTCATTTATAGGTATTTGAATGGTTGCACTGTCCTGTTTTTCTTGTGTTCAGAACATCACCCAGTAACACAGGGAAAATGATTGACTCTCCAGACAGCTTCTTATGGATGGACATAGCTGAAGAGTGGGACCTCCAAGAGCAATGTCTCTGAAAATTCTTCATCTCTCTCATATTATGAAAATCGACTCAACAGCAGAATGGATATCAGAGGATCCTGTGGGGACAGGCTTTGATGCCCTGCAGCTGAGAGAGCTGAGCTCACCCATTTCTGTCTTCTAGCTTGGTAATTCCCCATGCCAAAATGTAGAGAGATTTGGACTTTGGACTCTGGCCTGTGAGTGGATACAGTGCTACTGAATTTATGGCCTTGTGTTGAGCTCCAGAGTTGTGACCAGCCAACAGTAATTTTCATCAAGGCATTTTAGTTCTAAAGATGGAACTTGTAGCCAAGAGCTAAAAGCCACAGAGCATATATAAAATACTGAGTACCACATAGACATGTGGCCCGTGCCCTGAGGCACACATTGCAGGAAATCTGTGGGAGGAGCAGCCCTTAACTTTCATGTGAACTTTACCAAAACAATACTTGGTGGAGAAGGGTTTCCATTTGGGCAATGGCTTTGATGGGAGCAGAATACTTTTTGGGAAAATGTAATGCAATCACAATGGATAAAGAAGCATGTGGCTCCTTGAACTCTTAAAATGAAGCTGGGGTTCCTCTCTTGCTGCTGTGCTGTGTCACGTGACAATCATCTCAGTCATCCTGGCAGAGGCTGGATTAGGCCCCTACAGCTTGGTATCCAAGCCAATCCAATAGCTTTGCTTTCATGTAGTGCAGCCTTCAACTTTAACATTAATATTATACAAGAAGCAAAGCATACATTTATTGTAGTTGGTGGTATATGATGTATTATGATTAATAAAGGCCCTAAATAGTCTTACAGAACTGAGAACAAAAATATTAATAGGTGTAGTATTGAAGTTTCAACTGCTCTTTACAGTTATTGAATTAGACAAATTATAATTTTATTCTATTTTCGCACAGATAGAATTGGTACATCTGTTAGATAGGAGACTACATCCCTCCATAATTATAGAAGACGAGCATTATGTGCCCAAGCAGAAACACTTTTGCAAAAGTTAATAGTTGTTAGTAGTTCTTTTTGTGTGCTCCCTACTACACAATCTCGTGATCACTAACAACAGAATTTTTTATTTGGCAATTGTTTCTCTTTCACCCACACAGTCACGCTTACCTTCAGGAAGACTGCATTACTTTTTTTCACTTAGCCTTTCTAGTTGATGATTTGTTATTCTTGAATTTAGCCTACAGCTTCAGTGGGATTATTTTTCTTTTCTGGTTTGGTAGCTTCGCTTCAATCACAAGAATAACATCATGGACAACATCTCCAGGTGGTTCATGCATCTTTATGAAATGCTTCAAGTGCTTCGATGTCTGTTTAATCAAACAGAAGTATTACTGGAATCTAGTTTTGATTCCAGTAGAATCAAAAGGTTGTTTTAACCTGAACATATCAAGATTACCCTGTGCAGGGCATTTAAACTCAGAACAGTTAACCCAGGCACCTGCTTACATATGGCAATTGGGCTCCTTCATTTAGGGAGAACAGAGCAGGAGTATTCCTCTTTTCTCATGAAGCTGTCTAGGCACAAAGTTGCTTTCAGTAGTTCCACTTGTCTTCCTACACTGCATCAGTGTCCATGGGCACTTCTTTGCTGAAGACCATCACACCTCTCTGCCTTTGTCAGCGTAAAGTACCCTGTTGTAAACTGGCTCTGTCAACTGATCCAGGTTTGAAACACACATGATACCTTTCCTCTTAACAGAAATTTTTCCCTAGAGAACTTCAGTAGGAATGTTCAGTTTTGTATTCAGATGGTCAAACCCTTGGTACTCCTTCTCAGTGTATGTAGAATCCTACATAATGGATGTTCCTTTTCTCTCTGATTAGGTTATTTTTGTATAAAATTACACTGGAAGGCTGCTTGTGGTAGTGAGTCCGAATTACGTAAGCAGAATTTGGGAACCTCTTCTCTCCTAAGCCTAGATTTCAGCAGGTCATTAAGAATTAAAGCAAAGAGTAACCTGTCCTTTTAATCTGTGTTCACTTCTCATATATCTATTTCCCAAATTGTGGGAATCCACATACAGAATTTTCCAGTTACTTCTCCTTAAGGAGTTTCTTGGAGCATTCTTAGGGCTCTTTTTCTAAACTATGTTGTAAGAGACCACTGCTAGGCAAGGTAAAAGACTTGTCTCTTCTTTATGAGAAGCTGATGGCAAGCTGTGGAGGAAATGGAAATAGCTTTGGCATGTATTGTTGGCCAAAACAAAACCAAAAGCAACCACTTCATGCCTGCAGAGTTTGCAGAGCCTGAATATGGCTCTGTTGATAAGTGGAAATGATATGTTGTAACTTAACATATCCATATAAGGCTGTACAAAGGAAGAAATACTGGGACAATGCCAGGGACACATATTGCAATGTACTTCCTTGGTGGGCTTTCTAGTCAAACTTAACCCAGCAGCTACTGAATTAAGTTGAGGCCATCAGGAAAGAAGCGTCCACCTCAGCTTTTAGTGACCAGCAATATTTTTGACTCAAAGGTCAAAGATAAAAAGTAAAAATGTCTCTTCTAGAAAATTATTGGAAAAGTCAGTGCAAGATCTGGGTAAAATCTGTTTTAAAAAATCTCTTGTCAATTTGGTTTTACCCACCCACATTTCTGCCATAAAGCAGTGGCATGTGTGGTAGGCTGTTTGCTTCTGACATCCCCAGTTCTGCTCTATCCTTTTTGATGCTGTGGGATGTAAACAGCACATAACATTTGACAGCACACATGAAGGAACAGCAAGGGGTTTTTTTGAAGGAATGCTTTATGAAGTCTCTCTATTTCTTCTGTCATCACTTCTAACATTCAAATTCCTTTTAACAACAGGCTGGTATTTAATGGGGGATCATCACTGAGGAATAACAAGCACTGGACCTTATCACATTATTTTTTCTTTTTTAACAAGACATTTCATCTGCCAAGTACAGTCAAGTTTTGTGAAGGTCTTCTGCAGCATTTTATTACCAACCTTTGTTTTTCACAGGCCTGAAAAGCTTATTCAATAGGGGTGTTTTGCTGCTGGTGCTGTTTCACTGTTCAGTCCTTGTCAAGGTCAGATGAGTATGTTGAACACCACAGGGGTCTCTCCACAGCACTGGTGTTACACACAAGCAGTGCTGGGGCACAGGCTCTGGGCTGGCCAGTACAAGGCATGGACATACTGAACAAGTCCAGCACAGGGCCTCACCAGTGACTGAGAGGCTGGAAATACAAGGAGAGGGTGAGAGCTGGGACTGTTCAGCATGCAATAAAGATGACTTGGTGGGCGACGGAAACTTACTGATGTGTCTAAATACAGGATAAAAATATTTATCGAAAGCACAGAGATCCACAGCAAGACAATCCTGTTATAGGAGCCTCTATAGCAGCATTCTGTTAATTCTGCAGTTCTAGTTTCCTCTCACCAAACCCAAATAGTGGAGCAGACAGGGAATTAATTCTGCAAACACTTTAATCAAAAACAAAGCAAAAGAAGTCCTCATACAATGCTGTCAATTGAGTATACATTACAGACCTGAAAGGGTTTTTTAATAGTTCATGTATGAAAATGCTATCCAGCGAATACAGGCACACAGAAATAATCTGAAAGGGAGCCCAGAAGTCAAAATTAAATGTGTCCTTATCACTCAACATGCATATACAGAAAGGTGTATCAAATGTTTGAGAGATGTATATGCTTAGACAGAGCTCATGAATATAGAAAAACATTTTGACAGTTAAAAAAGTTCAGCAAAATTTGAATATCACCTGATTCAGTATTTTCAGTATTCTGATTAAAATATACAGTCCATAATACATTGCAATATGCACAACTACAGCACAAGCTTTGAAGACTTTAAACGTAGCAGCATGATGTTGCTATATTACTTCATGCTTGGGATAAACTTAAAATTAAATAATCATGTTTTGTTTCCACATATTTAATGTTTAGAAAACCTCACCCACTGCAAATTCTCAATCCACCCATGATTCCCACAAATGACATTATTTGCAAAGATAACTCCCAAGGAACTCCAGGAAATAAAGGTTCACTTATGAGAGGCCCTGATATTTACCTTCCCTGCCATGTGCAATGTCTTTGAGTGTTAATGGGTACTGTGTGCAAGACCTTCTCAAGCAGTGAACTTGTATTGCCTTTGATTCCAGCTACAGGAAGAAAATACCTGAAAAAAGACAACATTAAAAAACAATGGCATCTCAAACACAGCACACCTTGCTTAAGAGCATATTTAGAGTATGTGACCTCTGACATATCCTGAGCAGAAAATAGGGACCGAGGCACTATTTCTTTTTCACAGAATCAGCTGCTGTGGGATGGCAGTTTCTCAATTGCTTTTCTAGCCTAGTTCCTCCAGCTACTTATGATGTTATATGTACCCAAAGAACTAGTCTGTAATATTATTAATTAGAACATTTTCAGCCCCAGAAAGCTGAAAAACACGTGGAGATCTCTAAAGAGTTAATTTGGTCTGTGATCTGTCCTGACAGCCAAAGGGACAGCAGGGATTCAAGCTGCTTCCCTCTGCTAGGATCAAATGGGAAGGGTCTGAATGCTCAGGCTCCCACGGTCTGACAAAGGCACAGACTGTGTCTAAACACAGGCACCACACTGATCAAGCAATTAGATAATTAGAACAACTTCAATATAGCTAAAAAAAAAATGTTATGCACACATTTGTCTGTATCCAAAATACCCATTTTTTTATTTGTCACCTTGAAACTGAGCTTTGTAAGTGACCTTCCTTGTAACAATATGCTCTATCTGTTGCTAAAGCTTGTTTTCTGTCTTGGAAGAGGACACAAGAAGTCTATCTTGCTTCATGTTTTGAAACATCACCGTCCATCATCACCACATCTTAGGTAAAATGCTTTACTGTTTTGCCAGTGCTGCCATTATTGGATCTTTCACAAACAGCTGTGAGTGCATTTATAATTTTCCATCAAATGTGCAGATCATGAATATCAAGACAATAAAATCAGAAAACATTTTAGCCTGAAATACTAGCAAGGACTATTCTGTGGACATTCACAAAACCAAACATTTCCACTGGGAAGAAAAGCAGTTTAAAGCACAGAGAAGAATGTGGAAAAAAGTGGATTTGACAAGCAATATTGTCCCTGATTATGCAGTCCCAATCAGAATAGAATCACTGATCATGCTAAGTGTCTTGAACAAATGAAGTTTCCTAAACTCTGGAAAAATTACATTTTAGGTTTTTTTTATTTTTTCATTTTCTTCTCAGCTGTAACTAAGAAGAAACCTCTACAAAATCACATTTCTCATGTTTCTTTAATTATCTGAGTAGGTTGTTATAACAGCATAGTCTCTCTTCTCAGGGTCAGAACAGTATCTTGTTTACAACACTTTGAATTCATTACAATCTACAGAGAAAGAAACTTGGTCTTCAAAAACAAGAACTGTTCTTCATAAAATACAATTCTTCATAAAGTACAGGGAGTTTCTCTGCATTTTGTTACAGTGCCCAAATTATAAAATCAGCTCTTGTTGCCATAGTTGGACCCACCTGGGTCACAAGACTGAAAATCTGCAAAGATGAAACTGTACAAGTACTTCAATGCTGAAAGCATATGCTGCTTGCAAAATAATAAGGAAAGCATGAAAATCTGAGATCTGTGTTACTGATACCTGCTTTTTAGTTTCCATAATGTGGCTTTTAATTTTTCAGCTGCTAACTGGAATGGGTGACTTTCTTCATCAGTCAACTACAGAAAAAAAATATCAGCAAGAATAAAAAGATTGAATTTTCAAAGAAGTAACTAATGTTACACAACTTATGTGGCAAATACATCTTGCAGTGCTTGAGGGGAAACATTTGCAAACCAAATTTACTCGTAGTATGACAAACTGAGAGCTGACAAATGTCAGAGCAGAACAGTGCCTGCACAGAATGAGTGCAATCCTACACATCTTATGACACCCCCCTGCTGCCACTCTGCAGTCTGAGAAAATGATGGGCTGTCTCTAAAAGCACTGCACAGGGCCCATCTCTTCACTTGGCCTTGGGTTACAATTTCAGGTTTTTCTGATTGTTCCCTGTAAATGTCTGTTAATGTATGTGAATGGCTCAAGTTCCATCTCCCCGAAGAAGGGCCTGTGAAGAGGCTGTATTCTACCCTATAGCCTTTTCTGGAATTCATTTCACCATAGCAGGGAGCTGGGATAAGATATCCACTTAAATGAAATTAACATTTCTCATAAGCATTTCTCTCTCCACCTGCCTGCCTGCTCCAGCTGCTTGGAGAACGAGCACCCTGGGAAGGCTGCAGTAGCTCCCAAGCATGGCCCCTTAGGAGAGATCAACTCTTCCTTGTGCTCCATGGTACAGGGGCCCTGCATCCCTTATGGACAGAGAGGAACAATCCTGTGTGTCTCATGCCACTCCAGCACTCTGCCTGCTCCCCACTGCAAGAGTTCTGCTTTGGACCCACTGCCCTCACTGAGACATGGCTCAGTCAGCAGGACCTGCAGGGCTGGACGGCTGCTGGGGAAGGACGAAGAGATCCAATCGGGAAGAAGGACTGGGGTCAGTCCTAGAGGACTAGGAGTCTGGTGCCTAGAGGCAGATGCTGATGTGAGGGAAGCCAAGACCTTTTTCTCCCCAGGATCTGTAGAAAAAACAAGTTTCAATATGCTGACTTCAAGTGGGTTTTTCCTGCATCTATGTTTTATACCTGTCCTTAATGAAGGACATTTTGATCTTTTAACAGTGAAGAAAATGACTTTTAGACGTTTAGAAAATGAACGGGTTTTTAACTTCTGGAAAAATGGCCATTAGAAAGTGGGGATAAGACTTACTTCTTGGCAAACACTAAAAGAGTAAACCACCAAATAGCTCCTGTTGTAGCCTTTAAGTATCTAAATAAGGTCATGATGCTCGAGTTATTTTATAACTTCAGCAGTGCTTTAGCAATATACAAGCATTACATTAAAGTAATACATATTATTAAGAAATAATTTTATTAGTATTTCCTGAAACTTGGCAATAATTATGGAAGTGGAGATTAGCACTGAATCTGTAATTAGTTCATCTGAAGGACCCAGTTACTTTCCCAACAGAAAATGGGCATAAAATCATGTGGATGGTTTTAATCCTGCCGGTGCTAATGCTGGAATTATATAAATTGGCACTGATGGCATTTTGTGGGTGGTTCCAAACATTTTGGGTTTTATTCTTTGCTTTTTATTCTACAAAGCTGCTGATCTCTGGAAATAAGGGAAATTGCCTATCTTCTGCATGACCTTAGTAATTTTTGATGTACCAAAATTCATGTCCACACTGGGTCTCCACAAGCTCCATACTGTGCTGTAGCTGTGCCTACACAGGTAGTAATCATTCCAGCAGAATCCTAAGAACTGGTTTTGTGTAAACAGTAAAGAATGAGGTCATCTTTTTGCACTCGGGAGTTCTAGACTGACTTTGTCCCTGAGTTATCAGTCTTCACTAAATCATTTCAACTAATTCAAGCTATTAAAGACTTTTGGAGACTTTAAAGACTGGTGGGGGACAGCACCGCTGAGAGATGCAAAATCTGCCCTGGTTACCTAATAGCAGCTGACACGACTGCTGTAGGACTTTACACGAAGGCCATACATATGAAAGTCTTACAAAAGCCCTACCTACTGTTAGAGGATAGAGAGGATTGATTTTTCCCACTTCTTTTCTGTTAATCTGACTTACACTTGTGACCTAAACACCAGCAAACTGATTTAGCATTTCTACTACTGCCTGAGCATCTGGAAGTATTTAATCCTGGACCTCTTTGTTGCATCACTGCAACAGCAGGCCAAACCTTAGTCAACCGATTTCCATTTCACTGTGCCTACAACAGATTGTTACTGTTTGGGCTATTTTAGAAAAGGAAAAATTCAAGCAATTGAACTTTAAAGCCAAAATTCTCAAGGGGTGGCAGTAAATGGGTTATTCCCAAATAATACCTGTGAGAGACAAGTGAATCCTTATCTGTCAACTGACATTGACAAATTGTAGTTCAGTCTCCCAACTTTGTTCCACGGGATGAAGTCTGCAAATACCTGCTGAACTCGTGCAAGAAACTCTGTTCTGCTTCTGGTCTCTTCAAAGTTCCTCCACAGCTTATGGATTTTTGATTGTTATCTTAACTTCTTGGAAAGTAGGCTTCACTCCTACCCTGCTGCATGAGCTTAGGAGCCATGAAATAAAAAACAAGGAGTCAGATCCTCATGCACTGATACAGCTTGCCTGGATTTTACTGTTTTCACAATAACTAGGAGTTATTAAATAAATTAGGCAAGAAGTGAAATTATAAATTACATTAATACGATTAAAAAGTCAATTATATATTTTAATAATTTTATATGTATGTATACACACACAGTTAACTTGAGTAAAATAGCCTGTGAAAAAAATCAAGTTTATGCAATGCTTTTGCTTTGAAATGGTTTTAAAATATTTATTTGCTTTTAGGCTGGCAAAATTGACTATGTTTCCTTAATGCCACGAGAGAGGGATGGAGAAATTCCCTGTATGACATTAAATCCACAGATTGGTCCACACAAAATTTAGATTTGTTTGGTGAACTAAAAGCTAAAGTACATTTCAAACGTAATATAAATGATAAAATTAATGTGTTTTAACCAGGCTGTTAACTGTCAGGCTTAAAATATTGTCAAGCAGAGTTCTAGCTGGTGACATCATCTATTGAACATAAGGCTAAGTAATTTAAGCTTCCACAGATGTTGCTTATCTTTTAAGTTAATTTCAAATGGATTAAGAAATCTTTTCTATTTTTCTCTTTGAAAATAGAACAAAGTTTAATTCCTTAAGAAATTAGACAATCAATGACCTTGTGAAACTTCTACCATACACCAGAAATACTGTTTCACAAAGAATAAATGTGATTTATGGCAAATACCATTAAAACGACCCAACACACTGGATGAGATTTAATGTGCCCCAATTCTTGGAAAAGCAAGTCTGTAAGATTTTCATAATTAAGAATTACCAGATTCCCTCAACATTCAGACATATACGCTTCTCAGTAGAGTTAATTGCAGTAATTAAACCAAGATTTAACAGAACTGACCTGCTACCTCACTTTTTTTCCCCCCTGAAACTCTTTCCAGTCAATATTCAGTCCAGAATGGCAGATCACTTTCAAAACAGGTACATTTTTCCAAAGCATTGTTTGAAAAAAATACCAGCTACCCAGCTGAAAGAAGATGGCTCCAAACATAAAATTAATTTTAAGAAAAATTATTGAATAGTAGTGGAAACCAAGTTCCTATTAACAAATTTAAAGAACCCCTTGCACACTGGGGTTACTGTTTACATCATTTATGTATAACACTGGTTTCTTCAGAAGTCCCTCAACTATAGGGAAAGACTGGTAGGCAGTGGAGGAAAGATCAGTGACAGCTGACAATGTTGGTGACAGGAGAAGTGAAAGAAAAAAAGCTACCCCAGGTTATCAAACCTTTATAAGGGCTGTAATAAATACCCAGAAAAATGGACATCATCATCCCTTAAGAGAGGGAGTGACAGGACAATTAGTGAGGAGGCACAGGATTTGCTCATCTCTAGATTGCTGCTTCACAGAGCTTGTTTAGTTCTTGACTTGATGGAGGAGACTAGAAAACAGGTTCAAACATGACACACATTGCTTGTCAGCCTGTGCTATCATCATGAGCCACTGCAGCTAAATCCTACTGCCCTACAGAATGTGAAACTAATGTCATCAGACCCTTTTCTCTTGGAGTGCCTCTCCCTCCCAGGCCTTGTGCAAGAGTCTCTCTCTACACGTGATCCTCAATGCACAGCACTTGAAGAGAAGGCATTATCTTCCTCTGAGCTAGAGGCTTAATGTTCCTTGTACAACAGACCTAGAACAGATCTTAGCTAGGCTTCATTTACATTTTCTACTACCTTCCAAGGTGAGATGTCAATGTAACCAAAGATCACCTAACAGCAGGTAGTTATTCAGTGACCTCCTTCTTGGATCACAGGAATCTGCCCTCAGCATCATCTAGGTTATGTATGCAGGGGACTGTCTGAACTAACACTGAGCTCATTCACTGGTGAAATTCCTTGCATGGAGGAAGGAGGAAAAACAGAGATTTGGAACCTAGACTTCCTGGGTTTTAAGAACATTTTCCATTACAGTATAGTACATAATTTTGGTTGAGGACTGATAAGACCTTGGCATACAGCAACCTTCCTTTTTAATTCTGCAATATCATTCTTGGCACTGAAGTACAGTATTCCAATTAAATTACTCCCATTGTGAGGACAGTACAGTATCTATGGAATTGTCTTTGCTGCCATCACAATTAGCCTGCGACTGGTCCTTTCAGAGTTAAGTATCACTGCATTATGAGATCATCAGTACCAGGAACATTAAATAATTTCAATTTCTAATGAAATTTTGTACAACCATTATCTAGACCTAAATTGAAGACCAGATACTGCTGCTAATTTTGGCTAATCTGGATGTTTTTGTAATATCTAAAGATTTCTTTACCAAGTGAAGATGTAATAAACCACAGTGTTCTTTAAACAATTTTGACATGGACAGAGCTGGAAGACCACCTACTTATAGAGGTTCTGGATGTAGGAAAGAACCCTTGACTGAAAAATCTAAGCCAGCAGGTGAAAGAGTAAGTGAAAACTCATATTGGTACCTGAGAAACTGCAGGAACTAATCAATATAAGTTTCAAATATAAGTATTTGAACTGATGATAATATAGTACTTCCTTGGCTTAGAGATGAAGACAATTTTGAAGGGGAAAGAGTCAAAACAGACTAATGGGAAACATCTCTAGTTTTCTTTCCTCCTTGTGTTAAGACCTGGTTATCTATGTATCAGTTATGGAACACAACTCTTTAACAATCTCCATGCGAAAAATTTCAGATGTAACATTAGAAAGCTTCCAAGCATCCAAAATATTTTTAGGGGTCTCTGGGAAAAAAAGTAGGGGTAAGAAGGTGCAGGTGCTGTGAAATGCAATTTGGTATTCTTCTGATTAACAAACAGTGGCAGAAAACAAGATGCAAGTATCCTGGTCTGGTTTTTCCTGCCATAGCTGGAAAAGTATATTCTGGAAATATTAGTCTAGTTGCCTGCTAGTATACATATGAAGTACCACCCTCCTCTAAGCCCTCCAAAGGCCCTTAGAGAATGGCTTTATAGAATATTTTAAAAATATATCCCCCATTAATATTACAGTCTATTTGACCAGATTCTATTTGTTGTGAGGGAGTAAGCAGAGACAGGAAATCATTGTTAGATTGTGGCAAGTAAATTGATAAAAAAAAAAAGTTTAAAAGTTTATATGATAAACAAGTGGACAGAACATAACCAATGTTCTCTCAAAAAATTTAATAGCAATCTAAAGGAGGACAATTTTCTTCAAAATAAAATGTGACATAATTTTACAGCATATTAGTTTAAAAGAAACTTATCTTCAACTGCTGCATTAATAAATCTATATGAATATAAATAATCTGATTTAATCACATGTGTCATTTCCAGTTACAGTTTAGCAGCTACAAGCAAATACAAGTTACTAAGCTAGAGTCATTTTTTGTCCTGGTCTGAATGTTGTGCCAATCTGTACTTTCCTCTTCTTGGGATTCTGAAAATTATCATACCTGGAAACAAAAAAAAGACATTAGCAAATTCTTATGAAATGTGGTTTTTGTGTCAGCCTCTTCAGATGCATATTACTGCACTACAGAACTCCAGATGTTTAAGTAAATATTTAAGTAAATGAAAAGTACCCGTCTCCTCAGATCTGGGGACCTGGAGGAGTTATCACCCACACACTTAACTCAGAGAGCTCTCTGCCCTGCTTCCTTTGGTTTTTTCCCCAGCTTTTTGGTCTCCAAGTCCAAGTAGACACATTCTCCTTTTCAGTATGTTTATACTTCTACAGATTATTGCCTTTCCCAACACAAACACAGCAGCTACAAAGACCACTACAGAGGGCCAAACTCCAGCCATTTGAAAATACAAGGAGGTACTACTAAGTGGAAGCAGGAAAAACCTAGAACTTAAAGATCCTCTTTGTACTGTTATAGCTCTTAACATAATATTAGGGGGTCCTGGTCTGTTATTTCTAGGTCCTACATGAATAAGACAATTCACTGGTAAAATAGTTTCCCTTTCCCACTACATAACTTAATACTTCCTAAAAAACTGCTGTCAAAAGCTATCAGCTATCTGCTGCCAGTCCCTACATCTATTTAAAACTATTGCGTTTCTGATGTACAAGGAATGTGGTAAGACCACATCTCCACTGAATTCAAAATTAACAAAAAAAATACTTACAGCTCAGTAAAATGCTTCCAGTCGTCCTGACTAATGGATGGTCTCATACCCTGCAGAGCAGTCATCAGATGAGACTGGGTAATAGTTATAGTGGCCTTGGGAAGCACTGACTGATTAAGGGTGCTGTCCTCCTTGAAAAGAGCCATGAACAGACAATGAAAAATTTCTACAGAAACACAGTGCCATCAATATCATTAACTATGGAACCTCCCCATTACATGTACAAAAAAATGCATTAAAAAAACCAGTCACAACTTTCCCCCCTCCATATTAATAAGTAACAGAAAAAACTGTTGAATTACATGAATGTTAACATCTGGCTTATTTTCCTCAAATTAAGTAGCACTTATCTTTACTACTTTCATCACACAGTATTTAATATTATTGCAGAAATTATTTACCGAAATACCAAGAAGTATGGAAAAAACAACAGAGAAGTGTTAAGGCTAAACAATAATTTTTAAAAGTGCCATACTCCATTCTTGCTTCTGTAATTGGCCTTGCTAGCATTGATTTCTGTCCTCAGGTGCTCTGCTTGCTGCTCCTGATTCTCCAGGGAGCCTTCTTGAGAAGCTGTTCTAAGCATTGCAGGCTGTGAGGATGCAACATCTCTCTGAGTGATGCTGGTGAAGTCATAAGTTATGGAGTTTGGACCAGACAAACACAAAGAGCTCTAAATTGATCACAAGAGGAAATGCATTAACTCATTATGGACCCAAAGGAGCAACTCCATTATTAGGAATTAGCCTACAATTCAATATAAGCTTGCCTCCACTGGCAAAAAGAGTACTTTCTCTTTAAAACATATTACATATGTAATTTTTTGAACAGAAAGATTTAAGTTAATATGCCAAAGGGTTTGGGCAAAAGGCCAAATTTGAAAATGAAGTGTTTCATGTCTGGAAAATATGTAACTATTTTTGTAATGGCCCATCTAAAAAAGAATAAAAGTCTGCTAAGTCCATTGCTTTAATTACTTAGGAAAATCAGTGGTTTTGAAATCTGGACGAGTTTATGTAGTTAGCTTTGGAATTTAAATATTCATCACCTCCAAATTCCCTGTGCACTTGGTAAGTAAGCCCCTTTCCAAGTCAACAACTTCAAGAGGTCAAAGTCCTTGTGGAGAATCCTTGCCTAAAAACTTTCACACTCAGAGGAAAACTAAGTCTTTAAAGTTACATTAATCAAACACTATCATCCATAATGCAAGATAAAATATATCAAAGCACCTTAGCAGTCAGTAGTTACTTCTCTAACGTGGAAGTTATTTTTGGCTTTAGGAATCAATGCAAGACAGTTTTCAAAACAAGAGTCTAAGAACTTTGATTACTACTTGTAGTATCAGTTCTACAACAGATTGAAATTAATTTTGAAAATGAGTTTCCTACAGATCACACACAAACTCTGAAATCGTGTGCTCACTGTAAGGAGCTCAGAGGCAGCATACCCTGTTCTGCTGACCTGCCAGCCAAAAGAGATGAGCTGATCACTGTGCAGGTGCTGGGCAGCCAACCTGCACATCCCTATTGGCAAACTGGCCAGAGAACATGCTGCTTTATGTGCAACATGATGCAACATCAGGAATTCTGCTTAAAGACAGTGGTAGAAGTTAAGGTTTAGTTCTGTTCTTTTTCACAATTCCATGGTTTGACTATTCTATTCATGCACATTTTATTGGAAACTGAAGAAGGTTCATTGATTCTTGAGACTGTAACATAATTCTTGAAAGCTGGGTTGTCACTCTTTAGTAATAAAACTAAGTTAAAGAAAAAAGAACAAATAAACCAACCACCAAAAAGTCAAGAACTGTTTCAGTGTTTGGAAAAACTTCAGAAGGGAAGAAGCCACTTGACCAGAGAGTAAAATCTAATATGAATGCAATTTGCTTAATTATAGAGTATTAAGCAGTATTTTGTGATTTTGACTTTAAACTCCTGCAAGGTTGCAGAGAAGTCCACATTGTATTTTCTCAGATCACGTCCTTCCATCCCCTTCCTCACTGTGGACGACTAAGTATAATCTGAAGACAGTCTAAAGGTCAAAGCAGACACAATTGTATTTATAAAATGAACCAGGCAAATGGTATGTTTTTTTCTGCTTCTCAACTAATAATATTTAGAAAATTCAAAACATTAAGTCAGTAATTTACCAGTTCTGAAGGAGTTCCATTCCCCAGCTCTGATTCATAAGAGCTTCCAAAATAAAGACGATACATGTTGGACCTTGGATCTTCAGGAAGCAAGTCAGACATATCTAAAGAAATAAGAGAGTGCTCTAGCCCTGCTTCTCCATCTGTTGCTGAATCATCTGAGCCACTGCTGTGGTTTAGAAAAACCATAGAAGACAGACTGAAGTCACTATCAGAACTAGATCCAAAATCCTGTAACAAAAAACAGAACATTACAAGAGTTAACTCATAACAAACTACAATCAGAAATACATGAAAAGATTTGATATACACTGCAAATGAGAGTATCAATTCACATTTGACTCTAGTAGTAATCTTTCTCTAGGAATATATTTCTAAATATTTTGCTAAGAAAATCTAATACCTTTAAGAACTTTCTGTCTTCATGGTAGAAAAATAGTTTCAGGAGCTAATTTTATTGTTTGCACTGCCTCACACTCTCAGTAACAGCAAACATTGGGAAACTTCATGCATGTGCTGTGTTGTAGAACTACACCACTTCTGTCTCTACTTTACCCACCAAGCAAATTAGTATCTTGTGTAAAATGCTCTAGGGAGGCTGAAGTGAGTCTACTTTTATAGTGCCTAACTGCTGTACTCATTTTCAGCCATAGCCAACACCCTTCAAATACCGATGTGGAAATCAGGATTGCTGCTTTAAACTGATGTCTGCAAACTCTCTGATGGTCTCTATCAGTCAAAAACTTCTGAGCGCACTCTACCAAGCAAATGGATATTATTTGTAGATTATACATGTACCACTGAAGTTCTAATATTTTCATCCTGCACATCAATGGATTGCCTTGTGCTTTCTCTGGGGTGCGTGCACACCACTCTGGACACCATTACTTGAGACAGCAATCTCTTCCTGTGATGGATAATCATGAGGCATCAACTACTTACTGATGCTACAAGTGAAGGGAGCGTTAGGGAAGACACTCTTAATACCAAGAGTCACATCCTCAGAGCCCAATTCCTTGGTAACAACTAGGGCAAAAAGAATTCAAGAGGGTCTCCTTCATTTTGCACCCCTGACCCAACCCTTCCTTTTGGCCACAGAGTAGTGGAGGCCATGCCTGCTCCTTTCCAGCTAGAACCAGAGCACAGGCATTAAAAACGTGAACACAGGCGGCTGAACAGAGACTAAGAGAGGAAGGATCTGCCAGTGAGTCACATGAGGGGTACAATCCAAGGGTGGAATCCTGTACTTTGGAAGTTCAAGCACTAGCTGCTACCTGGAAGATGAGGCAGAGTTGGCCATTTCAGGTATTGCCATCCTCCTGCCACTTCTCTCCTGACCTCAGTCAAACTCAGTCTGCTGGAACAACTCCCCAAAACCCACCAATTTCTCATTTCCTCCATCATCTAAAATGGGCCATCTCAAAACTGAATTTGCTATCTGCTCCTAAGAAATTCAGTGTGGGATCCCTCCTGTCAATCTGTTAGCTGTTCCTCACAACAGTGATGAACACATTTAGGCTTACATATATCTATTTAACAATAAATACCTATCATTAAATGAGAACAACCCTGTGTTTAAGAAGTATTGAAACCAATTCATTACATTATTCTTGTATTTTTCTGCAAACATTTTAAAATGTTAATCCTCGGTATAAAAATATAAGAAAATATAATTTTGCTAAAAAGCCCCATTGATACAATTAACTCTTTCAAACATATCAACATAAAAATAAACAAGAGAGACTTCTTTTATATTAGTTTTATTTACCTGTGTTAAACCTAAATTTAAATGAGTATGGATTGCCTCTAATTGGGCATTGTACAATAAAGCTTTTAGGTCAGCCCCTGTGAACTGGTCTGTTTTTGCTGCCAAATCCTGGAAGTCCACATCATTTGCCAAAGACAGGGAATGACTGAGAGCTTTTAAGATTTCATAGCGTGAATTCTGGAAAAAAGGAAAAAAAAAAAAGTCAGTAAAGCAACCTGTCATTCTCCTTGTCCTGACTGCTAGATGGTGCTTTGCCCTGGTCACCAGCCACGTCCTCTCTGAGGGAGGAAGGATCTTTTTTCAAGAAGATACTGCCCTAATACTAGAAAGATACTACCTTAACCAAATGTAGTATACAGAGAATATATTTCTCTAACATATCGAGTCAGTATCTGGGGTTTCATATATTAAATACATATGTCCTTTTGCAAAGAAAAGTATGATGAAATTCAAATGCTTCTGTTTATCTGAATGATCTTACTCTAAACCAGAACTTTAAAATAGAAAAAAATAGGGGAAAAAAAAGGAAAAAAAGAAAAAAAAAAGAAAAAAAAAAAAAAAAAAGAAAAAAAATGGAAAAATAAGAAGAAGGCATGGGATGATCGTATATGCTTCGGAATGAAATGATGTGGTGGTATTTATTAAATGTACGAACTAATCTGAAAATAAGTAGTGCTAATGTTTTCTCATCAAATGGGGAATCAGGACACACATTGTACAACCTCTGAGGACTGGCTATGGTTTGAGCAAATGGCAAATCCACTGGACTGACCCTTCAAAGTAATGTGGAGAACATTATACATGCTACACTGCATCCAGTTTCTTTCTGCAAATTCATTCCGTTTTTTAATTCATTTTTTTTTAAAATCAGCTAGATCCGCAGGATATGACCTGATCCAGAAGACAGTGGTAAAAAGCCTTTTCTTTCCCCAGTTTTATGTGAACACATTGACATTAAAATTAGTGAATTTATCCTGCTGTATAACTGGAGCTGGGAAATCAAGTCCACTTTTCCCAAGTTTGAAATGCTACTACATATAAAGAAAAGGAGAATAAAACCCATTAGTCTGATTTTTTCCTTGCCTCTCATGTGAAATTGTTTCCTCACCTGATCAGGAGGTGGACAGTACAGGCATTTATCCAGTCGACCTGGCCTTAACAAAGCAGGGTCAATCAAATCTGGGCGACTGGTAGCAGCTAGCACATAAACTCCTTAGGAAAGTGCAGAAAAACGCCATTAACATCTGCTTAACTTCTGCATAAAAAGGAGCACACAGGTGAATTGGTACCTTGCAGGCCTTCCACACCATCTAACTGAGTCAACAGCTGGTTAACCACTCGGTCAGTGACTCCTGTGTTGTCGTGGCCCCGGCGAGGAGCAATAGAATCAAACTCATCAAAGAAAACAATACAAGGCTTAGCTGCCTGAGCTCTAAAAAGGAAAAAAAATTGAGCAATACTTATTTTTCTGTTAAAGTTTCATTCACAGGTAGAATTGCTTAGAAATATTGAAGGTAATTGCTTTTTGCTTCAGAGAACAGTTGTATTTAATGATAGAATAGAAAATCTGCTTTCTGTAAAATTTAGGAGGGTCTGAAAACTGGGCTGCAATAGAATCACTGCTCATTTTTATGACATACTTAGCACTCACTTTATCATTTCTAAGTGCTCAACTGTCATATTAATATAAATGAAAGCTCTAAAATTCAATCATTGCAGATGAGTTCTTGGCTTACAGACAGCTAACAAAAAGACTGCCTAAGTGATAAGTTGAGAAGCAAAGGCTATGTAGGATATGCTGGCATTAGGGAGCACTGAGGGCCAGTAACAGCACATCTGTAAAAAAGAACTACTGGCATTGAGGACTTCAATACCAAGTTTAATATGACCCCAGGTATTGAGCGTGCATTTCTACATGGTGTACTGGAGTACTGGAGTACATCTGAAAGGAATTCAGGATGTGTTTTCCAAGATATTTCTATGATGTGAACCAATGCACTGTAGCTGGAGAGAACTGGGAGTTCAGCTTCAAAAGCACAGTCCTCACTGGAGCCAAAATGGGCAGTTCTTTAACACTGATGGCCAGGTTGAACCTGCCAAATACACCCATCTGGTTCAGCACAACTGATTATTTCAGATGCTTTTATGATCTGATGCCTCCTCAGACAACAAAATTATTTATTTGTGCTTCAACCAGAGAAATTTATTGATCACAAATCCTTACAAAACAAACCTGTTAAATATATCTCGAACTGCTTGTTCACTTGCTCCAATGTATTTGCTGAGAAGTTCTGGTCCCTAAAAAGATATAATCAGAAAACAATACTCATGACATGTTTCTTAGTTTTAATGTGTAATTCAACATCAGCATATACTTTGTGTACTAGACTGAATTTTCTTGCAACCAAGACAGTGTCGCCTCTGAACAGAAGAGCCAAGTGGTCTAGATAATCCAGAAGAAATTTTCAGGCATTTCAACTTATTTAAAAGTAATAATTTCCATTGTTGTACCATAACAGAACATGCGTTACATTATCTCAAGGCAAAGGTTTACACTGTATTTAAAAAATGTTTAAATATATTGCTCAATTTCATTGTCCAGTGGGATCAAAATCTGGGATCTTTTTACAAATAAATGAGAAACTAAAAACACCTAATTAAATTTTATAATTCTGCCTAATGAATAAGTATACGAAAAAAAATCTCAGTAATAAAACTATGAAGTTGCAGGAATCAGATATCCAGAGTGATATCCAGAGACTCGCTAATATGTGAGTCTCTTACTAAAGTACTTTGCCCTCACAAGCACACAGTTTCAGGTATTACGTAAAGTTATTTCATTTAGTTAATAAAATGAAACAATTGAGCTTAAACTGTTGCTACCTTGATACTGATGAAATTCATTCCACTCTCTCTTGCAACCACTCCTGCCAACAGTGTTTTTCCTGTTCCAGGCGCTCCGTACAGCAAAACTCCTGATCTCTGCCGTATGGGCAGGTTTGCAAATAATTCTGGATACTGGAAAAGAGTTTCAATGTGATATATTCTAAAATAAGCAAGTATCCTGTAATGTACTGTAACATCATTGACTAGTGATGATTTTTGTCTAAACAGACTGCATCTACTTTATTATATCCCCAGTATTATCCCAACAGCTCATCTGGACTGCTTTTAGTTTACCTGGAGCTGAACTAGATTCCTAGGTGTAACAGGTACCTAAAATACAAACAAGTCGGATTTTCTACCAAGAGGAAACGGGCCAGAATTGGGATGGACTAGAGCTTTATATTCTCCATACTAGTAGCTCTAAATTCCTATTTTAATTGCTGAATGATATGATCAAATATACCATTCAGTCATTTCTCTGAAGAGTCAATGCTCAATGGCTCATCTCAACATTAAGTTTTAAGCAAGGCAGAAAGGCCAAAGTAAAATAAAATGGGACTGATGGATTGGCATCAATCTGAAAGAAAATACTCCTCTAGCAAAAGCACTGTAGAAACTAGCTGGAAATGTTGTCTTTACAGAGCCTAATCACAAGCCCTGCAAGCAAGTATGGCAATACTCCAATATTGTAGAGCAACACTTGCTCTGCAGTAAAGTTCTGCCATTGCCTTTTGTATTTGGAAGAGAGAAGGGGAAGGAGAAAGTGTTTTCCAGTAGCTGAAGACAGTTGAAGATTGGAAAGCTACAAAATCATGCCTGTCATCTTTCTATCCAACACTTTCCAAAACTTAAAAAATAGTTCTTCCCTACTAACATTATGTGCAAAATTCAAGTTACTAATTTAAAGAACTTAGTACCTTTGCAGGTAACATGATGGTATCCCTGAGCATTTGCTTCACATCTTTTAAGCCACCAATCCTGTCCCAGCCAAGGTCTTTAGGTTTATGAAGGTTGACATTTCTCAGAGCTAATGGAGTAAAATCTTTTAGAGCTGTTTGAAAATCCACAGTTGACAGGTTCAAATCTGCTTAAAAAAAAAAAAAGAAAAAAAAAACTGAAAAAACCCCAAACTAACAGGCTGCCAGTAACAAACTCCTTACAATACGTAACAATTAAAGAAACTTTAAACATAAAATATAAAACCTGGGGGTTTCTTTCTGCATTCTGGATAACAGAAGTAAGACTATGAATTACGAGATTTTGTTGTCAACATACCACCATTATCTGATGCATTCTGGTTAGAAGCACAGGTATGAATGGCACGATCCACCAGCATAGTAAAATCTCTAGCAACAAAACCTTCTGTTTCCTTTGCAATACACTGGAGGTCAAGATCAGAGAAGTCCTCTGGATCAGAATTCAGTTTCTTCTTTATTATGGAATACAGCACTTCATATCTTTGCTTCTGAAAAACAGAATTGTGCAGCAAGTGTGCATTGAGTTTACTATTTATATGGAGTTCAGGAATTCAAAGAACAAACAGGCATGACTTAGTAAAATTTCCCTAAATATTTGCATAACACCAACCTTTAAAATAACCCAATGTAGGAAATCTAAACAAATGCTAGTGCTTCAAGTGCACTTCAATAAATTCACCCATTTTATAACTTTAAACATTCACCTCACCAGAGCTACTTTAAATTCAACATTAATAATGAAACATCCCTCCCTCCCCAGATTCTACTGTTTTACATCCTTTTTTTTCTGTTTCACAGGAAAAAGAACACACTTATTTTTGTCAGCATGAGCAAAGAATATGTCTGAGATGAAGTATATTGTGCTAGATAAAAACACTTCAAATAATATGGTATCTTTTGAGATCTGGAATCATCCTTAATTTCAGTATTAGTATTAAAAATAATAAAAGCAGATTTGCAGGAAGTGGGAGAAAGTTAAACTGCATCTAACACAGCATCCCCTCCTCAGTGGCTTTTAACAGCTGGCCTGTGACTGAGGACATACAGACAGGAACAACTCATGCTAAATACAAATGAGTCATTAGGGGACGAGGGTTTCAAAGTATCTGCTTTCTCCTGCATCAAAGTTAATACTGTTCATTCTTCTCTTTATCCATTTTTTTTCAAACTGGACTATGCTCAAAAGTAGAGGAATAGTATTAATATGGAAACAAACCTAAAATTGTCCCATATAATGAACATTTAGTTTTAATAACATTTTTAAAATGCATGTGCTAAGGACATACTTATTTCACTGAGCTGTGAAAAACTACACATTTAATTTCATTTCTCTAATTTGATGACTTACATGTTTTACAGAGCTGCTCCTTCAGCATCCCCTTGGAGGTAACAAGGAGACATGCATATCTCACCTGTGTTAGACAACCTGACTTGCTTCATGTTGAACTGCAATGTCCTTTGAATACACCCTTCTCTTACCATTGAAGAGTAGGGGCAACTGTGAGTTTTCACTGGATTACTCTTATTTTTTTAAAACTTTATAATGACAGATATAAGTTCTGAGGTACTTAAGTATCACTAAAGAAGTTCTAAGATTTCCAAAGTTTTTTCTCATCTTCAGGTGTAACCTACTATTTTTGTAGCTGTTCCGACATTATACTTGAGGCTTCTGGGAAGGCATACAACATTTTAAGCATTTTTATTTGAATTTACCTGATCTGGAGATTGGATACATTTGAAGCACTGAAATACATGAGTTCCTTGTGCTGAAACCAGTGAAGGATGAAGGGAATGTTCAGACTGACTCGTGGCAATTAATGCAATCAAACTCCCCATGGAAATAACTTCTTTCATCAGATCTTTCAAAACTAAACACAGAAGATATTGCTCCATGAATTGCAAAAGAACAAAAACAACCCTAACACAGAGAGCAGCATTAATGCACATAACAGCTTCGTAACATATTATTTTTATTCCCATGTATAAAGTTGTTTTCTTAAACAACAGAAAAAAAAGTGTAGTGATTCTATCTAGGACACCACATTCCATTAAGAAAATGCCATCAGAAGTGCTTTTTAAAAGCTGATTTTGTAACGTCACTGATGGCATCTACTACTACTCCTTCCATGCAAACAAAAAAAAGAATTATAGGGAAAAAACCCAGATCTTAAGCCTAGAAAATAAGCACTCCAGGAGAAAGGTATTACATGAAAGTAAAAAAAAAAAAATTAAGGATGCAAGGTAGACCGTCAAGAAAAAAATCTTTAAAACTCTAAAGCTCTGTAATTACTTTTACTTAAAGATGTAATAAATGTATTACACCTTTAAGTAAAAGTAATAAGAAAACCAAACAATTCTGCATGTAACTTAGCACATTTTTTAGGAAGAAATTACAGTAAGATTTTCTGAATTTCAGAAGTATTTCAGTAAAAATTATTTTAACTCCCGCAAAGAGAGATAAGAAATGGAAGGCTATGGCTTTATTAATCTTGGTTATTTAGATTTGATTTGCAACTTAGCATTGCCTAGATTTTCAGGAATAAAAGGGAACCATATACAGGATGTCAAACTACAACTGATCATCTTGTTTTTAACATTTGTGATTTGTCACATTGTAAAACAAAACAGAAGTTCTACAATGTATACTAAGTAGGATGATAAAGAAGTTGGTACTCATCTAAAATAAGCTGGTTCTCAACATAATTAAGTATCAAATTGATGTATCACTGTAATTATAAATAATAATTATGGAAAACAAAAAATCAATTTATCAGAAAATATCAGTTAAAGGTTCATCTGCAGTTTGTAATCAGTTGCAATGTATTTGGCTGTATAAGTAATAAAAAAAAGAACGGAGAAGCCTCAAGCACTGACAGTGGTACTGACAGGCATTACCATCAGCAGTGGTGGATGCACATTGGCAAGGACTACTCCAAGATCCAGATTGCATAATTTTGATTCATCTAGGGATCAACAAATGCCTACATACCATAATTTCTGAGTCTCTGCCTGAATATCACATGGTCCAGAGGCAATAATGATAGAGACAGAATTGTTCAGGTAGAACAGTGCACCTCAAGTGACAAGAAATTCTAAGTTGCATTGTATTTCTAACCTAGACAAAGGCAGAACAGTATTACCATAAGCAAGTCTATTGCTCTGAACAGTTTCAGGGCTGTTCTCATGCTCTGGTGTAGAAGGAACGCCGACAATGTGATCAAGATCATCCATCAGAAGAATGGATGGTTGTCTCCATGCTGCCTCTAAAAAAGCTTCTTCCACATGTTTCCTTATGTTTACTAATCTTTTTCCTAAAACAAAATACTATTAGAATGACACAAAATATCAGGAAAAAAAAATCAGTGACTACATC
Source organism: Euphonia xanthogaster (assembly GCA_034509185.1). NCBI lineage: Eukaryota > Metazoa > Chordata > Aves > Passeriformes > Fringillidae > Euphonia > Euphonia xanthogaster. The sequence goes on from JAYDZK010000113.1 coordinate 23,698,596, forward strand.
TTGCTTGCAATGTTTTATTTTCTCTATTTTGACTTCACATCTATAAATCCAGATACCAAGATTAAACCAGAATCAACAGTCACTAAAGAAGAGTCCACATTGTCAATCAAAAAACTACTAAAAGGTTCCACATGTTCTAAAATGAGATTAATCATCTTTTACTAACCCCTATAGAAGCCTACAAGTTTAATTTCCAGACAGTTAAAACCAGAGAAATATCAGCAGCATTCTAAAAAAGTTACTAAAGAATCCAGCAATTGGAAGAACTTTCCAGAGCAAAGGAACTAGCTCATCATCAATCTTTCCCCTTTTCTCTGGTGCAATGAGCTCCAGCTTAAGTAGTGATTTAAGCAAAAAGAATATAGTGAGGAAATATAAGGGCTCTGTAAGAAAACAGTTGAGTATTTTCTGCCCTTGTAACAGCAAGACTATTTAGAAAAGCCAGTGAAATGCAAGAGCAGAAAAATGCCTCCTTTGTGCTTTTCCATCTTTGCGTAAAATAATTACTTTGAACTCACAAAGCCTAAGGAGTCATCTCATCATCTCTAATCACGAGTGTTAGATGCCTATTGCCAAACACACTAGGTTAGTAAATATGCCACCACAAATCAGGTTTAGCTGGTCATTTGATCCTTCTTTGTTGCCCGTGTTATCCTTTCACTGAATACAGGTATCCTTTAACACTTACATTTTGTTAAGAAAACATGTGTTCCAGCTAGAACAGCTGAAAAAACATAGTTCAATTTTTGCAACTTCTTCCCATTTTGTAACAGCTAGAAATTAGCATGGCAAGCATGGTTTGAATTGCTGGTGGTATGCAGGACAGAAATTGATGGAAGTGTGAAATAAACTTACAGTAGCTGTATTTTCATCAGACTGTTGAAGATAGTAATTGTGGGGCATCAAATATCCTTGCAAAAACAGCAAAAATGCTAAAAAAATTATTCAGACCAAATATAGTAACTTCATAAATGTGCCTCTATTGTACAGCAAAAAATTGAGATTAAAATAAACTATTGTCATACCTTTTAAAGCTTTACAATCAATTACTTCTACATGAGCATCCAGTCTAGTGAAAGCTTCTTTGCAGATGGCCTTTGCTAATGTTGACTTTCCACTTCCCTACAAAAATAAATGTGAGCTAAAGTAAATTGACAGAGGCAATGTGTTTCTGTGTTTTTGTCACAGTATGCATCAGTCACCAAGCTGGGGAAGCTGTATACACACTGGGTTTATTCCTCAGTAAAAGTACACATGTATTCTGTCTCTGCATTACTTGGTAGGGACCAAAGCCCTAGAGTGAAACAAATTCAGAGCGGATACATCCAGTACAGTGTTCTGATTCCACTGAGTTCAGTGTTAAGACATCTGCTAGGTTCAGTGGCATATGGTATTAAATGGATCACTGTAACAGGCAACAGCAAAATAACAGTATCAACTCCACTGCCATTTTATGTTAGAATACACACACAGTGTGTGTGTGTGTGTGTGAGGTAGTGTTTTAGTGCATTATCCCTGTTCAGTTAACTGCTCTTTTTTTCAGCTTGCTCTTTATTCTTCAGAACAAAGTATCTTCAGTGCAAAGTATCAAAGAAAACTAATGTCAACCAGTTTGCAACTATGGAAAACAATGTGCAAGGGTTTGCAGAAGTGAGTACCTTTCCTCCTGTGAGAAGCACCCCTCCACTTCGCAGTCCCACAGTATTTGCAGCCAGCTTTTGAGATAAAGGACGTCCCAGAAGACTGTGGCTTATGTGTTCAAATAAAGATGTTCCTAATTTGTCCACTCCTCTGTAGGGTAAAGGAAACATTAAATGGCCTAGGGTAGCATCAGTGCACACTCTGTAGGCAGAAAAAGCTTCACTATAGGCGAGTTAGAATGCTGACAGACTATTGTCAGTTGCCTTTCCCAGCACTGAGGGGATGCTATCACAACACTCCAAACCTCTCATGTCTCCTCTGCCCCATCCCTTCACATCTGCTACACAGTACTGCTGTTTTCCCTTGTACTTATGATCACAACACTCTGCATTTCTCTCCTCAGCTGATGATTTCAACAAAACTTTTAGGAACTACAGTTCTTTGAGATCCTTACTATTAAATGTAGCTGAACAAGTAAACAGGTGGAAGTTACTGGAGGGCATGCATTGGCAGACTGCAACTTATAAATTTTGTGTATTTGAACACCCCAGGTAAAACCATCCCCTTGTCCCTTGCTGCTATGTCTGTTCGTACTACTTAGAACAGCAAAAACTGACACAAGCCAAAAGATGCACAGTTTTGCTTAGATCTGGCATAGTTTCCAAAAAGTCTGCTTTTCCACCAATGCTGTTTTTTTCTAATTCTCATTCCCATTCCCTCCCATGTTTTTTCCTACAAGAATGTCTCACCCTAAATCGCTTAGTTTGTGGTATGGAAGCTTCTTGTCTCGATCAGCCATAGGTGGCTGGTTGTCATCATCAGCTTTTCTACTTAGAGGATGTAAAAGAACCTACAACAAAGGAGAGTTAGGACTTTAGATGAAATATAACTAACAGAAAAAGGCTATGGAGTGACCAGCCATTTCTGGACTTGTGCAAAGAAAACACTGCATGTATGCTTTGCTGTGCTTGAAACAAACATGCATTGTTGAAATGGAAGAGATACAACTACTTCCAAAATACAATCTAGTGTTGACAGTAATTTAATAATGTAAGATTAGATTTTGGGCCAAGTGTTGTTTATAACAGACTGTGCAGCCCACTATCTCTTCCCCTACCTGCAGCTCTCCCCCTGTCCTGCTGGCAGGAGAGCTCATGAGGCAGAATAGTGAAACGAATCAGGAATCTGACTGGGTGAAATGTAACTTGATAAAACACCTGGCATGAATTTTTCCATCTTGTTCACCAGGGAGCTAGTATGGAAAGTTGGGCAGGCAAACAGGGGTTGCAGAGGTTCACAGGCAAGAACAGGCAAGTAGGAGATGTTGACACAGCTATTAAGAAATGCATTTTGCTCTTTCATCTTAGTTTCAGTCACTTGAACAATTTCTAGAAGCCTTCTTATAGTTTAGTACCAGTAAAAGAAAGCTCATTTTATTACTTTTTAAACAGCAATTCTAAATTTTGCAGCCAAATTCTATTTGAAATAGCTAAAAGACACCTTTAATTCTCCTCTAAAATTCACTGTATGTTTAAAAATTAAGAAAACATTATCCCACTCCTATAACTATAACCCTGAAGTAATGGGCAGTGGATCAACTGGAATTACTAATGGAAGCAGTAATTCTCATATTAAATAGAAATATTTATTCTCCTGAGAAATGAAATATGGAAGAAACAGAAGGCACACAAACTATACCAGAGAAAAGGCAGGGTGAGCGTGGTAGGTAGCTACCAAGGGAGAGAACAACTAAGTATAAGGATGGTACATATACAAATAAGTGTAAGGATGCTCAAACTTGGACAGTACTGACTCTCCTCTCTTCTAACTGATTTTTCTGAGAGTTTGATGTGCAAATTCTATGACACTCAGTGACAAGCACGGCATGCCTGGAATTTCAGCAGGCCCTCAAGCTACAGAATGACATAGAGGATGCAGATATAACTTTATGAATAGAGTGACATTATTTACTTTAAAAGAGAAGGTGAAATATATACAAAGTGCAGTAAATTTTAAACAAGTATAACAATTTAAATTACTTGATACCTGATACTATGTGATATTTACTTGTATATTTGTCTTTTGCAGCAAACTGGGACTCAGTATAAAAACATTCTCAGACTTATTTTCCTCAATGTGCACGGGATGTGCTGCACTAAGGACAAATTCCTCTATTCCTGTAAAAAACAATGAACAACTATTACAACTCCAAATAAATTCAGTTTTTGTTCCTCACAAGATAAAACAGATTAGAATATTGCTACAACATAATCCAAAATGAAAGACTAAAAAAGATTAATCATTATTAAGGGGTGATTCAAGCTTACACTTTCAGTGTGAAGAGGTATCAGTTATGTTAAAAGGTGTACACAGAAATTAATTGGCATTCTGGCTAAGTAAATTCCACAGTAGACAGGACAGTATTATCCTTGCCTTCTTTAACAGAGAGATGTACACAGTCTGTGCTTGTCATTAGCCATGGATGATCATCAGTGGTGGAATCCTGCAGCCAAGAACTGAATGCACATTTAACATCATATTCGTGTATATCTTCATGCTAAATAGGAAAAAGGAAGAAGGTAAATAAAACAAAACCAGGTGTTTGTAAGTAAAAATGTTTTCTTCTGCTGCATGAGGCATTTGTTTCTCTTATGGCAGCAGAGAGATGGACGAAGATGTAAGAGTTTTATTCATTTAGAAAACAGCATTTTGCCAACAAACACCATTTCTATCAACTGCTCTAGGGAAAACATCTGTGCAGTCCCTGCTATGGCCACAGCTGAGTATTAGACCACCTCTAAAGATTTTTCCTTCAGAACACTGATATGAGGGTGACAAAAAACTTCTATTTTTGTTTTACTTATCTGTCTTCCCAGATCCAAGGGCACTGCTCAAACCCTGGGTTTGAAGATATGCACTGATATTGACCTGAGAGTTATCTCAGGTGCTCACTATATCCCTCTCTTTCTCGTATACCCTTTCCCTATAAAAAGAACCCTGAGCTTATCCAGTTCAGGGGCATCACCAACAACCTTCAACAGGCAGGCAGAGACTAAGCAACTTAGCCCAGATCACCTTGATAACTGGAAAAAAAAAAAATTGAGTCCAGATCCCATATCTCTTGGCTAAGTTCCTAATCACAGATGCAGAATTCCCATGTAGAAAAGGGGGAATCAATGAAAGTTACTGTAACAATTCTTTCTGTATTTGTCTGTTTTTTTTCCAAGAACTTAAAAAATCTTTAACTAAATTAGAAAGGAAAAGGACAAATCTGTATTTAAAATATACAAGAGCACACATAACTACATTTTTACGATTTTATCAGATTAATGCCAGACTATCACAGAATTTTCTGAGTTGGAAGGGATCCACAAGGATCATAATAACAAGCTTTTTATCTCCCATACAAAAAAAAAAAGCAGTTCTTCTGTGGGTAAGAAACCAAGTTAGAATATTGGGTATGAAGAACAAACCTGCCTAAGCCTTGCTATGATGGCAAGTGCTGCATTTAAAGCTTTGAGGGGAAGCTAACATGGGAAATAATCAGGCCAGTGTCACCCAAGTTCTGAAGACATGCATAATTTCAGAGATATACTGGGTGGACTGTGAGAACTGGTACCAAGTATGTTCCTACTGTCACAGATGCACACTCAAAATAAGACTCCCTTATAGGAAAATGGAGGGATTTAATAATATAACTTAAAAAAATTAAATATTAACCATGAGGAAGAGAAAAAAGAAAGCAAAAGACTAAACAGCCCATACAGATTATGATACTTGCACTACAATTGCCTGGGCATTGCAGTGTTAAAAAAATTTAGGTATGTCTTCTCCCAGAAGGCTTAAACTGGATATTTACTCCTTAACTCTATGACTCTTTTACCCTTTTGTGTTTCTTTTACAGCTTTAAAGGCATACACTTAATATTTGCTAGGTTTGAACCCGTATTAATATACTTCAAATGAAGGTCTGAGGCAAAACTATTATGAATTATTGTTGCTATTTTGACAGTGATTTTTTATACTTGAGACCTAACGTAACAAAAAATGTGTATTTTCCTGACAAGTGCCATGTCTCCTTCATGTCAACATCCTTTTTAATAAGAAAGATATCAGAAACTCTCAAAATTTGAGAATAATGGAAAACCCTATGATTTTAAATATTTTATGAGTTGAAAGTGCTATATCCTTTAATAGCTTCAGGAAAACAACAAGTCAAATTTCAGCAGTTCAATTTTCTCCATCCTCTGTGATATCTACCAGATCCTTTAAATAGAAAATTGTTACAATTAGCAGTGTAACTATCTGGAGTTATCTACCAAGAGCAACCCAAAATTTAATGGCTCAATGTTTACAGTACATTAATCAAAATACAAATACTAGATAAGCTCTGTTTAAGTAGATCAGAGCAACCTATTAATTTAAATTTACATAGTCAAAAGAAAAACCAAGAAATTATACCCCCTAAAAATCCTTTGGAATTATTTCTATAGACAACTTCCAGATCATCATCTAATAAATTAAAACAAATAAACACAATGCTCTCCTTCCCCCACCCCCCCCAAGTTTGACCAGAGCAACATTATCAGTTTTCCAATATATGAACAAGTATGTGACCAGTAATATCAACTCACTAAGTTTTGTTTGGGTTGCAGTGTAAGAGATACAGGAACTTTAGGAATAGATTCAACTGACTTAATTCGGACTGTTGAATGTATTTTGATATGTAGTTTTTTTCTCAGACCATCTGCAATCTGAAAAATTTAAAATAAAAGCAAAGAAAAAGAAGCATTAGAAAGTAAACTAGTTATAACATTGCATATATAATACTACATCAATTTCTTCACTAATGGACCCTCAAGAGAATTAAGAAGGAATTTATGACATTGACAGTTATCTTACATTGACAAATCTTACTCTTACATGCACACTTCTAGTTACCTTTTATCATATTTGTGAAAGTGCTTAGTACAGCCAACCTTCTACTAACTTAATAAATTCAAAAGCTCAAAAAAGAAGAAATTCTTAGAACACTGCAAGAATGCTCTTAGTATAGGAGAAAAACAACAATTTAATTTCATTTGCTGATTAAAATTATTTTACATGGGTAGGTAAATATACATAGACCATTACAGAGACCAAAACTAAGCACTCCTGCAGCAGAGAGACAGAAAATGTAGCCTCCCTAAATCATACTAGTCGGTCTGCCCTTTTAAGGAAACTCCTTTTCAGTCTGTGTTATTTTAAAACTTACACCAATTTGAAAACATGTCATAAATATTTCTTAACTGTGAGAGACTTTATGATTGCTGGCATTTGGAAAATTGTTACGTCTGTCAAAAGTTTTCATGGCAAAGACCACTGCAGGCTCTTGTTCTTATTCTTAACACAGCAATGAGTGAATGGTGAATTATATTCTGTCAAAATAGTCAAATGGTGATTTGGAGCACATTTTGTTTGTTTTTGTTGATCCCACATGTGCTTCCAGGAAAGGAAGAACAGGCAGTAGTTGTATCAGAACAAGCTGAAACATCTCCATACCCGGACTTGTGCCACCTGGCAAAATGGCATATGCAAACTAGAACAGTTTAAATTATACAAGCTGGTTATTGGATATTAATCCTCAAGACGTATTTTAAAGACTGTATAAAAGGACTCACAAACCTTATGCAGTACTAGGATACGCCATCCCATTACTTTACTCTTTGATGAACCCTAGGTCAATGAACATTTCAAAGAGTTAACTGATGAAGAGTCTTATAATAAAGTACTGAATGTATGTAAATAGGTACTTTCACTTTCTCATTAATACAATGGCTACCCGCAGATTGTGAAGAAAGCATATATTCCCTTCAGAAACGCTGATGCATTTTCCTCATTTGCTGTAAAAATGCTAAGTGTGCAGAAACCCAGAGTACATTGTACATCTTGGAGTATGATGGTAATTAATGTTGTCCAGAAAGAGTACAAAGCACAGCTCTAGCAAACAGTACCTGGTTCTAGTAAACCCAAGAGATTAACACAAAGTCTACAGCCCAAAAGTGCACGTTAAGTAGCCAGTTCACAACTATCCAATAGAAAATATTATAAAATAAAAAGCCCAAAATATGGTGCGCTCAAACTGACCCAAACTCTTCCAACATGCAGGGCTCCACCATCATGGCCATACTCTATGACACTCTTTAGGTCTTCAAATCCATTCCAAACGATTTGAACAATAGATCCCTCACTGGATGCTTCACCGCTAATAGAATTAGAAGGGTTTCTGTCTTGTGTACTAGTCAAATGATTTTGCTTTTCAAGTGTCAGATTTTGTTTTGCTTCTTGATTACGCTGTCTAGGGGAAAGCAGCTCATTAATTTCCCCATAAGATACTACAGGATTTGGATCCAAATCAATATATTCTAAATTCCATGGAAAAACGTGGACAGCATTGCGTTTCAGAAATTCATGAGTGGTGGATACATTCTCTACGCTGGGAGGCTGGGACTGACACACTCTAAAAATGGAATCCATGTGAATTAAGTTCAGCAGCTTGTCTTTGAAGATGCTCATTTCATTGTTGTCACACAAAGTCTTTTGTTTCTGCTCAGATGTATTAGAGAAAATGTTCCCTATGAAATTCCATATATTTGGGAGAACACTTGAGCCAAACGTCGTGTTTGCATCAGTCTTACTCTGTTCAAGGGTCCCAGGCTTTAAGTAAGGTTGTTTGGCAAAAGGATCCTTTAATGTTTCTTCTTGTTCCATGTTATTTTTCACAAAATTTTTGAGCAAGATGTCACTTTCTGTGGCAGGTGTGCTGGTGATATTCTCCTCAGGTCCGTGTGTTTTGGGACACACCAGAAGCTCCGTACATGGCTCTAATCTCCCATATGGGGCTGCTGGCACAAGTGTACCTAAGTATGAGCAAAAGATGCCAATGAATGCATCCACCCCTGCAAAGCAGCTTCCTGGAGGTGCCCCGAGAGCCTTGAGTGCCGCTTACCGATTCTGATGTAAACATGGGTGTGCTGCTCAACCCAGACAGGAAAGATGGCTCTTGGAAACACCACTCGAATCTGGTCAAGAAGGTGTCTTTCAAGGGAGGAAGCGTGCAGTTCCTGGGGAAACGTGATACCACAATAAATTAAATACCGCATATCTTTTTAATATTTGTTTGAAGAAAAAACCCATATGTCTCCTTTCAATACACCATTTGAAATATAGAATACAACTAAACTCCACCACATTTAGTGTTTCCTTAGAGGCTGAAAGGAATGGGGCATTGTGCAAAAAACTGCTTGAGTCAGAATCTCTGTCATCTGTGAGACAAGAACATGAACAATGGAAGGGGTTTTATTACCAGAATTTCCCAATCATCTGCTGTGAGTGGTTCCACTTCTACTTGCTGACAGGAGGACACATGGGAACAGGGTTCAAGAAACACCTGGCAAAAGTAACACCAAAACACTCTTTATTTTTCATATAAAACCTCCATCTTTATTTCAACTAGAAAATTGACATCTCCTTCATTGTATGTTTTCACTACTTGGAACACACACTATCCTAACGACACCGGGTAATTCATAAGCAGATGAATGCTCAATGGATGGGAAACGGATCCCATTAGGCTCAGGGAAATCAATAAGCAGTGAATATTAAAAGCATCAGGAGTTTATCAGGTGATAACAAACAATCCATTTTTAATACACCTTGATAACCAACACATAACCATCTTTCCATTTTTTAATCTTTATTTTTAAATCCCCAGGATTTTAGAAACTTGAAAAATTAGTTCACTTGTGCAAAAATATATAAACAGCTGAAAAAATAAGGAAAAAAGTACAATAGAAAAGCAAGCCCAGCTCCTTAATGATTGGTTTCATAGGAAGCAGCCCCATGTCCACAGAACAGTTCTAATATCATGTGAATCAGGAGGAATGGTAAAAGCAGTTGCGGCTTAGGTCTTTCAGAATGCATTACATACAGACTTCAAAAGTCAGTTTTTGCCAAAGGTTTCATTTGACACAAAAAACCCCAACAACAACAACAACAACAACAAACAAAAAAACCCAAACAAAACAAAACAATTTGCAAACAACATCTTGCAATTAATTTTCAAAGAAACATCACTAGTTTTTTCCTGAGATAAAACTAGATACCTGCCCTCTGAGAGAAATACATTAGGTCACCTTTTACAAAAGTAACAACCCATTTTGAAATCCTCTATATCCTTAGTTTGAAGCAATAATTGAGAGGAATATCTTTTCCCCAGCACAGCAAAAAGAAGATCATACAGCAAACATGTAACTAATGATTCCAAAACGATGGTGAAACTAATTAATCATGTATTTATTCAATTGTACAGATGATTATTCCCAGCAATTCCTGGGTAAGGTTTCCTTAGGTTTCCTTTGTCAATTGTTTTCCAGTTGAGGGCTATTAGTTGCTAGAAATAAAAAGGATAGATGCCTGGCTGCTCAACTACTAAACTGGAAATTTATGCAAACAGACATATAATTTCTAGAGAAAATATGTTTAAAAAGTAAACAAAGTAACATAATACACTGTTCTGAATCACACTCTTTGACGTCTTCTATGATGTTGAACAAAATTTTGTATATAAGAGAATAGGCAAATATGAATATACTACACAATGACACTGTGTAAAGCAGTACTTTTTTACTCTTGATTGGTTAAATGTCTACCTAGTAATAGAAAAAAAAAAATCCTTTGATATTGCAATTTTAGTAGTCCCATTCAGAAAACTCTCTCTGACTCTTGGACATCTCTAACTTCTGCTCAAGGAAAGAGTCAATTATGAGAAGTTTAACAGTGTTCAGGAGTAAGAGGTGAATGTACAAAGAGTAGAGAGAGAGAGGGAGAGAAAGAGAGAGATAGACGGACAGATATCCATAAGAGGTGAGTACAATTATTCAAAAAGAAAGGGATATATGGTGAAGGGGTGAAAAAGGGATGAAAATTTAAACCCCAAGTAAGTTAAACAAGAATATGCAGAACGTCAATAGCTACTTCAAAATTACAGGAGCTCCAAACCAAATATTGCCATTACAAATTTTCGAATTGCTTAAAAGTGTATTTTCTTAAAATTAATGCCACTGAAGATAGTTGTTACAGCCCTGCAAAGACCTACCCTGAAGCCTATCCTAACATTGTATAGGCAATTGTTAATGGTTTAATGAGCCAATCTTTTCATGTTTGAGGCATTTCATGATAGTTAACTTTTCTCATGAGCAGATGTAAATGAAGAAACTGTCTAAATAAATGAAACAAGGTCATAGCTAACTCATGTAGTATTACCTTTTCACGTATCTTCCAATATACTCTTTATTTAAATAGAAAACAAAAGTAGCATTTCAAACCTGTTCTCCATCTGTGATGCCAAGTTTCTCTGCCAAATGTCTGTTAATTTCTGCAATATTTTCACCCTGGTGACCTCGATGCCTGGTTTCCATCCAGCTCAAAAATATTGGCTGATGACCACAGGATACTTTCACAGCTTGGCCCTATGAGTTTCAAAGAAAGAAAATAAATTGATATAAAACCAGCTAAGTGAGATGACTATTAGACAACCTAAACCGTATTTGATTAGAGAGATCAAAGGAATTAGAGCTATTATCTGGATTTTACACCTTGTTTGCACAACTCTCATCATAGAACTGAGTGCTGGTTTAAATTCTTAAACAGCTTTCTACTTTTATGGACTATTTTTAAGTAAGAAAATTGATTCTTTTTTCTTTCTTCTGCATGATAGGGTATCAAAAAATATTTTACAGAAACGTGTGAATGCATGTTTGCATTTCCCAAATGAGGAAAATAAATAACTTTGATTTCACAAAAATTATAGCATTCACATGGTCTCCAAGAGTGCTTCCATGACATATTTAGAATAAGTCAAAAATCACATTAACTCAGACAAAAATGATTTAATCAAGCTGTTTCAGAACTGCCCATGTATTTTGATGTCAAACTGAAGAACTTTTCTAATATCTTCTGCAATTAGATTCAGCTTTTGATTCCATTTATCCCCTTTAAAACATTTTTATTCATGAGATGTATTTAAGATGCTATTTCTATCATGTTTTCTGAGATTCTATCTTTTCATTTAGCAGCTCAGGGTAAACAAAAGCAGGATGCAAAAGCACCATAATGAACAGTGTACAGAATGACACTATAAGACTTCAAAGCAACTGCACTCCTTTCTCCTCTCTCTTGACAGCAGATCTGTAAAACACTCAGAAACTGCCGCTGAAATGAAGCTCACATTTAATACCGCATTTCTTCCAATTCCACCAACCTCCTACGACTACCCCAAAGGTGAACGAGCAGGTTTTTACACGCCTATGTTGTTTTCCTGTTGTGAAATGCCCTTTTTGGCCTTCAGAACAGGAGGCTACCCATGCCGAGGGAGGCCTGCTCGGCCCAGGGGGGCTGTGCCAGCACTCCTGAGCTTTGCTCGCATCCTTCTCGGCTCATTCCTGCCTTTTCCCACCCTGTTCTGCTGGCACTCAGCTCTGCGTTCATGGCACAAGAGGCACACAGTGTCTCTCCTCCCGTTTCCACATGTGAAATGTTATTTCCAGTGTAAGGTGCGCTCCCTAGAGCTGACCCCGCGTCTTCAGCAGGGCTCTGCATGACGGGAGAGCCTTTCTATAGTGACATATTTTATTTGTTTACACCAAGAATTAGGATTCTGCATGGATTTATCACCTCTTCTCCCACCTGAATTAAACATTTACGCATTATTGGCTTAATGCTAGCAGGATACGGGGAAAACTGGTATGAAATAGGGAGTGATGATAGAGACGCAGATGCCCACAGTGCCGGACCACGTTGGGGAAGTAAAATTCCCGCGTTTTATTAGGAACTGATGACGATACTGGGCCACGCAGGAGACGAGAGAAGGAGAGGTTCCCCGATGTCTCCCTGTGAGGGGTCGCGACTGCCGGGAAGGCTGAGTCGTGAGGGAGGGGAGGAGAGCTCTGTATCGCCATGGTAACAGGATGCGGGGGTGCGCTCACGTAATCCTCCCTGCCTGCCTGAGGTGTTCCCTGCGCCCTGGCCCCGAGCGGCGCCGCCCCGGTACCTGCTGCAGGCGGAGGAGCGAGGCCAGCGCGGGCGGCAGGTGCAGGAAGCAGTCGCGGGTCCCGCTCAGGACGATGGTGGCGGCGGCGGCTCCACCGGGGTCGCCACAGCCCCACATGGCCGCTGCCGGCCGGCCCTGCCTGCCCGCCCGCTCCGCCCGGGCACGGGGCCGCCTACCCGGGGCGGGCGCGGGGGGTAATGCTCCCTGCTGCCCCCGGGACAGTGGTACAACCCATTGCCGGCCAATGCGGACGCGGCGTTTCCCCGCTGCCCGCCTCTGATTGGCTCCTTCGCTACGGACCGCGGCTCCTCCTCCCCGCCGCACGGAGGGAGCCAATGGGGGCTGCGCGTCGCGGGGGGCGATGGGAAGATGGCGGCCGGCAGCAGCGGTGGCCTGGGCGCTCCGTGCCGGCACCACGCGCAGCTGGGAGCCTGCGAGTCGCGCGCCAAGTACCGCGAGGGGTGGCGGCCGCGCGCCGTGAAGGTGCTGGGGGAGAGGGGCGGTGCCGGGCGGAGCCGCTTCGGGTGAGGGGCTGGGAGGCGGCCGGGCCGGCGCTGGAGTCCCCGGGAGGGAGGGACAGGGAGAGAGGCCCTGGGCCTCGCTTGCTGCGCGGCAGGGGCTTCTCGTTACTGCAGCAGAACGGCGAGATTGGCGTATCTCTGTGTGCGCTCAGTGTACAGCGAGCTGTAGCGGCACCTTAAAGGGCTGGCGTGAGAAGGGAAGCGCTTAGTTTGGAAAAGACCTTTTAAGATCATGAAGTCCAACCCGCATCTGTTTCCAGCCTCTTGTCAGGGAGTTGTAGAGAACGATAAGGCCTCCCTGAACCACCTTTTTTCCAACCTGAGCCCCTCGCAACTCGCTGAGCTGCTCCTGATCAGACCTGTGATCCAGACCCTTCACCAGCTCTGCTGCCCTTCTCTGGACATGCTCTGGCACCTCAGTGTCTTAAAAACGTATGCTGTTGGATCACCATGGCAAGGAGACAACTCTGCACACAGAGGATTTACCTCAGGGAATTGTGGTAATTGTTTTTTAACTCCCTGTGTGGAAAAAAGCAGTTTTCCTCACCTACACGACTTCTTTGCCAATGAAGAAGACCAATTTTTCAGGTTTTTTTTCTGTATTTTGACAGTACCTCCTATGAACTGGTTACTAGTACATCTTGCATGGAAGTTGGCCAGAGACATAAGAGATTTTACTCAGCAGCTGGCAGTAGTACTCTGACCTTGTGCAAAAAAGTCAAGTCTCATCTGTGTTTTACTATGCATGAGAGACACGAGTTCGGCTCTTGCTCAGTGATGAAGAGGTCCCAAATAACCATGCATTTTACTGTCCTGCAGAGTACATAGGGGTTTTCAGCATCCTGAGAGGATTTGGAGAAAAACAGAAAACATGGAGAAAATGCGTGCCTTTTGCAATAAAGCAAGAATGGGAATGGTTTTCAATAGTCTTTGGTTTTGTTTTTGTTTTTTTTCAGGTTTACACTATCAACTTGGAATCTCGCTATATACTGATACAAGGAGTTCCTGCATTAGGTGTTATGAAGGAATTAGTTGAACAATTTGCATTATATGGTGCCATTGAGGAATATCATGCTCTAGATGAATATCCAGCAGAGCAGTTTACTGAAGTGTACCTTATAAAATTCAAAAAACTGCAATGTGCAAGGTATTGGACAGGGCAATATCTGCCTCTTGCTGTCCTAATCTTTTACACCTTCTGTATGTGACAATGTGTTAAGTTTCTAGAGAGTTGGAGTAAAATCCTCAGTTTTGTTGACAGACTTTAATTTCCTTCAGGGTGGCCAAGAAAAAAATGGATGAACGAAGTTTCTTTGGTAATTTGCTGCACGTGTGCTATGCTCCAGAATTTGAAACAGTCCAAGAAACTAGAGAGAAGTTGCAGGATAGAAGAAAGTATATAGCAAAAGCAACAAATCAAAGAGGTTTGTGGGTAACTTTCCTATAGAATCCTGACTAAGTTTCCTGTAAAATTTTAATGTTCTTCAGGACTGGGTGGGGTTTTGGCTAAAGTGCCTGTTAAAGAAAACATGTTTTACCTACCTCTTTTAAAGGTGCTATAGTGTGTTGATAGTTGCCAGATGCCAGGCATCCACCAAAGCTGCCCACTCATTGCCCTCCACAAACTGGACAGAGGAGAGAAAATTTAACAAATGGTTCAAGGGCCAGGAGAGAGATTTCTCATCAAATACCATCAAGACAAAACAGGCTCAACTTGGAGACATAAAGTGAATTTATTACTAACAAAATCAGAGCAGGATAATGAGAAATAAAATAAGCCCTTATAAATACCTTCCTCTAACCCCTCCTTCCTTCCAGCTCTACCCCCTACCCCAGCAGTGCCAGGGGACAGGGAGTGGGGGTTGTGGTCAGTTCATTACCTGTGGCTTCTC
>JAYDZK010000113.1:23721512-23737946 GCA_034509185.1 Euphonia xanthogaster
AGGACTTGCAGCGAGATAGCAGCCACAGGACACCTAAATCTTTCAGAGAAAGAGAATTTATTGCCCTCTTATCAGAAAAAACAGACTTCTTCTAACCTCGAAGGCGCTGTTAAGATTCAGAGGAAGAAGTTGACGATGACCAGACAGAATCCTGTATTTGAATGGCATTTATGCATGATGTACGAAGTGTGTGAATATGCAACAGGCTATTGTTTTTAAGGGTTAATCCTCTGTTAACGGGGGTCCTTTTTCGGGCTTGTGCTGCCCAGAAAAAGGTACCCGGACGTCCGTAACTCCTTGTTTCTCTTGTCTCATATTGTCCTAGTTCAAACTGTCCAAATTATTATTAATCTAACTGTATTACTATTTTTATAACAATTTTATTACTATTAAACTTTTAAAATTTTAAAAAACAAGTGATCGGCGTTTTTCACAGACACACTCGTCGGGTCGGCAGCGTCATCCCAACCCCTTCCACGGCGCTCGGAGCTGTGTGCGCGCCTCACCTCGGTCCAACACCACGTCATCCGTCATGCCAAAGGCGTTGTACAGGGTGTCTCGGAACACGGTGCGGTCGAAGCCGGCCCCAGCAAACTGGCTGCTGGCCTTGGCCACCAGCGTGTCGAAGAGCTTGACCAGACATTCCACTTCGCTTTTGGTAACTGCCCGGTCCAAACACAAGCAAACACAGGTTGTAAGTTAAGCTTGGTAAAACACGAGGCAGGCACAGGAATACGCCAGGACCGTGACACCAATACCACCCCCGGCCCCAACCGCAGTTCCCAAGGGGATGCCGCTAAAGCGCCTCCCATAGGAGGCGAACAGGGCCACGCAGGATGGGCACGGGAATAACGGGGGGCGGCCGGCGGCAGCGGCGCGGCTCCGGCAGCCCGGGGGAGACTCACAGTGCTTGGCGGATCGGGTCAGCGAGTCCACCAGGAGCTTTTTCCCCTTCCTGCTCATGGCGGCCGGGAGCCGCTCCCGCCGCCGCTGCCCTGGCAACGCGGGGGGGCGGGCGCGGCCTGGCGGTGCCGCTGGGCCGCACGGGCGGGTCGGACACAAACACACACAGAGGCAGAACAGAGATGGAGTGTTAACACGCATTCAAAAAAACCAAAAATGCAGTCGTAAAAAATAAAAGAACTGCATTTCAAAAATATTTGTGGGGAAAAACAGAGCTAAAGTTACAACATACAATAGTGCTTGTTCATCTGCTGTCAGAAGGTGAAAATATATTAAACCACACTTATTCTGACATTGCTCGTTCTCTACCTTGTCCCTCTGCTGAAACTTGGACCATGGGTGTAGGTGCCACCCCAAACCCCCATCACTGTCTCACGACTTTGGTGTGGGCACATGGCGAAAGCTGAAAGGCTGAGACCAGCCTTCATCTTTCCTTCAGGAAAAAGGACATGCGAGACCAGACTCAACCTATTTGTTAATGTATTGCAAACTGAAGCAGTTCCCTTTTGGTACTAAAACAGCTTTGTTGGGAACTGACAAAGCCCATGAGCCCCTTAAGCGGCTACACCCCTTCCCAAGCATGACAGCAGCACTCCAAGCCTACAGCTGAGCAGAACAGACAGTTACAGTCACACAATTAAAATTACATACCAGTTTAGGTATTTGGAAGACTGGGTCTCATTTCCATTTTTATTTCTTTCTGTGGCAGGTGGTTGTGTAAAAGTCAAAAAAGGTATCACACAGGACAGAGCATTTATGCTATGGTTCATTACAGGTTCTTTTACCAAAACTGCAACACCACAACTTAAAACAACCCCAACAAACCTAAACACAAACCCCAAATCAAACCCCTCTGTTCACTGCATATCACCTTTATTTTAACCTCACTGACAAGTGTCTAGAATTGGTAACACCAAGCCCAAGAGTAAAAAGTAGTTGATGAAATATTACTATTGTTTAGATGCACATTGCTGCAACTCAGTGGTTGTATTCTCCCAAGAACTTGAAGACAATTTCTCTGTACAATGGCAATATGAAATCACCTTTCTCCCACAGATTTTAGTAATGGTTTGCAGTAATAATCAATGTCCTGAAATTCTTGGCAACACAACATTTGAAACATCCGTATGCAATAGAGGTAAGTTCTAAGTTAGCACCTGTGCAATGGAAAAAAGGAGTAGATCAAAAATACAATCTATATTTGACTACTACATTTGGGATGGATGGGCATTTGTTAAAGGCTAACAGAAGGCCCAGCAATCAGTATTTCAGTGGAAGATGTAGTGAGAATTTAATGTAAACTAAAATCAAATGGTTGCTCATGTTTTCTTGTGGGCACATTTAATTTAAAAAAGCTTTTTTTTTCAGTTATCTAAAGCAACTAAACTAAACTAAAACAGCTTTATGAGTTAGGTCAACATTCTGTAGCCCTCAAGTACAAAAATATAAATACAAACTGTTTAAACAGTATCTTTAATGAGATTCTGGCAGTAGTTTTTTTATCTAACAAGACACGTCACATAACAGATCTGCCACTGAACTTGCTCAGAGTAAAATCAGCTTCAATATGAAGCTGTTAAGGTATCAAAACCTTGCTTTTTACATGCTAAATAACTTCAGCAAGTGTGCACTTAAACACAGCAATGAACTTAACTATAACTAAATACATACATGAAAATCTGCATGTGAAATGTAATTCGTAGAACTGGTTACAACAAATGATTACCTGCATTTTGTTAATTTAAAAATGGTACAAATCATGCAAAACAATTCTAAAGATAATGCAAAGGAAGCTACCAGTGTTTGCAAGAAAGTTTCAATTAAACCAAAATTACATTAAATGAAATATGCATATTTACTAGCAAAGGTCTATCGCTATTTTGAAAAAGCAGAGGTAAAATCTTCAGGTTTTGACTGTCAGTTATACTGCAAAATGTCATTGCTCTTGCTTAATGCAGAAGCACATGCTTGGAAGCTCAAAATTGCTCATTCAGAAAAATCTGCTGGCAATAGCTCTAGCTTCCCAGGAATGCAGAGATGCATGGATTAAAAGTAGCAAAGATTTGCAAGAATCAAAGGCAAAGGCACCCTATACAGGTAGCCAAAATGGAAGCATTCCCTTTCTCATAAGCATGGAGACAGTAATGGGGCAGATGATACACATTTCTACAAAGGCAGCCTTTTAAGGGTTATCATTAATTTTCCATTAGCAGACACCAGCTTGTAGTTAATGCATAATAATAACCTGTAGGATGAACTTGGGATTTAATTCGTCCTGATTTACAAATAAAGACTTTTACTAATGCTTTAAAAGACTATTTTTACTATCTAAAAAGTTTAACTCTTATTTTCCAATATTTTACACCTCAGGTGGCCTACCATCTCATATTGTCTCAAACATGTAACACTGCTTACTAGAATCTTATCAAAGTTGTACCTCGTGTATTAAGCAGCAGGCAATAACAATGGTCTTTCCCAGCACAGCTGCATCTGGCTGGCTACTGAAAGATTAGGAATATTTCTAAAACACAGGAAAACTCATGCAGTTTGGTAAAGTTTGCTGTCATTTCACAGTTTAAATTTCCTTTAGTCATTGCACTTCTGTTGATAGTCTCCGGTTGTTTTAAAATATTATTCAGAATCTGAATTTGAACCAGCAGTCTTCTTTTTCTTCTTTTTACCATGTTTCTTGTGCTTCTTTCTCTTTTTTGTTTTATCCTAAAAAAAAAAACAACAAACCACAAACCAAAGTTATTGTATAATACAATTGCCATCTATTGCATTCTGCTAATGCAAAATGAGAACCCAGAAAAGATATATTTTGAAAAACATTTCAAAAGAGATTTCTACAGAAGCCTATTCAGAAATCACAAAAAGAAATATTTTACCTGGCAATTTGCACTATTATGAGCAGTCTTCAATTTAAATTTATCTCCACCATGGTATGACTATTTTACACCTCTGATCACTGTCACTATTACATTTTCTAATCTTTTAAATTATTTTCAGAGCATTACAGATTACTGAGAAAGTAATAAGGAAGTGTTGACCAGTAGTGACAGATTTGGGAATAACTAGGATCTTTACAGAAGATTTTAAAGAAAGTGCTTAAATTCACTGTGTAAAATTAAATAGCTCAACTGCACTTGGCTAGACTATCACTTGTACCTTGTTTAAAATAAAACAATTATGATTTCAGCTGTAAATATAAATACACTCAAATTGACCCTACTGGATTCAGTCCTAAAGGTAGTACGCTGATCACTGTAACACAGAAGCTCTTAGATGCAATCCTGTCTTTTTGAAAGCAGAATTTCAACTGAAATTCTCAAACAGGTGTGGCATTGCATAAATGAAACAATCATATTAAAGCTTTATTTTATACATATTCCTTACACATACAAATCTTTTATGAAAAAGACCATAAGCAATCACTAGAAATATTACAGCAAACGGTTCATATGAGTCTGAAAAAACAAGCAAGTTCCATGGAAAAATGTGTACTGAGTATCACCGATACTCCTATGCCTGTATTTTTAGGTGACTAATGTAGACCTTCACTTTGCCCTACCTCATGTGGACAGCTGAGATGCCTGATAAGGAACACTGCTGCTGACAGGGGAGACAGATCCAAAGACATCTCAAGTGGGCATTTAGGATCCCTATACTCCTAACTGAGGAACCTCAGGTCCATGTGGTAAATCTGGATTCCATATAAATCACTGCTGAACCTTCCTCTCACTTTCAGCAACAGATACAAAGAAAAAATATTGAGAAAAGTAGCAGGTTGCTGGCAGCTTTTTATCTGGTTGGGAGAAGATTATAGTGGCATAGATGGCATAGTGGCATATATTATAATAGCATAGATGTTGCAGCAATTTTGTCCTAAGGCCCCTTCCATGGTGGCAGAGAAGGCTTAGCAAAGAATTACACACAATACTAATGAAGGAACAGCCCTGATGTCTGTCTGTGTGGCAAACTGCTCCCCTATACTTGATACCACACAGGTATTAGTAGTTCTAGGATGCTGATACAGAATAAAATATGTTCTACAGTGTTAAAGTTGTATAAATCTCAAATCACATACAGGTAAAAGAGTGACAAATTCTTCTTTAATTCAACAATAGGAAAAGTGACTTCAGCAAGTAAAAAGAGGAACTTTTAATTTAGATGTAACAGTAGACTATTGCTATGAAATATCTGTATTTGTGAAAAATGTGAAACTGGAAATTAACCAAGTACAGAGTATTTATATTCTAAAACTACAGTATGAGTAAGAGGGATACTTGCTGTTTTCTCTTTTTCCTCATTGCTTTTCTTCTTTTTTGCTTGCACCTAAAGAAAATGAAACCAAATGTAGTATCCATAAAAAGTTGATTCTCAAGAAAATTAATTCAAAATTACTTTTAAGTGATAGAAGCTAGACTAAACAATCCTTAAAAGTTTATTTTAAAAGGAAAAGTACAAACAAAAGTACAAACTTTGAGTGCACTGCACTCTTCAATTCACTTGTACAGTGCAGAACAGCTTCAACAATGTATTAAATCTAAGCTAGTTCATTGATTTGCTCATGAATCACTAAGCTACAAGCACTGTAACATCTGAAACTGTGGATTCACACTGACCTCCTCTGTCTGATCCGATTCAGATACAGATTCTGATGATAAAGGTCCATCGCCACGATCTGCTTTCTTCCTTTTCCTGTGGTGATTTTTACCTTCCTACACAAAATAATAAATTTTGAGTAAAGTCAGACCTTTCACATTTTATAAAACTTGTGGTTAAAATTTAAGATTGAAATATCACCTCTAAGTTGTGAAATATTTTAAAATATCATTGACATTAAACTAATTCCATCATCATCATCAAAGTACCCTACAAAACTGTTAAAATCAACTTTTAGGGAAAATAGTAATTTTCTGTATATTCTTTTTTCTTGTTACCAAGATACAGCAACTGTCTAAAAGAAAGAGGAATAATAACAGTCTCTTATTTTAAATAATAACACATGGAGGAGTAAGCATTGGAAAATAAAACATTTCACCACTTTAAAGTAACTAGTAACTGAAAATGTCTCAATATATACATACAAACACTTTAGTTTCAGACTCCTGCTTTGTTCATGAAAGAAAAGTCTCCCTCTGTATTCGTGTTGAACCAGAACAAGCTGTCCCTGCCAGCTGTACTTTCAACACATATTTCACTCCAATGTATTTCAAAGATAGGTTTTTCAAAATCCTGATGCTGTGTGAGACTTCTGATGAGCTACTTTTCTGCCCCCTGCACTGCTTTTGCTCTAGACAAGGCAATGTGTTCCTAAGACTGAAGGTACTTTCTCTCACTCAGTTTATATGATCAGAAACTTCTGAAAAGAATTCATGACCACATACAGGATGCAGCCCATCTGACACACTGGGGATCTACAGGTAGGGGAAGAAAGACCTCTAGTCCACAAGAGCCCTTTCAGAGGATGTGTGAAAGTAGGGCTACAATAAGGGACCATGGTAGATACTTGATCTTCAAAGAGAAGCCATTCAAAAGGATGAGATGGGAAATGGACACTGTAAAATAGACGCAGGAGCAAGGGGGGAAAAATCAGTACATTTGCCTTAGGCAATGGAGAGTTTGGACATCAACGTCAATATTATTGACCAGAGCAGGAGAGGCCAACATGGTAAGAAAGAAAGGTAACTGGAGAGAAAGACTAGGGTGGACTCTGAAAGCATTTTAGTTTATCCACAGTGTAAGAATGACTAAAAGTGAAGTCAATTAGATTGTTTATATTAAAGACAATGGATGAGTGTACAAAATGGTGTGGTGGTGGGCAGGAGAGAGGATTTTCATGCTTAGAGAAATGACAGAATAAGGTAATTTTTCTTAAGTTAATATATTTTTCTCCCCAATTCTTCAAATCTGTCGTAAGTATACTATCTATAATTATGACTACATTTAGATAAAGAGATCCTCTGCTTATGTTTCTTAATTTACAGTAGCAAGTCAATAACCTACCAGGTGTGCCAATGAAAATATCATCACACACATTTTTAGCTCAATGTGACAGCTAAAGGTAAGCCCCAAAACACTAAGGATGCAGCTGATCTGCTATAGCAGATTAGATACAGTTCTAATTTACCTTTGTAACAAGAACAGATCCAGTGGTTTTCACTACAATAATTACTAAACCAGGAGCTGAATCCAACTAAACCTCTACTTCAGATTGGGTGCACTGAATACCTTCTGACTGTGTGGGTTTGGACAGAAAATTTCCACAGATGTAAAGTGAGGCATTCAATATTGAAAAAAAAATCTATTATGTATGCACTATGCAGTTCTGATTGAAGGATTTGAAGAATAAAAATACCTTCTCTTTTTCACAGTCTTCCTTTGACCTCTTCTTTTTTGTGCTATCCTAAATAGAAAAGAAAACAAATCACAACAAAATCATCTCATGAAAAAGGAAGAAATCTCCGAACAGTCTGACAAATAGTCTTCTTATGTCTGTTGAAGGTAATTCAAGATTCTTTCTACCTTGCAGCTGACTGAAGAATAATATAAAAAGCTGTAATTTTGATGCAGCTGCTAATCTCCTGATCCAGCAGCATGAGAAGGTTTGTATGGAATGAGGTAACAGCATCCTTGCAGGACACTTAGAGAAGCCTCTGGGAACCAGCTACTACTGCTGTAACCATATATAAACGTAACAGGTGGGAATCTTTTTTCGTTATCCATGTCCATCTCTGCTGATCAGACCAGGTTAAGCAGGTGTTTTCCCAGTTTTTTGCAGTAAGGGTATCTCTGGGTCCCTTTATGTAGCAAAAGTTTCTAACCTCCCATTAGCAAAAATTCATTCAGGTGTCTGCAAACTGTCATTCGTTACAATTTATATCCCACCAAATTAGGTATTCCAGTGAAAGCCTGCAATAAAGTCTACACAGAGAATCTTAAAAACTCACTGTATTATTAATATTTAAGCAAGAAGTACAGTAACTATACACCGTAAGACAGAAAAATGCTAACATAACAGAACAAGCTGCTTTGTGTATCTTTGCTTTTTTGTTCATTCAGTAAGCCCACATATCTACACTGCTATACTTCAGAAAAGGAAAAAGACAACTTCAATTTAATATGCATTTGGGAAAGGCTCAGCTGTCCAACAGGAAACTACTCAGTTATTTAGACAATGTTCTGGCCACTGCTATCCAGCAATACCTGCAGTTTCAGATATAGTGTTCAATTACATTGCATATTCAGAACACATTTTAAGTATTAATGAAGTATGAAACCTAATTATTTGAGCAGCAAAAAAGCTGCATATGTCTGGATTCAGAAAAATGACTACAAATTGCTGGAATAAAGCATGTTCATTTTCTAAAGATCCAATTATTTCCACTAGGCATGTGGCCAGTAGAGGCAGATTCCACACAGCATGTGGAAGATACAAGCACATCTCAGGCCCTGTAAGAATGCACGGCTTTAAATGTGGAAGATGAAAATCCATATTAATAAAAGTCAGAAATCTTTATGGTTTTATAACACCAACCAAGAAAACCTTCCAAGAGCAAGATATGCATATTTACCTTGCTGTCTGACTCAGATTCTGAAGTTGTGCTTGCTGAAGATTTCCGTGAGGAGCGATACTTCTTCTTCCTTCTTTTCTTCCCTTGCTTTTTATCCTATACATAAATATTGTAAAAAAAGAAGGAAAAACACAAACTTGAATTTATTCTCACTAGAATTAAAGGTTTACATTAAATGTAAAGAAAAGGAAACATCAAATTCCTACATGTTACAATGTTCTCCTGAGGAATAAAGTGCACTACAATTGATTCTTTTAGTGGAGGACCTTCATAACTCTTCTGCATTGAAAAAATGTAAACTGATGAAAAATCCAGGTTCTCTAGATTCTGTTTATTATTGAGACACATGCAGAAACTGATTATCTGTAACAAAGATTTCTGCTAGAAAGTAAAAATTTTTTTTTTTGCATATTTATGATTAGATAGGGGATTCTATTAGAAAAGCAATTCAGTGTTAAAATGGATCCACTTTACAAGCCAGGATGCCAAAATCTGCGGTGTTCATACAGAAGCTATTAACTAGATACATATGTCTAAAATTCATGACTTTATTATATATACCAAATTCATAAAAACTAAATGGTTTCATCCAAACCAGCCCCTCAAAATATTCTAAAACATATTATCAAAATCTGTGTTAAATACACCTCATGAACAAAACATGACAGATTCCAGTAGGTTAGCTCTTACCTCATCTTCTGAATCAGATGAACTGCTGGAAGAATCAGAGCTTGATGAAGAAGAGGAAGATGAAGACAACTTGACCAAATACAACAAAAAGTGAAGCTTGTGAGATGCAGCATTTTGTCTGGCAAATACTCAAAAGCCTATTCAAACATTCCCTTTAAGATGTCTTCATTTTCAAAGCATAACCAATACAATTTTACTTCTGAGAAGCTGGTCTTACATAAATTTTTCTCAAATAAACTTCTAAACCACTTCTAACATTTTTCTTTTAATAATATCTATTTAATGCTCTTTTCCTCCCTTTAATTTTCCTTGTCCCAAATATATGCAAACCCTTTTTAATAAAAGTTAATTTATCATCTAAAATCAAAATTACAGCTATACTTTCTCTTTCCAGGAGAACTTAAATGACAAAAAGGAACAACCCCAAAGCAAAAAAGCTCAGAAAACTGAAAATTTTGCTCACCCTATTAGATTTCTTCTTTTCCTTTTTCTTTTTCTTAAAAATAGAACAAAACGAATGTTACTTTCGCATCATTTTCTTTTGGCATGCATTTAGGTTTATGAACTTTGATGCTGGCTTTTAAAATGTACTCACAAAATTCTATATTGGCAGCATTGATGATAAATCCAGTTCCAAACACAGAATGTATACAACTGAAAACAACTCACCTCTTTTTTTTTGGAGGAGCTCTCATTTCCACCCAGTAATTTCTCCCTGTGTTTTTCCAGTTCTTTCCTCCAATTCTGAAAACAAAACCAAGCAGAAACAGTAACG
Source organism: Euphonia xanthogaster (assembly GCA_034509185.1). Lineage (NCBI taxonomy): Eukaryota > Metazoa > Chordata > Aves > Passeriformes > Fringillidae > Euphonia > Euphonia xanthogaster. Next base: position 23,731,518 of record JAYDZK010000113.1, read on the forward strand.
GGAGGGTCATTCCTGAGCAGTATTTTTTAAGCTCTCCTCTACCTGACAATATAATTTTAACACAACCCATTTTTTTAACAAAAAGAAAATAATATATAATGTAAACTAAAGCTGTAATACACTTGATTTTACAGAAGATTATTATTTAGCAAAATACAGTGTTAATGTTAACACACTTAGTGTTCAAGTTATTTGGCTTTAAGAGATTGCCATTTCTCTTGAAGGTCATAAATTATAGCATTTTTGCTTTTGTATCACAGTCTTCTTGTTACAGCACTTTAGAAAACCAGGGTGCCCTACCAGAAAAACTGTGATTTTGTCTTAGTTCTAAAAATCGCCTGAAATGAAACTTCATGGCAACTTCTCCTGGCCCTTCTTCAATGTATGGGTGTCTCTAGTGTGCATTCTGGGCCTTGTTGGTGTCAGCAACAGTTTTATCAAATTACTATACACATCTTCATAGAAACACTCTTATTTTGTTAGGCCAAGCACACCAAATGAATGAATAAAGATCTTCTCCCATTCCTCCTTTTCAATTCCCCACCTGGTCTCTAGGTTTACCTAAAATGTCCCCTTAAAGAGCTCTGAAATATCCAGCCTGCCCCTATGAAATTCAAAGGCTGCTAGGTTCAATCTCAGTGTCAGACACATCATGTGCTCCCTTCTTTATTATTCTGATCCCCACAATGCAGCTGTATTGGCACTGTATTGGCAAAATAACAATGATCCACATGTTGTGCTGAGGGCACAGAAATATCAGGAGTCAAGTAACCTGTGCAATGCAGGATGATACACAGATCCCCACATCAGCACACTGTGAATTAGCTGAACAGAGCTGCTGAGGGACATGGCAGATGAGCCAGGAAGCAGTGCTGTGAGTAATGTGCTTCCCATGGACCAAGGCAGCATCTGTGAGTTGTGCACTTTGATATACCAGGTACCCAGAGCTCTCTGAGGGGTCTCTCACAACAGCCTGTGCTTCATTATTTTAAAGACTGTGCTAGTGTTCCGGTTTAAACAGAAATGTCTGAGAACTGTCGGACAACTCCCCCGAATAGGGGAGACAGCAGCTCATTCAGAGACTAGTGATCCTTTCAGGCATTCAGAGATTTGCTCTTAGGAACTTCAGGAATAACTCATGGCCATTTCACGATTCTGTGCATCCCATCCTACTCTGCCACCATACTGAAAGTCTGGTAGCTTCTTTGAACACACATGCCAATTTCACTTATTTCACATTAAGCAAAGAGAAAATCAGGAAAGGAATATAGAATACTAAACCAAACTCACCAAACTAAAACTCAAGAGTGCAAAATAACTGATCCTCTCAGAACAGCACCCCATGGCCCTCCACATCCTGGTACAACTTCTCAAGCAAAAAGGTACAGCAAGAGTACTATGGGTACTATGCCCTTCCAATAACAGAGGAGGAGTATAATTTACTTCAACCAGAAACTTACACACAATGATGAAGATTACTGAAGCTTCTCTCAACATACCAGGACCCAAGAAGGAACAGAAACAAAATAAACTCATCGTATACTAATTTCTCCCTTGTATACAACAGGAGTTACATGTGAAACTTTCTAATACTGTGTTGATCTTCAGCAGGTAAATAACACAAACATTAGAACAGCTGCATTTATATCAGGAAACCAGCACATGTTGTAATCAGCTTAGGATGAGAGAAAAACAAGTGCTTCATAGTCGTATCTGACTGAAAGCCATTCTTTGTGCCTTCTCCCATAGTAATATTACATATATTCCTTGCCAAACACATCTGTTTCCAGTAATGTGCTTTTTTTCACTGTACTTGGATTCTGTGACCTTAAACAAGTGAATATTACCACAACAGACTTTGGTTTATCATACCTGAAAATGCATTGTTTAATTTATTGATATAAGCATATGCATTTGTATAAATATATTTACATTTGGGACAAGATCAGGTTTTATTCACCAGCAATCTAAAAAATGTTTTATACAGTTTTTTTCTCTGAACTGAAAATAGCTCTTCACTGGTTAAGTTGTAAACTCAACTTCCAACATAAATGAAACAAAACAGTTACTCATTAAAAGCTCAAGTGAAATGAAATATTATGGCTACTTGATATTGTAAATGATAACAGAAGCAGCAACCTCATTCATCTTTTCTTCAAACTCAGCCAAAGCCCTGGATCCTTTCTTTTTCTTTTCTAGTTGCTCTTTCACTTCTTCCCTGTATGAAAAAGATGATAGATCACAATTTTACAATTAAAAATACGTTTTACAATTCTTACTTTTCTGTAGTTTTTTTGAAGTTTAGCCTTGGTTGAACTTCCAAGAGAAGAATGAAAGCATCTTAGATGTTACACATATGGTAACCTAACCCTAATAACTTAAGTACGGTTGTTAAATCCTTCCAAAAGATCTAAAGCTAACTTTGCAATTAGGTAAATTGTTCTCCAATGTCTCATGAGGGCAGGCAAAGGGATTGAACATAAAGTAAGTTGTTGATAATATCTCAAAGTGATGGTTTTGTTGGGTAGGGTAAACTGGATTCTAAGAATATACCAGCAAAATGGTTCTTTTAGAGATTAATTTGTTTACAATTTAAATATATCTAAAAGGTTTAGGTATTACAATTTGAGCAAGACGTAAAATGGCATTTTCCTCTTCTGAGAAACTGTTGCAAAAAAACATAGACAAGTGAGAAATATACATTCCAAAATGATATTCTATTGTTTTTAAAAGAGGAGATTGAATACATGTTTAGAAAATAATAGCTTGGCCAGCACAAGAAATCTTTCAAAATCTATTACTGGATATTCTGGGAAAGAGGTAGGCACCAGTGACATTTCAGTTAGAGGGAACAAATCTTTTACTGAAGAGGTCAAAAAGGTAGACAGGCACTGCCACTTACCATGTTGGTCTTGGCCTGTTCAAGTAGTCTTGTATTGTTGGTCCTGAATTTGGGGCAGGACCTCGTGCCCTGGCCATAGCTATGGGATTCATATAAGCCTTGAATATGAAACAACAAAAAGAAATACCAAATTGATCAGTTACACTATGATACCAAAATATCTTGTTCTTCACATAAACTTTTTATCACTCCCTGAAAAATAATCCTGACTTGTTTCTAAAAACATAAAAGATTTAGCTAAACTAAGTTTATTCAGTCTGGTAGAAAGACTCAGGTAAGTGCTTTCAGTTGGAGTCATAGTGTGGCAGAAAGAACTGATCCAAAAAGACCATGTTCCTTCCAATAATTCCCTTCCTTAAGCAATGATTTTGTAAACAAGAATAGTATCGTGTTTTCTGAAATATTCTTCCTTGGGATATACAAAACGTAATTAAATTTCAGCTCTCCCTCTCTGGGACAACTGATCCTATGCCTTTAAAGTTCTCTTCAAAACTGCTGACAGGAGTCACTAAATTCTGCATGAAATTTCTTGCACCAAACAAGGAAACAGTGGTATTTTGCTACAATTATACATGTATCAAAATTCTGTGACTTAGGGCTGTTTAAAGGACGAAAAAACTCACAAAACCCAAACATATATAATCCAAATGTTATGAGGTATTCCATCTTTCAAACCTATGCATCCTCTTTGTGTTACAAAAGATTAAAGTAAAATTTAGAATTCATAATCCACCTCACCAGTTAATGGAAAAACTCTTCCATATTTTTTTATGTCAGCAGTATTTTTTTCATGTGAAAAGGAGGTATGTATACCCCCTTATCTCATTTATTTTTATCACTATGTCATCCCAACACTTAACTTCTGCAGAACATAACACACACTGTTCTTACTGTTCAGTTTGGAGATGAGGAAAAAGATCAAATAGCCAAAAAAAACCTGCTTTGGTTGCCCAATCTGAGACAATTTTTTAAAGAGTACATTTTGTAGATCCAAAGCAAAGATTTGGCCATCTGTGTAGCTCTCACATGTCCAACATTGCTTTTTACCAGGCATTCAGAAACCACCATGCACTGTAAGTGAGCATTTGTGAAAACTGTCAGAAGCAGCAGCTGCTGCCTCCCCTCCTGTTGCTCCCACTGCAGAAGCAGTGACCACAGCAATGCTGAGTTTCTGGACTGGACTGCATGCAGGCTGGTGGCCTTCAGCTCTTGGGGATACATTTGGTCCTGGAAGAGGCACTCCAGGCTCTGCCTGGGATGAGGCATCTGGCTGGAAGGAAGCACTGCCCACACAAGTTTAGCTCAGATCCACCAGCTGGACCATTCTGAAGCAATCTGAGGATTCCAAATTTCAAGCAGAGCATTTTGAGACTCAAGTTGACTTTGCAACTCTAAGGGGACATTTACTGCCATTTCTTGGGGCTTTGCTTTGTTGCTTTAATTCACGTAAAAAGGCTAACATGGCAAATAGACAAGGAGGTGTGCCAATTGAAACAAGTAGCAGATGGAAGTATGTACTCAAGTAGTTACAACACTTAAAAAGGCATTCACATGACAAATCTAAAAATGAATAATTGAGTTCAGCTTTGAGTGGAAAAGGAGCTCCTTTAGGAATGCAGGACAACACTATCTGAACACTGTTTTCACTAAAGAAAATTAAAGTTTCAATGCATTAAATCCACTAGAAACTTGCTGTACTCCAGTGAGCACATTGACTTTTGGTTACCATTCAAAAATTTGTATGAGAGCTCTTCTTATGCAATTATTAAAAAAAAAAAAATTAGGTCCCTTGCTGCTCTTAAATAAAAATAAGCTACTTTCCTACCTGAGCTAACAAGTCATGAATTCCTCACCACTTCCCAAAAAAACTCTTTACCTGCAGAAGAGGCTACAGCTGTCAAATGCTGATTTTCTACTTGTTTAAACTGCCCCTGGAGAACTGGCTAGGAAGCATCCTCCTTTCATTGGCTTTCTTTAACTTTACCACAGCAAATACTTAATGACTGTGTACTGCTCTATATTCCAGGATTAGGAAATTTATGCCTTAAGACGTGTTCTTATAATTTCAACCAGGTTTGTTTATGAAGAATTACTTCACCAATAAACATTTCTGAAAAGTATTTACACTACTTTGCCAAACGGCATGTCACTAGTCAGAAGGAACAAGGAAATCCACCTTCAATGAAGAAAGTGATTGTCTACACATTCATTTTCTTCTTTTGGTAGTTTCCTCAAGCAGGTATTAACCAAGGTATTTGCTGCATAGCTTCCTTGCTCATGAGAAGTGTAAGTCACCTTCTGTCAGGCAGGGTTCTCTGGGCAAGCAGTACTATTGCTGCCTTGCAAGTACCCTGTAGATGTGTAAAAAGCATGTTTATTTTCCATCTCCACAAAGTCAAAAATGATGGCATATTTAAGAAGGGACATGGCAGAGAATAACAGTAGAAATCTCTATGATCATACATGAGGAGCAAAGGGTCCTATATTACAACTTGTCAGTAGTATGTATTATGCCATGATGGCATAATGAACCTTATATAGGAATATATAGATTTGCTGGCATTGGTATATCCCAGCTGTCCCATTAAAAGAAAATTAAGAGTAAATAAATACACACCTGAAAACCTTACAGGACATTTCAACCACAGATCCACTCGTGAAGCCAAATACAGCTCTTAGTAGACTCCATTTTTTTGACAGGTTAACAAAGCAATAAAAGGGACTTTGCCATGTATTTATACAATATCTGAGTCCTTCATGTCTATTACTATACTATTCCACCAAGGTTTGCAAAGATGTGAATGGATCTGAGTACAAACTCATAGCATGCACAAGAAAGAAACCGAGAAAGGGAAAAAATTTAAAGTATTATGATTTGTGTTTAGTCTTAAAATTCAGCAGCAAAATTACAATGTGTAAGCGGTTACAAATAAGTGAAAGGCTAACTGGTACAATATCATTTAAAGAAAAATAGGAGGAAGGAAGGATGAATATGTTTCAGTTACGTATGAACTCAGGCTCTGCAGTCAGGTGTGTAGAAACGCATTTTTTTGCCTGCTGAGCGCTGGCTCCCGAGGCAGCAGAGTTCTGTGTAAAGCTCAATTTCAGATGTCTCAGGTACAGCTGAACGCCAAGTTTAAGGAAATGCGGCTTAGCTAGGATCAGAGCTACTTCAGCGACTGCTGCAACTCCCATTGGGAACATTTTATTTTTGCAAGGACCAGGCCAGCATCTTAATCACCTTCCCTCGACAGATCACAAAGCAGGCGTCAGTCACGATGCTGCAGGATTTGACAAGGCGATCAGAGGTTCTGCCAGGGAGCCTCGAGCACGTGCCGATGGAGGGACAACCCACCCACTCGGGTGCTCCGGCAGATCCCGGGGCGCCCCGGGCCGGGCGGGGCGAGGCGCAGGGCACGGCCCGCCTTTGTCGCCCGCCGGCGGAGCCCCAATCGCGGCCGGACCCCAGTCCCGGCGCCGCGTACCCAGCCGGCCCTCGGCAGCCGCCGGCCGGCCGCGGGCTGCTC
>JAYDZK010000113.1:23743025-23765640 GCA_034509185.1 Euphonia xanthogaster
CATTGTCCATCTTGGGCGTAGGCTTGGCCAGGCTCTTGTACCCCCAAGGTGTATCCTTTGAAGGCCTTTTTAATAAAATACCTACTTTATTCCTTTAGCACTGTCTAGCCTCTGTTCTAGGTAGCCTCTGAAGGGTGGGAGGGACCTGATGGCATAGCAGAGAAAAGACTTCTTTCCCTGAGTGAACAGAAAAACATCTCTGGTGACAAACTGACCAAAACCCCCAGGCCCTGTCTCCCTGTGCTGTCAGTGGGAAGGAGGGAGGGATGGGAGAGAAAAAAGGTGGTTTAAAGGCTTATTTTGCTTCTCATTATCCTCCTCTGATTCTGTTAATAATAAATCTACCTTATACCTTTAAATATGAACCTGTTTTGCCCTTGGAGTGTTTTCTCCCAGTCATTATCTCAACTCATGAACCCTTAGTCAATTTTTTTCCCTCTCCTCTGCCGACTGTAGCAGAAGAGGATAAGCAAATGGCTTTTGTGGGTGCCTGGCCTTTGGCCAGTGTCAAACCATGACAATAACCAATCAAGAAAAAACAGTCAATCAATAAAGTGTGCTCAGCTCTTTAAAAGATGAAGATGAAAATAGCAAAATCTTAAGGAATACAAAAATACCATGCACATTTAGCACAACAGTTGGATCCAAGTAACGTTGGGAAAAATAGTGCATTTAATGGATAAATGAGAACCATTATAGCCGAATTAAAGCACAGTTTGCCTAGACCAAAACAAAGATTTCAGTAAAAACAGATCAATGCTAAATCATACAGCATCCGCAGCAATTGCAGCAATGTTTTGCTTTTGAAAGAAAAAATAAACTCTTAGATTATAATTTTTTAAATGGAATTCATTGTAGGAAAGCAAAATACCTAGGAATGAGTAATCGTGATAAAGGAGGGTAGATTTTTATAAAATTGGTATATAGTAAGGTGCTAGAAAGGGTGTGCATGTGCTTATGTTTTCGTGTCTGATTGTGTGCATTTGTTGATTTTCTAGAATACAGAGGGTGTTGAGAAAAACACTTGGAAACATAAAAACTAGAAACCAGCATTGCTAATTTTCTGTATTTAATATACAATACTTACTGCATTTGTATTCATTTTACATTTTTAGATAAAAGAAAAATATTGCTAGAAGGGTGAAGCAGTTTTAAATACAAAACTAATTTTTTGCCTTTTTACTTTTCAATAATTTGGGAACTAAAGAGAACTAGACACTGTGAAAATTTTTATTATATTGATTTTCATACTGAACCCTCAGCACCCAACAATAAATACACAACTTTGCTTTTCTTGCACTGCCAGCAGCAAAACGTTCAGTTCCAAAGGACTGTAATTCTGATATAATACATTATTGATAACTTTCTGTGTGCCTTAATTTAATTCTGCTGTATTGACACATTAGTTTTGCAGTCAACCATCTTTACAAACTTGTAAAAGCTAAAGAATATGTTAATACGGTAAGGTGCATGCTCCAATGAACTTCAATGCAGTCAACATAAAGTAGCCCCAGCTGAGGGTGTTCTTAAAGCAGAAAGCCCCATGGGGTGAAATTTGGGACACAGAACAGGCATGCAGTTAGATCAAAGGGCTTTGTTTGAAAGCTTGCAAAGGGAGCTCTAGAGTTTCCAAAGTGTCTGTATTACTTCCCAGCCATTCTGTACAGCAGAAATGTACTTTTTCCCAATGCGTATATGGTAATCAGCAGCTGTGCAAGAAGAGGAGAGAGTCTGCAAGATTTCCTGTACAGCAATGGTGCAAGACTTCTATATACCACAGTTCACATGCTGTAGCCCCTTGGTGTCATATTGATGACTAAAAGGTAAACCAGTATATTTGAGTAACAATTCAAGAAATCACTGTTACATTTTTCTGTACCTCTGCAGGTGATACTGTATTTCACACATAGGTGATTTAAATGCTGAATGCAAAGAATGTGAAGAACACTGACTAGTAACTATTAAGCACACAGAATTAAAAAAAAAATGATGCACCTTTAAAAGAAACAGTAACACACGCACCTTTTCATGTTTGTACCCTGATTAAAAGAACATCATGAATTTCAAGTATGAAATGATACAGTGAAATCATGTCCTGTGAATAGATATCAATGGTAGTCTAGGTAGTACAGTTTGCACTGTACAACTTTCCATCTTGCAAAACAGAATCCTACTGCATATGTAGGTAAAGTGACTTGAAATGCTAAAACCTGACACGCCAACTGTTGCACTGGTATAGACTGATGCAATGCTGTAGAAGGCAACAGGACTATGCTGAATTTCACCAGCTGAACATATGCCCTAAGGTGAATGAAGAAATGTATTCCAAGTTGCTTTGCATGCTTTCCTTGAATTATCAAATCCTAGACAACTCCAGAGCAAAATATTTTATGACAAAAAAGGTGGAAAAAGAGAGAAAAGAAATAATCCAAACAGCACAGAGGCTGTTTTAATTTTCTGAATCTCTTTTGTTTTGTGCATTTTTTTTTAAATAAAATTACACTGAGAAATGAAGGTACTGAGAGAGATTTTGATTTGCTAATGGATGTTGGTCTGGTGTAATATCAATTAATAAAATTACTCTGGATGTGTCTCAGAAGCTGTCTTCACTGTTCATAGTATTCTGTAAACCTGAAACCACAAGTTTAATAATGCCTTTTGAGAACATAACTTATCTTGAAGATTCTTAAACCAGTATCTTGTCAGTTACAAACAGGCTTAACTTGATATGACTTCTGTTAACTTCGGTGGGATTTGTCACGTCTAAGGTAGGCACACATGGAGCAGTAAGAACTGAATCTTATTTCTGATACATTTCTGTACCAGCATCCTGCTTTTCTCCACATATCCCAATGCCACTAAGAAGTGCAGTTCTGACCTTTTGTATAAAAAAGCAATGAATAGAAATTTTTAGAGAAAGAATGTAACTAGAGTTAAGATTTTTATCACACATTACAATTCATATAGTATTCTTGCTGATTTACTAAGCTTAACTATCTTTATATAGACCTGAGCTGCCTGACACTGAAATTTGTAGACTAACAAGGCCAAATTCTTGGTTTAATTTAACTGTAGTCAGTGGAATTACAACAAGAGTAAATCATGCTAAATGATTTTAAATACTTTGAATCTCCAACCCTAATTCATGAAATTTTCCATGCACAACACCCCCCCCCCCCAACAAGCCAGCACCTATATTTTCTGCCTTTATGCTTTTGTTTAGGCAGCAATCTTACTCCAAGCCCAGATGGGCAACTTTATCACTGCAGAAAACTTTCTTCAGTTACAAGATGCTGCACAAACTTGATCCCTGGCTTAAGCGTCTGAAATCAACAGATACTTGCTGGACATTCTACAAACAAACTAAAGCCAAAGGCAGCCTATGTAATGTTTTCTAATTTTAATTTTTCAGACAACATCTCCCCACTACGTGTAAAATTAGCTCTACAATAGCATTTCAAAGTAATCTGGTTATTCCTTTACATATTAAAACAAACAAAAATTCTCTAAAGCATAAAAATTGCTAAATCTGAACACATATACTACTCTAATTGCAAAACTCAATGCACAGTATGACGCTTCTTTATGATTTTTTCAGACTGATCTATCTTCCTGCCTCTCTAAGAAGCTAGCTTCACTTCAACAACCAAAATGTATACTAAATGCAAATAAACAATAAAGCAGCAAGACTCAACACATTTTTTTTCAACTACCCTTTCACAGGACTAATGTGTTTTCATACAAATATACTAAATAATATACTAAATCATAATAGCAATAATTTAGAATAATGTCAAATAACTTGAAGATAAATGTGTCCACATTTTCAATAAACACAGACCCCATTTACTGGCGTCTTGGTGCTGTTATTAACCATGTGTCCTCACAATTACAGTCAGTTCCTAAAGGAAAGCCTTTTTCTGCAAATACTTTTTGTGAGCAACTACACTCCCACGAGTAAGCCCTCTCTGCTCTGTGAGACTGCTCAGCTGAGGTACAGTATTCGTGTCTTTGCAGATTTAGGCCTTCAGACTGAAGAGTATCAAGTTAGTGAGGAAGTACAAATACACACTGTAACACAGAAAGTAGAAGACAGACATACAGACGAAAGCACCCTGTGATGCCTTTGGGCATTATAATATAAACATCACTTCCAAAGTATACAGTTCCAACTTGTAACACAGCATTTTGAAGGTATAATTTTTCTTTAACTAGAGCATTCAAAGACATTATACTTTTAAAGCTGTTCAAAGTAATGCAGCAAAATATTGTACTAACAATAAAATTCATATGAGATTCAAGGGCAGATATAGACTGCTTAAATGAATTGGAATGAATGGACCACAAATACATTAATCTGAATGCCTGTAAAGAATTTACAAGGAAATTAAAGACTGCAAGGAATGAATCAATGTTCATCTGTGGTCTTGGCTTCAGTGCCAAAACGATACAGCATTGTGCAGAAAACAGATTCTACTGGAAAAATAAATGGCACCGTTGTATTTTCCTTATCTTAAGTGTTTTAAAATGTGTTTCCCTAGCAGAAGGGACTGCCTTGCCTGTGAATGGTGCCTGGCTAAGAGTCCTTGAGACTCTTTCAGTCCGTGTGTCAACTGGAACTGGCTCTCACTTCTTACCAAAAAGCACCATCATAATGTAAACTTTGTTTGCTCTCACTGCTGTGATTCCAAATGGGCTGTAGGAAGGGAGTTGAAAGTCCCGGCGAAGAGATTGTGAACACTGTGGAGAATGTCAGGTTTTTAACAGTGCTTAATGGAAAGGCAGATGCCGTGGATGTTGAATTCTGTTTGTTGGAACGAAACAGAGACAACTTCACTCTCATGACCAGTGACAGGACTCAAGGCTGAGCTGGGGGGGATTTAAGTCGGATATCAGAAAAAGGTTTTTTTACCTGCAGGGTGACTGGGCACTGGAACAGACTCCCCAGGGAAGTGGTCACAGCACCAAGCCTGGTTTAGACAGAGTTCAAGAGGCATTTGGATAACACTCTTAGGCACATGGTGTGATTCTTGGAGTTGGACTCAATGACCCTGATAGGTCCCTTCCAACTCAGCATTATGATTCCCTTGATATTGACCACCACGGAGTGATCAAGATTTTCTGACTGCTGGCCTTCTCTCTTTTTGAGATGGTAAACTATAATGTAATGCTTTTCTTTACAACTTACTACACACAACAGAAAGGAGAATGGCAGTGGGGAGGTGAAATAAATCAAATCAAATCAAAACAGAGCTGTAACACCACAGGGTTGCTAGAGATCTAAAGAGCAAAAGCCTCTAATCTCGTGATGCTGCACTCCTTTGATTATGTTCTGACAGGTAACTTCAGTTCAAAATGTGCACGGCAACCAATACTTTCACACAAGCACATCCCCCCTGAGCTTACATAAGCCACCTTCTACAGCCTCACATCCACAAATGTCTTGCCAGCATCTAGTTTCTGAAGTACATTTTGTTGTAGGTGCAACCCATGGTTACAGCCACCTTTTTTAAAAGGGACTCCAAGACAAAGTCCCTGCAAAAAATCATGGCGGGTTTGGGACTTGCTAGAAAAGCAATTCTTTAACTAGCATGCTGCAGACTCAGGCTACATTTTAAACCCAGTTTCGTGGATTATTCTCTATCACAGATGAAGGATGATTGTTTGACATACATATAATCTACCTGGAATACAACATTTTGTCTTTTCCCACAGAATGTCCTTAATTCAGTATTGTCCCTTTTGTGTAGTAGAAAACTCTCCCGAGTTTTCTTAGGGGAGTTCTTATATCACTGCTCTTTAAAATGCAAAAGGTCAACTGTCATAGAAACAGTAAACATATTGTCCCCTCTAGACCCAGGGAAGACTTTTCCTCAGGAGAATATTTTGGTGTTTAAAGTCTGTTTGTGCCTAGTACTTGTGGCAGGGCTCTGTACTTTACACTGCCTTAGCCAAAGGGAAGGAATGAGCTTGATTACCTACATGAACACAACCTATCTTGAGAGCTGGGGACTGTTTCACAGTTGCTCCACCCAATGCTGGGAGGAATCTTCTTCCTGGGAATAGTGATCTTGGGGAAGGTGAGGGGAAGCAGGGTAAGCAGGTGGAGGCTGGCATTTCTAGTCTTGTATCCATCAAAAGCTTCTGTATAACAGGGGCATCATTGCGTGTTCTTGTAAAAATGTGCATCACAGACAGTTGTTCAGGGATCTTCTGTACTTAGTAAATGATCTTTTGAATCCACAATTGTTTTTGCTGATCAACTGAACATTATGTTCAATTTGATCTATTCTAGCTCATTGCTTTGCTTGAACCAAAAAGTGTGAAAGTAGCACACATTTTGCCATATTCTACAGTACTACTTCCCTGTTTCTAATGAGAAGCAAGGCAAAACTAGAGTACAAATCACTGGCTGGCCAAGACTGGAAGCTTGGAGTCACAAGGCAGTAATTTAGCTCACAGCTACTTCAGCAGTAGTGGAAGCACCAGCAGAGTCAGATACAAATGATAAGTAATTGCTGCTGCAGTGAGAGAAAGCAGGCAAGCTGGAAAACTGCTGAGGAATAGACTCCTCAAGGCTTCCTTCACAGTGTCACAGAAGGTTGACCTGGGATACGGAAAGGACTACTTGAATGGCTGAGTGGTCTGGCAGTATAAGCATTTAACAACAGCCAGAGAACGACTGTGGAGAATTAGAGGTTCCCCATCCCTAGAACTGTGAAGTTTGTCTCTGTGCCAAGCCCAGTTGCTCATGTTTAATGGAAGGACCAAAATCAGCCACTCTGTGCCAACACTTACCCTGCCACCCATGCACACAGACTGAACACAACAAAGTGTCATGCAGGCTTTCTATTCTGCATTTTTGGAGCTGGCATAATAATAGTTAACAGTAGCTCTCCTGTTGGCAGAGCAGCTCAGAAAGCTCACTCCTACTCTACAACCTACAAAATGTCTTTTCCCATGGCAGATGATTTTGCATTATTATTTACACTGGGTGTCAGACACACTTGCTAAGCCCTCAGACTTGCTCCTGTAAGATGGTGAACCACCTGGACTGATCCAGCAGAACGTGCCTGTGGAAAACCTTATCAAAATCCAAGTGTGCAAAACCATGCCATTTTGGATGACCAAAGGATTTTCAATTTACAGGAGTCAACTTCTAATGCAGAACATTGCACACTAATAGACACTGTCAGTGGCTCTCCTGCGGCAGAGCTGTACAGTCTCCAGTGTCTGCAGCTGAACTACAGGCACTGTCTCTGTGGACAGCTTAATCTGCTGTCAAGCTGTCTCATAAGACTTTTTTTTTATATCTACCCAGAAAAAGCTGTAGCTTATGCAAAATTAAAAAATAGAGCTGTTGCTATGTTGAAGAAGTGCACTGCAACTCACGACTTGAGTTGGCAAAAGCATCTGGAACCAAAATCCTGTTCACGAGTCTTGCTTTATCATCTTATATGACAGGAGAAAACAAAACAACTGGAAAAAATCTTCCCCCTATGTTTATCAATAACTTTTCCATGTAGTCAAACTCACTTGCCAGCTCTCCTGCTCTCTGCCTGTTTTTTCTCTTTCCATCACATCACGATTTTCCTCCTTCATCTAGCTATTTAAAATTGATCCTAACCTTAAAGAAATGGGGTTTTATTTTTTTTAAAAAAAAGGCTGACAATTAGCATAACATGATGTACGTGTGAAACATGGAATAAAATGAAGGGCTCTATATCGCTGAACATTGATTTCAAATCCTTTAGGAGTAATTGTACAAAGGAATCTGTCAGTCTGTGAAAATTCATTTTCCATTTAGTGGCAGAGACTGTCCCCGGTCTGGAATTAACATGAGCATGTCAATGCGAGCAAGTATCCATGTAAACACTAGAAAATGTGGTTTTTCCAGGCATGTGGATGGATTCACAGAAAGTGAATAGTGTGAATGAGAATTTGGCTTGCTCAAAAATGGACACTGAGCTTGAGAGCTTTACAACACATCCTTGTAGACACCAAAGTAAATCACAAGTTTAACATGATGTGTTTTCCCATCTCCTTTCAAACAGTACAGGCTGCTTTAGTGCAAATGAACATATAAGTGGTAGTTTGAATAAATTCATACTTGGATGCTTTTCTTCTATAAAACCCTGTCAACTTTGCAAAGTCACTGAAAAAGTATCAGTTTCAATGCGTATTTAATACACATTGTTTGCATTTATATCTCTCACATCAAAAATAAGGTCCTTTTCATTCATCCTGACAATATTTTCCAAATAGTTTCTTTAAAATCTCCTTTCTAATCTTTACCAAGTGTCAGCTGTTTGTGGGTGCTTTTTGTTTTTCTTTTTTTTTTTCTTCTTCTTTTTCTTTTTCAAGAAGGCAGTATATTTTGTCTGATCCTTTCTGGAAACAAAAAAAATCTGCCCTATCACAACCACCAACAATCAAAATATGATACCAGTTCTTTTTACTTTCTCTAGCATTGCAAAAGTCTCATTAACATTGGGCTGGATAAAACCCATCGATATATCCCAAAACAGATAAAATATGCAACACAAAGGGGAAAAGACCATATAGTTAAGGAGTTTTGATTTATCTTTGCTGTTTTGCACAGTCTTTCAATGAAGGCTGGAAAACTGAATATTGCAGAAGCTTCCACAGGACTTTCAAGTCAAAGCAAATTTTCCCCTAACTTCACTAACAGCGACCTTGGGTTTTTCTGCCCAGAAAGCAAAAGGCTCATCTAAGAATGATGCTGGTTAATTTTAGTTTCTGACGAGTACATGAAGAACTGATGGTATCTATTCGGCCTGGAAAAATCACTTTTGAGAACAAGTTCCCACTTGATTCAGTTCTGCTTGGGTGCCTATCACTGAATTAAAAACATACACATAATTTTTCAGGAATACTTTTTAATGGAAAAATATATGAGTTTCAAGATTTTGAGTGTTACAGCTAAAGAAATGATTTTCATCTGGTATCTCAAAGAGTCTAATGAGCCATTCTTCCTATTATTTGTGCACACTACTCTTAAGTGGTCTTTATGGTTCTTACATTGTATATGTATTGCAGATCAGTATGCAATACTTGCTAAGCCTCAAACTGAAGGGAAGAAACAACACTTGGCAAAAGTATATTTGTCAGTTCGTATGTCTACATCTTTCTTCTTTTAATGGCCTAGGAAATTAGAATCTGTGAGAAAGCTTCTTTCTGTTTTACATAAATTATTGAGATTTGATGGTTACAGAGTCTAGTCCAGAAACTAGAATTGTATTACAGCCATTATCTAATAATTTGCAAGACGCAGATAGATAATAAAATAAAATAAACAGCTCACAAATAAAACCTCGATTTGTGTCGTACAGCCTGTTAGACTGCTAAAACTGTAGTCATTTTTTTGTACATCTGAACTGTACTTGCACAAAAAAAAGGATATGAAAATAAAACTTGGAAGCTTAAACATATAAAATCCCATTTATCTAGAGTTTCTGATTTTTTTTTTTCATTGAAAGTAACCTGTATACTCAAGGCTTAGTAATCAAAAGGAAGAAAAAGTATAGCTTATTGATAGTCAGTTATCGAAGAGTTCACCTCCCTGTGAAAGCAAAAATAAATTTCTTAAATTTTCCCCCACTAATGCAGTTTGGAAAAACACTTTTTCTAACATACTAATTTCAAAAACATAATTTACACATTAAAAAAAAGAGTGTGAAATCCTGTTAACATCAAAAGAGATCTTGATATTTAGAAGCAGTTTTGAAGCAATAAAATAAATATGTTAGGTTCCTAAGCTTGCAATCAATTCAAGCTTCAAGCATAAAACAACAAAATCACTCAAATAGCCTAGTAACTTCTAATTCACATTGTATATATAAGTCAATCTATTCCTGAACCTACTGTATAAGAAAAATACTAGCCAAGTGGTTCTATAAAACAGAGTTCTTAGAGTAAATTTCCTCATTATTCAAAAGTATCTTATACATGGAACATAATTAATTTATGTGGCCTTTTAAGCTGAACTGTGTGGTTTCTGATTCATGTATGTATTTGACAACTGATGTGTTTTCAGTTGTGAGTCAGGTAAGTGCTCCTAGTCTGCTGGCTAGAAGACCAAACCAGCATATTTTCTCTTTATTTTCCATATTAAAGTTTAGGTCTAATACCTAACAGCAGAAAGAATTATATGTATAAAAAACTCAAAGACAGTGAGTGAACCTGTGAAAAGCAGCAAGGCACATTATTTTCTTCTTATTCAAAACAACAACTGAGTATAAAAACCGAGTAAGTTACCATGCTGGAAACCCTCCCCCATGTAGAAGATGTTCAAATGCTGCAATTTAGTTATTCCTTTCATTAAAAATGCTCTGTACACATAGCCCTAAATTTAATTTTTTTGCAAACATGACGCCCTCATTTTTTGGTGTGTTTTAGGACAGAAACAACAGGGAAAGATGCTCTATTATTGATAATTGTGGACTAATAGGCTGAAAAAAACCTGGAGTGTGGACACAGCCTACACAGAAATATGCACTAATCCTATTTTTAGAATTTTACTAACCACACAGAAGGCAACACAGGGGTACATGAAATTAAGCCTAAGCAAGGAGGTGCACAAAGTTCTTGTCGCATCACTGGTTTAGGCTGTGAGACTAAAAGAAGCAACATTTAGTAATAGGAATGGAGGGGACATTGACACTGTGTAGCTATGGAACATTTGGAAGAATCTTGCTGGAAATAGCACCTGTGAGCATCACTGAAACCTGTTTACATAAGGGAGCTGAAGGAGACAAACAGGAAGGCTGGTGTGAGCATGGACAGGGGCAAGAGAAAAGGGATGCACCAGATGGATTGCTATGTTTCAGCAATTAGCACTTCACTAGCTGCTTCTGGTGAATTTTTTCCTTGGCTATTGGGTCTGTTTTTTTCTGCAGAGTTATGTAGTAGTGATTAAAAAGAAAAAAAAAAGGTTGGTGGGAGATAGAAATTTCTCCTTCCATTACTCAGAACACCCTGTTCTCTGCTAAGAAGAGCAGAGTGCCTGGCTGTGGGTGTTCTAGGAGCTATACTTAATACATCTTTTGTTAATCAGCATTTTTAGCTGCTGTTGAACCACTCCTGCAGAAGAGAACACATACAGGTTTAGATATCACTAAGAAGAATTGCACTCTGAAGTCTTCTTTAAAGGTGTACAAAGAGTTTTCATCACAGCACTTTCTTTTTCACTTACACAATTCCTACATCTTACCCATATGGCAGTAATGAGTAAAGGTACTAAAATATTAGAGCTATACATAAGAAGAGCAAGGGCATGGGTTTGAGCACAGTCCCACAGCTGTCTGTGCTGTCTAATTATAAATATGATTCCTGGCATGGTATTAGCCAACAACAGTGCTCTACCCAGCCAAAGAACAGGCTTTCTCAGTTTACTCGTGTAAGTGAAACCCCACATGGTTTGGCAGGGAAGACTGGAATATGATTAAGCCTATGGCATGTCAAATGGAATTTCTTCCTGAAGAGATCTGGAAAAGGAGGTAATTTGAAAAATTGTTGGTCCTTTGAATCCAGGCCCTTGCTACCACAAGGACCCCATTAGAGAAATATTTTCCCTAACCCTGCCAAGATTCTTAGATTTCTTGGTTTTGTTCCTGCCATTCCCACTGGAAAGATGTTCCAGAATGTGACCATTAATGCAGCCCTTTGAAACTGTTCTCCTGAATGCTCTCATTTATAACCTGATCCTACTATATTAGGCAACATACAGCACCATGGTGCAGAAGCTCTGCCTCTGACTCCATAAGCCAGCCCCTGTTTTTCTCTGCTGCTTCCTTAGCTCTTTGATACTATGACTGGGAAATACTGCTCCAGTAGTTAAATTCCTGGTGATTTCCACATTCTCATTAGTTTTTGGGCCAACACTAACCTTTGGCTTAACGTATTCTCTGCCCTCCTTTCTGTGTTTACCCTAATAATGTATCTACATTCAGCAACCATATTGTCTATTCTTTAGCTTTGCTAAGCTTAATAGAACAGATTCTTATGTGGAACAGATGCACATTTCTATCTGAGAGTTTTAAGCCTAATTTGGAAAATATCATCTCCTCCTCTACATTTTCACCCTGTATTAGTTGGTGGAGAGCTCTGGGAGAGTTCCCTGAGCAGTTGCTGGGAAGCCACACCAGCTGAATGCCCTGATAAGGTATGTATGACAGATAGCTCCGTGCTAGGTAAAATGTGGAATGTTTTCAAAAGTGCCAAACTCCGTAAAAAAGCTTTTCTAATTTCTACTGTTGCAGAGTCTCCTGACTTTTGTCTCTGTTTGTTGTTCTACTTAGTGTTTAAAAATCGCTACAAAAAACTCACTCTGGCCCAACCTAATCTGTGAATTTTAAAAATTATTCACACTTGGTTCCACTAGCCCATACAGGAATAGGACTGGGACAACACCAGTGCAGTAGGTCTGCAGTTCCCTTTGGGTGTAGGAACAAAGAGAATGACAAAGGCAAGGACAAGATTAGGTTTGCTGCTGTGACAGCTCCCTGGCCTTCAGCTTCCTGCTCACAGAGCTTCCGAAATTCTGACGCTACAGATCTGTGATATCTCTGTGTGCAGATGCTTTGTGCATGCTCTTGCCAGGCCTAATTTGCAACTTGCCTGCTCATGCTACTTTAAGTTTTGCATAGGCTCATTTTGGGCTTAAAGAAAAGCACAGGTCACTGCATGCAAGCATGCAAGTGGTCCTTTTAAACTCTGGCTTGTTTAAAGTAGACCTAATTTAGCCACATATCACACATTTAAACGTCTAGCAGTAACAAAAAGCTTCATCCAGGAGACAGATAACCCACTCACTCTCCTAGCAGTGGACCATGACCCAGACAGCGCAGATACCTGAAACGGAGCTAACAGTGAGGGTCGCCACAGGAGTGAGAGACCTGCCCGTGAGATGGCTGCAAGCTCCCCTGTCACAGCTGGAAAAGTTACACTGCCCAACTCACTGCTAAGGACCTGCTTCTGCCAAGCATGCCATGCACAAGGATATAATGCTGGCTCACCACCTAGACAGGATGAAATAGAGATGAGGAAGAGAGAAGCCTAAGGGACTGTCACAGGAGAAAGCAAAGCTGGCTGCCTCACTTAGCACCAGTTATACTCATTGGACCAGTATTTTCCCCCAAGTCATGCCCAAGTAAATGCACTGAACAGCTAGGGAACAGTTTTTATGGATTTAAAAGACTTCTTTTTCCCCAGTACAGTATTAAAAAAATAAAAGTTTCTTTTTGAAATACTGAAAATATATTTTAGTTAAGGTAAAAATACTAAATATAAAATTTTCAGGTAATATTTAAAATAACTGTGCTATAAAGACAAGTAAATTGCTTAGTTATTTTGACATTCAATAATGGCACATTAACCTTAGTGGAGAGGCATGTGCTAGTATCCCCACGTGGTGGTTTAGGAGAGAAGGTCAGGCATTTCTGCATAGAAAACAAACCTGCTTAGTAAGTGACATGTGAGGGATTTTGAGCATTAATTTCATGCACTTGTGATGCATTAGGGGGTGTTGCAGGTAAGGCAGCACAGTATACAGAGTACAATGCAGCACAAATACTTCTCTGTGCTCATTACAGGTATAGGATTCTCTGCTTCTGAACCAGAAATATTTTTTTCTATTTTTGTTTTTGGCTGACAATGAGAACAGGTTGAAGGTGAAAATCTGTATTGATTTTCATTGGCTCTGCTCATGTCTTTGAGCTGGACATCAGAAAATTATTTGGAATGAGATGAAGAAAATATGCTTGCAGCTGTTTCCAGGGGGGAATAATGGGTTAGATGATGGACTAGAACATGTCTGCATTTCAACACAGAAAGACCATTCAGAAATTGAAACAGGAAGAGCAGGACAGTTTTTTGAAACATGCACACAAACACAGCTAGATAATAACTCGTTTGTGTATGAAAAAACCTAAAAGCTGAGATATTTATTATGATCATCATCATCACTGTTATTTTTAGAGAGCAACAAAATGATAAATTAATTTATCCAGGTTTTCAAGTGGGGAAGCACCTGCATATCTGCTATGACTGAACAGTAGCTGGATGTATCAACGCATGTATCAGTTAACTGCAGGTTGCAGAGATCTGGTATTTCAATGCCATTCTTTAAATATCACAGAATAACAATAATAAAGTACCAAATCATACTTCAGCAGCTAGAGAGAGAGAGAGAGAGATTGCATCGATGGCAGTGACTCGATCATGAAACACTGGCAGCATTCAATATTAGAAGGATAAAATGGCAGCAAAACTGGTCAGCAGCTTCTCTTCGTCTGGAGTTTTCCCAGGTAGATAAACAAAACAAAACCAAAACAAACATAAAGCTGCAACAGGAGCAGGTCAAAGCCCTGGCCCTTGCATTGCTCTGATAAAAGTAAACTAGATTGATTTCCATGGATAAGCACATCACAATCCCAAAATAAAAGATAAGTGCATAAAACCTCCAAATAATGATCTCGCTAGGACAGCTATGTGGTTTGTTTGGGACAGTGGCCTTGTCAGCTACATGTCTTGTTCATTTATGGTTCATCTTCAGTCAGCACTTATGATGCATTCACCTCACTGGAGTTTTGGCTGGATGACACGTGACAGTCCAGATTCTCCTTGAATTTCTCCAGATCATGGAAATATGGGTGAGAAAGGGCAACATATGCAGATATTCTTTTGGCTGGGTTGAACGCTAAGCATTTCTGAAAGTACGAAAAGAAGTTAGTTTTAACTACAATGTAAGTTAACAGTGCTGTCATTGCATACACACATTAATGCATACCACCTTCAGTTTATGATCAGTATGAGACACGACAGGGTCTCGGGAGGTGGTGCACAATGACCATCCATATTAAAACAAGCAGTGAGGTCACAGTGTAAGAGTATGGCTACCTCAAAAATTAGATGCTAGAAAATTCAAGTATTAACAATTTATGAAATTCCAGAATAGAGGTTTTCTTTAATTCACATGCACAGGACAGCCTTCATCTGCTTATGCTGTGTGTTCAGTTTCTCCCTCATCTTCCTAGTTGCACTTTGATGGCCCTCCTTCCTGATCTGTATCCCAGCCTTTGTCCAGCCAGCACTGAAATCTCTACCCTAGCCTTGTGTTTATACCTTGCTCTTTATGGCATTCACCTCCATGTATTATTTTCCCTGCTGTTCTTGTCTAACCAATTCCTACTCCTACTTTCTTTTCTTGTATCAGAATTTCTATCATTTCACTCCTGAAATTTAATTCAGTGACTTCCAATTCTACTGTCCCCTTTTATCTGTGGCTCCCAGTTATCATCTCTTTGCCTAGCAGGAACAGATCTCTTTCCTACTTCACCTTCTAGGCAGAGATATTAATCTCCCTTCCTCCCATCATGCCTCACACTCACTGAGCTCTTGGCCATATATTATTCCTTCTTGTTCCTAGAATCTAACTCTTGTCCCATGTCTAGCTTCCCCTTTCAGGCTGTCTGCAAACACAACAGATTTTTCTCATAGCAGTGCTTCTCCCTTGCCATTTCAAATGTCCAGCTTGCTGCAGCTGGGAGCTGCTCTCATGAGGACACTGCAGGGACCATCTGCTCTTGAGATAACCTTGGCCAGAGACAGCAGCTCCTGAAGAGAGGCATCAAGTCTTTCAAGAATTGAACTCTACCTAGCTCACATGAATCAAGATCTTTAGAAGACTTCTAGAGAACAAATCTAACTAGATTTCAACAAGCACAGCATGAAGCAAACTGATGCAAGGTCATTCCCTAGATTCCATTTCAAGATTGAATTTCAGGACTGGGATTTCTAATGTATTTATAACAATGATGGAAAGAGCTGTACCAGCTCAATTCTTTTGCTTCTGTTCAGCCTTTCCATTTTCAAGAGGCAATAATTGGTGAATTCCAAGTGTAAAGTTTTCAGCATTCAGTAGAAGGCTAGCAGATGTAATCTGCCACTACAGTCTACTTCCTGCTTTATACTGGGCCCACTATAACACAAAAATGGCAGATCCATTTCACAGATTAACACAAATTATCTTGTCAATTTTTGACCCTTTTTTTTTACTAACTCCGTTAAATAGAAACTTCATTTTTTTCTTGGCAAGTTGCATGCACAGTGGGAGCCATCAGTCATGTCAGGCAGGGAACAACAAATGGAAACTCACAAGAAGCAAGTCTTTGCCTACTTCATCGATATCTGGTACAAATTTTTCAATAGGTTGTGCGGGTCTGGAAGTAAAAGCATTTCTTGGAAGGGCAACATCATTTGGCCAGTCCTCTTCTTCTGGGAGTCCAATTACACTGGAAAATGAAAAACGTAATGTTAGGTCTGAACATTTAAGCAGTTTTCCCTTCATATTGATTACACTGAGTGGCATTTTGTAAGTATTTTAGTTTAAATGAGCTTAAATGCTGAATTGCACAGTAGTGCAATAATATCAGTGAATAGAAGCTGATAAACATAGGCCCTCAATGTGCTTGGTTGAAGTAATTTTGTGGGTAGCACAATCTTCTGGCCTAAGTCTCAGTTTTCTGAGTCTTTTTATTGAAAAAAAGACTGAGTGCTTTAGAAAAAAAGTTGTTTAGCTCTTGACTGGATGGTGCAACATATGTCACTCCAGGATGATTAAAAGCAGTAAGTTTCAAAGGGGAATTGCATGCAAGGATCTTTTTTCACAAGAATAGGGACTGAGAGAAGAGTGTGGGTCAAGATGAGGGTAAGGCAATAAAAGGGATGTTTCATAATGCTTCAAAGCTCCGTGCAGTAATTGTTGCCCAAATTTAAACAATTTATTTGCTTCACAATACAGGTTTTAAAGTCTCAATTTAGAAATGGAAAGGCACTTGAGTATCTTTGTGGTTTTGCTTTCAATTGTATTTTAGCTTTTCTTTACTCTTAAAAAGAATATTTTAATTTCTTTAAGTATTTTATTTCTTTATCCTTTAAATTATATAAGATATTTATACTTATTAAATAATCGTGCTGACTTCTAAAACTCAAATAAATTAAATAGGTAAACCACTAACAATTAATTATGTCTCATACATTTCACATTTTCATCTGATGTTTATATTTGTGGGGTTGAAAACCAGTTTCTGTTGGAAATTCTGAAAAAGCTCATACATTACTTGTTTCGTTTCAGGGAAAATAAATTTTTTATAACCTGCAAAATTGAGATTTTCAATGGAAACACTGACAGGGCAAGACGAGAAAGAACAGAAAAACGATGTCAATGAACACTTGGGCTTGCACAAAGGCCAGTGCCACTAGGGAGCAGCATTGACCTTTTTTCTCACTGAGTTTGTCACAAGACTGGGTGAGGCCTTGGGCCAACCACATGGAGGTAAATCACAGGTTACCTCAGCAAATGTAATGGAATTACCCCACCTCTACCTATGTGGATTTTAGATTGTAATTTGGCTTACCTAAAATACCTCTGAAAATTAATATGTCCTTAAAATAACAGCATGGTTGGGAGGGTAAAGCAATTACAATCTCAGGACAATTAAATCCTACTACATCTGGACGTATCACAGCTCTTGGGCTGAATCTGTATGAGAAATCACACTTCCCATTTATCAGGTGCAGTGTGGCTATAGGGCAGCCTCCTTGGCCATGGCAGTTCAAGCCTTTTGATTAGATATTTCAGGATCTGATCTCATATTAAATATAATAGAAATAGCAACAAGGATGGGAGAGTTAGGTATTTTAAATAACAATGACATTTAACCTGTCATTCGAATGTGTTTGGTTAGTCCCACTGTTTTGTATGACTGCATGGCAGAGCAGGATCGGGGCAGAATAAGCACAGGCACAGGCAGAGCTAATGACAAGAAACCAGCCAGAGAGGGGTGGGCTGGACAAGACAGACTGCAAAGGAGAGACATTTTTAGTTACACACATGTAGTACTCAAAACCCCTTAATAATGAATGTCTGAGGAGCTGCTCCCACTCTAATGCTCTGGTAGCATCACCATGTCAGTGACTAAGTTCCGGAGCAGCTTGGGAAAGTTTCACCTCCTGCCAAAGGTTCAGGCCTGGTCTTGAGAAATGCTGAGTACTTTCCACTCCCATTGATCACAATGGGAGACAAGTCTGTTCAAACCATTGCAGTTCAGCCTGAAATCTATGAGGATATGCCACAAGCTGGTGGCATCCCAGAAAAGCGAGAAAACGTTTTGAGCCATATATGGGGGATTTACCCTCATACACAGTGGAATTTTACTGACACAAATCACAATGCACATGCAAAGCAAAGGCAGACCACAGCACCATTATCTGAAAGAATACATCAATCTAGACTGCACAGAAATCCTGAAACTTCCTTTTGTCCAAACTGATCTCTAGAATGAGTCACTACTGCAGAAAGAAACAATCCTCCTACAAGAGCTGGGCCTAACCGTAGGGGGTTCTCCAGCTGTGAAAACACAAACACTCTTTGGCATAACCCCTCAGAATCCAAGACAGAAACTTCTCAACTATTTAGGAAGAACTGTACAAAAGAAGCAAACCCAAATTTTCTCTTTAAGTAGATGTGCAATAAGGAATTTCTTCTAAATTTAGCACAGCATTTTCTTTTCTTAGTGAATTCTTTTCTGCACAGGTAATCTCAGCCCCCAGGGATAGAAAGATCCCTGTTGGAGGCTGCCACTAGCAGCTATGCATTTAATCCCAGGCCAGTTAATTTTCATTTTCCCCTTAAATGTCACAAATGAAAGAAATCACAGCTATGTCTTTTTAAATTGTAAAACATGTTGTATGTATCAAAGCTGTTTTCATTTAATAAACCAGAATGTTGTGGGACTAAAGTAGTAGTTCTGGCAGAAGAAGAAAAAGTAAACTGTAAGGACTGATTTTTCTGGATTGGGCAGGAAGAGCTATTTAGCGCATGACAAATTAACCACACAAGTGAGTCACATACTCATGGTATGGTATGCAGGAAAGGGAAGTCAACTGTGTGAAATCAAGACCTGTAATTTAGAAACCCCACAATGAATAATGAAAATGTTTAGAAACAGATCTGTTATGATTTGAGAACTGGAAACAGGATTAAACAGAGAAATTCATTATTTGTTCAGTTTAAGCTTTTCTTGGAAATTTTACTATATTCTCTTTGGAATATCTTCAAGAAAATAACATTTTGGAATAATACTTCTCTCACTCTCTCTGTGCTATCTACTTCTTTTTTCATCCAGATCCCTGGATCCCTGCAGTCCCTCCATACAGAAAGAGAATACAGAGGTGCAGAGGCAAACAGGCATTCACCCTCTGGATTGGTACCAGTTCTGTGTGGTTTTGATTTCCTACCTACATGATACGTACATCAGATCTTAAATTTACAGGCCTCTTAGAAATACAAAAATGTTCCTTAGTCTGAAGAACTTTTACAGGAAAAAGTAATATAATCCTACTTAATTATCATATTGGTGAAATCAATAACTGAATTTTGGATGAGAAGTATTGCACCTCAGAGAGTCTACCTGCCTCCTTAACATATTTGATGTATCTGAAAAACACAAACTCCTAGAACTGTTTTAAAATAAAATCATCTCTGGGAAAGCACATATTAAAATGCTGATATTCCTCAGTTCTCACAGTTACCTTCCAGACCAAAATATGGACTGTTATCAGGCTACACAATAAATTTTAAAAGCTAACATATTTTTTTTATGTTTGGAAGTCTTTTCTGCAAAGATGATGTTGGTAATGATCTTAGAGATTTCAGCTTTTAATGTATTCTAATGTTGTTTTCTGCAATGCATAAAGAAAAAAAAAGAAAAAATAAATACTGTGCTTGTTTACATGGAGAGAATCTCTTGCACTTAGCTGTTTACAAATATGTATGAACGGTACATGCACAGTATGTTTAAGAGACTTAAAAAGCCCAAACCCAGAAGTCTCCCAACTTCCTGCTGATGGCTAACAGTTCTGCAGAACTATATTCCATGTTGCTTCCTCCTTCCATTCTGACACAGAACACACAGAAATATCATATTGCATGCCATAGCAATAGGAAATATGGAAATTCTAGTCACATTATTACATAAAAACATGGCAAAGAAATCTCATAGGGTTTCAATATTAAACAGATACTGACGTAAGGCAATTAGTTATTACTTACTCAAAGATTTTTCCTAGTTGATCAACATCTGAATTTCCACGGAAGAGTGGTCTGAAAAAATAAAAAAATGCTTTTAGGATGTGACCTGCTTTAATTAATATAAATTTATATAACTGTCACTGACAGTTGCCAATGTAGTGTGAAAACATGGGGGGGTTTTTGAGACTTCATCTTCTGCTATCTTCTGCTTCCATGCTTTATCCAGTCTGCAAGTGAACCTTTCAAGTTTCTACTAAAACTGGTAACAAAAGGGGACAGATGACATGTATTTTTGAATACACTACTTTTGAAAATTTAATTGCGCCCTTTGGCATGAATGACATAATTTTCCCTCAACTAATACTTTCCTATGAATTTTATCATTAACAAAATCGTTTTCAGTACAAAGAACACTAAAATAGCTGCTAAGAGAGACAAAAACAGAGTGAATGTCATGCAATTCATTAAAACATAACAACATTAGAGATTAATTATTATGAATATAAATTGAAATTTAAATTTCTTGCATACTGCATATTGGAAATGTGCTCCTAGGTTTAAGGGGTCAAATAAATGACAATGGATTCATGAAGGTCTGTAAACAATGGGGTGTGAAACAGTACAGAATTTACCTTGAAGTAGAGGAATACTTCTGCTGCATAAATAAAGATACATTCAGGAAAGAAACAAATTGTTAGGCTGAATGTCCAAAGGCTTTCAAGAAAAAAAAAAAACCAGTGACTAAAAATACTTTCAGACACACTTTTTCTTTTCAAAGTGCAATTTAAAGTATTTTCACTCATCATGTACAAGATGCTATCACCCCACAATGCCAATGTAAAATATGAAATTCTGATTTGTATGGCAGTATGGCTGTATTGCCAGCTTTGTGTTGAACAACAGTGCAATTTTATGTTGAAACTCCAGGGGTATTCCAACATTTTACTGACAGGTGAATAAGGATCCAGCCAAGAATGAGGGATCTGTGAAGATCAGACCACAGATGTTGTGTACCACTTTGGTTCAACAAATGGTAGATTACTCCAAGAAACACCACTCACACACACTGCAAACTGAGATAGTAACTTGGGTTGACTGATAGCCAGGCTGCCCTATCTTCTGGATCTGTAAGTACAGAGTAGGTTGTAAACTCATGGTTACAGTTTCTAGAACTGTTCAGCTGAGACACAGTGACTTGACAGACAGTGCATAACCCCCTGCTTCCACTGGCAGCCTTTGGTTATGGAGGAACACCCATTCTCATGCCTCTCTCCACATACTCCTGTCTCATACTAGTCCATGACACCTGTGACAGCCAAAGGCACCATTTCACTGCTGCTTTCACAGGAGAAGATCTCTCCCATCTACACCGGAGAACAAGGAGTAGTCAGCTATGGTCCTTCCCCTCTCACTGCCCATGTGCAGTGAGAGGAGAAGGACCACAGGATCTGGATCTCCTTTTGCTAACTGTGAGTTCATACTGAGAAGTGGCACTTTCCATCTTGGCACTCTCACAAAGGCACCAGAGCTCCATGTCACTGCGTGTCTTGTGGGTCCATTCCAAATACAGTAAGTGGACACAGAGCACTGTGACATTCTTAGACATAACAATCTCTGCAGAAATCTGGGCCGTCAAGAAAAAGCAGTGAACTGGCAGACATGCTGTTCTTTGATGAACTAAACATGCATTTTACCTCCTTCTTGTGTGCTGCCATTCAGGTCATGTCAAATCAACTTATACTCCAAAATGCTTTGTGCAGGGACATTGAGAGAACAATTTAATCAAACCTGATTTGAAACCATCTGACGTGAGATTTGATGAAATAAAATGTTACTTGTTACTTGTCCATAAAGGGCTTTATTTATTTTGATTGAGAATAAATCATAAATAACAGGATTTTTTGCTTCCCGGATACACATGATATTTACTAACTGTAGCCACTTTGACAACACCATTGCAACTCATACTTTGGGATTTCTGCATTTAAGCTTGAAGGTATATAGCAATACCAGCTTCTGCAAAAACCCAAAGATTAACCCACTCAGACAGGAGCATCTACTTCTGCCCTAAGCTTTGAGCCTGATTTTCAGAACACTCAAGAGCTACAATCCTAGCATTGCTTGTGGCAACAGACACACTCTGTATCTTCCAAAGTCAAGCAGAGACATTTTTTGGAACTACTGCTTGAAATTATTAATGTACGGTTACTTTGAATATTTAATTTT
The DNA here is from genome assembly GCA_034509185.1 of Euphonia xanthogaster. Lineage (NCBI taxonomy): Eukaryota > Metazoa > Chordata > Aves > Passeriformes > Fringillidae > Euphonia > Euphonia xanthogaster. The sequence goes on from JAYDZK010000113.1 coordinate 23,765,365, forward strand.
GGCTCCAGCATGAGATTATTGGGGCCTTTTAAGCTAACAAAATCTACACATTCAAATAATCATATCCATGCAAATGGAAAGCTGATTTAATGTTTTAAAATGTATGCTGAACCTTGCAATAATGTGAAAGCCTGGCAATGGCAGCCTTGTTTGCAAATCACCTTAGGCAGTGTCATGCCAGAACAAGTACAATTCTTGGGATTTTTAAGGAAGGTTTTTCCCATCATTGCTGCTGTCTCAAATTCACTAAGGGCTGAAAGCAAGAATTTAAATTCT
>JAYDZK010000113.1:23774847-23816578 GCA_034509185.1 Euphonia xanthogaster
TCTGATAATTCACTGTAGTTGGTGAAATTCTGGATGATATAGCTCATTGAGTCATGTACCTTTAGGTAACTGATTCAGACTCAGTGAAAATCAATAGTAACTGAATCTTCATGCCAATTTACTCCAGTTCAGTTGAATAAATGCGTGGAAATGAAGTAATCCCTTGGATGAAATTCATATTTGACAAATGTCTATATTCCAAAAGCACTTACTACTGGCAAACTTCGGTATGTTAGGAGAGAAGCCACAAATATGGAGAATATCTAAGTAAAAGAAGAAATACTTTCTCAGAGTTTGTCTTAAGAGTTGCATCTGGATGGAATTCGTTCAGTGCATCTATAAAAGGAAAGCAGAGCAGATTACACATGGGTCTCTGGAAGAAGTCACATGGTTTGACCATGCCAGACGGATGGTTCCTAAAAGACTGCAAAACGAAGCATGCCAGAAGCACAAGAGAACAGCCAGGCAGCTCACATGCTGACACCAAGAGCTTGTCAAACCCTGGCTCTGCCTCCAGCAGTCAGCACACCATGGTGGCTCTGTCTCACATGGACTCCTTCGTACAGGGCCAGCAGGTCAGGCAGAGCAAGCAAGCAAGCAAATGTAATGGCAGTGCCACAGGCCATGTGCAAACAAAAATCAGAAGCAAGGCAACAACACGTGCTTTCCTATCACAAGGCAAACTATGGCTTCAAAGGAAGAAGCGACAGGAATTGCTGGGACTTAGGGTGAGCTGTATCCTGCCAACACCAGGCCCCTGATGGCAATGGCAGCTCCAGCTACACGTGGGTCACACGTGCTGCTCTGTGGCAGGTGGCACATACAGGCAGGAGAGGCTGTGGCCACCTCCCTTCCTCACCAAGTCAGGACTCTACCTAGGTCTTTGACATCTGCTGGCAAGTTCTCTCCAGTGGTCTCAACCCTGCAATATAGATAAGCTTTTCCACAGACATAGTGGGGAGCTGCCTTTGGGCACCATGACTTCTTTGGAGAAATTGCTTTCCAGAAATCTAAATATTAAACTTGCTTTCTCACTGATATTTTGAGGTCTTCTCTCAAAGCCGATTATTTACTTGGTACAAAATAGTACAATGTCTCAGAAAGCTGTTATGTTTTGCTCTCCTATTCTTAGCTGGTTTTAAACTCTAAAGATTGTCTGTTCCTTTAGGTCTGCTGTCCACTTCTCTCATGCACATTTAGGGGGTTTTATTAGATATAAAGAACATTTAACAGCCTTGGTGACCAATACCTATGGAGAAGTGCTAATGTGAAGTTGGTGAAAAACTCAAATACGAGATAGATTAGTCCTCTATACTTCTCAACTAGTACATATTGTCTTTATGACTGACCAATGATAGCCAATTATTAGACTTCTTTTCTGAACAATCAAACACAGAAAATTCAGTAAAGGCTGCCTGGATCAAAATATCTGACTAGACACTCAGTTTGGAAAAAAACCTCCCACACTGGGGAGCTCAGCAAATGAATCACAGCTAAAGTCTAGTCTTTTTCCCTCCTCTCCAGAGTGCACCAGTGTCCAGGAAAGGATCCCAGGAATTTAAATACCGTTTTGTAGCCATTTTCCTATGAAAGAGAAAAGTAAATAAAAACAATGTTTAGTTGTATTACGAGTCAAACGAAAGTACACAGAGGTTCCCCCAGCCAAACTCTAGGCAGAAAGCAAAGTCTCTCCCAGCCAAGTTCCTGCAGAGGGAAGCTGTGTGAAAGAGCCAGGAGACCCTTTCAAACAGAAAGTCTTTGGGCAGTGTACAGCTGGCTATCCCTCTTCAGGCTAGAGAGCAAGGGGCATGGATGACATTGCTCTGCTTCTCTCCTGTTCTCTGGCTAGTGGAGTGACTGCTAAAAACAACCTGCAGCTGGGGATCCCACCAAAGCCGCCCTCAGGCTGCTCGGGCTTATCGCAGGTATGAACTTGCCTTGGAGATGCTCCAGAGGACACAGAGGTGTTCACAGCTATTGGCCAGAAGCTGTGCCCAGCATAGCTCAGATCCAGATGTTTCTGCTGCCAGCTGCATTTCCAAATATCCATTGCAAACACTGCGATGTTAATACCAAGGACTTACATCATGACTGACATGTTGTGGTCTTTCTCTTAACTTCAAGCTCTTTTCCTCTGACCTCTGGCAAGACTAATTCAGATTGTCACAGACTGGAATATTGAACATCTAAGGAATGCATGTATTTTTAAGGACTATATGGTCATGGTCAGGGGGATTTCAGACTAGTGTTGTGCCATCTGCAATGAAGAAGCTATGAGACCTCTCTCATGAGGTGCTATCTGGGCTGTGTGCAGCCACTGGCCGCCAGCCCAGAGCCACCCGGTCCCAGTCCTGGTCCCTCGGCCACTGCCTTGCCTGACATGACCCCCCACCTGAACCAAACAGTCAAATTAAACTTGGTCAGCTAGCACCATTTCTGTGGGGCTTTGTACCACTGCTTCAGGGTTCCCTTCTGGTTTTTTGTCATGGGTAGTGGCAGTTTTTGGTTTCTACGGCTTATTAACTGTTTCCCTTACCAACAGATCTATTCCTCTGACTGAAAGTCTGGCACAGCTGGAAACTAGAAGCAAAACCACAAGTGAATGGCCTGGCACTTACCACCCATCTCCAACCACAAACCCATACAGTTACTGGATTTGACTAACGGCTATCAATCACCCCAACTGCAGACAAACAGATATCAACTAGAAAAGGCTTGAGGAAAAATGTGAGCTAAAAACCAACATGGCATTTTTCTTTTAATGAGGTGATGCTGTCTTGGAAATGCATTTATTTCTTACTCAATACTTATGGCATTAGTCTGACTGCTTGCCTTTCTCTCTATTAAGGTGTGTTTGTCCTTTGCCTAAAGCCAATGCAAGTTCTGCCTTGGAGGTCAGGTTAAACAGAAAACAATCCTCATTATCCAAAAAACATGAACAAGTGCAGCCTTCTGCTTCCTTTTATATTATGTTTCCTTAAGTGGGAAGCAGAATGTCATTGTTGTTCTATCAAATCACTAAGGTCACTAAATTAAACTGTGGCTTGTGTCCATTCAACTTTAAAAATACTTGGAAAAAAAATTCGTAATAGGGTGGTCACTTATCTGGGGAGGAAGAAAAAAAATCCCAGTTTATTAAGTCTAGTTTGGAAAAATGATCAGCCTCCCACACACCTCTATGCATATGAATGGCAGAAGAAGAAAGGATAAAAAATGCAAAGCACACAATTTTGAATACTGACAAGATCTTTCTAAGGAACAAACCTTCTCCCAGTACAGTTGGTCTGACTGTGGTGAACTTTTACAGCACTTGCAACTTAAATCATCTTGTAACAAAACAAGATAATTTCCAAAAATGGCAGAAACAAACTCAGGCCAGAATTGTACAGTACTTTGTTTCAAAGGTTGCAAATTAAGCTGTGTAGCTTTTACAGTTCTAAGCTGCAACATCCACCACTGCTTGTTAAAACGAAAGACAAAAGAGAAAAAATTTGTTATTTTAGTTCTTTCTGCTACCAAGATCTAACTGTAAGCAAGCACACAAGTGAATGATTACACTTTGGAGCTCTTGGTCCACTAGATATGTTGGCTTAAGGTTCACTGGAAAACACCAGATAATGTGATTGCGAAGTCTGTGTTTAAATTGCTGCGTGATAAAGAGACCAGTTCTCTCTTAAACCACATTTAAAATGTTTGGCAGTTTATATGGAAAACCTAACTTATAAGCAGCATTCATGGCTGTACTTACTCAGCTGCTTTTTGCCATGGCTCTACTGTCTTGCTTTTATTATACCTTCCCTCCCAACATCCAGTTATACATCCTATTTTTTCTTTTGTTAACAGATTCCCCTGCTTCTCTCTCTAGTTTTCTCTTCTTCCCAGCCTAAAGAAGATTGAAAATATATTACAGATCTTTCCTCTGCTTTTGAAAGACATTTCAGAAATGTGTTGAAGATAAAAGAATGAGAAGGAAAAGCTAAGCTAAGAACTGAAAAGAAGTAGAAATTTTCCATATGGAGGAATACAGGATCTAGTAGGCAAAGCCAAATATTCCTACTGCTGCATAGCTACTGTGCCCACTTAAAAGAGTGAGGACTAAATTATCAGATATGCTGAAGCACAGAAAAATAACTGACAAGGAATTAAGATGCATCTGAAATGATACTGTGTCATAGAAACATGCCTCACAATTCATTGCATGGCAGTATTCATATTTTAGAGGCTCCTTATCATCTTCAGAGCCTCTTTTCAGACTATGCTCTTAGTACTGTTCTTGCATGTGCAGAAAGGTAAAATAAAACTGAAGTCTTTGCTACTATCAATCAGAGTTGTCTTTCTTTCTCACATTCAGTAATTCCAGGATTTCATCTGCAATATCCATACACACAGCAAGAAGTTAAAATACCAGTGTGTTGACAATTCACAATGGTGTGCAAATAGAAATAATTTTAAAAAGACAAGGAATATAATCCTTTCCTACAGAAATCAGGCTAAGTTTATCAACTGATTTCAGTTTGAGACAGTTCTGTTTATGGTGGTTTATATGAATATGTAGTCTCTCTGTTCTGCTCCCATCCAAACCCAAGTATCTGCAGTCACATCTCTGATACACCTGGGCTGCAGCAAGAATACGTTCTACACTTAGAAAAACAAGCTCTATATTCAATTGCAAAGTATTTTGCTGATAATGTTTTGGTATATGATACTTTACTGTTGATTACAAGATTTAAACAAATGTTTCTGCTTTCATAAAGGTTTGGATAATTGAATAATATTAAACAAAATAAAAATTCAAGTAATGATATACTGTTACTTAATGTGAAGTGAGGGTCATTTAGCACACATAACAACCCCCTGCGCTGGGTACGCATTTGCAAAGTTACAGACGGATTATTCCTCAAGACCGTTCAACAGCAAAACAACTCATCATAAGGAATGACTAACCCAGGCTATGTCAGGAGTAGAGGACACAGTACTTTTAAATTTCCAAACCATTATCTGCAATAGCAGCATTTCTGTGAACAATTTTCCCCAGAGCCCACTGTCCTCTTCACTTCAATCTCCAGATGAAGAACACACTTAGGCCATTGAGAACCTGGAGCTCTCTGCTGAACACGCTGCCAGATGTATACATCTTTTTTTTTTTTTTTGGAAGTGCAAGCTTAAAAGCCTGTATCTGTGAGAGATTAGCACCTACAGAACAGCTAATTCAGACCAAATGAGTGCATGATGAAACTGATGCTAGTTAGGACAGACTCAAGGAAGAACCGGACTGCAGATCCCTTCCGAGGGAAAAGCTGCCGGTCCCATTCACAGCACCAGGGAACTAACTGCAGGTTCTGTTACAAGTTATCACTTTGTTGCCTCTGGTAACAAAAGGGAACTGAACATCTTTCTCTGGATAAGGACATGCATACAGTAGCTCACATACTCATGGCTTGACTTCCTTTGTAGATACCTTTTTGAGCGTGTGTTTGTGTGTGTAGTATTTTAGCAGACAGGTAACAATAATCATACTCCTAGAATGGCTTAAATTTGGGCAAATTTAACTTATACATGCTCTTTTGCTTGTGCCATGCAGCCTCATGAAGCCCAGAAGAGAGACTGTGAATTCCACCCTTAGCCTCAACTCTCAGCTGACAGTTCTTCATAACTCCCACATGTATTGCAACCCTTATTTTGAACAAAAGTCTACAGTCCTGGCTTCATATCACAGATGAGGCAGCTGAAAGCTTGTACAGCATCACTGAAAGAAGTGCAAGGCATGGAAGCTGCGGACACCACTACACAACACCCTCTCCTGGCTTGCCAGTTTGCAGCACTCTTTTACAGAGATTGCTTCAAGTGGTGTACTGTGCACATTAACAGAGAATAGCTTTGCCACTCTTTGTGCAACCCTGTCACACTGAATTGTTTCTGAAGAGGTTACAATCCCCTTTGAAGTCAGGGTTAATTTCAACAATGATTTCAGTGAAGCCAAGACTTTCCCATATGATGCTGCTAAAAAGTTAGTCCTGCCCCAAGTCTCCTTTTCTCCACAACAACCCCAAACCCCAGTTCCCTCAGCTGCTTTTCATGGGACATGTTTTCTTGACTCTTCACCAGCTCCACTTCAGTTTTCTGGACACCCTCCAGCACCTCAATGGCTTTTTGAAGTGAGGCACCCAGAATGGAACACAGAATTCAAGGTGTGATCTTACCAGTGCTGAGTACAGAGGGACAATCACTTCCCCAGTCCTGCTGGCCACACTCCTTTTATGGCCTCCTTCCACAAACCCATTCTACCATCTGGTTCTGTAGTTGTCCCAGGAAAGTACTTGCAATGGATCTGATGACTTCACTTCAAACTGTACTAATAACATGGCTTGTTTGGAAAAGGGAATAAAGATTTACTGTATTTTAGTGCTTTAGATTATCTACAATTACTCAATACCCTAAGACATTTTAGCTAAGAATGAATATGTGTACTGCTAGTTTTTTAAAACCTGATCTTTTGCGATTCTAGGCAGCCTGTAGGTCCCAAACCCAGTGTTCACATCACCAGAGTTTTGATATCATCACATCTGTATACATTATCTACAACAACAAGTCCCAAGCTCATGTACACACAATGATGTAACTCCTCTAATTGGACAAATTCATACCATTGAAAGATGACTTATATGCCAATAGCTTGTTTCCCTGTGTCTGCTATTCTTGTCCACCATGGGTATTTCAGTAGAGTCACACATCTCTTATCTGCTATTAAAATTTTCAAGCACAGTTGATAATGCAATAATTGTCTCATATATATTAGAAGTTGACAGAGTAGGCTGAAAAATGAGACAACTGCTAAAAAGATGATTTAGTATTTAAAAATGAATAAATAATAACCTCATACTATTCATGCCAATCTTGCGGCTTACAAATTTCTGGGACTGATGATTTTACCAAAAGCTGGCTGATTAAAACACCATGGAGCTGGTGCATGAACAGTCTCAGTAAGAAACCCATGTGAACAGAATTAATTCCCTCCTGGATAGATGAAGCTTGCTGCAATGAGATAATACTGTTTTACTTTTGGTTTGGGGAGGTGGAAAAGGGTTTTAGGAGAGGACTGTCCTTCCAGTTTGGGGTTTGAATTGGTGCCTGTAAACATGCAGTCACATGGCCACCCTCTAGTGTATGACTTCTTCAACTTGACCATGCTGTGAATAATAACAGAGGCTACAAAAACTAATAGTCTCTTCTGATAATTTTTAGCTCAGTATTTACTCCAAAGGGAGACAAACCCAGTTGATTGTTTAATATTATAGTTAAATGTGCCCAGCTGGAATTGTTACATAGATAGCCTGACTACTCCTGTGTCCCACATGCACACGTACCAACCTCCTAGTCAGTGCAGCATTGAAATCATACAGGAGTGTGGTTTTGAAAACTAGGCAGGTACAGATAAAGTAAGAACGAAGCACCAAAATATTTGGACATATTTTCTCAAGACTGATTACTCAGAAGAGAATCCATGATTGGTGATCTGAGTTTTCTTTTATAGAGCATTTCACCCAGATCTGAACCTGGGATTCCAGTCTTTTCCCCCTCACCTGGATTAAGTATTACCTCACTGAAGCAAGAAGACATTCTCTTCTTCCCTGAAACACTGGTCATGGCTTCCTGCTTAGGAGCTGCCCACACTCCTTGAGCCAAAGAGTTTTATGTATCCAGACAGAAGTACATGCAACTCCCGTTTTGCCTCTCTCTTTAATGAGGTGTTCACTGAATAGAAGGTACAAAGCCCTCTCCTATTGGCCTGGAAAATGCTCAGGCTCAAAGTGCAGTATTTTTGTAAGTAATTCAAATCTTTATCTAAACACGAAAAAAAAGCCAAATGATGTCCCCATGCCCCCAGGCCCCTGTCAATCCTGCCAGCTGTATCTCTGAAGGACTCTCTGATATGGTAGCAAGCCATAGCATAGCTTACAATTTCCCCTACTGGTTTTTACTATCCATGCACCAGAGCTTTTAAATCACAACGAAAACAGGTACTATGACAAATATGTTTACTCTTTCGTTACATAATGACACTCCATCCAAATGTCTAGAAGTCACTGCTTAACTAAACAGGAAATTTAAAAACTGGAGCAGTCATAGAAGGAATTTTTGAAGTAATGCTTTATATCAGGGGTGCTGTCATCAGCAGTGCACATGGACAGAAAAGACACACATAGCAGAAGAGTTTCTGTGTACATAACACGTACACCTGAGTACTGAGCAGTTTACTGCTGATCTGTAAATAGAATAGGATCCTTGGGAATCTAACTGAGGGATTTTAGGATACAAACTCTATGCGTTCATCTCTGCAGAAGCCTATAAATCTATACCAAAATTAAAATGTGCAGTTTTAAAATAGCTATGACTTTATACAAAACTCAGACTGTGGGACGGAAAGAGCTGAAAAGTGTCATTTGTTTAGCTGAATCGGCCAAGATGAGAGAAATGTTCAAATTTACTCTAGGTGTGTCTAGACAGAGATTTTTTTTTTTTGTGTCCAAATCCTTTGCACACTTCTGTGTATTTCTGATCTACTTCTTAAATAAATACTTGGCTTGCATTTGTCTTAAATTGTTTAGATTAAGGGTGATTTAAACTGTGACGCCATCCACTTAAAACACATGTAACATACAGACTGGATCATTTATACAGAGCTCACTTTTCTCCTGCACTTATCCAGGCTTAAAGCACCCTCACTGTGTTTGTGACAGCCTACAAAACTCCATTCAAGCACACTCAGACAGTCCAATGTCTCCTTGACATAAAAAGGATTCTGGTATGTTTTGTGATGCTGTATAGTGTTTTATTATGAAACCCATTCCAGGGAAGTCCCTGGGATACAAAAATGCCCACAGAAGTCTCAGTATGTTTCTTAAAAATGACAGACCCTTAAGATCTTTAAAAGAGAAAGCAAAAGAGAGTAGGAAAAGAAGGCAAAAGTACCCACTAGGACAGCAAAATGAAAAGGTTGTTTTAATATCAAACCCATATCTATCACGCAAAGTTTTAGTTGCATTCTCATACGCTTACCCTACCAACACCAGGGGAAATACCCAAGGGCACTACTGCTTCCCAGTAAAATTGCTACTGCATTTATTCAATCTTTTGGATATACTCCATGGAGTTTGCAAAATTTTACATTTTATTGCTACCAAGGTCACAGCAACATGGGCTTTCTTTTGCAATCCATCAGAAGAATCCAAAAGACAACACAGATCATGCAGAGAGTATTGCCATGTTAACCCACAGAGCCACGATCAGGGCTGCTTGCTGTGGCTTTATGGCAAAGACCCTTGAGAAAAGCCTTCCAAATCATGCTTGTACACTGAAGCATGGAGAAATCATACTGTTTGCAATGAAAGAACATAGTACATACAGATTTGGCAGATTCCTGACCTCTACAGTTTTTGACAGTCTCCCAAATATAAGACTGAGAATGTCAGACTGACCCTATCTGGCAAGAAAAATAGAAATCCTGGTTTAATTGAACTCTGGTTCAAATCAGATTCATTTCTATAAGGAAAAAAATACTGTTTTTGTAGTATTAATGTAATATTTGCATTTATATTTAAGTAGAAAATTTAATTTACTGTGTGAATATGGAGACTCAGAAAAGCTCATACACCATTAAAAGAAAAAATTAAATTGGTGGAGTTTGTATATGGCAGTATTTCTTACCTGTCAAAATGCTTCAAATTAAATGAGAGGAAAAATAAAGTTTTGAGCATGTAATAAAGTTCTGCATTCATTTTTTGGCCCGTATCACTCTTATTGCAGTGGTAAAATGAAGCTTTTGACTCTCCTTTATGAATCAGAAAAACTAGCAGCAGCTTAATGCTATTGCGAATATACAGAATATGTCGAATACGTTGAAATAAATATGGTGAATAGGTGAATATGTGAATAATATTGTGAATATGGGCCAAGACTGAATCTTTAAAAGTTTGCAATGGAGAGTTTAAGTGATATTCCTAAAATACTCATTATTTTTTTCTCTCATTTTCTGACTTCACTTCTGAGTCAGAGACAGAGAGGGTGGAGGATAACTCTACCCAGACCATTTGAGCGGGCAAGAAGCCCAAGAAAAATCATTTTTCCATATAACATTAATAAGCAGTAAAATCCCAAAGTTATTTTGCAAGACTTCAATTAGTATTTGAACGTATTGTATAAATTACATCGCTGTTTCTCAAGGCCCTTATAGCACTGAACCCCTTCTAAGTTTCACTAATTTGGGGTTTTAGGTTTGACCCAATATATATTTTTATTTCACATTTTTGTTCTGTATATCCTTTGGCTTCACCATGGGTGTTAAAAAATGCTATAGTTTCTATACAGAGATCACACAAGTGATGACAACATGCACTTTTTGCCTTTAGCTCAACCAAAATGCAAGTGATTGGGTTAGTATCAAGATAGATTTACCCTGCTAAAACTCTTGCAGGTTTGTTTCTCTCCACACCCTAAATGGTACAACCTGCACATCAGTGTTTTTCCACAGGCAAAGACCAGAACACAAAAGGGACTCTTGAATTCACAGCTCACCTGCATCCAGCTGTAGTATTTCGTAGTGAGACAGTTCCGATCTCATACAACCAGCTAAAAAAAAGCCATTTATCTTGGAGGAAGGGGTTGACTACATTTATCATCTCTGTTACCCTACCCTCAGGCTACATAAGTTATTCTTAAAAAATCCCACCTCTAGAAAACAACTTTACAGCAACTTGTTAAATCTCAAATTTCCCAAGAGCAGACTACAAGCAAACACCTGATGCTTCAATGCACAAACTGCAGAGGAAGAAGACCCTGCTGACCACAGTGCCCTGCCTTCCTCAGGGTAAATCTCTTCCAGAACCCAGCTTTACTCAAACTGATCAACAGCCTAGCCTCTCTCAGACAGTTTTATTTGCATTTGGATTCAGGTTCAACCAGAAGATCACAATGCTCATGCAAGTTTTACCCAGAGCTGAGACTCCCATCAAAAGAGACTTCAAGACAGCAACAAGAATGAATCTGCAATGGACATTTATATTTTGCACTGCAAATAAAACATCCTATCAGGCCTTTCCAATATAAACATGATTTGGTGTATTGTAACAGCATTACTGCACATTTTTTCAAATGAAAAGAATGAAGATAAGAAAACTGTATTTCTTACTTTCGACGGAACATTTCTGCAAATATGCAGCCAACACTCCAAAGATCAACTGCTGTTGCATAACTGGACTGAAGCAAGACCTCAGGAGCTCTGTACCACAAAGTAACAACCTGCAAAACAAAAAGGAACAGAAAAGAGAGTGCTTAGCTGCAGAATTACAACTTCCTAAGTGCTCTATGTAGAGTTTCCACTTAGTTTAATCTATATTGAAAAACTCACATATTAGGGCTAAGTGGTTTAGCCAGCACATAGAAAAGAGTTCTGTATGGAAAATCCCAGTATCCACAGCTGCAGTGACGATGACTCAGGATGTGAGACCATTTCTTGTCAAGAACATTGCAATTCAGGGTACAACAAAACTATGATTTCAGAGTACAGCATTGGTATGACAATCACAGTACCACAACACACTATCACCAACTCTTTGAAGCTTTTGCAGCTTACAGACCCCAAACACTTTCCAGTGAAGATTTGGACTCTCCATAGGGCTAATGTTAGTCAACAGAACAAGGCACTTTTCCCCAACTTTTGTAGATGTAGATGCAGTCACCAGAGCCAAAGTAGAAACAAACAAACCAGGGAATACTGTGGGTTTACCCACAGGACAAATCAGAATCTGCAGCATCTCTGTTCTCAGCCCTTTATGGTTTATGCACTATTTTCTATAAGAGAAATTGGGTTAACTCAAGTGCATGGGCCAATTATGGTAAACATGTCTGACCGGCCTCAAAAGTTGTCTCTGAAGAAAATATAACTTTTTTTTAAATCAGTTGGATACAGATTAAGTCAAACTCTTCTCAAAGCTGTCCCTTACCAAAGGCATCAGTTCTGTCTATTGTGGTTTCCTTAGACACAAAGGAACCCTAAATGGTCAGTTTGTAACTAAGCAACACAGCACAAGGGTTGCTGGCAGATTCCTGACCTTTACAGTTGTGTGACTGTCTCTGTCCATGTGCTGCTGGTCAGACCAGCAGTAACTTCTGGTTGTTCTTCTTCTACAGTAACAATGTAAGTTCAAATGACACACTCTTTCCCACCAACAAATGCCATGTAAAGTGCCTGCTTTTAGGCCCTTCTTGTCCTGGTGGTTATGTCACAACACATTGTAGGGACCCAGCAGAAATTTTACTGGCGCTGCTCCATCAATGTACTTTCGTAAGTCTTGCTCACTGGACCCACAACAGAGATGGAACAGTTTATATTTATCCTTTTGTATCCCACAAGTAGACCAAATACAGATGAGGCTGACTGTCTCTTCGGGATATTTGCAGAAGAATGCAAGGAGCTTCTGCAGAGTCCTGTGTGAGCTACTATCTTGCTAGAATATAATCACAGAGCCATGGGAGTATTTCTCCTGAATACAGTTAAAATCCAGCCATAACAACATATGACCATCAGCTAAGTGCCAGTATTTTCTTACTCTGTGCTATAATTTAAACCTCTGACTATTAATATGGGGGCTGGCAGGGCCTCTACAATTACTGGTGTTTTCTTCAACAAACATGAAAATGGGAGATGTAACATTCAGGAGGAGCATGAACCAAACCAAACCTCTGAAAAAAAAAAAAAAGGATAGAAACAAAGAAAAGTATAAGAATGAAAATAAATTTTAAAATTACATTAATTAGGCTAGTGAGTTCTGAATTTCAAGACCAACACAAACAAATGTGTAAGAATAGTGGCTTTTTTTAATGATAATAATGTAATTGTCTTCTAAAGAAAAATAACAATAGAAGCAATCAGCCGAATTTGCTGGTCAAAGCCAGATGAAACAAAAGCAAATACAACATTTTTTACAATCGTTAAATGCCAGTGACAGCCTTTGGAACCACTGAATGGCTGTTGAAGGGAGGTTCATGGATATTTGCAAGAGTGGTCATATTTGCTAACTGTTCTTTTAAACACTTTGATGTTTCTTTATAAAATTTGTTGATAAAACAGTTCAATAACACAGTACAAAGTACTATGCTGGCAAGCTACATTTACAGATACCGATCCACAGAAACAGATTCCTGTGTGGAAGATGGGCTTTACTTAGCTCCATTTGTCTTGTTCCTGATTTGCTCCCATACCAGTGATGTTTTATGAAACACTTATCTCAAAAAAAAACAGAGAAGTTTCTTCAGAGATTCACTCCAAAGCAAGAAGACAAATATATCTGGAGGTCAGGGATTCTCTCTGGAGATACCCTGTCTGAATCAGATATAATTCCTCCTAAAACACGTTATTTTCCCTAATGCAGATGTATCTCTCTAACTGAACTATGCTTTTATTCTCGCAGTACATTTGTGGAAAAGCTTACTGAAGTAATATTGCTTTCAGAATATTTCAACCCATTACTGTTTGTGAATGGCTGGGTATAGTGTCAGGAGGAAGAGCTGTGTGATCTCTGATTTGTGGGAACACCACCAAACCTCACGATTCCTCGTTTAAGGTCCACATGGCTCTTCTCACACAGAGATATAATGATTTATAATAAGGATGATTTATTTTCCCCAATCCCACAAGCCATGCCACATTAGGGCTCTGCACTCTCATAGGCAAAGAACCAAAGGACGCATGGTTGTGGACCATATGCCCCAAACTGCAGTCCCTTCCAGATGAGTGTGGCACAGGACAGCTGCTCCTTTGCTGAGAGGTGCACCACAGCTCCTGCCCGTGCCTGCCCAGGGGAAGAGCGCTGTTTTCAGACGGCTGTGGAAGTGTGCAGCACGGGCTGCTTCTCCCATGTGACCCCTTACTGCCAAGTTCCCCAAGCATTTGCACCCTGCTATGCTCCCTGCATGCATACACAGGACACTGGGAGATTTTACTTGAGTCATTTGGAAAGTTAAACCTGCAAGAGATAAAATTTCCAAAAGACTAACAGTTAAATTTTAGCTAATGCCTGACTGCATTTATAGTCAGAGAAGAAGGAATCTGTGTTGAGCTGTTTTGATATGCTCTGTCATTAATATGCCACTATAAAAGTGATCAAATAACCTTTATGGTTTGTAACATGAAAGTTTGTGTTTCAAAATGTGAACCTGAAAGGGATCAAAATGTACTAAATGTCAGTTCATACACAAGTAATGCCACAAAAGGATGACTCCTTTTGTGGTCAGGGTCTTCTCCTGAAAAGCACAGGATGATGAGTATGATGCAGTGGTTTTGACAGTTTCGCACTCTCTTACCATAGAAACCAAGAAAATATTTGTGGACATTCCATTAACATTTGCAGAGAAGTAGAAATGAAAATTATTCTGAACACAGGATATGGTGAGGCTGAACAAGCAGGTCATCACTTCCTCTCTAGCATAGTTCTGAGTGAAAAAATGCTTTGCTTAATTAAGTCACACTACCAGGGAAACAAGGTCTCCCTGAAAGACAGGGCACTTAACAAAGCTGCTTGATTAAGTCCCGTTTTCAGGATGAAAAAAGCATCAGTATCTACATCAGTACATCTCACTTAAATTCTGTCAGTCCTGAAAATCTGGCACACATGAAATGCAGCACATGATGATTGCTGTGTAGGAAAAGGATTCATGATCATGTGCTGATGGAGATCCTAAGTTGCGCAAGACTCCAAAATACTTTAGAGGTTGTAGACTTTAGTGACCATGTTGCATTTTAGTCCTCTCTCCTAAGCAACTTCTCTCCAGTGCCTTCTCCTTGCTTCTGCTCACCCTGGCTAGTCTCTTCAGCTCCTCTCTTACACCAGCCAGGTTTCTACCACATCCCATAACCTCCTGGCTTCTTTCTGCTGCCTTCCTGTCAAACACACCAGTGGTCCCCTGACAGCATGGCCAAACATACCTAATTCCCTGCTGCTCCTGTGCAAACACCCAGGTGAACACAGCCTGCTGCCCTGCTACATCCCACGGGCTCTGCTTTCCCTCACATTCCTCATCAGCTCCTCTGCACATCCAAGTTCCCCCAGATTTCACCCCCTGTCCTCTCTTCTTCCAACTGCCTCCAAATGCTCCTGGGCAAAATCATCTCCTTTTCCTGCTTTAGCTTCTTAGCCCACTCTGCCTGTCCTGAAGATACCCTGTAAAATTTGTATTTAATAGATCCAGCTACATATGAAAAGACTGAGAAGATTCACACACTGGAAGAAGTAGGTACCTAAGTAAGTTCCTTTTCCAGAGCATGTTCTGTGTTTCTACTATCCAGATAAGACTGGATGGTATCAGGTGAGAAGTAGCTGCAGACCACTACTTCCAACTATTTTAAAGTTAATAGATTTAAGCAGCACTTCATGATGAAAATAAATGACATGTATTTGAGAGGCAGTAGAGAGGAAAAGAACACCTGAAAAAGTCTACTGAGGCTGTGTCTGACTCTCTGTAGAAGGAAATGTGCTCAGTGAGAAGCAAGGGCAGAGCTGCATTTAGAGTCAGATGAAGAAAGAGAACTTCATCTTGAAATAAAGCTTTCTGCCTTACTATACCTGACAGATGTGGCTATCGGGCATCACCTATCTCAAGGAGTTTCAGTCCTTCACCTCATGTTACTTGTTTCTGATGAAAAATCAAATTAGTGGGGAGTGTCTACGCATTAACAAGAGAACAGAAGATCTGGGCATGTGTCAGTCTCATACAGTTTCCATTTACTTTACAGAACAGATTTTCATTTTTGCATAACTGCTTAATTTAAATGGATCTGCACAATATACAGCCCCTTCCAAATATAGTTGCTGTCGGAATAGCATTCAGTTAAAAAAAGACAAAGACAAACAGTGGTTTAGGGATGGGGTTGAGTAACACAGACACAAAAGACTACATTTCAGTTTGCCACAGACTTTAAGTACAGACCAATGCCCAGTTGCACAGCTACACGAACAAAGCAGGGATCAGACTGTAACACAGCAGCTATGTCTGTGCTAGGAAATTAAATGGGACAGGAAATGTTCCTTTGGCACTGAGACCAAAAAGTACAGAGTGGCCTATGTCCATATTATTAAATTCTCAGCCTCCCAAAAAAGGTGACCGCATGCAAACTGCTTATTGGGAATGGTCTTCAGTCCATGCTTAACTGCCAGTGCCTAGGAACTGTCTGGGGAAGGGCTGGTTGGAATAACTCATGCCAGGAACCATTCTAATAATTTAACAGTATAGACAATTGAGCTCCAGTACCCACGAATGTTTTCTGGCACTGTTTAATCTACCAGCCAGTGAGTCACGCTGTGGCCCCGGGTCTTCCTTTCACTCCAGAAAGAAGGCATTTTGCTATGCTTCCCTCATCTCCTCTGATTCAGAGGTGGCTCCACAAGAGTGATGGGGTGGGGGAGGCATGGCCTACTCCTCATCTCACCCAGCAACTGGTCGTACTTTATCCTAAATGTGTTGCACAGGTCAGACAAACACACACTGCACTTGATTACCATCCATGGGGAGAATCTGATTGGCCCATATGTAGACATCTTTTAGATATCCAAAGCCAGATGAGACTAAAATTCTATATTAATTAGTTCCCAAGGGGCTTGGAAGAGGCCTGTTAAACCTTTTAAAACACTAACTTTCATTGAAATCATGCCACAAAAGAAATTAGCAGGATGCTTAAATTCACATAAAGTATCTTCGAATCAAAGTAAAATTCTTTCTGTAAATATTCTGCTTTTGTGATTGCGGTTTCTTCTCTGTTCTTTTTGTACTGATTTTGTTAATTATATTGGCCATTAGATGCTGGCTCATTTTGTTACTTAAAGTATTTAAATCTCATGAAAGATTACTTGCAAATTAATTTTTTTTAATGTTCCCTACAATTGTTCGTAAACTCATTTTAAGAACTTCGTTTTTTTGTTCAGTTCTCACTAACAAGGCTTTCACATGATCTTTAGTACGTCTTTTTGAGTGTTTTCCAATTATTTTTGTCTTTTCTTCTTGAGTAAAATGAGGGAACAAACCTACAGAATATATGGTACAGTATGCAGAGTCAAGCTCTTCAGCATAGCTTCATGGTCTTCCAATTTCACAAAATTTTTTTTGCTTCAAACTGTTCACAAGGATTGAAAGTGGAATCTTAGCAAATTCACTAAGAATCTGCTACTTCATGGCTTATTCTTTAGATCTGAGACTGTAAAACAACTTGAAGAATTTTCTTGAAGCTTTGTAAAAAAATGTCTTCTCAGCTTTATGACTAAGCTTGACACATTTGCCACAGACTAGCTGGAGAGGACGGAATTACGGACAAGCATACTGATTGACGTCTGGCTTCAATCCCTACTGCAGAGAGAGGCTGCCTCTGCCTAATCCACCTCCCTTTCGCTTGGTAGAAACACAGCTGAAAAGACTCCACAGCGACTGAAAAGAAGAAATGTATTTTCTGAACTGAATATGCCAAAATAGCTCACTGGTCTAACAGTGTAAAATTGTTTAAAATTAAGTCAATGTAATATTAAAAGCTGCTTAGGAAAAGAAAGGATTTGTTTAATAACATTTCATTGCCTTCAGTCTGGAGTATGGACCAACAGCCAGGACTGAGCAGGGCAGAAGTGGCAATCCAGAGGGCTGGTGAGACTAGGATGTGACATGATGGCATTTCTGCAGGATCATGGGCCCTACACTTGTCCTCTGTGCTGCTCTGAGTCCTCCTGACAGCCCAAGGTGGCCCCACTTTCCAATCCTCTGGTGTAACAGATCCACCATCACCCCCTCACCATGCTCTGCCCTGCTCCAGCAATGATGATATTCCCCACCTCCTCTTCCATGCCCCCTAGGAACACTCCAAAGACCTCTGGAAGTGCATCACACCTACGCCACATAGGGAAATGATTCTGTGTGTGGTTTTTTTTTGTGTGTGAGTCCTGGGAAATAAGGGAGGAGGTAGTCTGGGGTGTGCTGGAGGCAGGAGCAAGGGGACAAGAGGTGAGGAAGGGAGGAGAGACAAATGCCTCATTCCACCCTGCAGCACCAAGCACAACAATTCCAGCAGAGACAGAGAACATGTCCAAAAGCCACTTGTCCCACAGGTGCAATGAGGACAAGATAGGGGATTTCAGCATGTGCTGAATTTTAGCCTTTGTACAATGATGTGTTTTTCATCTCTGGTTTGGAACAAGGGTGTGTCTCCTTTACCTGATGCCAACTGTCTGTTTTCCCATCACTATCCTTAGAGCATTCACTGAGCATTCTGCATTCATAAAGCTAAACTATCTCAGAAGACCTATTATTATTGCTAACTGTGACAGAGAAGGTAATAATTGCTATATTATATGATGTACTTTAGTTTCCAGGGACAGTATCTGCCCGAACTATTATAATTGTTTAATCTCTCATTTGAGTAGAGGTTCTTCCATTGTTATTTAACTGGTTTCAGTTCCATCACAGAGATAGGTATGACTGGAGAGAATGTTTCTTTCTTAGAGAAAGATGACCACAGTTTGTCTGTTTATAGAAACATTAAAATAGTTTCCCTTTTAAAGTAAGTGTGTATCAAACTACTCTAGTGGCATTTAAACAGCACTTCACTTCTTGACAAAAGATTTAGTATACAAAACATGAAATCCTTTCTAGTGCTCTGGGTCTCGTGAAGCGCACATAGTAATACCAATTTTATCTCTTTAGTCACATTTATCTCCATGTTGGGCACAAGCTTGATGAATTGCTTTATGAAAACCAGAATGAATGTTGTTATCATTCCATGAGTTAGATCATCAGGCAAAAGATTATTTATTTATAGAAGACACAAATCCTGATCACATGCACCATGCACTATCAAGTCACTGTTTTAGAATGGGATCTCCTGGTTTTGATGCTAAAACACTGTGATTTGAAGGAAACATGGTTTAGCATCTACTGTAAGATAACATGACAAATAAAGAAGCCATTCATTTCTTAGATGTTCTATACACACAAGGCTAACCAGAATTTTCCCTTTTCAATTTCTAGGAAGAACCACATCACCCAGTGTGACAGTGCTGCTGAAGAGCATTTCTAGGTACATCCGTTGTCAGGAGGCATGAACCTGTGTGCGTGTGTGTTTGCACATCATGTGCCTAGCTGAAGATACTTTACCTACATTCAGTGGTTTTACCTTAAAAGTCTCTGTGCACTAAACATCTGTGTGGAACAGCTACTAGAAAGGAAACCTGGTTCTTAACATGAGGTAATATTTCAGCCACTAGTGATTCAGACCTTACCTCAAAATTCATATAAGGAAATATATTTCTACTAAGCAGAGTATTTCACAGAATTCTCTGCAGAGAAGATAGAGAGAACATTTCTGAAAGATTACCTAAGACTTCAGATGAAAAATGCTTTATCTTTATACAAAAAGAAAGGAACAAAAATAGTATCAGCAACACTACTCTACCTCATCCAGATCCCATGAAAGTCAGACTTGCCAGGCCTTGTTGTGTATTGAAATCAAAACCATGATTCTCTATTCTCTGTGCTGCAGTGCAGCCTTCTATGGAATATGGGACAATTCAATCCTTTACAGAAATGGTCAGCTTTGCATACAATGAGACTTGTGCTTATATCACATTGTATTTACAGACAGAGATACTTAACACTGAGAGTGACAGACTTTAAATAGAAGTAGCCATTCTTCAATCATGTTTCAAGACTCATAATCAAATCTGCAGACTGAAACAGCACATTCTAATAATCTGTCTCAGCGCTAAAAAGACCCACCAAGGCAGACAGAAATAAACATCACTGTCTTCTTATGCACATCAAGTCAAACACCTACTGTAAGGAACAAGACATTTCCTTTCACAATTCCAAATGAAACTAAAGCTAAAAAACCCTAAAAAAAATCTAAAAGGTGTCAGCCTGAGACTGTGCCTTGGGATACAGACCTTGTTCTGGGTCTGGCCGCAGCAATTTGGCATGTTTCTACTTGCTCAGTCACCTGTTGGCATTAGCTAGCTCAGGGAACAGTCCTAACTTCTGGAAGTACATCTTGGTCTTTGTTACAGCTGCCTTGCTCTCCTCTACATCTTTAAGCCACAAAATCAACACATCTAGCATCCCGCATATTCCCATTGGATGGCTTCCACCTCTTTTACAGTCTCTCCCATCACTGATGCCCTGTCCCTGGGAGCAGGAGAACACACAGCTCTAACTTGTGCCAAGGACCAAACTGTGGTTGTCTCCATGCCAAGATTCCCCCAATGCTGCCCTTGTGACTGTGCCCTGTGGTCTGGCCTTTTCTTGAGTTCATCAGTCTAGAGAATCTGAGCCTTACTACCTACAGCTGGACTTGATAATGATGAGCAGCTTTTCACTGCTACCAGAAAACCAGAGTCTGGTCAACAGAAAAAAGTGTTCCCACTTCCTGGGGTGCTGAGTTGGACTTCAGTTCTGAACAGAAAAAGCCTAAATGAAGCAAAACCACGAAGGCCACCACAGCCCTCTCTCCCACAGAACTTTGGCCCACTTCTGTCAAGCCACCTTGAACAAAAGGAGGAGATGCACAGAGAAGCCACAAGGAATGGATTAAACTGGGCCACTTCTCCAGCTAAGAGGCTTTACTGTGGGCAGCTTGGGAGTCTAGACAGCAGACACTTGGTGCAAACAGATTCTACAAGATACTATTTTCATTCAGTTGAGAATGAAACCCAGAAACTAATGCTGTGTATGAAGGCAAAGTACCAATTTCACTGAGAGCCTGGTGTAATAGATAAAAGGCTGGTAGAGCAACATCTGTCAGAGATGGTCATGTGAAACAACAGCTGAAGAGTAAAAACTGTCAGGGTTTAGGAGTTTTTAATAACCCAGGGTTGCAAGCTAGACGGCTTCTCTGCAGTAGAAGCTTCACTTGAGATGCACCTGCCCTCACTACATGTAAAGTTCAATTGGCTCAACATCATGACAACCATCACAGAGCTCAGTCTTCCTACCTATGGCATAAAGCAACTCTGAACACTGCAAATCTGTTCCACATTTGAAGCTGAAAGCAGTAGATTCTAC
This sequence comes from Euphonia xanthogaster, assembly GCA_034509185.1. NCBI lineage: Eukaryota > Metazoa > Chordata > Aves > Passeriformes > Fringillidae > Euphonia > Euphonia xanthogaster. The sequence continues at coordinate 23,795,932 of JAYDZK010000113.1, forward strand.
TATGGCCTTACATAAATGTATGGCTTTAAACTGAAGTAAGCACAATTGTAAATGATACCACAGAGATGAAACTCCTATTAAATACTTCCAAGAATTCCTTGAAATTACATTTGGGATACAAAACCCTCATGAAACATCCTTCTTTCTAAAAAAAAAAAAAGAGTGAAAAGAGATTTGTAAATACACACAAAGAAAATAAGAAAAAGTTGAGCTTTCCATATACAGATGCTATATATGCATAGGTGTATGCATTCATATATACTTAAACATACCACAGATCACTAGAAATTAGTTGAGTCTTGAAATAAACATCACCAGGACAAAGACATGTAATTTCCAGCCAAAAGCAAGGACTGAAGAGAATAGTCAAAAACAGTAAGCGGGGTCTTCAGGCTGTCTGAATCTCATATTTAAGCGGCTTTGTGAGCTTAAGACCAATAAAATGCTGGGCACAACCCACTGAAGTTCTGAAGCTCTTTATATGCATCTGTAGTTACCAAATTCTTCTTACTCTGAAAGCATCTACAGGTCTTACGTGTAGATGGTCACACACATCAGAAACACCTGTGCTGCAGAAACAAGCAGCTATGTTTGAGCTAAAGCACTACTGTGAGTGATGCACTCTTGGTAGACAGATACCCTGGGTAAATGGATGTTTTCAACAGAAGTCCATATGGAGCCCTACCTGGTGAAGCCTGTAACCAGGAGCGGTGGTAGAAGCAATTTATGTTTGCATCTACATTAACATCTTGTGCAAATGTTAGTAGGGTAATCTCAAAGTGGAAACTCAGCCGAAGGGGATTTAACTGGTACCTCCTACACCCAAGCACATTCTTTGACCACTTGGCTAGGGGGTTTTTGGGTGACAGCTCTTTCCTTGCCTTTGCTGAAGCCAAATCACTATTCTGCCAGGAGTATATGAGTCATGGGGCAAGACTGTGTCTGAAAGCAGCTGAATGCTTAAGAACAATCAGCTGGAAGGGGCAAGGAGCAGAGTTTCTGGATACTGCTCTGGAATGTGTATGCATTTTACATCAGACCATCACTGGATAAAAATAAAAGCAGGCATTAATTACAGTAACCAGGCTAGATTCTACTTTGTATCTATACAGACTCTATTCCACCTCTCTGCTTCTAATGGATGGAACTCACAAAAATTCTAGAAGACGGCACTCTGCTTTCATCTGTGGAGAAATAAGCAACATCTCCTCCCTTGGCATTTGATACAATACTCAGTAGTCAAAACTAGGGTTCACAGCACTAAGTGAAGCCCAAGATTTTGAAAGAAACCAAAAGAAAATTTCCTCCACTTATAAATGTTATAGGACTTTCTGAACTGATATTAACTATCTGAAGATTTAGCTGAAAACCAAAATGTTACAGTTAGTCCAATACCAGACCTTCACAGACATTATTTCCCAATTTTAAAATTAAGGATTGTATGATTATGTTATTTTCAAGAAGCCACATTCTAAGGAAAATTATTTATAGGTAACATATTGTGTTAGCTGGATAAACAAGATAGTCTAGATAAACAGATTGGATAAACAAATTAGTCTAGATCACTGAAGACTCTACTCCAGAGTGGTGACAGACTTATAAAAATATAAAATGTTTTATTTGTGAAAATAATGTTGTAGATCAGACTTCTATAGATAACACTCTCAAAATTGATACAAAGCATCAATTATTTAAGCCAAAAAGATAATAGCTTAAGACAATACAAACAAGAATGTTCAAGGTAATGAGTGCTTTCATGTTACAAGTTCTCAAGTCTGAGGGCACTGCATCAAGCCAAAGGACAATGAGATAAGAGCAATATTGCTAGTTACTAACAAATGGCAGATAAAAGACCTCTTCTGGATTCTGATTAAGTGACAGCATTCTACACATTCCTGTGAGTTGAGAAAGTTTGCCTGAGAACAGCAGCTATGTTACATGCGAAGCACCACTAAACAAGCGTATCTCTATGTTTTCAAATTCCAGCGTGAGTAATGGCTCTTTCTCCCATCCCTCCAACTTGAACAGAAGCTCCCTCTCTCCTTCTGGACACGCAGGAATAACTTGCCGTGCTTCAGTTTCCATTAAGACATATAAATGTATATGCTGCAAATAAAGAGAAGTTCTGTAGGACTCCATGGCTGCAAGCCAATGTTTACAATCCCCTGGGTGGGAAATGACGGGTGAAAGGCTCTCCATGGCAGGCTGTAGGAGTCTTTGCTGTTGCCGACAATGACCTTCTGCCTCTATTTTCAAAGTAGCTCCCCTGTTAACTCCTTGAACACTGTGTGCAGAGAGGCCTTAGAGAGGAAACACTTTCCCTGAGAGTCCAAATCCACTTTGAGGCATCTGTTTGACAGACTCCAATTTCAGCAGTGGTTAAGGGAATGTGGACTAGTATGTGTACTCTGCATCTGCTGTTGGAGTGTGGCATTGAGATGCAATTTTAGTAGTCCAGAACTGGGCTTAGCTGTGTCCTGCATGATACAAAGTGAATGTTCTCAGCTCCAGGGAAAGTACATCAATTTGCAGGCACAGGGCTTTCCCTAACACTGAGCATAATGAGTCTCCAGGACAGAAGGAAAAAGCCAATTTATAGAGATATGTTTTAATTCTCTCTGGCCAGTCAGTAGCAATGTTGTTTGCTGGTAGTGGCGATACCTTCTCTTGGGGTCTCCTTGAAAGAGGAATGATGCTAAAAAATTGAAGACAGACTGAACCACAGACTGCCATTGTGCAGTGAAGTGAAGATACACAACAGAGCACTCACTGTGGAAAGGAGGTGTACTGCTTTAAAAGGTTTGCCCCTCTCCTGCCTGACCATAAATGTAAAATGTAAAATACAATATTTAGGGGATCTCTTCTTCTGTCCCATCTCTCTTGCTGCTCAGTAAATCACTCATGGCTCCTAACAGTTCAGGAAGAGTCCTTACAAAAAAAGATTAAAATGGACTTACAAAATAGGCCTTCTAAAAAGCTTATTGCAATATATATCCATCTTTGAAAATAAGAGAATAAATCAAATGGAAACTAATATTCAAGCACTAGTGTAGATGCTTTAATGGTCTCAGAGATGGAGTCAAGTGCTCTTCTGAAAACATCAACCTTACTACCAGTTAACCATGGAACATGTTTTCCCACCTTTGGCACTTGTCTAAGTCTTTTCCCCACAAAGATCCATTCTCAGAAACAACTACTGCATGTGAAAAATTCTCTACATATTCCCTGAAAGGGAGCAAGAGTGCTTGCCATCTCCAGAAGACATTCACAGTATTAAAAGCCACAAAGAGAGAGCAACATCTATCCCCTCCTTGAACTTTTAGAGGAAGTCCTGTAAATAACATCCTCATGTGGTCAGGAAATACTTGTATAACATCCATGTGTGGCCCCATGGATGCTGAGGAGGAGAGAAGAGAGAAGCAGTACCAGAAGCCAGAGCTTCTGCAGAGCCACCAAGCCCAAGTATCAGCAGCTCTGAGACTGACACAGGTCAGCACTGTTGCATTGTCTAAGGTTCTGAACTTAAAGAGGAACAGACAACCCGGTAGGACCTCGGCCGTTCTTCTGAGGCAAAAAATATTTTCCATGAGAAGGGTAATGTTGTTAGGCTGTGTCAAAAAACACAACTGGACATCTCATAAGAAGCTTTATGCTAACTCCAAATATGCACGTAATTCCCAGTGATTTCAATCAATGCTCTGGGTGGTTAGAGGAAGACATCTGCAGGCAGTGAAATCATTGATATTTAGAGCTATGCTCGTTTTTAATTGTTAGTACTTTAGAAAGTAGTCTTAGAAAGAAAAAATTAGAAATACTCTATGTTTTCTAAAGAGTATGTAATTGCAGCTAATAAATGCTAATTTTTTCAAGGAAAATTGCAGCCTGCAAGGAAAAGAATTTTTGATAATATCAAGCAAATAACTTATTTAGATTGGAATATTTTTCTTTTCTGTTAATATTAGGTTTTGTTACTGATATTTAAAATCATTAATGATCCTGGGATCAGAAACTAAGTGTTTTCAAGAGCTACCAGTATTATTGTTTTTAGAAGGATACACTCAGCCTGAATTTAGAGCAAGTTAGTTTTTGTAATATGAAGCTTTTACAAAACATGGGTCTAAATGACCCCTCCTTAAGCTTTTCTATTTACAAAGCATCTTTAAACACCAGATAAACTTTGTCTTGTTTTGGGCTACTGCATGAAAATCTGAAAATGAAACTTCTTTGAAAAGAAATAGAAACAAGACCAAAATAACCCATGAGCACAATCCAGGAGAAGGAAAACAGAAGTGAAAAGCACAACTAATAAAAAAAAAGAATGGATTTTTAGTTACAGCAAAGGTGTTATTTGGATCAATAAAAGAAGAGGCTTTTAGTACTTCTGAACAACTGAAGTGTTAGTCTAGCATCACACCTTGAAATCACTTATGTGGAGACTAACAGTACTTCTTAATACAAATCCGGGTGTAATGCTCAGGCTGAAAAACAATGTAGAGGACTGGAGATGACCTCTCTGAACCATTTTGCCATTCCCATATGTAGGGCCTGGGATGAACAACAGTTGACTGGGAAATGCTGTACACAAGAATGCTATCTAGGAGTTGTATCTCACATGTCAGGCACAAGTGTAATTTTAATCAGTTACATCTCAAGCAAGTACAAAACAGATTACGTACCACTCCCATAATAAGTGATCTTAAAGTCAGCTTATTTTTCAAAGTTTGAAAGACTTTCATTGTCCTTGACTGCAGAAGGAACCACCATACTTATGAGAAATGAAGCTTATTCTAATTAATCTAACTTCCTGTGAAGTTTTAAGTATTTTGTAATGAGTAGCAGCTCAATACATGCAAATATATGATTTTTTATTTTTGTGAGGAAAAAAAGGAAATCTGTAATTTGGAAGGTGATTTTGGTATTGGTACATTTATGTCGCTAAGCATGGGCCTGCTCTTGAACTCTGCTGACTTAGGGGACTTTAGAGAGTCTCATGCCTGCCAGTGATCAGGAGCAAGCTTATCTCCTCCATAGATCCGACCCTTTTTTTCATCTACTGCTTTTATACCACTTTGACAGCTTGTTTCCAACCGACATCCCTAACTGTGAATAAATTACATATACACATTTCACTAGGGACTATAATGTGTGGAGGGTCTTTAAAGAGAGCAACAATCAGTTTCCACAAGTGACAGGATACAATGGTTGGTCATAAGGGTATGAAGAAGGTATCCATGCATAGGAAACAGCATAATTATTAGTAAAAAACAAGTAATTTTGCATCAAGGGCCACTGGTCACTGGAAGACGATCCAAGTACATCTGAAAATGCTGTATAAATATATAACAACTTAAGCTCATAATAACAACTTATTTCTCATCAATTGAACCTGTTGTAGCTACAAACCCTGCCACTGCCTAGTGCAGGTGGTTCTCCTCTCCAAACAAACTGATGGCCTCCACATCAACTTGTATCTTCTTTGGAGAGGTGGCCTAATGCCTGCAATCTTGTTTCTTTTCTCTGCTATGTACTAGTACAACAAAATGACTTACAACACTGCATACAGTAAATCAGGAATATAAAACTTCCTTAAAAACATGCCAACACATTAACTGTTTATAAGGACCAAGAAAATATAAAAATAGTATCAAACTAGCATGTTTATGCAGCCTTCTGTTTTTATCCAAGTGTTAATGCTATACTGTGGGCTTTTCCCTAAACTAGATAACTGTAAGGTCTGATTTCATTGATGAGTTTAAAAAGGCAGCATTCACTGCTACTGAGGGTCTCCTTCTTGCAGCTGTTGCTGTGATGGGTTGTATTTAATGAAATTTTCTCTCTCCTCCCTCTGAAAACTTAACACCTATGATTTTAACATTTAAAACCCAGCTTCTGTTCAAACACCTCAGAACAATAACAATGCATATGCATTGATGTAGTTTTATTTCTTGTAACAAAATCATTAGATTCATGAAGCAACAACTGAACTGCTCCATACACAGTATATAGTTAAAACTGCAGAACTGAAGCCAAAATATGCACAGCTAAAAGGAATGTTACAGGGGGGCCTCTCTTAGTGAACAAAGCAGGCTCAGTTTGGCTCTTTTTCCCTAGCGCTACCACATCCGCACATCGTTAGTTGGAAAATTCCAGATATATGCTGTAATTTTTTGTGCTTTTTTTTCCCAGTACACTTGAGGCTTTAGTGTCCAGATGCCATTTTCCCCCCCTTATCTGTCCCTGCTAGTTTGGGTCTTTGCCAGTTGTGGTCAACAATTAATACAGCAAAAGAAAAATACAGTACACTCCCTGGCAACTGGCAGAGGCTCACAGGAAATACCAAATAAAAACTTTATTATGTATTGTTTAACTATTTTGTTTGCCTGTGGGCCACCCTGTTGTTGGTGTAATTTAGAAAAGCAAGCTCCATCTGGATGATCTGTGCGCAGGCTCATTGTTCCCAGAATCTGTCACGCACAATCACTGCTTCAGCCTGTGGCCCTCTGCAGAAAGAAGCAAAGGCATGGCAGCCCTCCAGCCTGCATTCCTTTTCATTAGACAACTTGTGACCAAATGTTAGAATAGAAGAGTAACCTTTTAATATTCATGTAATTAATTTACTTTCCCCTTTAATTATAAACCTTCACGTGAAAAGAAGAAAATAAAAAGACTTCCCTTCATGATTCTCCTCCCTCCCCCATCCTTTCTATCTGCTTTCTGGGACATGGAAGGTGCTAGTTTCATTACACATAGGTACCAGTACTTCTGTCTATTGGGAAATTTGCATGGCCAGAACATGCTGGCAGGCTTTTAGTTTATGTATTAATTGGTCTGGTACATGGAATAGATTCTGAATTGTAATAAAATGGGAGAAATTAAATTCTTTCCTTTGTACGCCCTTGCAGCATCTGCTTCCTTGTCTTAATCAGTGGGGTAATCCATTGAACACAAAGCCATTCTTCTCTATTTGAAAACACAATAGACATCTAATTGAAGTTCCCTTTCACAGTAAGGTCAGCATATGACTCAAAATACTATGTCAGCTGGGATTTTGGCTGTGCAAGGTTAGGTGTATAGGCAGTGCTTTGTCAGTTCTACTTTGCTGGAAAATGGTGGCATTTTTTATCTTAGGTTAGACCAATGTTGAACCGGCTAACATGATGCAAAAGTCTGCCCCCTACAATTCAAAAGTGCATTTGATTGCAAGTGCATCTGATGCTTTAAGGTCTCATCATATGAGTTAATTTCAGCACACTGAATTGGGGCCCTAAATTCCACGTGGGTACTTAGCCTTTAAGTTGCTACAGCCCATTCAAAGGAATCCAATTGTAGGAGGTTATAATTTGAGTAAATGAAGCTAAGGTGGAAACTGCCTGTCTCCAAGGCAGCATTAAAGTTCTTATTGCCTGATTTTGATTGCAGTTTAAATAGGTGATGAGGACATTAAGGATTCACAGCCACTTGGCATATCAAAGGATGGGGGCCCAAACACACTCAAGTATCCTGTATAAGATGCAATGGTTTCTATGGCAACTGAGGAACTGTTACTGAACTTCCTTCATTTTTCTTTTATTAAACAGGTATACTGCCATGTTAGGTCTGCAAGTGATCAACATATATGCTAGTGGTTTGATTAGGCCATACATCAACCCATCATACGAATAGAAAGCAGCACAAGAGATTTTCTGTTGTGGTCACTTTAGCAAAAAAGTAATGCAACAAGTCAGAATGCTTTATACGAGGGCAAGACTTAAAAGCGAAAAGTCTTTCACTTAGTAATAAAATAACACTTAATTGGGTTGGAACAATTCTGCCCATTCAGTACCTTTAGTAAGGAATATAACAAAAAAGATGACATTTTTCATATTAATTGCATATTCAGGGTATAATATTCACATACTCACTATGAAAAAATTCCAGTTATGTGTCAAATTAAACTACTTGCATATAAAAAAGTAGCATCTTCTGTCCAGAAGGCAAACCAGCAACTGGAAATAAAAGTGAATTCAAACACTCCTTGGCCTAAAGCAACAAGAAATTAAAAAAACCCAACCAAGTATAATGCAACAAAAAAATCCTTGTCATTGTACTTAGTATGGCCTAATTTTTCCTGTCAATGCATCGACTGTCTTTTTATACTTCCTCAATTTCTTTTTGCTCTCTTTTCTCCTAATTCCCTCCGTGTACTGTACAGACTACTATGGGTATGCCACAAAATATACAATTTTTGTGGGAAAGAAAGATGCTAGGAACTGTGCTAAGCCAAAATCAAAGAAAGAAGTAGGATGCTGGATTCAAAGGAAGAGTTAGGATGGACTGTGTGACAGCTAGAACTCTACAATTTTACAAAATTGTAGTATACTTATGATGAGTCATTTAAGATGTAACAGATGTCAAGGTCCTCCAGATTCTTCCCCATTTTCACTTCCTGAGCAATAAGCTTAAATACTAATGTAAAAACTCAGTAATTAAATCTACATGAATTTTAATGACATTGCTCAGAGGGTAAAAACCGTAAGAATGAAAAGCAATATGCATAACCACACCTGGATGCTTACAAATATCAAAGGAGAGTAATACACCCCCTAAAGAAATTTTTTTTTTCTCTGAAGAATAGGAGATAATGTTAAAATCCTTGATTAAAATAATGACATTGACTAATTGAAAAAAATCAATCTATTAAGTAGGAATTTATCATAACAGAAAAATTTAATGCTTGGCCGTAAATATGCAATATGGTAAAATGTCTTCAAAAAAGAAAACAGATCTTGATTCAAACAGAAAACCAGATCTTGATGCAAATTTGGACAGCTTGTCACACAATGATGTTCTGCTTCATGATGACAGAGTTTCAAAGGAATCATTTCTGCTAAGGGGATTATGATGCAAAAGCTTAACTTCAGACAAGTTCTTTCCTACTGTCAGAACAGAAATCCATAGTTTCTCCAAATGACCTCAGCCTGAGAGGACAGTGCTGTAACCTCCCATTCCACTGACCAAATCTGAAATCCCTTACAGTGTAAAAACTGTAAAACTAAATTTAAAAACTCTGTTCTACCTGAAAACTGTGGCACATGGAGGAACAATTCTGCTGAGCTTCTCACCTGGACCAGGTGCCTACACAGACCCACTATTTCTTGGAAACACCTAGAGCAGGATATTTCAGTCCTGAAATGAATGTTCAATCAGGATGAAAGGGCTTCTCCATCTTAGCATGCGCCTCACCGGGAATTATTGACACGTTTGTGTTCATACCTCTGAACGGGTTTAGAGCCTAAGGGATATCTAGGGAATCCTCAGAAGAAAATGAGGGTTGTCTGGGTTGTCTATTTAACATTCGTGCTGCTCTTTCAGACCTCTGACCTTACCTGCAACTACTGTCAATGAAGCTATTCATGTTTATCATGGAATCATAGAATATGCTCAGTTGGAAGGGACCCATGAGGATCATTGAGTAAAGCTCCTGGCTCTGTGCAGGACACCCCAAGAGTCACACCAAGCTCCTGAGAGCATTGTGCAAACTCTTCTTGAACTCTGTCAAGCTTGGTGCTTTGACCACGTCCCTGGGGAGCCTTTTCCAGTGTTCAACCACCCTCTGGGAGAAAAACTTTTTTTGCAATATCCAACTTAGATGTCTCCTGACTCAGTTTCATGCCATTTCCTTGAGTTCTCTCACTGGTCTCACAAGTGAGGAGATCTATACCAGAACTGGCCCCGCTGCTTCCCCTCATGAGGATGCTGAAGACCACAATGAGGTCTCCCTCAGTCTTCTCTCCTCCAGGATGAACAGACCAAATGACCTCAATCACATTTCATAAAACTGCCCCTCCAGACCTGTCACCACCCCTGAGGCTCTCTTTTAACAGCTTGAGGTCTTTTTCGTATTGTGCTGTCCGAAACTGCACACAGGATTCAAAGTGAGGTCGCACCAGTGAAGAGCAGAGCACCAAAATAATATCTAATGTGGACATCTTCTCAATGTGCAAGGTGAAAGCTTCTCTGTCATGATGATTTGACTAGCAACATGGAAAAAGAAAAATAAGACCTGAATACCAACTGTATAAAAACCATGGCTTACTTCAAAGAAAGCAGCAAGTGATCAGAGAGCCTATTTCAATGCATATGAAATACAAAATGTACAGTTCCATCCCTTCACTTTCAGCTGTTCTTCAAGACAAAGTATGAAACACTTTCCACTTTTTAATTCTATTACCTTGTACTGTAGCCTACTACCATTGCTTATGAAGCTACTGAAGGCGTAGAGGAAAATAAAAACTCTTTGATTTTTAATATGACTTAGAAAGCCTCAGGCATTTTGTACATTTTTGACTGCCTATGATAAGAGAAGATATTAACAGCCCTCTTATTAAAAATTTTATGATTAAATAAATCCCTTGGCATGAAAAATAATATGAAAAAATACTAGTGAGTATCCTGCATGAAGGGTGACAGTACACAAAGGTTACTCAGTACAAAGAAGAATTAGCATCCACTTATCGCGAACATTTTTATTTCTAGTCACTCTAAGAGCTTCCTCAGTTCAGTATAAATCTAAGAGCTTTGGAAGGATTTATGCATTTTACTTGCTAATAGTGTGAGGGTCAGATTACAGTTGCAGTGCATCAGCTGGAGGAAAAGTAAATTCTACATAAGCACTGCAGTTCCCCTCTCAGACAACCTGGTCTTTGCACGCTATGCTGCACATTAATGACACAGACAAGAGTAAAAAATAGCTCCTTAATCCTTTCCTGGTGAATCCAATCTCGAGAACCAAATTTCTTTAAAAAGGTGAGGGCCGGAGGTATCAGACCAATGTGGATGACAATCAGCACTGAGAACAGAAGGACACAAGAACACGTACACATAAAGTAAAAAAAAAATAAATCCAAGTTGGGGGATGAAAGTATCTATCACTGCTTGTAAATTCTAAGAACAGCTTAGTTTCTGTTCTTGCTTTTCTGAGTTAATGTCCAAAACTACAGACCAGGATAATCTGTGCACACATTCAGCTGGGTATGACTTCCATTTTCAGAATTTGATAGTTCGATACTGAAGCAGTGCAGAAGGCGATGTCACATGTGACTATACACAGAAAACAGACAGAGCCTCCTCACAGCAGGGTGGGAACTCCACCCCCTCGAGGGCCTCAAAAAATCTCTGCAGGGTAAATATATAGCTGATGTTGTAAACACCAAGTAGAGAGACACAGAATTCAGGAAACTCAGGCTAACTTCAGAAGATGTTTACATTGACTATAATGCCTGAAAACGGTCTTTACATTGAGACAGGCTTTCTTCTTTTCTGGATTAATACAGATTCTTTATTCAAACTCGTCAAAACCTAATATATACACATTCTAATTTTTAATCTGAATTTACCTGATGCAAACATATTTTTTTTTTCTTAAATTCACTCATTTTATGTAAACTGCTTTTTAACAGTTGCATCTATTACTGCTTGCATCAAATTTCATTTTATAGCATGGAAATATAGCTCTTGATAGTTTTGCTGATAACTGAAGTTATGGATACATTGTCACTTTTATGCAGCAATAATTCTCAACTGGCTACTACAGTTTTAAATGATGCACTCAAAAGTATTATTCAACAATGTCTTTCAATGTTATTTCACATTCTTGAGTCATCGTAAGATTTGTCATTCTCTTTTGCATTAAAAAATGGATCACTGGCCAGGCTTTAAAAGTTTTAATATGCTAACTTGTCACTGTCATGTCAAAAAGAAAAAGGAGGTTGTGTCCTATGAACTACCAATGAGAATTCTGTGGCCAAAACCATGGACTGAGTAAGCACTTATACCAATACCATGTCCCAAAGTCCTTCTTGTTCTTTGTATACTCCACTCCTCCAAAGCAGCTTGAATATTTGTTCACAGAATGTTTTTCTATTTTTCAAACAGAATATGAAAACCTGGAATGAGATTCTGGCCATGGTGAAGTTAAAAGGATGTTTTCCATCAACTGCATGGAAGATACGATTTCACATCATGGAGATTCAGGATTATTGTACCAGTTTACCACATCAGTATCCCATTAACAAAATTTGAAGCTAAAACCAAACTGGCATAATTTTCTTCTTCATTTCATCAAAAGGTCCTTGGTAGTCAAATTACTATATCTGCAAATACCAACCTTCGTGTTTAAGACTTAGTTCATAATATAAATACAGTTTTCCTACAAACTCGAAGTTTTTTACATTTTTGGAGGCTGACAGTAATACAAATGGCCTTGATTTCTATTGAAATTTATTCACTTATCCCCTAAATGACTTGAATTCATCTGGCTTCATTGTATGGTATTTTTCAATGTAAAGTGCTTTTAATGTCCTCTGAAACCACAGCTCAAACCATGTTTAAACCTCAAAGCCAACTTCCAACAAATCAGAGAAGTCCATATTGGAAAAACAGGGGGGGATTTTGCCCACTCTGTTCAATCAAAGTAATTTTTTCTCTATAAAATCTAGCTGCATTTTTCATACACTGACTTTTTTTTTCATGGACTGGTGAAAACTAGTTTTCTGAAACTAGGTTATGTAGTGACTTTGGTCCATTTAACAAGGTCAGACTGTTTATTCTTGACCAAATTCTTTCCCACTGTAAAAAGGTACTTTAAAATGCCACATTCCAAAACAGTGCCAGTAAGTCAATGAAGCATATTTTCCCACAAGAACTGATACCATGCACAGGCCCCTCCTTATTTAATTATTCTAGTGATTAAATTACATAACGTGCACGATATCTTCAGTGTCCCAAATCATTTAAATCTATCAATCTACAGTGCCAGCTGTGCTTTTATTAGCTTAAATAGTTTTACTCATTTCAAAGCAATACTGTCTGAGCACCATCAGACAGTAAAAGAAACTAAAAGAAATGGAAATAAAAATTCTAAATATAAAAAAATTAACCAAATGCAAAATTCACTGTTGATTTAAAGACAGGCCTTCTTGTTTGCCTTATAAATTGGCTTAGCTCATTGAAGCCTTGCTGATTTGCATCAGCTGAAGTATGTGACCTACTGCAACAACCATAAGAAAATATAAACTGGTAAAGTATTTTCAACTTTTAAGCTATGTTTGCAAGCTAGTTTTCATTTAATGGAGCAAGAATATAAATATGAAAACAAAACTAAGGAAAACACCATTACATTAAGAAGATACATATCTACCTCTGATGCTTTCTGTTTAGATGCTACAGTGAGCATGTTCTGAGATGTGTTTTTTCTTACTGTATCATGGCACCCAGATCAACCCAGCATACTAAACTTCACAGCAAGATTTTCAACTTTTCCAGTAATCTTCTTTTGCATTTTAAGAATTAATTGATTGTTTCTGTCCTTGCAAATACAGTATGAAGCAAACTTTGAAGAACTGTGTGGAAAGACGTACATACAAATAAAACGGGGTTAAAAGGCATCAGCTACATCTTTTTTTCTGAGATGTACTGTCAATGGAATTACAGCACCAGTGGTGGAACGCATTCTTTGAAGCAATCAGTAATACACTTGCAAGGTAGCCAAAACTCCTCTGCCTCAAATGGACATAAGAAGTAGATATTATTCTTATAGCACATTAAAAGAATTTAACTCAAATATTCACACTGAAGGTGTTTAAAAACACATACTACAGGAAAGTGTGCTCGATCATAATTTGATTCCAACAGAGCACCCTCAATATTCACACCCCTCTCCCGCCAACCAATCAAAAAAAATTCACTCTCCTATATGTCTTTTCACAATGTATACATATACAAAACTTTCCCTGTTTTTCAAAGACACAACATCCTCAAGCTGTATTAATTCATAGTATCTTTTGCCTGAAAATTTAATCAAACTAGGGAACTTATTCATTTTTACAGTATAGATGAGGAAGGGCAAGAAAACATGAAATGATGATGGAAGTCGTGCATTTGTTTTATTTAATAAAAAAGGTGTAGAAAGTCCTGTTTTCCTGAAAAAATCAAACAGAAGGATATAGTTTTCCTCTAGGTCTTATTTCAAGTACTCCACCCAGAAGCTCTCAGCTTTCTCAGCATTTTGCTGTATATTTTCCTGTTGATGTCTGTGACTTTAGTGTCTGCATTTGTGCAGTGCTTCCCATTGCTCCTCCCACCAGTATTTCCTCAGGAAGAGGAAAGTTCATCATCTGATTCCTGTAAGGCAAATCGTGGTCCCTGCAGATCCATGCAGTGTAAATGATGTAAATGTAAATTATTAGCTCATACCTATACAAAATGAATGCTGAGGCACACTATAGGTTCAGTGACTTCTATATGCTATCAGAATGAGTATTACATGCTGATTCCAATCCCTTTTGTGCTGGTCTACAAAGGTACACAGCTGAACTCTTGTTTTGTATGAAAAGCTTCAAAACTGCAGATTCTTGACATAAGTTTTCCCTTATGTTTGTGTGCAGCTTGTCTGGGATCCTGCAACTAGTGAAGAACGAACTCATTACAATGTCTGCTACTGACAGGCCTCTTGGTTCCTTGCTTTGTGTACCTTCAGCTGCCTCAAAAAATTGCCTACCACTACCATCTGGCATGATGGGCTTCCCCCCTCTGAGCTCCCAACACATCAGTAGCTGTGTGCAGCACTGTGGCTCTCAGCGATGCAGTAGCAAGTTGGATCTGTCTTTTGGGAAGCTGCTTAGTGGCTGTACAACCATGTACATATTCTGCACTTCTTTTCCATTTTCTCTGTGCCCTCCACTGAATGCAACTCTTCCTCTAGGTCAAGAAGGGATTTCCCAGTCCAAAAATGTGGAAGAGTTTAAGAAGCATAGCTGAATCTTTCTTTCGCTGATACCTGTAGTTATCACCTGATGCTTCTCCACACTCCTTGTAGAGTCCGTATCTCATCTTTAACACACTACTACCATCTGCTAACATCACTGTGCTATCCAAAGACGATTTTAAATTCCACATGCCAAAAAACCTTTCATCTCATCTATCATAATGCTCTTGTCTGGAAGCTTCTCATAGAGCAGAGGATCATCCAGCTGTCCCAGTGGATAAGCCATATACATCCATCCTTCGGTAAACTACATGAAAAGAGAATATAAAAATCTTTTGCGGATGTATTTTTTGCCAGTGTATGGTTCCACTTAAGGCTGCACTTGCAATCAGAACTTCACCAAGATGCTCAATCTGTCCTTTCCTCAAACTTTTTTCTCATACAAATGACAGGGAAGAGGTACTGTAGAGATTTACACAGCACTAATCAAATTTGTTTAACTCAATTTGTTGAGTGGTGTTAAGAAATGATCATCATCCAAACTTGGGGCATTTCTGAGTCAATAATTCCATGGAACTGTAAGCTCTAGGATTTGTACCCAGCATGAACAGAAACAGTTCAGAAAGGGTTTTGAAAAGTGATAGGTGAAGGGAGAAGAACTCATAAGAACTATTTCCAAAACTGAAAATTAAAAACTCTGACTCTTGTTAACTTATTCAGCTTTTCAGCTCAAATAATATTGTAATGTTGAAATGCATTAAAAAATGTTCTCTAATATCCAGTACAGGTGAGTGGCTGTGGAGTTGACAGTTCTGTAGAGCTGCAAGTTTCTTGTCTTCAGTGGAAACTCCCCCAGTCACAGATTGTGTGTGCAAAGTCAAAGTCATCTCTTTTGGAAGCATTTCACTGTCCACTAACCATTTTTCCCCCTGTCCCACAGAACAAAATATGTGCTTTTCCAGATCCTTTGAGCTAGGAATAGCACTGTTAAAAATGTTTCTTCCAAACCCAGGTCATTTACCCTAAGTATAGGAGAAGAATCTGTGCAGTAGAGGAGAAAGAAATACTGTGGACTGCCTTTTCCACTAGCTACTCAACTGTTCCTGTCCCAGCCAAAGAACTCTTGCTCTGAATTGCCTCCTAAGTTTTTTTGATAGTGTACTTTTTCCCCCCATCCTTTGGACTTGCTCGACACTACATACTTAGAGCAGTTAAGGTGAAAAGAAAGTAGTACAGCATTAAGGGCACTATTTATCCACTGTAATAAACAATTCTTATAAGATAAGGGTATTAATTTTGGATGATAATACCAATAAAATATATGGCACAGTCATTTCTGAATCATAGCTAAGGGTAAAACCCAAGAACTAGCTGAAAGCACATCTCTTTCTCTACATATTTCTTCAAAACTTATTTCTTCTTTCCTGACAGTGAACAATGAACTAGCTGTTTACATGGCAGGTTTCCATGGTTACAATCTTGCATTTGGGGCCCACATGGTGCAACCTATATCACTGTAAAATCAAAAAGTATCTCCTGCTTCCTAAGCAGAAAGTCCCAACTCTCATTATTCCTCATTTAAATCCACAACATGACCTCAGAACTCAATCAGCATGAACTTGCAGGTGGTTGTTTTCCCTCCTCTTTTTTTGCATCAGTTTTCTCCTGTTTCTGTGCTTAGTAGATTAATTGCTCATGTTTCTTAATGCTACCTTGTTTTGGTTTTTTATCATCTGTTCTTTGTCACTCAGGACCAGTGAATGATGAAAACTCTGAGCCTGTTTCAAATCATTCTTAACTTTAAAAGCAAAAATGTACTGAGTCTTCAAATGGTAAGCAGTCATTCCATTTTTTAATTATTTTTTTCTTCTTTGCTGGAAAGCTACTACCAGGATGCCGATGTCATTACGATAGTTGCCCTGGAGAGCAGAACAGCTTGCTGACTGCAAACGAATTATCCACAGATCAGCTCTTCCATGCTGATCACAAGTTTAATGGGTATTTTCATAGACTGCATCTGTAGAAAAAGTTTTCCTTGCATTGATTACAGAAAGAGCAAAATCCAATCCAATGGTTAATTTATCTGCTCCTTTAGCTATTCTGATTCACACTTGAATTCTACAGATTTCTGCAGTATTCAACAACTTTGTGCATTTTAGAACCCTCATCAGTTTTATCTTCAAATCTCCTTGTTTATTCAAATCTCCTTTAACAAATCTCATACTTAATTTTTTTAGCATGTCTCATTCAGTAACTAATCTATGACAGTTTTGCATATTTCCTAGAAGCAGTTGCATTTTATTAGACCAATTTCAACTACTACCACTCCTCTGACAGACCTAAACAAAAACTCAAACCCTTGCTTGTACCTCCAAGGTCTGGCTTTCAGTCAGATGCAATTTACTGAACTATATTGGGAGTTTTTGATATATAGTAAGATGTCCTGGCTGGTTTTATACTTTTGAAAAGTATTCTGCAGTCATCTTTCATGACACTTATATTCCACTGAATTATTTCTTAATCTTGGCACTTACATGACTTTTCCCTTTTTTATAAATCCTAGTATTTTTACTACTTACAAGCTAAGGTAGTTTATCTGATCAGAATCGCTTTTTCCATTGTCCTTTAAACATATAACTGTTCTGGAGTTTCAGAGAAGCAGATTCTAACTGTATCATCTTCTGATTCCTTTCAATAAGAAAACATTCCATCTCCACAGCAAATCTTACAAATCCCCAGAGTCCTTTTGGCTTCTTTACTTTACCTTGACTACAAAACTGTCATCACTGTCAGCCTCTGTGCTATCTGGTGTTGCAAGAATGCAAGTGTCCTTGGGTGTCTCTCTCTTCTTCCTCTCTGAAGCTTTCAGTACCCAATCCTGCTTGAATTGATGGCTGTCCTTGACATATTATATCATGGCCTTACAGTGGACCTGAGCAGCTGAGGCCAAGTATAAATGCTCAAGTGCTGACAGAGCTGGGCTGCTCAGAAAAGTTACCAGAATTTTCCTTTCTGTTCCTTTTTCTCACCATACATATAGTGTACAATGCTTAAATAAGCTTCCCGGCCATCTTCACTAGGCATATTTACTATTTGAGCTGGGAAAATGTATGTCTACAGGGTGCACAAAAAGTAACAAAATTATAAACAATCTCCTGATGGGTTCATTTTTAGGTCCAAGTGTTTACCTCCACAGTAGACTATTTTCCTGCTTACTTGTGTGTGCTGATTTTTCTGCTCAAGTCCTTTTCGAAGGTTATTTTTGTTAATGACTTCCAAGTTCATCCAAGCTTTTCTGGCATCCGTGGTTTCATGGAAGGTCTGACCAGGTTGGTTGTCATTTACTGATGTGATCTGCCATTTCCAGATGGGAAACATAGTAACCAGACTTCCCACTACATGTGGAATTTTTTCAACTTACTGTCCCAACAAGGACTGAATTCTTGCTTTCAGATTGTCTTTCATCCCTACCTGTGAAACTTTCTGGTTGTAGTTTTCTTCTTTAGTGAAGGGTCTCTCTTTTACATCTCATTTTCATTTTTTCTTCTTTCATAGCCTTTATTTAAATTGTAGCCTCCTCTGGTTTTGAAGACCATGTCCTTTATTTGCTGTGTCTTCTCTTAATAAAGTTTCATGAGTTCTTTCTTTGGAAAATGAATTTGGCTTTGACATTTATTCCAACCCCTCTGGCCTGCTGACAGCTGTTTCCATGACAAGTGGAGCTCATGAAGTGCATTTCTGAAAAAGCCGGCTATATAATGCACATCAAATCCTGAAGGAGCAAATGCAGAGATATGGAACAGGAACAGACTACCACAGTTATCAAAATTTGCCAACTTGCATGACAGAAATTCACCATGCTCCCTCTCGGAGTTATTTATATTTCTTGCCTGCATGAAATCCTACTGTAGGATGTTTCAGAATCTCACTACTTGTTTTCTAACTTCCTGACAAAGGTTATTTATTTGAAATTATTTAAGTTGCTTTAAACTAACTAGTTCTCATGCAATCACTGTTTTTTTCACATGTTCTCCCTATCTAGATCCTTGATGACATTTTTAGGCATCCATTGTATTTACTGTTATGATTCATTTTGTTTAAGTAATTCAGATTCTTCTTGTCTCACAGAAAGAGTGTCCCTTGATTGTTACACAGAAATCTATCCTTCCCCATGACTGGTCCTGTCCAAAAACATCTCTCAGCCACAGAGAAACTGATCAGCTTGAAGTATTCTAGAGGAGGTCGGATCAACTAATTTGTGTTGTGGCATCAGTATTTTATTATTTCTTATAAATTATCCTACAGGTAACAGTCTACATTTTCATATGCTCTTTTCATGCATCTAAATTATAACTCATAGTCCATATGTGATCTCTGCAGCCTGCTACCAAGCCATTTGTAAAGTCCCAAAACTGAGGAATTAATCTTGTAGCTCAGTAAATCTTTTAGTGTAACATATCTCCCTCTGGATTTATCCACTGAAATGCTGAAAATGGGAAATCTAGAGAAATCTAGTTAAATTCTTTGGTGCCCTGTAATGTACTGAAATCTGGAAAACCTAAGGCTAATATACTTCCACTATTCATCAAATTATTTCTCTCACCACATTTTGCAAGGATGAATGTATTACAGCTATAGGTAACCGACCTCTTTAATGCAAATACAAGGCACTGGTCATCTGCTACCATTTAGCCTACAATAACAAGTAATTTAATGGAGTTAAATTAAGAATGGGACATTGAAGGCTGGACATCAAGGAAACTTTCTGAAAGTGATTATATAGAAGTTTTTGAACAGGCTCCCATGGGAAGTGATGGGAGCCCTATTTCTGGGCACATTAAAGCTACAGGCAAAATATTACAAATGCAACAATCTTACTTGTTTCACAGAACTAGATGATTTCTCAGCTCTTCTCCTTTTGAGCTCAGAAATTCCACACCAGCAATGCTGAACAAGTACTAAATATTGTTCGGCTAAGAGGAATTCCCTGGGCTGTACCTGTACAAGGGAATTCTCAATTAGAAAAGCCTCCCACAGCAGGACTTTGGCCAGCCTGAAGAGAACATTTACAGTTACTTCCCTGCCACTGCAAAAAAGTGCCAACAACTCATTTTTATTACACATTAAGCCCTAAGAGCATTTCTGTCAGCACTGCATGGACACCTGCCTTTACTCTGGAGTAGCAGGAGCTCCAAGGACAGTACGCTACTTGGTCTGCTCCTCTTGCTTTGGATGTCTCACATTCAAGTACCAAACAGGTCCATGCCTGCTTATTCTATGTGCTCTGATAAGAACATAACCTGAGGCTGTATTTTAGTGTTTCAGGATGGATTGAAATTATGTGGGAACAGTTTTGTAAATACACAGGGAGAGACCTTGTCAAACAATCAAATTGTTTTTACAACCCAGCCCACTCAATTATCTCTGGGAGTAGATGTAAAAACAGAGCCACTTAAATCAACGGAAAAATAGTACAAAGAAGATGTAAATCATTGGGTGGGGGAAATGCACCACATATTTTTACATCTAAAAACAGGAGACAGAAGTATGGTCACACAAAAGCAGGATAATCTTTTAAAATATACAGAAAGTATGCAGTAGTAATTTTCTCCCTTCCTTTCTCTCTTCTACAACCTCTGCCCTGATTTTTTTAGCAGACTGAGCATGGCCTGTTCCTCATAAAGTCAGTTCTACATCCTACAGTCTGTTCACCAGATAGTTCTTTGAAACTTCTAATGCACTACTGAACCATTACTAACATCTATTGTATCTTATTAAGTGAAGGAGAAAGCAGAAAGGAGAAAGAGAAGCAAAGAGAGGAGAGAATGGAAGAGAAGAGAAGAGAAGAGAAGAGAAGAGAAGAGAAGAGAAGAGAAGAGAAGAGAAGAGAAGAGAAGAGAAGAG
>JAYDZK010000113.1:23816678-23835938 GCA_034509185.1 Euphonia xanthogaster
TTTTTTTTTTTTTTTTTTTTTTTTTTTTTTTTTTTTTTTTTTTTTTTGTCACCAGGATGAGGTAAATTTATTCTGCAGGCTTGCACTGGTGCAGCTGCAGGGTTGCAAAACACGCTCAGCTCAGTGTGGACAACCTCTGTCCTCACATATCATAAATTCTAATCTCTGCAGGTCTTGAAAGGGGTTTTCTGGAAAAGGGCACAGAAAATATTCTCATGTGAAGCCAATTTGCTTGTTTACTGTGAAATAATTTACTTTCTTTGAAAGATTAAAAGATAGGCTTTTTGTGGTTCATGATAAACCTGGGTCTGAATCAGAGCAGAGGGCAGCATTCCCTGCATTCCTGACAGGTCTCAGGGGTGAGTCCTGGCATCAGCTGCAGAGGAACAGCACAGAGCGGTGAATGCAGGTCTTGGCACCGTGGGGGTAAAAAATACTTCAAACACTGATACAGATGCGCTTAGAAGTTTTGTTACAGTCAGATACAATACTAGCCTTAAATGAACCAGCTGGCTGGTTCACCTAACACCCTCAGAACAGTGTAAATCAGCATGAGCTGCAAAGTTTTCAAAAACATTGCTTTGAGTTACCTTAAGTTATTCAAGGCCTCAGCCGAACACTCCAGATGGGTTTTCATAACTGACTCCAACAAATCAAAGATGGTGCTGTCTAGGGAGTGGCTGACCCCATCTTTCTGCGCCCCCTCCCCTGTTTGTCAGTGCTTTCAGTCTTGTGGCCATGCAGTGATTTGCATCTACTAAGCCACTTGGAAATTAGTAACTACTTTATACAGGGCTCATTTTCAGTCAGACTGCAAGGGAGCAACCAGTAATGCCAAAGAAAGGGAACTGATGGAAGTGTGCAGTCCAAAGCAGGGCCATCCTTTCAGCAGCAGTAGGAATGTTACATCTACTTACACTGTGAAACAGCACCTGTAGATTATTTCTAGAACATGTCTCTAGAAGTAACAACCTTGTCATAAATCCTCTGTCTCTGTGAGAGCAGCTAGTACAACTCTTCCAGACAAGCCTTCCAGACAAGGTTCTTCTGATGGGCAACAAAAATTAAGTTGGTTTTGAAAATTATCTTATATGATTATAATGAATAAGATGAATAAGAAACTTCTGATTTCCTAACTTTGTTAATGCATATTTCCATACTGCCCTTTGATTAATATTGTGACATTAAACAATCTGTTTTGTCATTGTTATTTTCATATAAACCTGGGTCTTCTTACTGAAAATCTCACCTGAGTCAAGGCATCATAAATATATCTTAAAATGTTTTTAGTTATCTGCAGACCTTACAGCCAACATGCTGATAATGATTTTTGTTCTTAAGATGACTCCAGAGATAAATGACTCATTTATGTGATAGAAAAAACCTTCCTAGAGGGTGTTGGGAAGATGCAATAAAGATCCCACCAGATGTTAAAATATCTGAAAAATTCAATAATTTTTTCACAAAGCCAGACACATGGACTTTTCATGCAAAACTGTGTATTAGTATGCAAGACAGATTTTCCTTAAATAAGACAACAATTTTGATCTTGCTGCACTTCTAAATAGCCACAAACTCCCACCAGCAGCACTGAAAAGCCCAAACCCACATATTTTGATCCACTGGACGGCTTCCTGTGTCTCATTTTCCTTTTCAGGGACATTTGGGTGGACTAGACAAATGCACCATAATGAAAGAACTGGAGATGAGGGCCCAGACCTCAGGTGATGTGCTTCCCCACAACAGTGAAGGGCATACCAAAACAGTGCAACTTCTACCAGTCAGAGGGGGAAGAGTTATGATCTTCTTCAATCACGCATGAGATAAAATCAAGTATCACTGTACTGATTTGTACTGATTTCATTAGGACACTCTTTAACTCTTAGTTTAACCAGTGGCAGGTGGTTCCTTAATTTCCATAGGTCTCCTCTGATGTCTGATGGTAACTGGGAGCTTTAAATAGATTGCTGAATCACGTCCATTCAGAGATCCTCAATGGAGTGCTTGGAAGAGGTGGCCAATAAATAAGAGGGAAAAAATGATAAAAGAGGAGGCAAAGCAAAAAAATTTTTTGTCTGGGCTTTCATCAAGCATATTGCCTCAGACAACCATTTACATTATTTACTAACGGAGAGCATTTACTGGAAAACTACAATGCAACAGTGGGCAGGAAACAGAGAAGTACTCATTCCTCTTTGGAAGAGAGTTTTTCTGTCATTTTTGGGTTTGTTGCTGTAACTAACTTACCTATTTGTTTTTACAGAGTAAGGCCTGTTAGTGAAAATTATTTTATGCTCCCTTGCTACTATACCAACAAAATGAAATCCAAGTTCTTGCATGATGTGACATGTAAACAATTTGCGCTGAAGTGACTGCCAGAAATGGATGGAAAGTTTTTATCCTGAAGAAATACTCAAATAAAATACTAGCATAATCAAAAATTATTTACTGAAAAGTAATTGCAGAATATTTTGTGTCCTCTCTTTTCAGAAAATTTATGTAGTTGGGTCTAGTACTCAACAACTTACAGCATCAGCAGAAAAAGTGATGTATTTTCCCTTCTGTGCTGGGTAAATCTGAAAAACAAGGGTTTTGTTTTTTTAAAAAAGGAAGACATAAACCAATTTTGTTGGCATTTCATGGGGAAAAAAACCCTTCAGTGTGCTGACATCTAAGGTAAAGCATCCATGTTTTCAAAGAAAGTATTGTAAGTGTGTTACAAACACTAACATTTTGCCAGTTTCACTCAAGATCCTCATACAGTCCAGGTTTTAAGAGCTGGATAGCCTCAGCTCCACCTAGATGCTCTGATCACAATTGCATGCACTTATCTCACTTAACATTCCTGGATGCCATGATTCAGCTTCATTTCCTTCTTTTAATACAGTCAAAAGTAATCAGAAATAGATAAATGGATTATTCCTTTTTGATAACACTTCAGGTTTTCCAGACACCCAATTGCTCCTTTGCTCAGAGAAAGTCAGAATGGAGTGCCCATTTTTCTGCACCAGGAAAAATGTGACAGTTCATTTGCTTTTGCTATCCAACTCTAAAATTACAGTCACATCAATCTACCTCCTCTGTCCTATGGAGCTTCTCTGTTATCACAAGCCTATTCAAAATTTCCCCAAGGGCCAAGAACAACACTTGGAAATGAGTCTAACTTTGCACGAAACCCAAAGCATGCCCTGCCCTCCACCCCACTCTTCCCCCGCCCAACCTCACTCTTCCTAGGGCTGTTATTTCAGCCTCGTATCAGGTCTCAGTCTGAACACAGCTGGGATCACTGATCTCCACCCTGCCCCCCCAGCCTGGGTAACCTCAGTTTCAATCTTTTATTCATTCATTCATTCATTCATTCATGCATTCACTGACAGAAATATCAAGAGGTTTCTTTAAATGACAGCAATATGCCTGGACTACTGGTCTGCCAGAAGGATTCTTCAGCATTGTGTAAATAACCAGCTGTTAGAGAGAGACTGCTTTGAAGTTACCATTTGCTGCACCCACAGCACTTGGGCTGGATCAGTTTTTACTGGGCTACTTTCATGGCATGCTCTTTTTGTCCCATCTGAAGAGTTTCTTTGTGAGCAATGAATGAGGATGCATCTTGGGAATGGTCTGATACTTCAAAAGATGATTCTTGTAGTTTATCTTGCAGTAAGCTTCTCCTCTGAAGGAAATGCTGCAGAGCCCTTGTACTGATCACAATGATAGTCTTTTATCACTGGGCTGTCTGCACTATCACTATGCAAAGCAAATCTTTGCAAGCTGTGACTTTTATTAATTGATATATGTATGTTTTGTCTTTTATAATGCAATACCTTTTTTTCTGCAAATGCTTCAAAACAAGCTGGTCTTGCTGAAGTCCATGAAAGTTTACTCCCTGCCTGGTGAGTAACTGCAAATTAGACTATTTTTGGGATAGTAAAGTCAAGAATGTCTTTATGTTTAAAAACCAGAGGTTTAGGGGTTTGGAGCTATTTTGTTTAGCTGTGTTTCCTCTACTATGTTTCAATGGAGGTAAAAACAAAGCAGCATTTGCACACCTAAGCAGCTAGCCAAAGGTGGAAGTTAAAATCAGAAAAGGAAAATTGACAGCTAAAACACATTTCACGTAAGTTTCTAACCTGCAACCACTTTCTAGGAGCAGTGAAGACTGACATTTAAAACCATACTACATTTATCACCTTCTAAGTAACATACCCTTATAGTTTCCTACATACTCAGACACAAGTTTATTTCGAAGATGTTGAAAACTGTTTTAAAATACTTATTAACTTTTAACTTAACTTTGAAACTAATAATTTTTAACGAAGAAGACGAATGTCATAGCTGGTTTTGTCTTTTTTTACTTATATCTATGCCCATTACTTGATTTATCCCTGATCACAGAATAATTCAACTATTTTAATACTCTTTGGCTTAGCTGCAGTGAGACTTGGATGCTTATCTGAACACAGTATAAACATGAATGTGGATAATCCCTTAGGCTGAACATCTCTTGTTCACAGTAGCACCAAGAGTACCAGCTCATGGCTTTTAACATGTGATTTCTAGCAGGCAAGTATTAGATATTTGAGGAAATGTACATAATTTACAAAGCAATCCTGGCAGTGATCTCTTTTGCTGTGGTAGATTTCTGGGTGTTTTAAACTTCCTTCCTAAGAAGGCTACATGGTCACGGAAAAACTCCTGCTCAGTTCTGTATGTATTTTTTCCTCATTTAATGCAGAACTTTTCAAAAATGTCCTTCTGAAAACCTTGTAGCATTCTGCAATTTTAGCTTAAATGATTTTATGCATCAACACAAACACCCATTGAAGCTGCTACTGACTGGTAGCTGGGAAACAAAATAAGAGCAATTCAGGAAAAACCTTTCTCTCCTTTTCTTCTGCTTTGAGTTACATGACCAATCTTTCCAGCATCCAGATTCTTTCACCTTTGGACTAGACAAGATCCTACAGGCAATCAAAAAAAACTAGCCCTAAAACACAGCTTTACAATGTTTTATGTGACAAGGATACTTCCCTGTGTTTAGCAAGATGATGTAATTTTCTGTTGCTTCCTGCCTTCACTCACCCTGAAGCCAGATGGCCATAGTTACATCACATGACAATGGGAAGACCCTTGCACAAACTAACAACGAGAACGAATTGCTTCTCATCAACATGAGCCAGGTAATTTTTACAGTATGGTGTAAAATGCAAAGTGGATCCTTTCAGTTTCTCTTTTCAGCAGTTCTGCCTTTTCTGTCTTTATTGTGAGAGTTACTGTCATGGCAGTAGGGATACTCAGAATAGAAAAAGGAAACAAAAAAATCATGAGCAGGCAACAAGCCCTAAAGATACCCAACATGCACACAGCATGGCAGCTCCTCAATATGCTCCAGAGATGCTGTGCCAAGCTACAGCAGCTGATTCTGGGGGCAGGGCCAGCAAGGGTGGAAATGGGGTCAAAAAGCAAGGAGCTGGCAGGGTTTCTCCAACATTAATGGAGGAGAGAGCTAAATCTGCAAGTGAGCTCATGTCTGAGCAAAGGACAACCAAGAGAGATGGTGGGAGAGGGGCAACAGTGGCAGGAGACCTGGTGACACTGGGGGTCCTCTTTAACAGCTGGCTTGGGAAACAACTGTGGTTTTGGCTCCCAGGTCCACTTGAGCTTCCTCCAGCACGACCCTATTTGGAATCATTCAGTAACATATGGAAGGAAGCACTGAATGCATATTCACAGGGGTGGAAAATCAGAGCACGATGGTGTGGCATTTTCACAAGTATCTGTGGGGCTTTTTCAGGCAAAATACCTGGGATTCAGCAAGAGCTTTATCTTAAAATGGATATTTTAGAAACTTTAACCATACCTGTCTGACTTAATTTACACAGGAAGACAGTATCACTACAGAAGCTTAACAGATGGGAGTTTCAGAGCACTAACACATACTTATCCCTCTGTAATCTGTCACGATGGAATTAGAGCCAGTAGTCAGTAACTGATTGCTTGATTACAATGTAATCACCACAAGTTCAATCCTGGCTGGAAAGCAATTGTTTTCAGAGACACAAGTAACTTCAGCTGTAGACATGGCTCACACTGCTATGCTAACAGAAAAATGAAAGCCTTCAGAAACTTACCACTGAGGTAAGAGCCATCTGAAAACTGTAGATTCGTGCAAGGCCAAAGTCAGCTAGCTTTATCTGCCCATTGCTGGTTACAAGGATATTTTGGGGTTTCAGATCCCGATGCACCACACGATGCGAATGCAGAAAATCCAGTCCCCGAAACAGCTGAAGCATCATATCCTATATGTAAAGAAGAAATCAATATGCAGTTATCAAGACAAGGTGGCAGACAAATAAGTAAATCCCCTGTCATAATCTGAAAAACTAACTTAATAAACATTGACTTAAATATGTGCACAGGAGATAAAACCAACTATTAATATAAAATGGAGAGGATGTTGCTAGAACGAATGGAACTGAACCAATGTCCTTATCGACTTAATGTATGGTTTCTAGTTGAATTATCTGAGGTTGATTAATAGTAGTATAAAGATTAATCAATATACTTAAAAAAATAGCAAAAGCATGTTTCTAAATCCCTGGACAACTTCAAAAGAATGCTGCCCAAGTAAGAAAAATATATAGCAGTTTTTTGCTCTTTGTATTCTCACCAGCTTATGCTTTGCCCTTCCGTGGTGAAGTGAATTTTTATCATTCATTTTAACAGGCACGATCACCTGTTTCAAACAGAAAAACTGTTTAAATGGCAAATTTAATTTTATTTAATGTTATAGAGGGAAAAGGTTCACTTGGCAAAACCTGTTATATAGAATTTACTGAATAGGACAGAAATTACCTTTAGATGAAAGTTTAGCATTAAAACTGTGTAATAATCATAATTCTGATTCTTCTTTCTGTTTTGTTATGGTGATACAATCTTCCATGACATTTCCACAGCTGAAGAAACTATTTTATTTGTACTCATGTTTTGACAATCTTACTAATGTGAAAAGAATGAACCAGCAGACTCAAACCCAAATACTAGAAATCCCCTGCATTCCAAATTAGAAGGATACTGTCAACTTGAAAATTATATTTGCGGAACAGGCAGTTACAAGAAGGTGCTGCAATAAGAGAGAAAATAAAACAGGACAAAGAAGTTTATTTTCTGCATGCAATTGACTTGAGCTCATGAAACTGCAGTTCTGTGTATGCTGGTGACATATGCCTTTTCCATAAACCGTGCAGCAGGGTGTCCTCCAATCCTGTTGTTAGCAACCAAAATGATATTGGAGAAGGGCATGGCATGAAAAAGAAAAGAGAGGAAGGATAACTTGAGGCTGGTTGCTTTTGTTTTTCTCTATGGACTTGGGTATGTTGCAAGTAAATATTCAAAGCACACCACTGGAAGTAATGATATCTGAACATGGGTGTAAAAATAGCTCAAAACATTCAGCTTGATAATACTGGTAAAGTTGGATACATTTTTCATGTAGGCTTTAGAGATATTACTAAGTAATTTAATACAAAATTATTCATTTTTTGTAATGTTTCCTGATAATTTATATAGAAAATATTACTTAATATATAGATATTAATTCTGGAAGTTCTCACCTGACCTCTGATAAAACCAGGCCATTTCTGTATACAGCCAGCTCATAAAGCAATCAGCTTTTATTTGAAGACCCCAATTACAGAGATTTTACCATGAAATTATGGATGATGTGACAGTATTAAATTATTATCACCTCTGAAGGAAGGTGGTGAACTGAGAACTCCATTTCCTGCTAGCTGATGCCTTTTATTTCCTTCGCTTCCCCAGAAAAAAATTGGGAACTGATAATTTTGACAACTGGTTTAATACAATTTGGACTTCAAAAGAAATGCACAAACTATATTGAATCCTCCTGTATTTATACAGGTTTTTTTTCCAGTTCAGAAATTTGTAAGAACTTGGGCTACAGCTCTGCAGGTTTCAGTTATCAGTAGAATTAATGTATGTAATATCTGGTCACTCTGTGTCATTTTTTCACCAAATCCCAAAAGTATCTGGATCAGTCTTGCAGACACGAAGAACATGCCAACAGCATTTAGGCATATGGTTATCTTAAATATGAACTTAGTTGTTTCACTGAATTTGGGCCAATTTTTTTCTTTCTTATTCCATGTTGACATAGTATCAAATAAGAAAATTATTTAAAGAACTGAAGTATTAGTCAGTAGACCCTGGCAAGTCTCTTTCTGATGACATTCATTTGTCAACTCCGTAAACTCATTCAGACAGTTACCAAACATATCAAGAATATTTTGTCCAACAACTGATGCTGGTTTTGTTTCAACTTTCTTCCTCAAGCTCAGCATAACACAATTCTGCTCTGGTCATTTCAAGATTCAAGCAATGCCTTCAGGTTCTAAATTCAGAGTCTTCTTCCAGCCACAGGTAAAAAAAGAAAATATTTGAAAATGGAAACTGGTATATCTTTCTCTCTACCCATCAGAATCAAAAGATGAGTATCATTTATTTTTTGTGTGTGAAGTTCTCTTCACACACAAAAAATAAAACATGCTGCAGAAAAGTGAACTGGGAAAGTGTAAATTTAAAAGGTGTTAGAAAGAATAAGAGCAACTGGAGGGAAAAAAGTGCCTTATCTCCTCTTCCAGGAAATTCAGGGTTAGTCCATATAAGCTGTTTTCCAGTATTCAGGTTGGACTGTTGATTACATTTATTAATTTCTATGATCAGTACTAACAGATTTCAGTTCAAAATTATCTGAAAGAACAACCCAAAGTTTTGTGTGTGTAAAGAAGGGCACTTGCATGTAAAAAGACTGTTTGCTATTCGTGATTTCCTGTTTTTAAATTCTCAGCAAGTTAGAGCAGAATCCAAAATCATAACATAGGCTTATTATTATGAACTTTAAATAAAGAATAACAAATGCAGATTAAAATTTTGTGATGCCTGCAAGTCTAGTCAAAAACCGTAATTTTCCAGGCCTTGCTTTGGAAAATTATTTCATTCACTTGGTCAGCCACTTGCAAGAAACATAAGGCAGGGTCTGGGATCTGTGCTTCCTTTGACACTGTAACTAATATCAGAAGATACTAACCTTTGCTAGCAAATTGGATAAAGGCTGTAAACATGCACAAGCCAGATCACTACCTAATTAAATCAGGATAATTTCACTCATCTAACGGAAATGCATCCATTTTTATTAGTGACGAATACCCAGTATTATCTCAATTACCAAGTTCTAGAAATAACTGCAGGAGAGTCTTCATGTGCCTCAAGGATTAGTTTTTTCCATGCTTGTTTTAAACTGAGAAATTTTCTGTGGTAGATAGGCATACCACACTTTGGAATTACAGGGACAATCATACTTCAAAAGCTAATTGAAAAACGATCAATTCTATGCAACAAACAAAAACCTTTGTGTCTTAAGAGATCGAAGGAACAAGCTCTAATGAGTCATGGTCAAACCTCTACTGATGTTTATCAGTGCTCTTTGGATATTGTATGTTTGCAAACAAAGACACAGAATGTGCCTGTTGTTTCAGATTAGAGATTTCTGCCATCACAAAACCTATGATAGTTGGCTGCTGCTCAGGTTGAAGATACAGGCACACATTATCCCACTGCAATTACTTTCAGACAATCACAGGTTTACTTTTTCTTTTCTTTTTCAGGTGACACTTTCAATGTCATTTATGTGCAAATATAAAATATTCACCTGTAACTCAATTGAAAACTGAAAATTGAAAACTATTTTGGGATGCAATGAACAAGTACAACTTCTTTAGAGGAAAACATGTAGGTTTAATTTTGTAAAAGCCTCATAATGAAAACAGAAATGAAATTTGTTATGGAAATGCTGCATCTCTGCTTGTTCCACCATATAAGGTATTGATGATGATTGCTCAGTCTGACATTTACTGAATTTATCAGCTCTGAATGCCAGGACCAAATTCTGATGAACTTTTCAAGCTACACCCTATTATGTCAGGAGTCTCAATAATACTCAGAAAAATATCCTGCATCTGTCATCAGTGAGGATGGGGCTGGGCTTGGGGCTACGCTGAGCAGCTGCTTCTGCTGCCTCTGCCAAAGGCAATATTCACGGCTTGTACTTCCCGACTCAGGCAGCAGGAACAGAAAGCTCTGATTTCTTACACATTTTTGTCTCCACCTTGCCCTACCCCTCTTGACTCTATGCTTCACTGACGCCTCTTAACCCTCCTCCAGCATCTGATCCATAAATCCCTTCCAAGCCATTGGCTTTCAAATACCACTCTGATCCTTTAAGAGTCACCAACCATCTTGACTCCCTAGAAAAATATCTGTCAATTATCTGCAGCAACTTACTGCTTGTTTAAGACGTGCCAGACTCTCTGGAGGACTCTGCCTACCTAACTTAAAAGAGGATGGCACGGCTGTCAACCAAAACATTCAAGTATCTACTCAAAGACAAAAGAAACTATGGAGCTGGTTTCCGTGTCAGTGCCTAGGACCAGCAGGCAGGACTGCAGGGGCCCCTGCCAGGGGACACCAGGGGCTGTGCCCTGCCAGACACGCTCAGCTCCAGCCGGCTCCGGCGGACCCACCGCAGTGCAAGGCTGGGCATGCCAGCCAGGATGGTGGGGCCTCCATGAAGGCAGATTCAAGGGCAGAAAAGGCTGCAGGGAAAGAGGAGAAGAGAACAAAGGGAGTGAGAAACTGCACAGGAAACACCAAGGTGAGAGAGGAGGAAGAGAAGTGAGAGGAGAAAGAGAAAGCAGTCCATGGTGGAGCAGTTATCCACACGGCAGATACCCCTGAGGGAACCGCAGCCTGTGGAGATGACCTAGGGTACAGCAGGCACAAAGAGTGAAGAGAAGGAGCAGGAGAAAGGAGCTGCTCCTGTGCTGCTTGGGCTGGGGAGATTCAGAAGTGATGTACAGCCTGGAAAAAGGCATGAGGAGGTGTTATTTGAATACCTCTTCTTTTTTTGCCCACCACTTGAACTAGCAAGTATCTACCTTGACTTGCATTAGGCTAAGTTGATATTCCCCAGGATAAATCTCTTTGCCCATGATGGTACTTGGTAAGCAATCCTTCTCTCTATCTCAGTCTATGAGTTTTCTTGCTCCTTGTTGCTCTCTACTTTCTATAGCTGAGGTGCAAGAAGTCAGTGAGTGCCTGGATAGGAGTTTGACTGCTGGAGTAGGTTAACCCACCACCATGGTGAAGCATGGATGCTAGGTTTCGTCTTGGAAAAGGGGAACAAAGTGAGATGCAACCTGAAGGAAGACACCAAGAGTAACATATCTTCAGAGAATACATGCACCCTGAGGTAACATACACTCATGACTGGCTGCTCGTTCTATGAAGCTCATGCTTTTCCTCCACTGGCTACAACGTGAAGAAAGAAAAACGTTTAAGCAGGTTGCCCTTTGTTAGAGTGATAGGAGTTCCTGATACCAAAGAGAGTAATTCAGTGGAAGCC
This sequence comes from Euphonia xanthogaster, assembly GCA_034509185.1. Lineage (NCBI taxonomy): Eukaryota > Metazoa > Chordata > Aves > Passeriformes > Fringillidae > Euphonia > Euphonia xanthogaster. Next base: position 23,828,158 of record JAYDZK010000113.1, read on the forward strand.
CACAAATACAAGTTGTGTCATCAAATAAAAACAACAGAGTACAGAGCCTTGCAAACTACAATAGACCCTAAATTTGTACTAACACACAGGTTTATACATTTTTGGGGGTTTTTTTAACTTGCCTATTTTCCTCTTTCTACTCTATTTCTATGCTAATTTTTTGTAAAGCACAACAATCCTTTGGCATCTCCTAACGCTCCTCCTACTCTTCTGTGGAGTATCTCACGCACCTTCACAAGTTGCATCCGTCACCCAAAGTTTCTGTCTATCTGCAACTCATTTTTCTTTTTGCTGAGCAGAATGTAATGTCCCTGTTTCACATGGCAGGTGTTGGAATACTTATCCTGAGCATTTCCTGTAGGAGTGTTTGCGTAAAAGGCAACCACAAGTGTAAACAAAGGGGATGAGTTTTAGGCAGCAATGTGTGATGAATCAGTCAAGGTAGTTTCATTAAAAGGCTCACTGCCTCTCACTGGAATAGGAACTTCTCAGAGCAGAGGGGGAGAAGATGAAGCTTCTTTCATATCCTATTCAGTTCTACAGAATCCCCAATCACTGAATTGCTTCCAATTTAAAGGGTGATTTTACACATGCTGGAATGAAAGTTTAAAGAGCTGTCCCATTCTCTGAAGCCTATTTTTGAAGCAGAATAATTACAGCCCTTCTATGGTGATACTTTGTAACAAACAGTCAACATTAATTAATGCCAAAAAAACAATGGCATTCCTGAGGAATTACACAGTACAGATACATGAATAGCAAAGGACATGATTAATGTTGTTACACTGAATCCCAAAGGCATAAGAAATAATGTAGTGATTCCCTGTTAAATGCAGTGATTCTCTTTTTTAATTTTTGTCCTCACACTGGGCTGGGAACCCATCACATCAACCTATCTAGAATGCCATGACTGTGATGGTGGGGGCAGATGCAATTTGCCACTGTCTGTGGAGCTGCAGGATACTCTTCTCCATGCAGCTGGCTCAATGCAGTGGCTGGAGCACAGCAAGAGGCAGACAGATCCCTGCCCTTGTGCCCTGTTCCTTTTCTCAGAAGAAAGCTATTCTGATCAGTCTCCCTGCAGGGCATTCAGAAAGGAGACAAGGAGGCTGCCTTTGCCTTCTCCTAGCCACATCATAGCTTCTCAGGACTCAGCCATGATCCAACCAAATATATATGGGATATTCATCTTCCTTACATCGGGTAACTATTTATCTCAGAGTAATCCTATCGCTTTCCATAAAAGTATTCACAGGGTAAGGGTCATTCCTCAGAAGAGAAGACTGCTGTGATACTCCTGTCAATTAACTAGGAAGTACCAAGAGAATGTGAACTTCACAGCATGTTCAATTTAAATATGTTTATTGTTTTGATAAGAGAACAATAAATCCAAATGATCCATTCACTTAGCCCTATTAATCAACCTTACTGTACGAGATAACATATTCATTTCCTGTTCATAGAGTAAAATACTGTGCAGAGAAAGATACTCTCAATTTATTTAGTGTATTATTTATGTCTGATAAGCACATGCAAGGAATTGGTCTAATAAGTGGTTGTGTTTTCTGTGCTGATATCCTAAGGTAAATAATTTGTTGAAAAAGAATTAAGTTACATATATTTTTAAACATGAAGTAAAATATTTGTGTCATTATCTTTGAATTGTAAAACTATTTTAATCATATGAAAGGTACTGTAATGCATTTGAGAGCAGATTAAAAGATATGTTAAAATACATTCCGATTTTCAGCCTCTAATCTATTTTAAACTGCTTTTGTAAGAAAGCAAGCCCAGCTCATGAAGGGATTTTGGATTATCCAGTTATTAGGATGAAGAGCCCTACAGACATGCACGCTCACAAAAGTATGCATGTATGTATACATGCATTATAATGTTTTGAATAATCCCATTGAAGACAATGCAATCTATAGTAGTCCCCAGCAATAAACACTGAAATGGATATAGTTGTGTTGTTTGGTTTCGTGTTTTGTTGGTTTTCTGTGTTTGGTTTTTTTAATGGCTAGAATTATTTGTGCAGCAATTCAAAAGATAAAATACTTGGAGGAATGGAATCTATAGAACTACTGTTTTGAAGACTGCTTTGGTTGCTATTGGAAGTAGCAAGGTAATCAAGATTAGAAAGTCCTAAATAAATTACTTTGAAATACAATAACTGATCAATTAGTTCAGAGCCAGCCTAGTAAAAATAGCAAATGTCACTATTATGCATAGACCTCCCTATACATTATGACCATTATATGTCAGTCCTAATCAAAAGTACTGCAACTGTGTACAATATTCAGTAAAAATCCAAAATTTTAATTGAATTACAAAGGTCCACAGTAGTATTTGAAAAGGTTTAAGGCTGACACTATTGCATTGCTGTAAGCTTATGACTGAATTCCATGAATGTATATCACAGCTTTTAGTATACTGCTTTCCTTGTTGTGCACCTATACATAGACTGAACTCAATCCACAGCCACCACAGCAGGCTTAACATGTTCTAGTCCCTTTCCTTAAACTTGCCAACTATTCCTTCTGAGGTAGAAAAGAACTGCCACAGGAGAACCCAACCAAACATATTTTGGAGTGCTCCAAACACTCCCCAAACACCAGAGCTCAGCAGCAGCAAAGGCGACATAATTACGACTGGACTATGACAATTGATGCACCTGACAGTGTTGAAGGAACTGCTCTGAGTAACCTTCTGTTTACCCTCCTTAATTTAAGCACCTGGATTCATATTTTATGGATTGGTAAAAGTTTCAATCTAAGTAGATATCCGTTTTACCAGAACCTTAATGCTGCTAGATTCCCATGCTGATCCCAGTAGCTGTGAACCAAAGACCAATTTCAGTATAGAACATGTCTACTTAACATCTCTGGGGGACAAATGTACATACACATGCTTGGGCACACACGTGGATGCATTTTATTTAAGTTGATGTAACTCCTTCCACATCAATTTCTAACTTTATAGTTCAACACCTGTCAAGTCAGTTTGCAATCTAGATCTTTCAAGTTTTACTTTTTCATCTGATATTTTTCATATTTGATGAGAACACATGACTGAAAAGAAACCTACATAATTATTGTTCAGCTGATGTTCAGTCATTCAGTGTACCAAAAATTCCTGTCAAAGCGGAATTACCAGACATGCAAATGACATACACAGCATTTCCCATGTGGCTACTGGTATTTGTCAGATAAAATACATGAGAATTGAACAGAGGGGAAGTTTGTTTTAATATTCTGACAGAAATTAGCACTGTTGGAAGACTTGTCCCATATGGGAAAATTTTACAGCAGGTAAATGTAACTTTGTGATTAACAGTCTTTTTCAGTGCTCAAACCCTTCAACTCTTTGTGCCCTGCAGAAAAAACACAAGGCACAGCTTTTAACAGGTTTTATGGATCTGAGCCTAGATAAGCAAAACACTCATGTTTCTTTCTTGTATCTTTGGATGATGATATCACAGTTTTATATATCCCCAAATACCTTCTGGGAAACTTCTTTTCTTTTATTACAAGCTTTTTATAACTGTATTGGAAACAGCAGTTTCTCACAGAGCTTCCTGGTTGGACAAGTTGTTACTACTCTGTTCTTTTATTTCTCATACAATCTGAAAAAGAGATGAGGACTAAAAGGTATCATGAAATCCCCCAAATTCTTTACTGCCTCACCCAATTGGTAAAGTTCCATGCAAGTGACTTGAAATAGCACCTGTGATTTGTATGCATCGGCTGTGACGACTCTGCTAGCACGTCTAGGGATTGACACCAGCATAAACTTGGTATATAAGCATCACAGCAGGTCACACTGCAGTTTGAACTCTGGAGCACACTTTTCATATAATTACAGCTTCTTTAACTATGTTTCTCTACAGGGTAAGTCACATTTTTCCTTCAGCTGATGCTGTGAGCCTCTTTCATCTGAGATAAAATCCAGACTTTAGCTTGACTAAATCTGTTCTGGAGCATTGTGTTCTGGAGCACTGTGATAGCACCCCTATTATCTCTATCACCTTAGCGCTTTCAGTTTTTAAAAACAGATTTGAAATTGCTCCTAATTGTATATATTTCCTTTTCTCATTGTGGGATATCATTGCCCCTTCCTCTTCAGAGCCTTTGTTTCTGCATTACTACCCATTTGTATTTTGGGACATCATCACTTGCAATCCTTGTGGAAGCTCTCCTGATGTAATCAGTGAAATCAGTCCACCCCAACGATCCACAAAGCTGGACATGACTCCCTTAAAGTACTTCAGTATGCTTTGGGGAGGAGTGCACAGAAATCACTGTCACACTCCCTGCCACAATCTACAAACTACACTAAATTATCAATCACTGATGAGTTGATTGTCCTCCTGTGCCTCTCACACCAGCCCTTATGAGGAAAGGTATCAACAAACAAACCCTCTTCTCTAGGAAGAATGCTGCTCAGCAGCACTACAGCTCTTTACCAGCACCCTCCTGATGCCATTGGCCACAACGGCTCTTCCTAATTTCCTCAAACTCCAGGAAGGGTTATAATATGGCACATGCTGACAGACAACACTCCTTGCTAACAGGAAGGACACGTTGCTGTGGGGCCCAGATCTCGGCTTCTCCTTCCCTGCAGCTGTCTGTGGACAGCAGCTAATTGTATCCACTTGTTTAACCTCGGGGATAACGTCTGGAGGGGACCAAGTGCCACAAGAGCACTTTTTTTTTAACGGTCATTTCCTCTCTGGTGTAACTTGCATGACAGCATGTGACAAGCAGAAATTAATGGGGACACTGCTGTGCCAATACCTCTTGAATTGCTTTGACACTGGCTGCAGGCTGCCTGCTTGGCCACCCAGCCAAGACCTCACATGAAACGTGGCAAGGGGCCCACAGCTCTATTCACTAACAAGCCAGCTGGTCAGCGATTAGAACGCTGAAGCAACGCTGCGCACATACATCAAGAATGCTTTACAGGCAGCTTCGGACTTAGGTGGTGAAACATCTTACAAGAGTAGATCTGTAAATTTATCTTAGGGACTGTTAACTTAAGCTAACATTAGAAATGCAGAAGACCCTGGAAGATGACTGGCCTATGTTGCCACCTAAGTGCAAGAAGGACTAACCTCACAACGAAGACTAACATCTTGATGTGCTCAAAATCATGAGCAAACAGCTCAGACCACATGGATTCTGGTCCAAAGGAGCACTCAAATCATGTAAATATACAGAGATTTATGACAGACTACTCTTCCTAATGGTCTATCAACACCTTGGCAACATTACTGACATTTCTACAGAATGTCTCATTGAATCTGTCTGCAGTGTTTATACTGACTTGTTTATATGCTGATACAAAACAACAAAGGATGAGCCTTTAGAAGCATTCCAAGGGATTTGGATGATCAGATCTCATCCACCCAAGGCAGCTCTGTACCCTTCAGCCCCGACTTTTTTTGAAAACTGTCAGATCCTTGGCTAGACACAAAAGACTCAAGATTGTTCCTTTAATTTATCTCTTCAGTTGCTTTTTAAAATAGCAGCCACTGAAAGTGCATAGGCTCTTGACAAAACACCTGACGGCAACAAGAAAACAAGTTACACTTTTTTTAAAAACTGAGAAAAAAGCGGCCAATAGGATCCTAGAGATTGGGAACACAACTGTAATTTAAAATCAGTAAGACTTAATCATTTAATTCCTAGGGCTCCTTCACAGTTATAAACTCATTCAAGCAATTTTTGTTTGTTTAAACCTATTATAACACAGGCCTGATCCGGAGATTTCCTGATACACAAGGAAATATATCTGTGGCTTACACAGATACATCAGGCTCAAGGCACTGTAAAGGGAGGTGGCTGGACAGCAGAGTCACTTTCTCAGACTAGAAATTAAGGTTACTGCAGAGTTTGGACCTAACTTTGAGAGTTTCTATCGTAGAAACTCTTGAGGAATTCAGCACAGTCATGAATGGCACTTGCATGCTGAGGAAAAAGATGGCTTCATATTGGACACAGTGAAGTCCAGTGAAGTTACTGGGACTCTACCCATCACTTTTCAAAGACCTAAGCTTGTCCCACTTTTTATTATTCCAATTTTCCTCCCACAGTCACTGGAAGCAACAGCACCTTCAGAGAGATGTAACCAACCTTCACTGAGACAAAAATGTCAGCATGACACCAGGCATCAAAATACTACTATTCTCTAAAGTTAGACTCTCCTTTAATAAATAGTAACAGCTTTTATTAAAGATGTGAACACAGAGGACAGTAAGAAGACAATCCCTTCCGAATCTCTCCAGGGAATGCATAATAAGTAAAGCTCAACTGCGTACTTTTTAGAAGTCTCTTCAATATTGTATTTTTCTGCTCGTAGTGTACTTGGCACAGCAGAAGAATCATGATGCTCCTAAGTGCTGTAAAATGGCTCAACACCGGGGTCTAGTCACCAGACTACATTTAACTTTGCTGCCTCTCTTGCTCTGTATTATAAATTCAGGGATAATGGTTAACTAATTCATGAGTGTTGCAAAGATTAACTAGTTAATGTTTGTTAAATACTCCAAAGAATTAGATTTTGCTTTCAGTTATAAAGGCTTATCAAGCTTGAAGAAAATCAAAGATATACAGAAGAGGAAAGATTTGCTTTTTATACAATTCACAGGAAAAAACAGGCTTCAATACAAAACCTGAGAGGGGTCTACTGGAATCAGCTTGCCCAGAATCTCCCATCTAAGAACTTTACATATAATTTTGCAATACTGTTAGAGCATTGTCTGAGCTCTCAAAATATTCTTCAGGATGAGCACCTTACTGATGCCTTCCTACACCTAAATTAAAAGTGGGAAACAAGATAATAGCTTCTTAGAAGCACTCAGCAGATCAAGTTGCTCTCCATGTTTACATCAGCAATTAATTTGCAATTCTATTAACTCGAATTAAAAAAACAATGGCTCCTGAACCAACAGCTTTAACAAGGGAACAGGCAAGCCCCTCATCCTACAGACAAGGCAAAGATAAGACATTTTTCAAGAGGAATAGAGCATAGAGAAATTTGCTGTTAGCACCAGACTAGGGAAACGGCTACCCATTCCACTGCACTTGCATGGTCTATCACTTTCTCCTTTCTTTTCTTATTTCTCACCTTTTCCTTAACGTCTCTCTTTCCTCCCTCCATGAGTCCTGTTGCCCCTTCCTTCCCCATTCCCATTTCTGACCCTTCTTGTCATGCCTGCACTGCACCCTGTTCCACTTCACACTCACTCCCAGGGCCTGTGGCCCTACTCCATCTCTTTGGGTTGCTTCCTCCACAGCCCAGGTGGCAACCAGGCAAAGCAGGCCACTGGAAGATGCCAGCTCCCAGCATTCCTCAGCAGCCCCTCTCTGGATTTCAGACAGAACAAACTGCAGCAGGCAGTGGTGTGACTGTGATGTCTGCTGTGGCTGCAGCAGTAGGAGATGGTCCCACACATCTGCTGAGTCTCTCCAAAGTGACATGTGCCACAGCCCCTACAGTTCTGAGCAAAATGACACTGATTTACACTAGCACACATTAGTGTAAACCTTGCCTTGTTTTCTTTTGAACACTTGACTGCTTCTAAAAAAAACCAGGTATCTTCAACTTACAGTGACACAATGAGCAATGAGCCTACTTTTTCCTAATGTTATCACAGCAGACAAGAATCAGCTCTACCTTGGGGGTGAGAGCTGACAGTCTTTCTTGGGAGAGAAGATAACATTAGGAAAAAGTAGGCTCATTGCTCATTGTGTCACTGTAAGTTGAAGATACCTAGATCG
>JAYDZK010000113.1:23839535-23859446 GCA_034509185.1 Euphonia xanthogaster
TGTCTTTTGTTTGGACTTCTTAAAAAGGATATTCTCAAAATGGAAGGAAGCTCATTTTATTTCACTTTGAAACCTGAGAAATCTGTAACATGAACCATATGGTGATTACAGAGCACTGATATATAAAGGAAGCAGTTGTGTAAATGTGTGAAGTGACTGTGGTGGGGAAACAGCAATGCAGTGGTGATGTTCACACAAATAATGCCATTGTAGGATCTCACTATCATGACCCATGTTTAACAGGGTACTGTGTAAAGACCAGTCAAAAGGAGGACCTGTTATGGTGGGAACCAAAGTCAAGACTTTTCACACAGCCTCCTCCATTAAAAGCTCACAAATAAAATGGACAAGACAGACCCCAGGTGGAGAAATTGTGAGACAGTTCCGTGATGCTACACTTCTATGGGAGTAGGGTCAGCAGGACACAGGAAAAACAGAAAGAAAAGTGATGGAGAGAAAAGTTCTGGAGGAAGGGAAAGAAGAGAAGACTTTACTGTGTAAATAGGAAGTGGAAGTGAGAGGAAAAAATCAAGGAGAAAGAGAAGGACAGAAAGAGAAAAGGGATCAAAAGATAGGAATTGCACAGGCAGAGAACATGGGGTTGAAATAACTGAAAGCAGCTCTGGGTGTCAAGAGGTTTTGGCTTAGATTGCTCTAGCAGCCGAGCCCCAGGCTGGTGCTTCTCTGCAGTCTCATGCCTGATGGCCTGAGGACAGGAAGCAGGGAGGAACTGTGTCTGCTCTGGTATCCACAGGGGTGGGTGGGATGGGGGCTCTCCATGTGTCTCTCATCTGACACACTGAATAGGAGGGAGAGGCACAGCTTCACCTGGGTCTCATTTTATTCCTTCCCTGTGAGTGTAACAGCTCAGCTGTCTTGGGTGATGAGCTATTGGATGGACTCTGGGCATCAGCACATCCACGTCTGTATATACACACACACAAACACAAATACATACATACATACATATACACACACACACACACACACACACACGTGTACATGTGTGTACATGTTTGTGTGGTGTGCTTTCATGTGCACACACGTGAAGGCAATATACACCAAACCACTCTCCAGGCACAGCAGGAAAACTGGTGCTACCCCTCACGTGTCTGTGTTCTCTTTAAGCATCTGCATTGCCAGTTCTCGCCTTTTCTGGGCCACACCTATTTTGAGAAAATGAACTCCGGAGACAGTAGAGTGATGATCATAGTTTCCCTTTCTCTCACTCAAATAGCAGTATTTTTTTTCTGCAAATATGTTAGAGGACTTTTGCAGAAAGTCCAAATATGTTAGAGGATTTTTGCAAAAAGTATGTATAAGATACACTTATATATGTAGGTGTGTTTATGTGCCTATGTATTCATAAATAACAGGAAATTCTTTAAGCTGACTTTATGTTCTACATATGAAAACATGTAATACAAAAAAATTCCATCTCTGCCCATTTGTATGGAACTTTGTTTTCTGGCATAAGATAAATACATCTGCTATGGAGGAAAAGAAACAAAACATATCATGATTAAATCAGTATGCCACTAAAGTAACATGCTTCAAATTAATTTTTACTGTGGGATACAATAACCTGCCTACTCACTGGCATAAAACCAGTGCATACAGCTAGTCCAAAAGTATTACATTTCTCTTGGGGTGGAATAGAGAAAACAGTTTTATGGGAAAATAACTTACTTGATTATTATATTGTCTTTTATTAGCTATGAGTTGTCTGGGCCAACTTTTGAATTGTTTTACACTATGGCTCTATAATTGCTGTAAGTAAATATAGACACTTTGTAAATATTCTAGTTTAGAGAACCTGAGCTGCAGTAACTTGGATTGACTGAGATTGTGAATGTATTCTGCTACAGTGCTTCATGTCCCAGATCAGCTGAGTCCAACCCTTAGAATCCTGAGTTTAGTAAAAAAAAATATGTTGCCCAGTTTTCCCAAGCATCTACCTTTGCCACAATTTGTGCTATTGTCTACTCTTCCCCATCTCTGTGTGCTTGTTTTGGGATGAAGTACAATTTTGGGGTCACTGCATAGGGGACTGATTTCCTTCCTAGTGCAGAAACTACTGTCAAGAAAGTGATTCTTATCTGCCCTGGCAAAAATCAAGAATGGCTCTTTGAACTTCTCTTTACCTCACATCTGCTGCAGTCCAACCTTCAAATTACTTGTCAAAAACAGCATATGGCTTGTAAGCAAATTTTGAACATGGCTAAATCCAAAGACTTCAGTGTATTTTTCTGCCACTGCTTTATGTGCACCATCAGCTTTCTCTTAATTACTTAAAATGTGGCATATCGTGTTTGATGAAGAGAGACTCTGGAAACAAGAGTGACACTTCTGCTGATCACTGAGGCAGGATGTGCTTGCAGAGCAAGTCGTGCCTGAGCACCACCACCGTGAGACAAAAGAAGGCATCTCAGAAATACTCCCCGCTTGGAGGAATTGCCACTGGCTGGATGCAGAACAGTGTGGCACTGTCTCTGAGATGCTGCCTGGCAGCTCAGCCCCACTTCTGTACCTGACTGACAATTATTCCTACCATATGCTCCCTTTCTTTCAGTGTCAACAAAGCATTTCACATAGCAATTGGTACCACACTGATGTTCCAGTAGCAAAAACCCAGTGTCATTAATAATATGAGAGTGTCTCAAGGGAATGCAGAGGACCCATAAGCTTTTTTATGCATCACACCCATGTCCAGCTCTGCTGAACTAACAGAAATGAAATGAACTGATAGCAACATTTCACTTCCAGTGTTTGCAATACTGCAATTTTCCAATGACTTGATCATAAATCCGTTCTTCCAAGGCTCAATCACCTTCCCTGCCCACAATTCAGAATCTCTTCAGTTTCTTAATTTCCTCTGACTTTCTGAATAAAGATGATTTCTGTCCCTCCATCTACTGAAAACAATAGCTTCCTTCTGACTTCAAAAAAGATGTGTCCCTTAGGGCCCTACTGGACTGCACTGCTGCCTTGAGAGCAAAGACCGCAAAATAAAAGTAGGTTGAGATGTCTATTTACAGAACCCTTGATAGACATCATTTCACAGTGACATTTCTAATTCAGTGTCATTGCTTTGAAAGACTAAAATTATTATTTTAGGCAGGTTGCTTTCATGCATTATGCTCCAGTGTTGCTTGACTGCTTTCCAAACTGGAACAACTGAAAAAATGTGAAGTGCTCCAATGATTTTAAATCACTCTAGTCAGGACAGAGTGATTTAAAATTATTGGAGTGCCTCAATTTTTATGAGCTCTCAGTTTGCAAGCAATGGAGGTCCTAGCAGTCCTAGGCTACAGCACTGCAAAAAACAACTACACATGATCATCAGATTGAAAAGGCTTGCATTTGAATTTGGAAATGATAGGAATTTGAAGATATTTAACACCACCATAATTAAAATCAGTGGCTGTACACGAACAGTAAGAAGACCCAAGCTAAAGCAGTAACTGCGAGGATACCAGACTATATTGTGTGACATCCTGTGAGCTGCAGTCTCTTTATTCACAGAATCATGACTCCTCCTAACACCTTGGTCAGCTTCTACATTGCGACCTGCTACCAGTCAGAGATGTGGGTGTGCCTCTACATGCAGCACGGTATGGGAAAGAAATTGCACCACCTACAACACAGGGAAGGCCACTCTGGAGAGTGGATATTCTCGAGAATATCCATTTTTTAATGTTTAGCTCCTTCAGAGGTTGTGCAGGACACCTACTCTCTTCTGCTACCCTTTCATGCAGATAACAGAGAAAGAAAAAAAAAAAGATTTATCCCACAATGATATATCAGTTCAGCCCTTTTGTTTTTCATTTATTTGTACTGGCAACTCTTCTTTAATTTATAATGCAGATTCAGAAGAAAATTTGTTGCAAAATAATCCACAAAAGTGAAACCCTTAGCAGCTGTAAATGGGCACCATTTCACTGAAGCTAATGGATTTACACTTGTTAGTATGAGCTGGGGATCTGATCCACTATTTGTACACTCCAAATCCCTCACTAAGTTTTGCTTCTTTCTTTACCATAAACGTACTGAAAGGAAAACGATAATAACAGCTCTTCTGTTAGTATCTTTCTTAATAATTCAAGCAGGTTCTTTTTTTTAGTGACTTTTAACTTTGATGTTGTTAAATGCAGCTGCCCTTTGAAGACTCAGTACTGGTGAATCTGTTTTCCTGGAATATCTTGCTTTATTTTCAGAACTGCATGACTGTGTGACATCTGCTTCACATCTCATACGTGATCAACTGAGTAGGTACAACCATGGCATACGGCTGAGTTACCTCACAACAGTGAACACTGGTCTGCTTTCTGAGAAACAGCTTCTTCATATTAATTTTCTAAGAGTCTTGCAAAGATGTGACCAGTCTGCCTGGTTCAATAGCAGGTAATATAAGCTAACAGGGATGCAACAAATAACATGTATCCCATGACTGAGGCTAATATTTAAAAAATTCAATTTATGGGCTACTATCTGATGAGTCCACAAAAGAGAATTAGGTTCATGGCTGTACTTTCTAAATTTTAGGCATCTAAATACCAGAATCTGTATACCCGAATCAGATGGGTATATCAGCTTTCTATACAAAGAAGTAAATATCTAAAAAATATTCACAGAAGCCATTCACTTGGGTGAGGAACCAAGACACAGCAGAGAAAAGCATACACATTGAACCCTGCTCACTCTGTGATTTGGCTGCCCTGTTCAAGGCTGGAGGGAATACCATGAAGATTCACAAACCACAGACCTCAGCAGAAAGACATTCCCAGCTTTTGCAACATTCCATGATAGACAACATATGCACTGGCTGTAGTGGAAACCTTTGTTTTGTTCCCTCCTCTGCTGACTGTCAGATTGAAACACGCACAGCCCACTTAGCACATATAGCCTAAATTCTACATTTCTATAAGAAAACTATTGCAAGAAGCCACAAGTCTACTTATAATGACATTACCTCACAAAGTTAACTTTATTCATTACTAAAATTAAAGAACCTTAGTAAAAGTTTGTTGTCCCCTCCCACTTTTACAGACTCTTTGGTCTGGCAGCACAAGATGACTGGAAGGAACTCCAAAGAACCATTCTGTAATTGCTTAATGTACAGCTTTACATACAAAGCCATTACATGCATAGAATAATTTAAAGCTAAGTATTATTAAATACATTTCAGTATCTTAAATCAATAAAGACTATCTTGGTTGCATATGCATGATTTCTACATGAAAAATGTAGTTAGTGTCATAAACAACCATATCAAAATCCATATCAAAATTACTTAGGAGCAAAAAAAACATGCCAGTCTCGTAAGCATCAGAACGAAATGTGACCACGCAGTTTAAACACGCTTCAGTCCCAAAGGCTAAGACATCAAAATGCTTTAGTGGTCTGTTAACTGTTTAAAAGAAAATCATGGTTCTGTGGCATATGCGTCATTCCCACTTCCACCACCCTTATGTCAACTAACAAAAGTTCCTAATGAGCCAAGGCTCTTGGAGGCTCAGCTGCTAAGAACATTAACGTTACCAAAGACCTGTGCATGACTAACAGCTGTGTCCAAAGGAAGCTGAACTCATACCTTGCATTTCCACAGAAACTGCCCTAAAGTTAAAGAGTACCCCAGGAAGAAAAGAAGGGAGGAGATGATGGGTAGAGAGGAAAGAAGGAAGATGTCATTGCTGATTCTGATTCACGCCATATGGAACATATATTAATCAGGTCTGACAGAGGAAGCCAACAAGTGTGAGTGTGACTAGAATCCAGCAGTTACAAAGGCTTATTAGGTAGATTAAAGGCTGAATATAGTTCTCTTTCAAAAGTGAACACTATGTCCACAAGTATTTGGAGTAGTGTTCACCATCTCTCTAGCTCAAAGCAGACTCGATTAAATAATAATGGAAGGGCTTCAGCAGAAAAGATTTAAAACCTCTGTCCAGAATAACCTAGAACTCAGAAGCCAGAGCCACAGAAATAGATGAGAGCATTCACACTCCTGGTGACAGAACGGGGAAGTGAGCATGTCTGCTCTAGATCCTGGGTGTGTATTCCCACTACCAAGCAATATCTTACAGGAAAACTACCTCTCTTCTATCATTTTATGGACATCTGTCTGTATCTGCCTAAAACACACTCTGGGGTGACTCCTACTGCAGGGACTTAGGCATTAGAAAGACAATATTGAGCAGCATTAAGACAAAAGCTCTAGCCGTGTTTGAATGATCAATATGGCTCATTTCTCTGAACTGCTACAGTCTGATGATTGTCTGCAAAGCATAAAGAAAGTTCTAAAAATGGTACCAGTGTCACTTTTATTTCTTGAGAGGTGGTAACCAAAAACCCCAGCATGCCCCAAACCAGCAGAAGCCGAGCCTTCCTTCCCTAAATGTTATGTAATGATGGTTGTCAATTTACACAAAAAACATCTTTTGGGGCTGATACTTCTCTCATAGTAATTTTATGTCATTCAAGGTCCACTAACAACGGTTGATTTTACACCAGAGTGCCAAAGAGGTACATTAGCTCCTTCAAGCTATCCAGAGCTTGGCTCATTTGGCACTTCTGTGCTGCTGACACACACAGAACTTTAACAGATGGTCTTACAATACTGGCAGTTGTTCTGTACTGTGCTGGCGGTAAGGGGAAATACTCTACACAAATTGTCCGCAATTCTGGAAAATAAATGAAGTACAAATCCATATTAACCTCAAAAGCCAAACTATAAAAAGTCAGATTAGTCATTTAACGATGTATGTGCTCTGGGTTAAATGCTCAGCTGCTACAAAATCATAGTATTTCCCTGCAGCCAGGAGAAGTATGTTTTGTTTCAGCTTCTGTCAGGAATACCCATAAAGATTGAATAATTACAAAGGTATTGAAGTATACTAAAAATAAGCCTTGAGACCCTTCCTCATGTGATCAGCCCTGACTATCAGTGGAAGAACCTCCATAAACTGGATTTTTTGACATAAGCATGAAGCAACAGGGTGCAACTTAAGTTAACTGAATCTCTCTCTTCTCCTGTGCCAAACAGTATTCAAGAAAAAACACATCAGCTTCTGTGAAAATGTTGAAATCAACAGCGATGACCAAGTAAACAGCAATTTTACATTTTTCCTCACCCATTTAAAAAGTGATTATGTATCACAAGCTGAATTTGACAGTCACTAATTTGCAGTGGAACTTTCACTGTACATAAAAGACCAAAATTGCTCCTCTTTGTTTCTGTGTGGCTTTTCTACTTTATTGTGCCAAACTATCAGATGTAGCAAGTGGGTAAACTAGTAAACCATTTATGCAGAATAGTGCTTTTCTAATGTAAGCACAATGATTTCCTTCATCGGTATAAAATCTCCATGAAATGTATATTCAAATATATATTTGACAGTCTCATAGTGCAATTTCAGAACAGAATTTTTGAAAATCACAAATACTTTAGTACAGTGCTCATGTCTTGTATTTCCTTTAAATGAAACATAGATCAAAAGATACTTCAAACTGAGATTTCAGAGGCTTGGTCTTTCAGTTCCCATCAATTTCAATATATTTAGTTAAATAATATGCCAGTCACCTTGCATCTTATTTTCACAATGTTAGTTAAGTTGAAATACAGTTCATGTAAGTAGCTTCAAAGTCCTAGGAGGAAAATAGAACCTTACCAGCATTATAATAAAATAGTCTTACAATAGAATAGGTACATTCCAGTCTTCTTCTGACTGAATCAAAGCTGTAAAATTTTTCAAAAATTTTATTTTATCCACTACGTTTGGTTAAAAACATGGTTGCTGGAACTGACTGATATTATACATATGTGACTTCGACACCAGTGAATAGATCTTTATCCACTTTAGTTCTAATTTTATACTGAAAGATCAAACACCTCCCAAGTTTGAAGCTGTTAAAAGAGTTATTAAAACAACTAAATTTTCAATAGTTTTCATGTTTTCTTTTCCTCCCTGGGGACTTTTGCCAGACTAAGATGATGCAACATACTTCCAGAAAGTATTTATACAAGGGAAAGATAATGCATGTCTGAAAGCATAAATTATTTCTCCTCATGAAAATGAAAAAAAAATCAAAAGAAATGTTAAACAGACACAGTCAAAATGTAGCAGCATCAATCCCTCTTCCCAGGTATAAACTTTCTGTCAAACACCTCAGTCTATGATCCTCAACCTGGCACTTTGCTGTGAAATTCCCAGAAAAGCAGAGGAGTTGGTAGATGCATTTTAGTTACAATAACACAGGCACATCCTATCCTAGGTAGGGGTCCTCCCTTACAGATGTAGAATATGAGATAACATGACAAAACTTCATTACCGTCCTTCCCAGTTCCTGAGACCCTTCCCAGCTTCTGTAACAAGTGGTCATGACTCTCCCCACCCTTCAGCCCATCCTCTGCAGAGTGCACCACAGGCACACAATGAACATTTCTTGCTCTCAGAATGTACACTAATTCTCCTGGCAAGAAGGGCATAAACCAAAACTAGTCTCTTGGGGAAATAAAAGGCAAAGGAAAAGGGATAAGGAGTACAGGACTTATTTTATCCATTCTAGCAATATCCAGCACGTCACCTTTAAGGGAAGGTTCAAGTAGTCTCTGCCTAAACAATAACAGAATCATCTGCCTGCAGCTGGAAGCAAAGGTCTTTCTTAATGATTTCACAGAATCATGGATTCACAGAATGGCATAAGTGGTATTGGGAAACACCTTAAAAATCCCACTGCCATACACAGGGACACCTTTCACTAGACCAAGTAGCTCAGAGCTCCATCCAACCTGTCCTTGAACACTACCAGGGGTGGGGCAGCCATGACTTCCCTGGGCAACTTGTTCCAGTGCCTCAGCACCCTCACAGTAAAGAATTCTTCCCTAATATCTAATCTAAACATACTCTTTCAGTTTCAAACCACTCCCCCTTTTCCTGTCACTACATGCTCCTGTAAATAGTCTCTCTCCATATTTCTTGTAGGCTCCCTTCAGGTACTGGAAGGCTGCAATTAAGTCACCTCTAAGCCTTCTCTTTTTCAGGCTGAACAATCCCAATTCTCTCAGCCTTTCCACATAAGATAAGTGCTCCATCCCTCTAATCAACTTGGCGACCCTGCTCTGGACCTGCTCCAACAGGTCCCTCTCCTTCCTGTGCTTGAATGCTACATTTGGTACAACAGTAGAGATTCAGTAAATTTAGAACTCTGAAAGAGGAATAAAATCACAAGTGCAGCATTTTCACAAAGAGATTGTATCTGTTACTTTGTGCTGCAGTTCATGTCCCAAGCTGGGCACTACTCAATTTTGATGCAACAAAATCCTATGGGATCACAACACAGTTTGTCTGATTTATCTCTGAAATACTATCTCCTAAAATCTTTCTCCTTAAATACCTTTATAGTTTCAGTAGGCACTCCAGGATCTGGAACTTTATCCAAGTAAGTAGTCAAGTCTTGATCCACATGTTCAAACACTAATGTTAACTTGGTCTCTCTGTCTGTTCGTGACACGGTGCACACATCAAACAATCTGAGAAGAGGAAAAGAACAGAAGAGGTAAGTATACAGGAACCAGTACAGATGTACATTGCATCTCAAGCATGTCTATTTATTCTTACAGTATACAGAATGGAAAAGAGCCTTCCAAAGGCAGACCAATGAGCTCTTGATTCATTACGTAACAGCTGACATATCATTACCATCTCAGTCTCTCATTTGTGAATTCTGAAATAGGATTAATTATTAAGAACTCATCGGCTGTTAAATGTAAAATAATTACATGAAAATAATTTATTTTTTTGACACAGCAACCTGAGTTACTACAGAAAATTACGTGACATTTATACACATTCTAGGCTCCAGTATTTATAATCATTAAAAAAAAAAAGCTGGAAATATTTTTGAAAGATACATAACAGTGTTTGCATGCACCTTCAGTTTCTTTCCACAGAATTCCCACGTATACCATTACATAGCTTTATAATTAGATCTCCTTCAGCAGAAACGTAATTTTTTCACTGATCCCTCTTGCAAATTCCTGGACACAAGGAATACCTCCAGAATCAGCATACTGTTTGGAAAAAAGCTTTGTGCACAAGATGTCACTACTTTCATCACTTTTGGTCATTCTTTTACTGCAACTTCTTTATCATTTCACCTTGTTGCACAACACTGAAGTAATTGACAAAGCTCTTCATAATACCACACTCCTATCTGATAACTTTCTATTGTTTTCTTTTTTTTAAGTAGGATTTCTCTCATCCACTCCATCTACCATGCCAGCTTTAACCACTGTTTTACCTTTTTCAAAAACATCTGCCCATCCTTCTGTGCTTCACACCTATATTCATACCAGTGATTTTCACTATCCTTCTTCAAGTCCCACTTCTACAAAATCCTAATTGGAAACCATCTAAACAGCAAGAAGGACATTTCTTCCCTGCTCATATACTTTACTAATGTGCTTATTCATTTATATTACGAGACCAGAGGTGAGGCAGAAAAATGAATCAATACTTTTACTAGGTGACAGTATATTTAAAAAACGAATGAAGTTACTGAGAAAAAGGTCTAGACAGTTAAACTGAAGAGTCTCTCACTGACAACAAACCAAACTAGTGCTGATACTATGGCTTAGTTTTTCCAACATCATATCAGTGAAGCTGGTGTGTTACTTTTATCTTTCATACTCTTCCTCAGAATTACTTTATTAAAATTAAGAAGTGCAAGACTTCTGGTAATGTTATCAAGTAATATTTTTGTTGTTTGTTCAAGAACTAAAGGCTTTATATGCAGGATTTGAAGACAACTGGTCACACACAAAGCTTTGGGAGTCCCTTCTTTTCCCAGAGGACATCTGACAAACAGACAAGGACAAGATGTACGTGAGATCTTGCACTGAGGTTTTACTTCTTACCTTAAATCTCAAAGTATTTCACAAGAGAAGGAAACACTAGAATTGGCATAACCACTTGGGAAGAATGTAATTTGGATTTAAGAGAGAAGTATTTTTCACTTGACTTATAGCATAGTAAGGCTGTGCTCTCATTTGACAGAATTTCCTAAATAATCATTGGTCTGACACTGGAAAAATGTTTATTAGCTACCATATTTTGAAAATGTATACATGCACACTCATTTTAGGTTAAGGAAGCTTTTCAGAGAGTAATAAATTAGGAACCAGAGTTCTAGAATATGATAATAAGACTGTCACCCTACACCTACCTGAAGACTAATCTGTACCTTAGCTGTAATCATAATCTGAATAAACAAACATTAATTATGATGGTAACACAGTGACTGTAAGAGAAAATGTGTTGGCACATTTCTCGTAATGACAGATAACATTCTCTAAGATTCCCTCAATGGGGTGTACATGTCCTGCACATGGTGAATAAGTTTTGTGAAAAGTCACAAACCTTCCTGAAAAGTGAAATTTACTGGTATTTGGCTGGAGGTTAATAATCTGCAATATATTTATATAAATCAACGTGGAATGTAGCCGGACTGCCTATAATCCCAACACATGCAAATAGAGAGGAGCCAGACAGGTCTCAACATCTGAACATAAACACTGGAAAATATTTCCAACTGTATGATTCCTTTGTGTTGACCTACATTCACCTAAAATGTTCTAGAACACCCCTTTTGCCAGGTATTTAACACACTGGCAAAAAACCCCATATTTTCAACTATGACAAAGTTATAATTAAAGAAAAAAAGGAAAAAATATTTCACTGTATTAAACTTAGAAGCAACATGTAATTTCCAACTCACTGAGGAGGAAAATGTTGACTCTGTTAATTCTCCTGTATATGGGTTATTTTGATTCTGGCATTTTCTGGCACAGCAAAATAAGGAACTCAGAGAAACACAATTCTGGTTACCTTGTACTGAGTAATAATATTATCACCAAGTATTAATATTATCTTTCCTTTCTGTATACTCTTTATGTGAAACTCTAAATGCTTTACTGTTAATCATAGAAGCTTCAGATTCTGCACTAGGCTGGGTACAAGTACATTATGTTTACCCACAGAAAATATAGCTGCTATCTTAGAAAGATAATAATTTAAATCATAGGTTATATTAATCCATGATACTACAAAAAACCAACATATGGCATTGCTCCTGCTAATCAATCTTGAAATTGATTGAGAAAGACACAGCCTCTTTATTTAGTAGTTTCCACAGGGATAAAACTACTTTTTATAAATTATACTCTCTTACATTCACTGTGAGAATATCACCCATAAAATTGTCTTTGTTAATTAAGAACATCTCTTCTGCCTACATTGCACATCTCTGAAGCCATTTCCTCATGATTTTCTGTATGTGACGCATTAACATTGCACGTGACTGCCTCTCTGGAATAGGCAACAGCAAAAGGCCTTTTATTTAAAGAGTTACTGTGTGGACACTGTCCTAAGTGAAGTAAATGTACCTCAATACAGGATTTCCATACTGAATACTCTGTAAACACAAGCCCTGCCCTTCTATTGTACTTAAAAAAGAAATGTTTGAATTATTTGATTAAAGTAAGATCCGCTATGGGAAATCCTGCAAGCATTTAACAAGATGTTTGGCTGGGAGTCATACACTGCCCAACGTGTCCATCCGAACTGGAACACTGTTGAAGAGATGCTAACAGAGAACCTGGGTTTTAATGCACACATTTTTTCAAGTTAATTGTACTAAAGCAGGAGCTTATCAGCTAAAAATCTCTGTCTCTGTTTTATTTTATGCGTTTAGTGCCTATTGGATCTTCCTATAATCCAGCAGAATACCCACCTTCCTACAAAAATACTTTGGCAATTTTGTATGCAGAAAACCAGATGATGCTCCTTGAAGTCCCCATAGCTTCTTACAACACAAAATCTGACAAATGCAACCTCAGTTCACTTCCATTTTATAATACAAGTACCTAATGCTTTTAAAGGAAAGACAGTTATTACTTTGAAAACTACTGCACCTACTGAGTGGTAGATTGTAACTGATCCCAGAAAGTCCCTAAATGTTACAAGATTTGCTTTTTGCTTTTTGAGATGATCTGAGAATTGCTATGAAGTTTCCCCCTTTGAAGTAGCATAAACATTTTTTCCAGAGCAAACTGAGATAACAGTGATGGAGATCAGCCCAAGACATCTGCATGAAATACCAAAAGACAGATCTGACTGTAAGACCTGAAAAAAATGTAGGACATAATTTCTCTTGGCTATTGTCAAACAGATGAGTGGGTACATTTGGAAAATTAACTGGATCATAGTCAAAAGAAGACCAAGAATTAGATACTTGCTGCCAATGTGTCCGAGGACTTACTGTTATTTTTCTGCAGTAGGACTAAGCCAACATGAACACATAGGTATCCCTGTATGGTCACTCACAGCACTGAACAAAAACAGTCCTTGCTTCCTAAAGATTTCTAATAACATGGATTTACTTTAATTTTCTTTGGAACAGTATCATCCTCAAAAGAGTTAGTTCCTAGCTTATGCAAAGCAGAGGGAGAGAATTTGAGCCTTTGATTTATGTGTAGGAGAAATGCTTTAGAAGACTGTGGTTACGTAGACAGTGGCATAATAATATGCTACAGTTTTAAGATTTCACAAGTCTGAGCAAATACACAGATGAAAAGAGTTTGGTGGCCTCAACCTAACTCTGAAAGGTATTTATCTGCATGACAGAAAACCAGCACAGAACTTGTGTCTTGACAGTGTTTATGTAAACACCACAAGACTGGGATACCAAGACTATCACAGGCCATGACTGAGGTTTATTGACAAATAAGAGGAGGAGGACCTGAGCAACTTCTGCTTTTATTGCCTTTGGCTCAGGTTAATCCTGGAAGTTCATAAGCACAGAAAATTTCTGCCTCTCATACCAAGAAGTATTGAAGAACGACAGTTGGTTGTCCTTTTAGTCCAAATTTCAGCAGCAGCCTCAGACTCCTGTGTTCTCAAGAAGTCACTCAGCAGCAAGCCCTTTGTACACCCCAACTTTATAAACTAGGTACTCCAGGAAAAAAAACAGTTTTATCCCTACTTTTAATATTCACTACCTTTTCCTTTCTTGATATTGATGCAAAAAAAGACTGCTGACAAAAACTAGTCTCTACTTGGAATCACAAATACCCGAAGTATTGGAACAAAAGGGTCATCTTTCAGATGAAAAAGACAATAGCTGGGCAACTGGAGTGGAACATGTGCATTAGGAGAACAAAGTCCCACGCAGCAAAACAGGAAAAAGAGTTTCCCACTCTGAAAGGTATGACAGAGTTCTTTCCCTCTGTTCAGGACATACTGCTTCGTCTCATTTTAATCAGCAATCACCCACTTCTCCAGGCCTCTGAAAGCTGGTATTTCAGATGTAGAGTTTTCTTGCTCAAAGGAGTTTTAGTAAAACACTTTTAGATGGGAAAAAAGTGCACATGCAGAGGAAGAGGCCACTAAATTCCAAGTATTTAAATGGTATTTTTCCTGGTATAACATCTGTAGAACCATATAGTAATGCAAGACCTAAGTTCCATTTTCAGAGGCACATGGGGTCTTCAAGAGCTTCACAATGTACTTGTAACTCCAGCTGCAGCAGCCCCAAGCATCAGTGCTTAAGGTATGGCACCAGAGCAGACTGCAACATAACGAAGACTCTGACTGCACCAAGAGAACCACCTCGTTACTGGAAACCCACACCACGAGGGCAGAGCACTGCCTGCAGCACAGCCAGCAAGCCCAGAGTCAGCTCCATCCTGCAACAAGTCAGATGCCCAGAGCCAAACTTGATTAAATAATCTTGGGTTTGTCTACAGTGTTCACGGCAACTTTATGTCTTAAATCCTTTTTCTCTTCTTTCTACTGGGTTCTTGGAGTTTGTGAACATTTCTCCTGCTTTGCTACCCTTTCAGGGAAGAGTAGTAGGATCACCTTTTGTCTCCAGGAGAAATCTCTTTCACGCAAACAGTAGTAAAGGCAGAACTTAACATCTGGTAAAATCAATTAATTTATCTAGGACAAGTAGATGTTCTGTAGACAGATGTTTTCAACTCTGAAGTCACTCATTCATTATCTGCTGTGCACAGAGCAGAAAGAGCCACTGCAGAGAAGCAACTGTATAATGAAAGAAAGGCAGCAGAAAGTCCCCTTCTGGACACTCACTCCAGCAGAGCCCAGCCAACACTGTTGCTTACAGCCCACTCACTAGTGAGGTTTAGGGAAAGGAAGGGGGACATTAGGACGACAAGGCAACCGTTCATCTGCAAGCTGAGCTTTGTGCTGTAATTTTTTCCAGTCTCTCTCCCTTTCTGACTTGGAAAAATTATTTAAAATGCTTAGCTGTATAAAAGAGGTTTTTGTTCTTTAAGTGTGCGTGAGGAAGAGAGACAGAGAAAGTGACAGAGGGAAATAGATGCTCGTGAAAGAGAAGTAAATAGCACTGGCTAAAGTCCGACAGAGTGGGCTGACTGGGCAAGCGTTCAACGCTCAGTCCCGACTGCAGCTCTGACCTGCAACACCCCTGCTCTCCTGCTCTGGGCCCCACTCAAGCAATGACGAGCTCTGGTGCCAAACGGAATGGTTTTGTGATGCAGACAAATGTCTGCTCCAATGAAACCACCAAACCCAGTTTCCATTTTCAACAGAAACCAAGATTTGTGCCCAAAAGATGAAAAGGCTAAGGATGTTTTCTCAGTGTGCCACTCAAGCCACTAAAAGATGCAGTTGTTAAATGAGTTTTACTTCAAGGACAAATAGGCCTGACAAGATGTTCTCTGCACCTTTCTTTGTTTATAGCAGCACGATGTCTATTTCAGCCCTCACACCGACATTTCTCTTTCACCTTCTTTACAGAGGGAGAATATCTTTAAGAGACAAGGACCAGAAAAGGATCTTGTAAGATTCCGTAATTCAAACTATATCCTGCCTTGCAGAACTCCTCTTCATGACTTATCCTACAGTTCACCAGTGTTTAAAATGCTTAATTCCTCACCAGTCCATGAACAATCTCACTGCAACTGATTTTATCCAAACTGGCCACACACGGAGCCCTTGACAATATGGAGGGAAAACACCAGCTGGGTGGTGCCTGAACACACGCCTGTGTGCTGCCCTACCAAACACTCTGTCTGTCCCAGGGCAGGCCAGGGACACGCCAAGTCACCCCCGAATCAGAGAAATAACACGGCCTGTTATGAAGACAGTCGTTGACAGATTGTTTAGGATCAGCAATAGCTGTCTGACCTATTCATAGTGCTCTCATGTGATCCTTCAACAAGCAAATGTACACTGCCTTTCCAAGTCATGTACACTGCTGCTATACAGTGCTGTGAGCTTCCAGCAAGCTTCCGTAAGCTTCCAGTTCAGAGTACAAATTAAAGATGCTCCCATTCACTGGCAATGTGTTTGCATCTGTTGTTTTTGAGAATTTCTTTATAATACCTTCCTCAGGGAACAGCTGTATTCCTTTTTAGATTCCCTAATTTGTTCAACATGTAGGTAAAACTTATGCCTGAATATTGATTTTGTTTAATTCAAATGAAAGGAGCCCAGATGTTATTCTGAACTTCCAGCTGTACATGGTGTAAGATGAAATACAACAAAATCCAGTCTTTACTGTAGCTCACAAACTGCTTGTTACAGACTCCGCACTTCAGTTTATATTTTGAATTCATTCTTGTGACAGACCTACAGGATCTAAATCTAAGAAGAACATCTCTCTTCTAGGTTTAAGTGAAAACAAGTCATCTTCAAAATTGATACTTTACAACAGTATAAATTATCATTCTTCAGTGGTTTAAGAATCTAATCTATGTACACATGAGATTTAATCATGATGCAAGCATATCAAAGATAACAAAGGAAATAATAACCTTCACTCCACAAAAAAAATATTCATTGCAAAAAGTCAAATTCGAAGTACTGTTCTACACTCTGCACAATCTCATATAGTTTTTTAAAAGCTTGCAGTATCACAGCAGTTCCTGAGGTATTTAATTCAGCTTTTTAAAAATTGTATATAATTCCAATGCAAATTTGAGTACAAACTCTTGCTTCTTATACATTCATAGGAGAACCCAAGAATAACAAAGCAGCTACTGTATAAGGTGACAGAAGAGGTCCTCTGTTTTGATGCTTAACATCAACCCAGCGGCTGCTGTTGCTGAAAGACCTCCAGGTTACTCCACGGCCACAATTATTCTGGATGATGGTGGATGCACTGAAAATTTATGCACTGCCTGAGCCCTAATTAACCACCCAGTGTAGGCTAAGCCCTCAGGAATACAAGCAACCTGAAAAGAAGCAGCCTGACTGAGAGTAATTCTGTAGGGCCTAGCTGTCAGACACTGAAAAAGCAAGCTAAGGGGCCTTGCTAAGGGCTGCCAATACACCTGAGCAATCACGATGTTGCTACCACTTCCCAGGATGGACCAGTAGTGGTACCACTTGAAAGGAGCCCAAAGCCATGATGTGATGGTGAAGAGCAGGGCAGACAGAGCAATAGATGCAAAATATTGTGCTGTGGTTCTGTTACTGGCATCAAATATTGTTGTAATTATCTGTGAGACTCTGACACATTAAAGCTTTGTAAGAAAATACATTTCTATTTTTCATAGGTAGAGCTGCGACCAAACAGTTTGTCTATCTCAAAGAAGGATCAAGAGATGACTTTTAGAAGGGGAAAACTTCCACAATTTAACAACACCATGAATTCTATTGCTAAAGCAAAAAAGCACAAACAGAAGAAAAAAAAAGCCTTAAGAAAAACAAAAGGCTAAATTGGCTAAAGTTGGCAATAATATACATGCACAACACAAGTAAACTGCATATATGTTAGTAAAAAGAGATGTTAATAAGAAAATAAAATTAATTTTTTTAAATTATTTGGATTGTGTTGCTCTAATGTATTCAGGGAATACTATTACTGAGGGATTCTACAGACCTTTTAATGTAACATGCTATATATCCATGTATTAAACAGAATGCAATTAGGAGACAAAGGAGTAAACCACAGTAAAACAGTGCATGGTTCACTCTCATGCCCATTTGCTTATATTTGGGTTTATCATTATGTATCATTTCTTAAATAAAAAGTTATTGTCTCTCTAAGTGACATTATAAAAAGGAAATCCTTGGTAAGAGAATAAAACCGACATCACTGGGAAATATGGTGCAAACTTCCACCAATCTGTTTATTGCTATGACAGCATGGTCAGTTGACATGACAACACAAGCTTTGAGTAGTATTGTATTACATTTTTTTAGACCCGTCAGTTGAAGAATGCATTTTCGAAGCCAGAGTACCAGTGTGCAGAGTAAACCTGTCATAGATCTCGACCTTGCATGATCCACCAGCCCTGAGCTACTAAAGAACTTATGCTGCACTTAACCTGCAGCATGCACAACACCTGGGTGATCTTTAAGTATACACATCACCTAAAGCTTCATCTGCCTTATCTGCTGGGTATCTTTCCTTTTCTTATACTCAGCCAGTCATCACCTGGACAGAGCAATGCAAACCCCTGTCTGCCATTTCAACCTCTATTTGACTTTTAGCCATGCAGTGAGAACTCTACAACTTGGGGCCCAATGTGCATGGTCCCCTTTTGCACTTAAGCATCCTTATTTGTACCACAATCTCTGCTCCCTAACTTTTTAGTTACCCTTAAGTACTCAATTAGTGAATATGGGCATTCGTCTCTGAGAACATCGTCATGATGTATTCTAAGGAATTCATCACAGCATTTGTTTGTCCTTAAATTTTGAAATTTAACAAACTGTGAATTGTTGTTTTCCCAGTCTTAACCTGGGGGACTAGAAAACAGCAACACATGTGAATAGTTATTGTTATCTTAAAAATGGAAACAGCAACTTGACACCAGATATTGAAACTGCATGAAAACAAGTTTTAAAAAATGCTTACATCTATTTAAAGAACCTGTTTATGGATTCACTAGAACTGCTCAAAATTTCCTGAGAATGGAGCAGACATATCTGCCCACTTTCAAGACAAGCGGTTAGATGGCGAATGCAGTTACCACATTGAGGATTAAGTCAAGTGAAATTAAGTCAAGTGAAAATCCAAAAGCTGTCTTACACTTTGTGTGCTGCTTTCCACAAATTTGTTCTGCATGAGGCTGTATCACATAAAAACAGAAATGCAGTTCACAGTGCTTTTTGTATACACCTGGTAAGGAGAGTGACTACAGTGCCATGATGCCAGCAGCACCATGAACTTCAGACAAAGGGAATTACTCATTCACTTCAGCAAAACCTGGAAGGGAGCACAGTGAACTCAAGCAACCTTCCAGTGGCACTGTACTGTGTCCTGTCACCACTACTTCACATGCTGCTAATAACATCCCATCTGCCCGAAAGTAAACAGGACTCAGCTGATTTCCAAAAATCAAAATACAAAGGCAATTGCTCACATGGGTAAGAAAAAGAAACAGGATCTGGCCAGGTTTTGTGAGGAAGCCAGATCTGCACACATCAACACTGCCCTCCTCTTTTTAAGTTGCAGATGTAACAGAAAAACTGAGTGGCAGAGTAACAGATAACCTTATGACAAAAAGTGAAGTGTGAAAGCATATTTATTCTAAAACTAAAGTATCAAAACTATGGGACTACAAAGTACCTCGATTCAGCAGAAGGCAGATTTAAGGCTTGTAAGAAAACTATCATTGAACATAGCAGTCTTTGGCTAGCCATCATCAGACAGGTTAAACACCATCCACCTACACCACAGCCCTGCACAGCCTGTGAAGCATCAGGTTCTCCTCTCAGCTTCCATGGAAGAGATACAACTCCTGCGATGGAGCTACTCAGCGACTGGTGGTTAGTTTGAATGGGTCATGTAGGTCTTCATTTATTCAGGAGAAAGAAGTAAGTTGACTGAATCACTCTGGGGAGAGTACTGTCT
>JAYDZK010000113.1:23863782-23878642 GCA_034509185.1 Euphonia xanthogaster
CAAGTTAAATGGAGTAACATCTTGACATTTTCATGGTTTTCCTTTTCCACATATACCCACATGTGTAATATGCACATCCAAACAGCTTAATAGAGTAATTATTTACTTTACTACTACTATATTGTTTTAGTAGATCCATAATAAACAAAAGTGTTTTCAAGCCTGTTATGCCAAATTATAAAACAGACACTTCACATAAAAAATCATGGATAAGAATCTTTTAGCGGTATTGATTGACTGATTTTAATTTTGAAAGCTATTACTGAGCAGTGTGGGCTGACATGTTTTGAGTTTATGGAAAAACAGAAATTCCCCCAAAATTATTCCAAGAGATAAAGGTATAGCACCGCTGCTTTACAAAAACTCGGGTCTTGGACAATTCAGACTGGAATGTAAGTTAGACACCAGAGTATTCCAACTATTTGCAATTGTACAATTGTGCAATTTGCCCAAAATTAAATTGAGGCAATGAAACTATGTGCAGCATCAAAACTTTTTCAATAATGACATAATAAACCCACTTAGTGGCAAATCCTATATGAGATCAGTATGGCAAAGGGAAGAGTAATGACAAAAAGAGAAACCACAACTGAGAAAGCTTTGAAAGGTGCCTTAAACTACTTGTAGACCGCATGAGCGGCCATCTCCAACACACATCATCAGTTACTTTTTCTCTTGTAAAGCATTAGCGATTTTTGACCAAAATGGCTTCTGCTGGAGCTTAAAATTGGGTGCAGGGTAAGCAGGCAATGCCCATCCATCCCAGCTACTATGAGCTTCCTTTAGCACTTTAATGCCAAACACAAAATAGAAGCAGACTGTCTGAAGCCAGTAAATTTCACAGAGACCCACACTCTCCTATTACAGAGTGCATAAATTTTGTCAGGTGCCTTGTACAAGTTCTTACCAACACTCCACATATGATAGACTTTGGTTAAAAAAAAATGTCCACTATAGTACTCATTTTGTCTTCCACCTAAAGTCTTGTAGTCCAAGTACCCTCTGATTTCTATACTACACCCAAAATAATTTCCTATTTGATTTTGCGACATCTGTTATTTACTGCACAAACTGTCTACTAGCACTTCCACTTTTCACCTTCAAACTTTACTGACTGCGATTATGATTCTCAATGAGATTGAGCAAGCTACAGTTGGGTGGCCACCCTACATTAGAATCATAAACTGGTTTGGGATGGAAGGGACCTTAAAGATCATCTACTTCCAATCCCCCTACCATGCACCCTTCAGTAGACCAGGTTGCTCAGCTCCATCCAGTCTGCCCTTGAACACATCCATGGATAGGGCACCCACCACTTTTCTGCTGTCACCTACCCTCACAGTAAAGAAATTCCTAATATCTAATCTTTCCTCCTATCTAATTCCTAATATCTAATCTAAACCCACTCTCTTTCAGTTTGAAGCCACTTCCTCTTGTTCTGTCACTACAAGCCCTTGCGAAAAGTTCCCCTCTTTCATCTTTGTAAGCTCCCTTCAGGTACTGGAGGGACCCAAGCAGATCATCCCAAAGCCTTCTTTTTTCTAGGCTGAACAAACACAAATCTCTCCGCCCCCTCTCACAGGAGAGGTGCTCCATCCTTCTAACCATCTCAGTGGCCCTGCTCTGGACTTGCTCCAACAGATCCATGTCCTTCCTGAGCTGGGGACCCCAAAGATGTACGCAGTGCTCCAGATGGGATCTCTCTCACCAGAACAGAGCAGAGGGGCAGAATCCCCTCCCTCGCCCTGATGACCACACTGCTTTGGATGCAGCCCAGGACACTTTTGACCTTCAGGGCTGTGAGTGCACATGGATGGTTCATGTCCAGTCTTTCATCTACCAGCACCCCTAGGTCCTTCTCCAAAGACGTGCCCTCAATCCCTTCATCCCCCAGCCTGTGTCGATACTGGAGGTTGCCCCGACCCAGGTGCAGCACCAGTAGCTGGTCTTGTTAAACCTCACGAGACTCTCATTGCCCCACTTAAGCTTGTACACCTGGGCTCCCTCTAAAGTCAAAATTAGCATTTCCAGAGAGCAATTCATTGTACTCCAGCATGGCCACCAAGGGTGAGTTGGATGAATTATTCTCCTAAAGCACATGCTCATTCTGCACTCACTATGGGGGAGACCCTAAATGACTAAGATGGAAAACACTTTTAATATTCAGATGAATTAAGTGTCTAATCACAATTATCTCACATCCCATCTCGTTATGCATGGCTATGTGTACCTTTTGTGAGTCCACCGTGATACACTGGAGCACAGCCATAAAAAGGGCGAAGAAAGTCTTTTGTCTCCCTTGAACATCTCCCATTCCTCCAGAGAGTTTAAGACTCCAATACCCCTAAACTACTGTATCTAGCATCCAGGAGGAGGATACAGATCAAAACAGCAGCCAGGATTTTGGTGACTGGAGAGAGTATGGATGTCAGGGAATGGTGTATGACCCAAGTGACAAAAACTGTGCTGCTGTAACTCTCTATTTAAGCACCCACCATTACAAATCTAAGACTTTTCATATCATTCCTCTTGACTGCTGAATTTTTGAATTACTTCTTGTTTCTTAATCTCTCTATTCTAAAGCCTATTGTTACTATGTCAAGTTTGGAAACCATCCCTTTTCCAAAAAATGTCAGACTTAATTATTATGGGCACTATGACTGCATGTCTTGACTATTAGAATTTCTTAAATCAGCTATTGAAAGTTACTTCAGGCTATGCAGAGAGTGATCTCTCTTTTTTGTACTCCAGGAAGAGCTACTTCATTGATTGTATCTCTAAGTTTTGTCTTTAAATCTTGTCTACTTGTCTTTAAACTTTTTTTACTATGAACAGTGGTTAAATTGTGCTTTATGATATTTTCATGAACTTAGTTTACTTTACAACTTCTTCTAGAATCACAGGTTCAATATCCTCTTGTTGATGTACAGGACAGCAAAAGATTATTTGCTTTTCACGACTTAAGCTTTGCTTCTGCAGAACAGTCTTGTTCACTCTCAACTTTGGGTTACTGGAAACCAAGCACTCTTTGAACTGTATTTTCTTACAGACATCACAATATCCTTTTGATTTGGGATATTACAATATACCTTAAATGTCTTAGAAAATTCCCTCATCACTGTAATTCACCTGTCTGTCATTTATCTATATCCACAAATACCTTTCATTTTAGTCAAATGGATTACCTGTCTCTTCTGTGCAAATGCTAACTGTTCTTGTTCTTGTACTGCCATGATCCTCAGTTCTAGTCTCACTGATGTACAAATATTTGCTTCTGAAATAACTGACATCTCTAAGCGATGTTTTAATCTGACCAAATAAAATTTAAAAGAAATAAAACCTTCTTGAGTTTTTAAGAATAGAGACAATACGAATAATAAGCAACAGAGAATTGAGAAATGCCAGGTAACGCTTTTTTTTTTTTTAAACTACGCTACAAACACAAAGGCAGTAGGATGAATGGGATTCTATGCAATGAGGAGATACAGGTGCTCAGTTCTGCAGAAGGATTAACTTGTCTGGGCTCTGCCTTAAATTTAATGAAACATATCATTCTAATTTTTAGACCATAGTCATTGATTCCAACCTGTCTGGATATGGGTATTACTGCTTTGATCAAAACTTGTTGCTCAGCATTTTATAAAAAGCAGAGATAAACAGTGAGGCAACAAATTGATTAAAGATGTCTGCGAGGAAACCACAAAGATCAGTGGGTAGGCCTATCTCCATTAACAATCTAGAAGGTTATCTAAGGATAAACAACACACTAATTAAAGTGCAGACGTTGCCTAATCTCTATGTCATAAAGTTCACAAATGCAAACTATGCTGATAGATAAAGTCGGCAAAACGAGATTCACTTTATAATCTACTTCCTAACACAGAGAAGGAATACAGGTCATTGACTTGCACTGTCCTGAAAGAACCTGGAAATCAGTAATAAAGGTTCTAGAGCTGTGTTAGTGAGTAACATTAGACATAAACTTCAATACAGTACAGCAGAGTCTCTAGCTGTAGTCAACTGTAGCTCTAGAAGCATTTGCACTAGAAGCATTTGCCCTTGAAGAAAGGACACGTACACTGCACTGAAATCACTGTATCTGTGATGCAACCTGGAGTTTGAGAGACAACGTTGTACAAGATGCTCAGGCGACAACACAGAAGCAGACATCAAGTATTTCAGAGAATGCATACTGAGTTAGAGAGGAATTATTTGTGGCGCAAAAAGGGAGTGTAATTAGGAGTGAAACAGAAATGCTAAATCTACTTCAGTGAAAAACCTAATGAATTGTTATACCCCAGTTTGGTGAACTCAATAGTTGAAGCATCTAAACTCTAAATGGTGAAGTCTCAAAGATGCATGCTTGATGGGACACCTCTGCACAGCCTGCCTCTACCAATGCATTGCTGTTCAACTTAACGTTAGGACTTTATGATCTGAACAACCAAAGCTATTTGAATCAGTGTAGCTCCTATAAGTCCCCAGTGGAAACTCAAGCCCTAAATTTGCAACTTGATTCTTGGATTAGCTGGAAGATGCATATGCAATTCTGCCATTAGCAGCATTAGGCTGATGACACAGACAAACAGCTAACTATGCATATTGCTTTTTGGAACATAATGCAAGAAGAAGCAGAAATCCTTCCTTCAGCTGTAATCCTCTAGTTAAAATATTGTATGATGATGCACTATCACAAAGTCAGGGCACTTAAAGATCAGAATTCTACTTTCTAGAGAACACCAGCTGACTACAATTTATTGAAGGTCTGTCACTTACTATGAGACATATTTATATTCTAGACAGCCACAAGAGTTTTTCTAGGAAAATTATGTGATCACCAGTGAGGGAAACTGAAAAGCAAAAATCATACAGAATACATAGTATTGTGAATCTTAAGTATCTAATTTGATATTTAATATGCAACATAAAAAACTACCCCAATATATTTATACGATATGGGAAGGGGTAGAAAATCAAAACACCACGAAAAAAAGCAGGAATCTTACTGAGACTTACTAAAAGGGGTTAAATTTTAACTTGTATATAATGTATCTATGAGAACCCCACCATATTTCTATTTACATGTTGGATTTTATTACAACTTTATTCAAAATACTGATGCTAGGCATGTTTTAAATATGTTGTAAATGTAAGACTTTCCTATTCTATGTATGTTTTTAGTATCATGGTGTTTTAAAAAAATATATGATTCTGTATTTCTGTGCATTAAATATTTCCAATTTTTTTTGTAGAAAAGAAATTCAATTCCTTGTCACAATGAGGGAAAGTTAAATGTGACATTCAATGGCTTCAAAGCCCTCCCTTTATATTGGGAAAGAGCAGAGTACGCAAGGTCCTCTAAGGTTGTTTCACTTCAGCAGTAGCTGTGTAGCCAAACGAGTCCTCCCCCAAACATCTAAGCACAGTCAGTACATTCCCAACTCCTACAGCCAAGTTAAAGTGAAAACGGTCTTAGTTCAGTAACGATTGAGGTGGTTTGCTCTAATCAAATTAAACCAGCCAAACGTTCTTTTCAAAGGTAACTGTCTACTCTGCAGCTGTATGCAAAATACCACATCAAATGTGGAAAAAAAAAAGTGATAGAATTCTATCCTTACAGTAGAGCCCTGGCTCCACAGATGAAGAGAAACAAAAGCACCAGTGCAGCTAGGAATTACGATCACAGAAAGCTCCCAGAAATATGCTAACTTAAGAAACAGTGAACAAAGTACTGAAATTTCCAGTTTATAATTAATTGATTTCAGGGAAAAGGGAGTTCTCTGGCATTGTTAAACAGCAATTTATCACACTGACCACACTTCAAATAGATATTAAAAGACTAGCCAAAGCTTCACATAAAAGAGAGGAAAAAAAAACATGCAGGCTTTTCCACTCTATTTCTCTGTTTCGATCAAAATATGTAATATTCTGCACTGACTAATGTTTCAAAAGTCTAAACTCAATAGGTTTCACTTAAACGCAGTATGACTCATTTACACTAGAACTGAGTTTTCAATCATTAAACACAGGAAACTCCTGTAAAGATGAACTCATGTCCGAGTTAGTTTTTATTTTCTTTTATGAAGAGAAGATCAGTCACCTGTTAATGATAATCCAGAGTAATAAGCAGTCAGTGTTGGTATGAACCACTTTAAAACAGTACAGAACTTTTTGCTAAGCTCATAGATTGTTTGCTAGGTATGCCATGGGAAACCCACCCAAGGACAACTCTACTAATACCAGGAAAAAGGCAAACCCTGTATTTAAGTATGAGAAAGATTCACCTCATCCTAAAAATTATGCAAGATACTTCAGAGAGTAGAAACCCATCTTCTTCTGAAACTCTAAAAGACATCTAAAGCATCATATGAAAGAGCTTCTTACTACTCATATAAAACAATTTTTATGCTGCCCAAAGAAAACACAACTGTGTTGTTAGAAACTTAAGGTCTGATTTTGAAGGGATTAATTAGGAGATTGTTTCCTTTTTTTTTTTTTTTTCCTAATGATGGGACAAATTTTCAAAGGTAAAGGGTAAATAAATAAATATAAAAATCAATACAATAATTTGGATGCAATGAGGTATTTTGAAAAGAGTTCAGAAATTAACAGTCACATTTCCATTCTTTGACAATCATCTCACCAAAAGCTTCCCGAACAGCCGTTTCCCAATTGGCAAATGTCAAAGGACATGATGGGAAAAAACACTCCTTGGAAAATTCTGAAGAGGTTTATTTATTAAATACAAATTCTTTAGAGTTTAAAGGTATACCTGTTAAATAATCATGCCTGCATATTTAGAAGTATTTTTCAGATTATAAGAAGATATGAAGAACAGGTATAAGTGGAGAAATCTTCTCTCTTTTAAAAGAAAAAACACAGCTTAGTTATATATGTATACGGGCACACACCTTCTGATAATTTGTTAGATCATTAAGAATCAACTTGTTCAGTAATACTGGAAAATAACTAGATTTCATACCAAGCAAACTAAATCCTCTATATACAGAAGTTTTGGACTGAGCTGCAACCTCTATCTTCTTTACTGTTCTGTAAAATTATTCTATTTCATAGAGTAATTTTAAAACTTCAGAATTAAATTACATCACCTAAGAATTATTAAAATGACAAATAATCACTCTTGATGCCAAACTCATGTTATTACTCTGTCAGGATAGTTATATTACTTATTCTGCATGATTCATTTTAACTTCTAATGGAAATATTCTCTAGAAATAAGGCTTTAATCTAATGCATGAATAAGAATCAGTATCTGTAATTTGTATTCTGATGTATATTGTCCCTGAACTCTATCCAGAAAGATGTTTTAAAATTCAGTGCTTTCTTAGCATCACAGCTATTTCAATTTGATAGTGCACTTAGATCTGTGCTGAGCTTCAAACAACAGCTTAAATCCCACCAAGCCCACCTGAGTGACTTAGTCAGTGCTTTGCTGAGTCACAGACTCCAGGTCCAGCCTGCTCTCTTTTAAACCCTGGGATAGCAAGCAACTTTTCTTCTCCCTCATCTGTTCCACACTTCAGCCAGAAGTGAGTACCATGAAGCAAACTGGAGAGGCCCAATGAATCTACCCCGGCCCTAGTCTGTAAGTGTGGATTCTCTTCTCTCCTGGCATCTAAACCTTTTCAAGGCTCAGTTTTGAATCCTAGACTCCATTCCCTAGAAGTCACTGCCTGCCATCAGCAATGGTTACGGTGAAAGAAGTTGGTTTTCCCTTCCAGGCAGGATCCAACAAGGCTAAATCTCTTCAAGAAGAGCACAGGCATAATCATCCACATATTTAAAGAACGAAGAGAGCACAGGACATAATCTAAAATGACTAACATTTACTCATACAAAGATTGGAAACATGGTTTTTGTAAAAAACTTAGATTTAGAATGAGATAAAATACTTTTTTAAATGGTCTTGTACTCATTCCAGAAACTGAACTTCCTAAGGCTCAGAAGTCCATTCCATACTCAACCCTTCCTTCCTGACATACTCTTATCTCGTCCTGTTTCTGCCAGATCATGTATTAAAACTAAATCATCACATCCATAACTAACAAATAATTCATATGATTGGCAAGAATATCCTTGTCTTTCCTGTACATGTTCATTCTGTGTACTGTAAGTTTGCAAGCAGATGATGACAGGCCAGCATTCATGTTCCCTCTCTGCCCAATGTCCTCTGACAACAAATTTCTCCAAGACCTATGTGCCCTGTTCAGCAGCAACCATATCATTCCCCTTTGCCACCCAGCCATCAGAGAAGCCAGTATTTCCAGTCCCTTCCTCCCCAAGACTTTTGCAGTGTCCCTCGCAGTGGCCACTCAGTAGAGGGATGATCTTCCTTGCCTTCTCACCAAAACTGCCTTCCAGCCTGGAAATGCCTTTCCCTCGCCAAGGCACTTCCTGTCGTCACATCTGCCTTGAAGAAGATCCTGTTTGTGTGAAACTAAAACTGACTCCGAAGCTCATTCAGTTTTTCCTTCCCATTACTCATCCACCATTTCTACCTCAGCTGACATTCATCTGCCACACAAATACTTGGCAAGTTTCAAATTCAGTTTCTTCTGCTCCACTCCATCCCTGCATCTTATTTTACTTTTTCTGTTTGCAAGACAATCTTTCTAACTAGCAATGCAAAGATCACTTTGTCTCTAGGGGCTTGCCAGATGTCATATTGAGTGATGCTACACAAAAATAAATTGTATCACACAATACAGTACACTGCTGATGTGCAAGAATGACCTCACAGACTAAAAGTTTAACATGAGCTTGGCAGAAAAAAGAAGGAAGGAAGCAGAATTCACTAGAGACAAACACCCCCTAAAATAGAAATGTTTCACTTGACAGGATGGAACATCTCAGTGATTTTGAGAAGATCATCCTTTCAACTTATTAACAGTACAGTAATAAAGCCAGAAGCCAACATCAGCATCACTAAAAATTAGAAAGAGAAATAAAATTAGCTATTGCCTTCTGAATTTTTTTCCCTCTGAATGCTTGCCCATAATTTCAGTTAAAAAAACAGAAAAAAACAAAATAAATACATGTTCAAATTGTCATGCAAAAGGTTAACTAGGTATTGATGATCTGCTACTGATATGTCCTGAATGCTCTACCAGGTTAGACAGGGAACTTCAAGGCACTTACAAAAACACCTTCTAAGTACAAGGAAATGTTAAGCCCCGAGCCATTCATACACTTCTGGGACCTCTGGGCAAGGTCAAGCAAGTGCTGGTCTTTATGTCAGCATGCGCAGGGATGGGGAGCGATGTGTGCGCCAGCTTCTCTCCCCAACACCCAGGTGGCCTTGCCAAGGCAATCAGCTAAGGGGCTCCACCAAGCACTCAAGTGCAAACCAAGAGACAGTATGGACCATGGGACTGCAAAAGCAGGGAAAAAGCAGCATGACATGACTGCTGTACTACAGACAGCAGTTTACAGTGCCATTTATAGTTCAATGGATAAAAAATAACATAAAAACTTGAACATGGCACAATTGTGCAAATAGTCACAATTACTGTGTTTTTCCCCCACTGATTTGTACACAAAAAGGAATGAGGTATAGATTCAGACTTCCAGCTAGGTGGATCATTCTGTTGAACCTAAGTCAATTAGCTGGGGCACATATTCTGCAAAGTATCAGGAAAGAGAGAATCAAGACTTTTATTTCTTACATGGTTGTGATCACTTTGAATGGCAAGATCTCTGACACCTACCTTTGAAATAGCAACCCAGACTAGACTATATTTTAACAGGTCATATTCAATATAATTTCAGCTATTTAAAAACTGAATAGTTATTAAACCATGAAAATACTGAAGAAGTTGTATTTATAAAAGAAAAGTTATGAGATAGGAAGCAAAAATATACAGCTTTGCATTTTTGTTCAATTTGCTTATGGTTTAATGCTATTAAAACTGTTAAATAGGAATATAAATATGATAGAAAACAAGCATGCCAAGAATTACAGTATTCTGTCTTGCATATCACCTTCCCAGAGTGCAAATTCACAATTTGATGATGACTAAGATACGGGGGAAATTATTCATCTGATTACCAGCAGGAGAGAGATAAAATGAATGCAAGATACAGCTGAATTTAGCATTATAATCACAAGAAGAATTTTTACATATATCTTGCAGCAGGGTTTTACACACAGGAA
Organism: Euphonia xanthogaster; assembly: GCA_034509185.1. Taxonomy (NCBI): domain Eukaryota; kingdom Metazoa; phylum Chordata; class Aves; order Passeriformes; family Fringillidae; genus Euphonia; species Euphonia xanthogaster. The sequence continues at coordinate 23,873,957 of JAYDZK010000113.1, forward strand.
TTTCCTGAATCGAATATGTCATTTATTCCTGGCAAAGCCTGATCTTTATCGACATATATTTCATTTTTCCCAACTAGAACAGCACTAAGCTATGTAACTGCTGGACCAACTTTTGCCAGATTTACCTACTGTATATATTAAAGTTTTATTCAAGCATTACATCTGAAAGGTGAGCTAGAGGAGCACCTTGATCATCCTACCAGCTACAAGGGACTTTTCCAAGCCCACGACACAGCTATTTTCAGATTGATTTACAGTAAGCTTTACTCTTGAAGATTCTATTTTTAACTCTGTTTTATGAAAATAAATAGAATAGAGTAAGGTGCCCTGTCAGAGAGGAGCTCTATAAAAAGGGTAAATGCGAAAAGGAAAGGATTTTAAGCACATAGCAATTATTTTAAGTGCCTTTTCCCCATGCCCTTTTACACACTATTCTTAACAGTCTTAAAAAATTTTAGATCAGTCCTCCTTACTTCCATTACAGTACAGAGATTTTCATTACCATCACTGTTCTGATGAAGATTATACTCCCCTTTGATGCTTTTCTTGCACTTGGAACGAAGGAACACAAAAAAACCCTCTCATAATTAGCAAGCAGTAGCATGGAAAAATATGATAAATATTATGTTTAAAATTGTTCTGGGCTATCTAGATCTCTCCCCCTTATGGAGAAAATTCTCTTCCAACCCTAATGCCAAGCACAGGAAACCGGTTTTGGCTCTAACTATTTCTCAGAGGAAGTGATTCTACAACTGTTAGGACAAACCTGGGCTGGAGGAGCACTGCTAGTCCTGAATCCTGGTTCTATCACCAGCAAAGCCATGGAGCTCTACCTATGCCTGCAAAGTACTGGGTCTTTCCTTACCAAACTTTTCTTCACATTTAGCTCCACTTCATGGCAACACAGAAGCCCTGGGCTGCTGAGATCCCTGCTGCACTCTCTGGAGAAATCCAGAGGTACCATTTGAGTTGAAAATGACACTCAGCCTAAGTTCATGTGGCCTGTGATCTCTGCTGTCAGCTGATGCCAGAGTACCACAGCAGACCACAGGGCCTGTGCAGCTCATCTGTACAAAGTCTGTCTAAATCCTGACTCACTGAATGGCTGCTGGTTTGCATTGAGCAACTCATGGATTACACATGCCACTACTCAAAGGTAACAGATGCAACACAGTATTTGCAGTTCCACCATAGTTCTCTCAGGCTAGCTGCTTGTAACATTCAGAAAAAAACTAGAGGTCCTCTCAAAATCAAAAATATTTGGTTTAAAATATTTGTGCTGTTATTGCAGTGCTGTGAAAACAATGTACATTTTAATCCAGTATACGGACAATGCATTTGGAATTGTTTTTATTTATTATCCTGGCCATGATATCAGTTTCCAGAATGCATGCCCAAACAATTAAAATATTTTGAGTATAATACGTTCAATAAGTAAGTACAGTTAGATCAGCTGCTTAAAATTGCAGAACTTCTTTTATAGTATTTCCTTTTCCGAGTATATTTACATAATACAAAAATAGATGTTTAATTTCAATAAATTGCAAACTCTTCTACCATATTTTGTAACTGAACCGGGCCATTTAAATGTTTTCAAATAATTTTTCCATTTGAAGGATATGATTCTGGTCTCTCCAGAGGGCTCCTTATCTGCCCTACAGGTTAAAAATATGGACAAAGGACGTGAGTAATAAAATGCGAGGAATAGCATTCCTCACATTTTAGAAGAGATAATGTTTGAAATTGCTTATCTTCTGCCTTTTTGTGGAAAAAGGTGTGCAACCAATGTCCCAGGCACCCTGATACATTACCAACCAGCCCCTCATGTCTGAAATGCTGCTTATGGCAAAAGGTACAGGCTTCACAACACCACTATGAGGACCTGAAACAAACTTTCCCAGATTTTAAAATTGAAATTACATTCTCATATTGCTGGATGAAATACTCACTGCTTTGCAGAGAATTAGTTTTCATTCAAGTTGTAAAAATATTTGAAGCTTCAATGTATTTATGCAATGCTCTGTTGAGATTCAACTACACTTAGATCAAGCAAAAGAATCCTGCAGTTGCATAGTCAGTTCATCAAATAGCTCTTTGGAAAACAAGAACTCAATTTCAATCATTCAGCTTCATTCGAGATTAGAAAGCTCTTAAAAAGATCTTTTACATCATATGGAAAGATGTTAATGGTAGAAAAATTCTTAAGTATTATGTTCAATTATTCCCAAACAAGATTTAGCTTTCAAATACATAAATGCCTAAACCTGGACAACTAAACCTTCATTTTCTCCCATAAATTGATGGGCTGCATTTCAAAGATTTTGACAACTCCCAATTATTCCTCTACTGCCAAGGAGGAACTTTGTGTGTGCTTCTCTAAACCAAGTCACTTGATTCAGTGATCAAACATAGGATGCCCACTTTCGAAGTATACTGACCAAGCCTCTGGCATTACTAGGTGCCAGCCAAGATAACGGTTATTAAGTGAATTGTGGATTTGCTTGATGAGCAATGGAAGTGTGAGCTGCGTGTGCAGCCTGTATGTGTCCCATTGCTCACTAAAGTGAGACCTATGACAGGCACTCCGTGATCAGCATTCCAGAAAACATACACTCAGCCTAGTCAGTTTTGACATAAAGGAGACTGTCACATTACACTGCCTTGAAATGAACAAAAGTGAATTCATCTCTAGAGATTGACTTTTGTAACTTAAATATTGTGCTTAATAAACACCCCCTGATCTCAGACCCTACAAAAAAGGATGATTACACGTGCAAGGCATTTTGAAATTCACCTGTGAGTTCAGAGTATCTATTTCTCTAAGACTGAAAGAGTCTTGGTGTCAGTGAAGTACAAAATGTTTTCCTTTTGCTGTGCAATATGCATGTAAGTAACACAAGGAATGGAAATACTCTTGCTAATATAGCACCGCCAGCAAGATGCTGACCAGTTTCAATGTGGGTATCTGCAAAGTGAAACTTACTTCTTGAAGTTCATAATTTTAATAAAAGATGCTCACAGGCTGCTGAAGGTTTCTAGCTACAGAAAAATGTAAGACGTTACAGCAGGGCTAGCTTTATCATTGAGAACACAGGCTCTTTATCCAGGATTTATAATCCTGACACAACAGAAAGGACATCCTGGGGCCACTGCCACCATTTTGTGAGCAAGGTCTGACACCTGTACTTTTGCCCTCTTGGTAGCACAATCAACAGCTCATGGTGAAAATTAGTACCAAACAGTACTCAACCCTAAGGCTGCTTGAAAAGCTTGAAGTCCTAAGCTGTTGCTTCTTTTTAACACCGTAATCTTTAGCTCTCTATAAAAGCACCTAAAAAGGCAGAATGCACATTCCACTACTGCTCTCATTCTTGCCACTTTTATAATGAACAGAACTGGTAAAAATCAGCTGCAGCTGGCAGTACTAACAGGTCAGACAAAACCAGGGAGAGGTTGGGGTTTTTTTCATTTTCTCTCATGCCTGAGGAAATAGTATATATATGGCTCCTTGCCCATCCATTCCAACACTTAAATCACACATCTATGCCTCTGGAGATGGGTGTTTGTGCGTGTGGGAGGCAATGCACAGGGATGAGGTGAGGTCTGGCAGGCAGCACCATGGCCTGCTGAAACCTCAAACCACACTTCATTCACGCAGTTTAGTGCTCACTTCAGCCACAAACCCAAACTAGTGTCCATTCCATTTATGTCCCCAAATCCTCGCTCACCCAATTAATGTACTATACCCAGGACCTCACTGATCAGGACAGGGGTCCCACTTCCTCACCTGACCACGTTGGGGTGTTCGAATGTCTCCAGGTGCCTCAAAACTGCCACCTCTCGGATAGTGGACAGCGGCATCCCCTCCTCGCTGGTCTGCACCCGTACCCGCTTCAGCGCAACAAAGCGACCTCCGTTCTTCAAGTCTCGGGCTTTGAACACCTTCCCGTAGGCTCCTTCCCCAATCTCAGCCACACATTCATACTGCTGGTCAGCCAGGTTTGTGCTGTCCTTATCCATGCCGGCACCAGTCCTCTTCCTCCTCTCCAAGTGCCCCGAGGTGGCTCTCAGTCTCACCTACTTTTCGAAAACCAGTACTTTGCTGGGATGCAGACAGGCCACGCACTCGGTACCAGAGAGGCAGTAGGAAGCTCTTGCCCTCCTGTTCTGCACTGGCCACAATGCGCCTCCACTTTTGGCCACCAAGAATTATCATACAGTCTTTGGGAGCATTGCCTGTGTAAAGCCAAACAAATCTGGAGGACAAACCAAGGAAAAAAGTGAGCTTAGTTTAGTTTACTTCATGACTTTGGATTATTCAAAAATCTGTTAAAATTAAGCTAATACAGATATGCAAAGCAAAATCATGGTGGAAAGGAAGATGCGAACCATGAGGGTGACATATGTATCAACGTCCCGGGGTGGCTGATACACTACAAAGTTATCACGGTCTGTGCAGAAGGGTAGGTAGGCATTCGGCTACAGAGCAACAGCATCCTGAGGGGTTTTACTGAGAATGGGCTAAAGACAATGACCCTGTGGCACATGAGTGATGGGGACTGCAGAGCTAGCTAGGCATGTGTGAGAGGAAGTGTTCCTCCAAGAACTTATGTCAGGATTTCAGGACTTAAACTTTTCTTAATTTAACACGGTAGAGTCCTGGATATGTATTTTGCTATATTACTG
>JAYDZK010000113.1:23882715-23895895 GCA_034509185.1 Euphonia xanthogaster
CCCTTTCCCTTTCCCTTTCCCTTTCCCTTTCCCTTTCCCTTTCCCTTTCCCTTTCCCTTTCCTTCCCCTTCCCCTTCCCTTTCCCCTTCCCCTTCCCCTTCCCCTTCACCTGATATTTAGGCAGCTGTAACAAGCTTGGTACAATCCCCTCCCCAAGCTCCAAAGGCATTTATTGTCTCACTTCACATGCAATAGGTTTCACTTTTGGGAGGGAGAAGTGAAGCCTTGGTTGCTGTCTCCTCCTGAAGATCTCTGGATCTTTAAATTCCCATCAGGCTCTGTTAACTCGGCTGTTCCCAAGGAGAGGCTGAGGGGCACCGGGTCCTTTGGCCAGATAAATATGCAGCCTCACATTCAGGACGAAGGTAGAAAAGATTTCTGCAGTACCCTGACATTTGCCTCTGTGCTCAAATGTGCTGGTTTATCATTCTTCTACTGAACAGTATTCAATGCAAGATCACCTTTTCATCACAGATTCTCCCAATATTTTTGGGGAGCATATGTAATTGTTCTATCTTTTAAAAGTGTTCTAGCTGCCTTTCTGTGTGGAGATGTCAGGAGAAATTGCCATGGTGTCAAACGGAATAAATTTACAACGGAAAAGTGTCACATAGTTAATGTGGCTTTATATGCTCCTCAGAGTTTTTTGAGGGACTTCTTAAAAAAATGATGTGACTATTTTTTTTCCTCCCCATCTGAAGTGGTTAAACGACTCTGTCTCCCAAAGAAATAAAGAAGCTATACAAATCTCTAAAATTACCTAAACCAATTTTCTCAATTTTCACAAGTTAAGTGATTTCAGGAAAAGATTTCCAAACATGATTAAATATAAATACCAGTTAAATATATGAAATTAAAAACAACTTGTTGTAGAGGCTGAAATTATTACCTGAATTGTCAGATTTCTTTGAAAATATAAATTTTACTACATTTGTTTTAAAGTTCAAAATCAAGGAGATGCTTCAAACAATATACATTTTAGAATAGTTATAAATCAGAAAAAGTACACTGTACATAATAGATATTTTCATAACAAGCTTTCAAAAGATTTAATCTTTTGTGTTTGTGAAAAAAACATGCTTCTTGTGACATTTCTGTTTTAGAAGAGGTAAATGTACATTTATTTTTTATCAAGAAAGGGAGTTTTTACATACAGAAATTAAGAAAACCCTTATTTCTTTTAAAATTGACAATATTTTAATTATTAGAAATTTACAGCTATTTTTTTAAATTAATGTTTTAAGAAGCTTATTAAATATTGTTACGAAATGAATTCTGACTACCATTTGTAGCTATTTCTAAACTTATGTAATTCTAAAGTATTTTTTGTTCCAGAAGTACAAAAATTTGGGAATGTGTATTGAAAGAGGAAGAAATTTCTTTCTGCATCACTGTTTTCTGATTTTACATCAAAATTTTCTTTGTGAAATTGTGTTTTTCAATGCTTTTCAATTTCAGTATTTTAAATTCCAATTTATTTTAAAATCACTATAATTTCAAAGAAATCAAGAAAGATGGAAAGAAAGATAGAATCCACTTATATTGAAATGAATTTAGAAAGGAAAATTTTAATGAATTATTTGAATTTTAATTAAATTTCAATCAAACTCCATTAAAATTAAAAAGAAATTATGCTATGTGCTGTACACAAATCATTTCCATAAAATGAGGTCTGTACTGTTTTGCTGGAAATAATGAATAAGCCAGTGGTGTGGAAATGGATAACAAGCAATTACCAGAATGAGTATAAAAGCAGTTGAATAAAAGAAGCTGGTAGTGGTGGGCAATACCAAGAATTGTGATGAATAGACCAGGACTTTCAGAAGGGATGAGACACAAAGTATTGTTTTGCTTTGTGCATTTTATCTGTATTTCTGGAACAGCTGAGGTTCTGCTGGGGATTCACAGTTTGATCTTATAAGAAGTGTTCTGCAAAACAACATGAAACTTTCTTTTCAAAGAACAGATTTTCATAAAGGGTTTGGAAAATAGTTTGCTTTTATTGGGGTGTTATTGTCGGGTTTTGTTTATTAACTTGCATCTTTATTCTCAGCTAAAATTGTTTTAACCCATTTTTCTAGGCATTTATCTTTAAGAAAACACCAGAAGTGATGAAAGACCAGTTATTGTTGAAGTAGAGATACATCAGTCAATTATTGTGAGTTTTACTATTTAGAATTTGTTTTAAAATGTTTGCATAAATTATGGCTTTTTTAGAAGTTCCATTTAGCAAACCAAAATAGGTTCTCTAAACAAAAAAGTAGTAACTATACTGCATAGAAAATTATTACTGAGAAAATATTTCAGACATCACATCTAATACCAAACTTGGAAATAATTATTCTCACCTATCATTAGCCTTGTTATAGCTGTGTGAAAATGAACTATAAATATATATTACATATTTTAAAGCTACTTTTAGTGAAGCATAGGCTTCACTAAAATGAGAAAGATTATATAACTGAACACTAAGAATTAATTCCAATGTCAAATATCAAAATATTTTTCATATGTAACTTCTTAGTTGAACACATAAAAATTCTAAGATATTTACTAACATGTTTACAGACAAATAAATAATTAACATTCACACAATGTTTTAACTAATTTAAGTGAGAGAAAGTACTGTCTAATCCCTGTAAACCATAGCAGCCATGGCATAATTGGCACTGATTAAGGCATCTAAGCCAATTACAGTATGATTGTTTAGTTTATTTTTCTTTCAATCAGAGCCTTTGTTTATAGCAGATAATTTTATGTTTTACAAATTGTATCTTTCTGTTTTTACAGTAATAAACTATACTGTGGGGCTATTGTTTGTTAGTACAAAGAACCATAACATAATGTCAGGGTTTAAGCATACACATATTTGCCCATATTTGTTTGTATATGCTTTAGTAATTACGGGTGGCAGAAATGGCCAAGAAAGTTGCCATGAGAAGAGCACGCCTACAACTAACACAAGCCTGTTTGCTCCAATAGTCTCTGTATATTCCTAGGAATGCACCAGAGAGAATCCAGCAGCTGTATTTTGCCACCCAGCTCTTAAGGCAAGAGCCAGTGAATTTCATTGACTGCCTTCAGAAAGTTGACTTTTGGGGATTATTGTGCAATGGATGATCAAGGGGAAAATGTATACCTACTGTGAAGAAAACAGATTGCTACCTGTATTTGCCTTGTTCCCTGAAGCTTTAGCTCAGAGCTGGGTCCCATCTTGGGCTCCACGCTGTGCAGCTTCATGCTGAAAGGCAGTCTGCACCAAACAGCTTGCATCCAGAGCCAGTGAAAGGGAAGGAGAGGGGAGGGAACACATTCAATGAAAATTACACTGCAGGACAGTAGTGAAAGAGTACAGCAAGAAGATGGATCTTCATCTGCAGGCCTGATCCTGTGATCTTGCACAGGGCTGGATACGGTATATATGCTGCAGACAGTGTCAGAGGTGGTGGGGTCCTGATGGTGTGCTTTATGCCACAGGGCTGGCAGCCAGGCTGTGCCACCATGGAAGCTGCTAGGGAATCTAAATCCCTAACAGGAGTGGCAGTGGGGAAATGAGCCAGCAGAATCTGTTGAGATGGGCACTGCCAGCTCATGCTGGGACCCTGCAGCATGAAGCACGAGGTGGAACTCCCAAGGAGTTGATGCCAACTCCCATCTGTGGTCTCTTGCTTGCACAAGCCTTTCTTTCAGCCCAGACCAGAAAGTGTATCTGTCTTGGCCTCAAGATCTAGATTTTTTTGAAAGGGGGCTCATTGGGGCAGAAATATCAGCCACCCTGAAGCTGGCAATAGCCAGCAATTGAGGGACATGGTGGAGAAGGGACCTGTGTTTGATTTACTTCCAAGTGTTTCCCCTAATTTGCAGTCACTGCTCATTGATGTTATATTCTACACTTCTTTATAGCAATCTTTGGCATGGATGAGGTTCTTCCCTCTTCCTTTTGGCTCTATTTGTTTTTAGTGACTTTTACATCTGCTCAGGTAAGTGTATTTACATCTGTGTCTATAAACTCATTGTATAGATGCATCTTTCTTTCTTCATGCCATTTGCAGAATGCTTACTCTTAATCTCTGTTCCCCATTCAGTGTAGAAAAGAAGCAGAGACAGAGTTTTTGCTGTGAAAAGTGATGTTGTCTGTGGAATCTTTCAAAGAATTTGAATTTGATTTGTATGCCACAATCCTAAACCTTTTGTGTCATTCACGTCTTAAAAAATGACTCAGAACATGACTTACTTTAGAATGTCGATATGATCAGGAAAGTTAGTCACAGAAAACAGGACTTTACTCAGCTGATCTGGTGCCAATAAGCTTAGTCTTATCTTTTGGTAACAGTGACTAAAACAAGGTTTTGTGTATTTTCCTCCTGTCAGCGTTTCATAGAAAGGGAGTAGACTTTGAATGCAGATAATGCATAGACCAGGTTCTTACGCATGTTCCAAGTGTGGGCTTCCTTCTGTCATGCAGAAAGAACCTACCTTACCCCAGAGCCCACATGGCGTTTATGTGGTGGATAGCCAATAAGCCTTTTTTGTATTGCGCTTGGGAATTAGGTAAACTTGATCTGGAAATTGCCAGTTCACCCAGAACCCCAGCATGCCATCTGTATTGTCCCATTATGGAGAGAAATGGCGTATTTGCTTCTGCTTAATGAAATATGTAGTAACATTATTTAAAAAAAAAAACAAAAAAAACCCAAACCTGGTGTATGAGAAAGGAACCTACCCAAAGTATGGTGCCACTGTAAATTAATTAATATTTAGCCAAAAAATCAAACAGAAATATGACCACATATGATCTCTGTGTCAGTCAGTAAATATAAATGTAATGAAAATTAAGTTGGAACTAGCATTTGACTGCAGAAGATACAAATAGCGTGGCACTGCCAGGAGCTGGTAAGACACTAATGTCTAACACTCTAAAGCAGCACTGTGTCCTATCAGTCAGGTGATGAAGAGGATAAGGAATGGCTGCCCCTCAGCAGCTGCAACAGGAAGGAGTGTTTTCTTTGGTAGAAATAACTGAGAGCTACATTGTATCATTGATTGATTTATGCTGGTCTACCACGGAATCACAGAATCATAGAACCTTTAGGGGGTGGAATGGACCTTAAAGATCATCTAGATCATCTAGTCCCAACCTCCCCTGGCATGGGCGGGGACACCTCCCACTAGACCAGGTTGTTCAAGGCCTCACTATCCAACCTATCAGATCTGTCTGTACGGATCTGTTGATCCATATCAGAAACAATTGGCTTAATTTACAGCACAGACCTATGTTAGGCATTAAGAAACACCTTTTAAAGACAAGTATATAGTTAAGTACAAGTATTCTAGTGTAGGATCAGCCAATCACAGGAGCTAAACATCTTTTGGGAATGATCTAATTCTGCTCCAAAGAACTGGGATGGACTAGGTCATTCTGAGATCATCTCCCATCTATCTCTAAGTGTTTCTGATAATGTACCATTCCTGGGTACAAACACAATAAGAGCATATAATTATCGAAGCTATAACAGAATAAGTTTTTTAATTTATATATTCTGGAAAACCACTGGGAATGTGGGGACCCTGCAGCTAATTGCTCTCCGGCATTGAATAGCAAGTGTTCAATGCTGTGCATTCTGTCTATGGTGTCACATCAGTGCACCCACTTCTATTTTTTCCAGTTACCTGGTAAATACATAGCAATGATTTCCAAAGGGGAAAACACAGTCTGCCTTACAGAATTCCATGGATTAAAAAGTGTGGTAAAAAAGAAGGCAAAACTTTAAGAACAATCAAAATTAGTAGTAATGACAAAAAATTATACCAGCCAGCACGATTTGCCCATATTGGGCATCCGCTGATGACACTTTTGTGTAAACTGCCATAAAATACAAACACAATGTTGTGAATATTGGTATATGATGCCAATATAATTACCTACCACATCATCTAAAATAGCCATGCACTTTACATTAGAAACTCTATTAAAGATATATTTTTCTACATTACATTGGTTACTCTGCCTAAAAAAATTACTGTATTATTTTTATTGCTATGAATTCCTTCTCAGCTCTTCAACCTATACAATGTTGAAAAATAATTCTCTTTTTGAGTAAAATAGAGGCTGTTGAGGATTATTCATATCACCATGGTGCCATAGGGTAGGAACTGATAGCTTCTGGTAAACAATGCCTTAATATTGTCCATAACAGAGACTTAGAAATACAGAGCCATTGGATCCAAATTGTAACTGTTATTGATTTTATTATGCTGAAAATTTGGTTAGACCTCAATATTTCTAGAGCAGGCACAAAATGCAATGCATGCTGAAGTAATGTAGATAATCATAGTGATATAGAAGTAATGTAGATAATCATAAAATGTTGCTGTCTACTGTTTTAAAAGAAAATTAGGCTTTGTAAATATGGGCAGCTGTGTTTTCAGGATAAAAGCACTTCTACTGGTATTCTCTAGAGTATGATGTGATCTCATTGCACATAGATTTACACACATAACTTCTATTAAAATCAATCAGCGTTACTACCATAAATCCTCTTGCTTGTCCACTGGAATACTGTATCCCTTAAGGCAGCAACTGAGTTTAATCTATTAAATGCAATATATATATTACATTTAATATATTAATATATTTAATCTAGTAAATTTAATATAATACTACAGAATGAAAAAACTTGGGAAACTAATGTTGAGCGTGTACTAACTCATTTTAGGAACATTCCAGATTCATAGATACATGAGCTTATTATCCACACATACCAGAAATCTTCTATCAAATATAATTATGCAGGAGATTATATACAATGGATGGCTGCCAATATTCCCTACTTGTATGACCACTATTATAGAATGGTCAGTTCTGAGTGTGTATTCTGGCCTTCATCAAGCTGCTTTAGAAAATTTTTTTTTTGTTTTCATGCCTGATGCAAACAATGTGCTGTGATTATTAAAAGCCAACATTGATGTCGGGATGTTGCATTTCTAATTTCTCAACAAACTTGGAAATAAGTACCAGATAATGGCAACAGCTAAATGAAAAAAGAAAAAGAAAAAAAAGAAAAAGAAAAAAAAAAGAAGAAAAATTAAAAAATAAGCAGTTCTTTTGGGTCAGAACAAAGATCTCTGTAGTGCAATCCCTGACAGTGGTTAATAACGTATGCTTAGGAGAACAGTATAAGCACAGTACTCTAAGTTCTGTACTCTACTGTTAACACTTTCAAGATAAAGGAAATTGTCTGATACCTAGAACTAGGGGTTAAACCCCCACAGTTGAACTTCCTGGCCTTGCCTCTGCTTTTAGCACATAAAGCTGAGCAAATAAGAAACAGTGTGTGCACCAGCCCAGCCATTGCTAACGTGAACACCCTATCCCTGTTTCACACTGTGAAGACTTTGAAGGTCCTCCACAAGAGAGCCCTGTCATTAGTCACTGTCATTATTTATGACAGGTAGGTAAAACCATTATTTACCTCTTCCTAGCTAAGACTATTCCAAACTTTAATGGAAAATTGCATCACCTTTCAAGCGTGGGTGTATATAGGTGTACATACATGTATACACACAGCTCAAATATTTTTCCCTGAACAAGATCTAACATTGCTGACAAAACCTCACCAGGTATTCAAAAGAGATGGCGTTAAAAGGCAAAATAATTACCTGATAATTAAGCTCCATAATTGCATTTTTTGTGATAATGTAGATATATCAAAATCAGAATTAATAAATGACAAAGTTATGAACAAAATTGCACTGAATACTTGGACTTCTATGCTGAGAGACCGAGAGCTGCAGTACTCCCGTGTCAGGGCAAGACTAGGGTGTGTACAGCTCCCTATCCCTCTTCCTTTCCCTGTTCTCTATGCCTCACTTTTCTGCAGAAGGTGAACTCAGTTTCTGGGCTAGACAGGACTGTGGAAACTTTCCACCAGAACCTAGTAACTTACTGGGGTTCCTCACTACTGATCAGCTCAGATGACACCCAACTAACATACTTAATGTAGTACTTCTTATTTTGTAAAAGCTTTGCTATGTCATAATTCTACTGCACATATTTTCTGAGTACTTAGAGAAAAAACAAACCAGAGGCAAGACCAGAAGCAAATAAAGGAGCTAGGTGTTTACAGCCTGCTTCATCCAGCCTGTCCTTTATTGGTGTAAGAGCAACTCCTATTGAAATCTTTTTAAATCTCTCTGCTTCACTGATCTGTTTCCATGTCACAGCTGAAAACATCAACCAGCTCTACCCTTTGACACAGTTCAGTAGTGAACCTCTCCATACTAACTCTATGACCGAATGTTTCGGTTTATTCTTATATTTGACTCCATTCCAGGAAAGACTAATGCTTCAGAATAAAACTTGCAAGGAATTTGAGTGTCCAGATCACAGATTTATAATCACAGTTCCAAAAACTCCCACTCTCCTATTGCCTAAACTGAAGCACACCAAATTCAGTAACGCAGGTTTCTGCATTTGGGGACAGGGCTGTTTCCAGAAATGTCCAGTAGTAATGTAGCACAAAAGTTATTAGGACAGTAATTTAAAAACTCTTCAAAGAACAATAGGCTTGTCATAAGTCTATCAGAAGTAAGAAGTTAGGCTGGTTTCTTTCCAAGTATACATTTACATATTGTTTCCACAGTCCTTGAAAGCTCTTAACGGTTATGAGTAACAGCTTTGCCATAACACCTGCCATTCAGAGAAAACTAGATAGTTGTAGTTAAAAGCTAAAGGTGTTCTTGTATTTATTGTATAGAGTACTTTAAACTACTGTTTATCAGAGACTAATTATTCAAAGGAGTCTGTTGCAAGATAAGAATCTTATTGCATTTTTCGCCTCTTTTATTGCATTGCAGAAGCACGCAGTAGCTGAAATACAAACATATTCTACATAGGACTGTGTTTTCACTTGAAACCATGCCTAAAGGAAAAAAAGTCATGTGGCACCACAGAAAATATTACTTCAGTCAAGGTTCCTTCTGTCAGCTTCAGTCTCCTTAGAGAATGAGGAATCGTTTTGTTTGCTGTCCTAAAAATGGTGTAAAAGTGTGGGATCACATGACAGATGATTTTCTTACCATGTTTTGCCTCAGCAAAGGATGCATTCCCTGACCTCCTTGCCATGTTACAGTTGTGAAAGCAGTTGGATCAATGTTTTCCTTCAATGTTTTTAATTAAAAAGTTGACCATGACCCTTGAAGAACTTGGAAACAGCTTAAAGCTCATAGATTTGAAGTTTTAGGAAGAGACGCAGTGCGTTTTGAGGGCCAGGTAATGGTCATTCATACCTAATCTCAATGCACTCTATAAAGACCTTGTGAAGCCCTGCAGAACTGCTAAACTCAGGAAAGGCATTACATGAAATTTAAGGATAGGAAAATTGAGCGAAAAAGATTAGTGCAAGGCAGAGACAACTGAGGGAAAACTGAATTTTGCCATCTTGGTCTGTAAATGGGCTGTTCCTGCCACAGAAAAGGGAGGGCCCGGGCTAAGGGACGAGCTAGGACAGGACTCTGCCAAGTTCAGGTGGATACAGTTGCCACTGCAGGAGGGAAGGGGAGGGACAAACAGAGGCACTGGAGGTCTGTGGGGCTTGGGGCCAGCCTGCCCAGCGTGGGCGCCAGCAGAGCCATTGCAGCCCCATCTTCTGGCGAAGGCAAAGCAGGCAATGAGGCCACAGACACGGCGCTGCACCGTTCCTTCCCTCGGCACGCACTCCCATTCCCCCATTTTGGCACTTTGTGGTATACTAGGCTTGTGGAATAAAAGTATTCTTGATAGAGCCATTGCCTCCTCTATTGCAGTCATGGTGATCCCTTGCTGCTGTTTTAACATTCCTCTGGCTTATGTGCATGATTTCCTGGGCAGGGAGTACATTGTCATTCTCCAAACACAAACTGTCCGTACTCTTCAGAAGCAGCAGCATAAGGACAAGTAAAGGTCCCGAGTGCTGTAGAGGAAAGGAAAGGGTGCTTGTGTATGGCACAGGCTCTGTCACTTCATACAGGGCCCAGCAATGATGCACTAGAGTAAAATGATGCACTAGAGCATTCTTGAAGAGTTTGGGTTCAGCCTGCCATAAAACTGTGCTCAGGGGAATCTCAGAGTCTCAGGCTGTGAGGAGGAGCTGAGCTACCATTCCCTGCAGGCAAAGAAAGTTAAAGGCTTTTGCAACACCAAAAGAGGCTCAATACCTTTTTGGACTTAACCTACAATTAATTAATGGGCTGTTTGCCTTTATAGTTATGATGTTTAATTTTTTTTTCCCAAGTAGAAACCACCATATTAAGGGAATAAGGCACAGACTTGAGTGGAAATCTACAGACACACAGGATGCATTAAAAGTGACAGCTTTTTTGTATGGGATGTGACAGCTTCTCTAAAAAAACTATTTGAGGTTTGAGGGAGAATAGCATGCAAATGGGATGCCTGGTTTTCAAAAGTCCATCCAGCAGCTTGCACAAGCTTCCAGGGGAGCTGCTGGGAACTCAGAGGTTTTCAAGGACTCTAAAGATTTTAAAAATCAGGTCTATTATTTAGATGTCTATCTTGAGGCTCCTGCTTCCAAAGTCATGTTTTATATCTCCATAATAGGTTGGGAACTTATTCATGCACCAAAAGAAAGAGATCTGAGGGTAAAGATTACTGACTAATTTCACTTATTATCCATCAATGAAATTTCTGGTGCTCATCATCCAAAAGAACAAATTAAAAAGATGGGAATTTAAGAGTGTTGCAACAGACTCACTGTTCAGTGTTTAATCAACCCTTAATTTTACATCACAGAAAAAACATAGGAACAAAACCAGTAACTGTGGTTATTACTTATCAGCTACACAACAAGAAGTTTGACTCAGCAAAGTAAGCTGTCGGTGGTGCACACATCAGATTAAGCACACAACTGCCTTTCAGCTGCTGAGTAATAGCCAATCTACCAAATTAAAATGAAACTACAAGGTGGGTATTTGGAAATTGATTTTTATTTAGTTGTTCAGTCTTTCAGTGGAAAGGAAAATACATATTGTTCTTGAAAATATTAAGTTAATGTGAGTTTTTGCTGAATTTACCCATTGCAATAAATCTGTAAAATAATAGTTTTAAACTAAATTAACAAGGTTACCCTGAATTCAAGCATTTTACTTGACAGCAAAAGAAACCTAATAAGGACTCCTGCAGTATATCTGTACCAGCTGAAACATTCCATTCAGAACATAGAAATTGAGCAAATTACTGCCAATAGGAAACAACATCACTGGAGATCTGTATAATAGTATCTGAAAGCCTGTAAGTGCAAAAGCTGAACCCATGGGTAAGCATATGAGAAAAAATAGATCTGGACAACCTGGCTCCCACTAGCTCTATTGAAGTCCACTGAGTCAGAGGCTAGACCTTTCTTGTTGCCTTGGAAATACATGATAGTCCTAATTAATTAAAAAAGGCTTTGGAAAAGCATAAAAATAACTGAAATGCAGAAAAATATGAACTTGTCTTCCCTAAACCTCAGTTTCCCCATTTGTGTTTTGAAAATATAATATAAATAAATATATTTATGAGTTAAATAAGCATTTTGATGCATAAAGGAGCAAGAATATACCTCTAAGGTGTGTTCCAGCACCGCAGATACACATTTGCCATGGTTCTGCAAATATGCTTGCTGTACACTCAGGAGCTGGTCAGACCCTATGATGCTAAAAAAGACCATTTTCATCAGGCAGAGGCGCCTCCAAAATGTTTCCTGTGGTTGCAGATCATTGTCTGATAGGAGCTGTCTGCCTATGTTGCTGTGCTGAAAGACACCCCTAGTTAGTAGAAAGACACTATGGAGAGGTCCATTGTCCCACATTCAAGCTGTCTGAAGTTTAGACAGCTACTCCGAACGAACAAGCTGTTTTCCCTCCATAGTTACTCTAGGCTAGGCACTTCCTGAGAATTAGTCACACTACTGCTTTTAATCATCTGGTTTTGAGGCCAGATGACTCATTCTATAAGCATCCATGTCTTTCCAAACCCAGCACCTATCTTTATGATCGCTAAAGGGAGGTGAGATGCATGCCCTCTTTGGTGTATGAGAATGTGCCTTTCTTTAAGGGAATTGTGCCTAACCAAAAAACACCACAAAATGCTCTGTGCCCTCCCAGCTGGAGTGGGTGGTGGGAGTTAAAAGCAACAAGTTCATCTTTTTGGGGGTGGATAAACTGTAGGATTTAAACCAGGAAATCAACCTAAGCAGTTTAGTTTTGGAACCACATCCTCAGGTTGTGAACCCTATGTCCCTAATACCAGAGCCATCAGAACTAAGACTGTGATTATGAGATTTAAGGGAATTTAGACCATGGAAAAATTTAAAAGACAAATAAGGGGACTTATTAACATCTTGGTATAAACAAGATGTTTCTAATGGCTTCAGTCTGAAAAACCTTCAGTGCTGGCAATACTCAGCTTGAAGAAATGATGCATGCATGATTATAACCCTAAAAAAAAACTTTTTTGAAGGTCTACAATTAGGTTATTTGAGGTAGCCTCTGGATTCCATGTCCAAAGCTTTCCATAGTGTTCTGTTCTCTTACTCTTGCAGAAATCTCTCGATTCTGGGCTGCTTCTGATTTTAATTAAAAGGAAATAATGATACAAGGTATCTTCTTTCAGAAGGGAGAATGACAATTATAAAAGGTAAAGAAATACTTTAGACTCAAGGAAGTAGGGATTATGAATTACAGGAAGTATACTATTATATTAAACATTCTTTTAAATCAGCATGTTTTGTTTCTTCTCAAAGGTTTGCTTTTAGCTCCTAGTTGCACTAACTACCTTTAGAAATGGCTTCCAGGACTCTCCATTCTTTTTGTGTTTGTTCATTTTATTGATGAGTTGGAGATTAATGTTAGAAAGCAAGCAAAAATACCATGCCTCAAAATGTGCCATAAAAGGTAGCTGAATATCATCACTCTATGGGCAAAATCTGTCCTGACTACATTTTGGGTAGAACCACTGACTGCAATAAGAGTTGGAATAAGTACAACTCAAAAGTTGGCTCCATTTAATGTAAGAAGGGAACCTCTTCTAATAGATAATAGTGAGTCCCTTTATTTGTCTTTTAAATTTTTCCATGATTTGTACCCATTTCTGTAAAAAGTCTGAATTACAACAATTGGGTGAATTATTTGCCTTTTTTGTAGGTAT
>JAYDZK010000113.1:23895995-23921921 GCA_034509185.1 Euphonia xanthogaster
CTCTTCCGATCTAAGCACTATTTTACTTTGAAGAAGTTGCATTTTTTGAACTTTATCCAGAACCAGTTGTCGATAAACTCCGTAAAGCAATTTCATTTATATTTAAAAATGAATATTAGTATTATGAAATTATTTGCCTTTTTTGTAGGTATTTTTCATTGCAACAGGCTTTATCTAAATAAAGTCTTTAAACCACAGGGCCCATAATTCAAGGCTTTTTTCAGTGGCACACTTCCACAAAACAAAGTCCTTCAATCAGGATTTTTCAGCGAAACTTACAGGGTAACTTATAGGTTGGTGATGAGAGGCAGTCTTGCAAAATTTGATGATATTGCAAAGCATTGCAGTAATTTAAAACACACAACTTAGAAAATGCAAAACTCTTTATTTAACCTTGTGGTCAGTTTCCCTGAGCATCTGAATTACTGTTGAAGCTGTTAAC
The DNA here is from genome assembly GCA_034509185.1 of Euphonia xanthogaster. Taxonomy (NCBI): domain Eukaryota; kingdom Metazoa; phylum Chordata; class Aves; order Passeriformes; family Fringillidae; genus Euphonia; species Euphonia xanthogaster. Next base: position 23,896,438 of record JAYDZK010000113.1, read on the forward strand.
ACATCCTGTGATCAGCTTGGGAAAGAAGTTATTTTCCAGGGGAGTTTTGCTATATAGTTGGGCCAGACTCCTTCTCAGCTCTTTTGGTCCTGAAATGCTGTTGCAGTATAGAAAAAATATGGATTTCTGGATGTTCTACAATTTTAGTTGGGTCAAGAATGTCATCAGAGAATCATTCTTGTGGCATTCTGAGACCTGATATCTAAGAAAACTAAGAAGTAGGGAAGTAAAAATGCAACAAATAAGCAAGAGAAAGTTGAACATGTTTTCATTACAGTAAAAAACCACAAACCAGCATAAACTGAGGAAAAAGCATTCATTACCTTTTAGTTTCAATTAAATTTAAATTATGCCTGTTATTCACAGAGTCACAGAATGGTCAGAGCTGGAAAGTATCTTTTGGAAGTCATCTGCTTCAGCCCCCCTGATCAAGTAGGGAGACTTACAGCTAGTTGCCCTGGATGTGTCCAGATGGCTTCTGAATATCTCCAAGGATGGAAACTCCGTGATCTCTCCAGGCTACCTGTAGCATTTGTTCATGGAAAGAAATGGATGAAAATAAAGACTTTGTTCTTTTTTCCTGACAGGTCTTCCAAAAATACATCTCGCTTCTGTAAGTCATTGGCTGCTTCTTTACCTCTTCTTTTCCATGTTTAATTGATATTGATGATCTATCTCAAGATACAGGGAAAACTGATTTTAGTGAACTTCATGTCTAGTCTATAGAAGCTTGTTTCTGAAGAGAGAACATTGTCTCCCACCACACAAAATAATACGTAGTCTGTAGCTCTGGAGCCACAAATACAGCTTCAGGGCTTTGGGTGTGTCTGATGGAATCCAGAGGAGCCAAGGGAATTCCTCTCTGTGGTTTGGGGACTGCAGGAGAACTGTGCTTGTTACAAGAGTGAACCCTGGATCTCATATATAACAGGATGGGGACAGCTGAGCAAACATGGTACCAGGGAGGACCCTTCCTCATTTCTGTAAGTGGCCAAAATAAGGAAAAGGACAATAAAGAGAAAAAGCACACACTATAATAAGGATTCAGATTTGAGATGGGCAAAAATTAATATTATTAATAGAAACACTTTTTATTCCCTGCCAACATATACAAAAGAAGGTGGAACTATGATAAGTGGAGTGGTTGAGATCCACAGTAAAAGGCTGAGCTTTGCACTGTGGCATCTTTATGTCCTCTCCAAATATGATGATCAAAGGTCAATGCATCCTACTCTATGATGGTATTTTGTTTAACAGTGAAACTTGACAAGGAAGTTTTTATCCCCATTCCTATGTGCAGCTCAATTATGGAACAATTATTTAAAAAAATCAACCAAACCAATACAGAAAAAAAACCAACAAACAAACAAACAAAAAAAAAACCCAAAAAAAACACCCTTAAACCCCAACAACCCAGCCTAGAAGGTAGTGGCCAACAAAGAATGTTTTGCTCTCTAGGCTCCCTCTTCTGGCTCTGGACTAGTAGCTTTCTAATGGGCACAATTGATGGAATCATGCTTGTTTCTGTTAACTGAATAACTACTTCAGTGCACAAAGAAATAAAGAGGAAATAGTGGGGAAGTGGAAGAAATTACATTCTTGCTCAAGGATAGAACTAAATTGATATCCCAAGTAAAGCTTAGCATTTATAAGGTGTCATCGGAAGCAACATTTAAAAATTATTCAGTTACTAGTAAATGTACAATATTCAGTATAAGAGGGGATAAATGTTTTAGTTGTTATGCACTAGATTCAGTAAATATTTAAACCAATATCCTTCTACAGCTTTTGTGACTCATTTGTCATTAACAGGTGTCCTTTTCCCACAGTAGCTTCAGTAGACCATAAAAAACTATCTTGAAGCCTAAAAGATGTTAAGTCTGTGAATTCAGAAATTGTTGACAAACATAAGTACAACGAAAGACCTGGCCATGTCAGAGGGAGAATGACACAGAGCTGCAGCAGAGCACAGGTGCATATTTGGCTTAGGGCATGCCTGTTTTTTTTTTTTCCTCTGGTCATAAAAATTAGAAAACAGGTCACTGCTGGAGGAAAATGAAATTTTGGGTGTGGGACCTTTTTCCTTCCCTCTCAAGGGCTTTAAATGTGTACAGAGGTAGAAACTTTAGTAATGGTATACCATTTTGTGTTTCTGGTCAGTTTTTTCTACTAACAGAGAAGCTAAACAACCAAGCTTGCATGTTCTGTTGGGTTTTTTTTCCGAATAAGTTCTTTACAGATTTGATAAATGTTAAGGGATTCAAAAAAGTGCCTTAGAAAGCATTTCAAAAGGCCCCTAATGCTGTGGGAAAATTTACAATTAATCACTACTAGTTCTTGGGGACTGCTGGGTAGTGTAGCGTGCTATCCCACAATAGTCAGAAGGAGCTGTGGGTACCTCTGAAAATGAGGTCAGAATTATTTCAAGCCAGAACTGCCCGACCTCAGGTATCAGATTAATTCTTGGGTTTATCATGCTATTGCACAATAAATAGCTTATACTGAGGAATTAACCTGGCCAATGTTTGTTGGTTGGGTTTGGCCCTGTAGTTGCTGAATCCATCTTTCTAACCTGCTGGAGAACTTTTGTCTTGATCAGAATTGCCAAGCAGTTACAAAGATATCCCACCACTTGGCTTCCAGGCTGCTGGGCTCCCACTGGGATAAACTGAAACCCATCCTGTCATTTCAGTGGGGGGGGGACAGGGAACACAATGACTGCTATGAAAGACATTGATTTCCAAATAAAAGAATAGAGGGGACCCCTCCTTAAAGAGAACCATGAAATATAGAATGAAAGGGATCCTTTTCACTGCAGATTCCCTCTGCATTGCCTGATTTGCTTGCTATTAATGACCTGAGAGCAAAGTGTTCTTGGCTTAAATGAGTTTCATCCCTGAACTTTAAACAATATATTTATCCTTTTACCCACCTCTTCAACATATGGTTTCCACTGCTGTAGGCAGATATACATGAATATGTCTTTCTCAACATGGATCAGAGCTGCAATAATAGATTGCTTATTTCTGGATTTCAGCAGCTCTGAAAAAAATATAGTACAATGCCTGCGAAGAGGAAGTATACTGTCAAAGGATCTCTATGTTTTGTAACAGTTGAACTAAAACACAGGGGCAGTATGAGTTCCCCTTATTTCTAGGATGTCTAATACATTCAACCACATTAAAATATCATTATTTTCTTTGAAAAGTTCACATATATCTATGGTTTTCAAATAGGCTTAGAAATTTGGTGGCAAAGTAGTCTTGGAATCAAGAAAATGCTTTTTGTGGGAACTGTGGATCTGTTCAAAACCAGCCAAATTATGAAATCAAAATCCTAATCTTGTCCGTCTTTCAGATGGCACAGCTTAGTTTTGGCTCAGTACCAAAGTTCCCTGAGATCTGCTAATGCTGAATGTACGTTTGTCCAAACTCTTAGCCCTGCTGTCAGCACCTGGAACAAATACTCAGCTAGGACTCACTAAACAGATCCTTTTCCTTGTGCTTCTGCCATCACTTTTATGGGCATCCATCCATTCTGGATCTTCTCTCACCGGCATGAATGACTTATTATATTTTCATGTGGATGGCTTGTTAACCTAGGACTGCAGAACCTGCAAAAGGAATCTCATTCTTTTGGGCAGCCAATGCTATCTTGAGATTTTGCTGCTGGCTCTCACCCAATCCAAGTATTGAGTACTGGCATACTCAGTGATAGGTGCTTCTACAGATAAATGCTGCTGTGGTTTGAGTAAAGGATAGAACTGCTGTCAGCTAAAACATGTCAGGACTATGTTTTACTGCACTTTGTTGTTTAAATTGAGAATATCACTTTCCTCTCTCTCTTAAAATTATATCTCAACCCTGCTGTGATGGAGATACCTCCAGGGTCTGGAGCACAAGTCCTGTGAGGAATGGCTGAGGAAGCTGGAGTTTAGCCTGGAGAAAATGAGGCTAAGGGAAAGCTTATCACTCTCTACAGCTGCCTGAAAGGACATTGTAGCCAGGTGAGGGTTGGCCTCTTCTCCAAGGTAACAAAGAGCAAGCTGAGAAGAAATGCCCCCAAGTTATGCTGGAAGGGGTTAGGTTAGAAATCAGAAAAGCTTTTTGTCTCTGAATGGATGTGTTAGGCATTGGGACAGACTGCCAGGGAAAGTGGTGGAATCACCATCTCTGGAGGTGTTCAACATATGTGGATGTGGCTTTTATGGACATGGTTTAATGGTAAACACAGTGGTGCTAGATAACAGTTGGACTTCATGATCCTTAGAGGTCTTTTCCAACTAAAATGATGCTATACTTTTCAAAAACTATGTGGGCAGGGAATTTATTTTTATTTCTTGGAAAAGCACTGCTCTTGTGTTTTTCTTTTTTTTTTTTTTTTTTTTTTTTTGTTTGTGGTTTTTTTTTTTTTTTTGTCTTCTGTTGCACAGCTGGGGACAGCAGATGGATGGGCTGTGAGTTTCTGTGGTTTTCCTGAGAATTCTCAATATTTCATTCAGGTACCTTGAAACTTTTTATTTTCTTTCTGTACCTGAGACTGTTTATCCTCTATGTTATCCATCATTTCACTCTGTAGCAGAGGATTGTCAAGGTAAGTTTATACACAAAGGACACCTTAGCAGAACTGAGCATATAATTTCTAGGTTTTTGTTCTGTATCTTGGACAATGGGTAAGTTTTGCTGCAATCTGTAACAAGGTAAGACAGAATTGCATTTAATACCACTATACAGGCAAATGACCATTGCTAACATCAGTTGCTGACAAGAAATAAAAATGCATTTTATTGCAATTCTGTATCTTCCTTTGAAAAGAATCTAAATTTATCATCAGAAAAAATATGTTTTTAAAGTATTATTTCTCATATGTTTATCAAAAAGTGGTTGTACTCTCCAGTATTCAAACACCTTTAGCCATGGTACAAGAATTCCTAGAGAACGTGCAGCAGGAATTGCTGCTCCCTACAATATTTGTTAATTTTTATCTTGTTCTAATGAAGAAAACAGCTGTGAAAATGAAGATTATTTTATTTCCGTCTTCAGGTGTTATCAGAACCTTTTGAAAGCCGCTATGCTTTTAATGAGCAATTACATCTATTCTTCCAGTTGGTGTTCAACTTTAAATATAATACCTTTCCAAAATAAAACTTCCTCTTTCAAGGCATGAGCTCTAAGTATTTCTAATAACACCATGCCCATAGCAGCAACTGGGAAATCTATTTTTTTTTATTACCCCAAAGTGCACCTGTTCATTATTACTTTGATTTTATAATTTAAAAATCTTTAATCCAAACAAGCCGTTTGCCCAATGATCCACGATTATTTGACTTCCTTATTAATTTATTATCAAAACTTCTTGAAAACCACAGAAATTACATCTCCCACCTTGTTTTTTATCTATGGATTTATAACCTCCCCAGATCCTGTCAGGTTATATAACATTTACTTGCACTTTGTAGTTTCCGTCAGATTCTGATGAGGCCATGTAGACATGTTGTTGCAAATCCCTTCTTTGATCATTTTTTTAACATCCAATAACAGCACTGCAAGAGTTTTTAAAATTCTGGATGTGACTTGTATTCTGAAGAGAATATTGTTGATACTGTTTAAATCTCAACTTTTTTACAGCTCAATTTCTTCAAGTTTCCCATCCTTATCCACTGCAGTGAGTTATATCAGCTGATTTTTTTGGATTTCCCAGAGTATCTTCCAGGATAAAATGCACAAAAACTATTAGTCCATGTGCCTTTGTTATAGTACTATTCTAGATTTTTCTGCTCTGATATTCATATAAAATATTTTACTTGACTTCTCAGTTTGACTAATTTACACCCATTGACATACTCTCAGTCTTCAGTTAGGGTAGGATAAAACTGAAGCATGAGGCTGCCAGCTATGGTGTTGAAAGACAGATATTTCAGTGGTGGCTTCTCTGCTTTTTTGTTCACTGTTGGGACAAAGCTAAAGGAGACATGCTGTATCTTTTGAATTAGAGCTAACTAGATGTCTTGACCATTAGTGCTATGACATTTAGATAAAACAGGGTCACAATAATTTGATTTTTAGCCAAGTTTTGATTGAGACCACCATCGTGTGTTCTGACTCTTGTCTGTTTTCATAGTGCAAAGCTGGGCTTTAACATGCTTTAATTACAGGCTTTAGCAACAGAAGGGGCACAGGAATTTTGTTTGATCTCTTAGTACAAGCCACATCTTTTTACTCTTACTACCTGCATCACAGTGAATATCACTCAGCCTGTGCTGAATGTAATACATTGTGTTCAACTATATTGCAATTTTCACCTTAACAACTTTTTAATTTTTTTTTTTAACAGATACACCAAAAGTCTGAGAATCAATTATTTGTGCTGCACAAGATTAGGCCATGAACTCATGGGCAGGGTAATGGGATCTTTAATCTAAGAGGCTGAACCAAAAGCTTTCAACCTGCATTTATGAGGATTTTGTTCCTCTCTATATTATCCATCATTTCTTGGCTAGGTTTTTTCCTCCATTTCCTTTAAAGACTGTCTGACCAAGATTAATCTGCCAGATAAATACCAGTACTGCACAACAGATGATTCTTTTTGAAAAAACAATAAAATGTCACTTACAGGAAAACAGCATGTGAGAATTTGGAAATTTTCATTTATAAGGTAGTTTTTTACTAGCACGTTATTGAGTGCATTGTACAAATCTGCAATATTTTAAGGCAGGAAAAATATTAATAAATTATTTTGAAATTTTTTACAAATCATATTATTAACAAAAACACTTTGAAAATGCCAATGTTTTCTGAATTTTCCTATCATTAGAGGAGGGCCAAAGGGAAGGAAGGAAAGAAGGAAAAACAACCCAGAACAAAGACAAAGGGAAAGAGGGGAAAGAGGGGAAGAAAGGGAAGGAAGGAAGAGATACCTTCAGCTGCATCTGCAATTTATTTTAGATAAATGTGTGAACAAATGAGAAACTATCTGCCTTCTTCCAAGAATTGTGAACATGAAGATAACATTCCATGCTGCACAAATAGCAAGGAAATAGTATTAAAATGGTGTGGAAAAAAAAAATTAGCAAGGTCATTTTATGGCACTCCATAGTGACTTAATCCTTTGTGAATTTTCAAGCTTATGTCAATTAAACAGCATTCAGGTTTACCTGGATCAATAAATAAATTTATTGAAAAAATAGGGTTTGTCTTATTAGATAACCTATCAAATGGATGTCACAGTACTTTTTTTCCCTTTCTACCATTCCCTTTCTTCCCTGCTCTGATTTTGCATTAAACTAGAAGCTTGGAAAATGTTAAAACTCATCTGTAATAAAACAAACAAAACAAAACAAACAAACAAAAAACCAAACAGAAATATAAATAAATAAAAATTTTAAAAATCACAGGACCTACAAGGAGGGGTGGGATCTACCAAAGATTTTATGAATACTCTATAGAAATTTGTTTTCATGTTTTTGATAGATTAAAGATTTGCTTGGAAATTCTCCATTGAATGCATTAGCTAAGCTAAATTTGGCTTAGAATAAAATAAAAATTTTAATTAAAATTTTAAAATTTGGTTTCTAAATTTTATCTGAAAAAGTTGCTGCAATGTGTGGTATAGTTACAGTAAGAGAACTAACATCTGAATTCCACAGTTCCTCTCATGCTTTTTGGTGGGGAAATTAATTATCAAATATCTTGGTCTACTTGATTTACTTTCAATCATCTGAGCATTTCAAGCATTTCCAGCTATTGATTGAAAACTTTTTCTAATAGGAAGGCTTTTCTTTCTTTTTTTTTTTTTTTTAATTAACCACTATATATTCAGAAAATCAGTATATATTTCTAAAAGCAATCTTATCAGTTCAATTTAGAAATTCCTATGGAAGTGTGCATCATGACCTGGACCATAAGAATGTCAGGCTACACAGCCTTAAAACAATGGAAAACTGTCTATAAGAGGAACCTATCCTCTAAAAGGTAGGTGTAAATATGGGTATAATTATCTGTGACTAATCACAGAGACTTTGTGAGAGTGAGTGCAATTAAAATATTTGGTATAGGTGCATGGGTAAACAAATGCATGGGTAATGGATTTCAAACACAATATATTATATTCCCTTTTATCTTGGGGGGAGTTGCCACATATTAATTTGAAATAATAAAGGTGCTTGGTAAAGATATATGATCTTCTGATCACATATATTTAATGATGCAATCTGCAGAGCATTGCTCCTATGAACCTCCGAGGAGAAAGGGATTTTTCATAGGATTTTCCAGCTGAAAATTTTGGCTGAACTCCAAAGAATATTGCCTGTCATGCCAACTTCTTGGGACATTAGCTCAGTTATAAGCAATCAGCAATCCTATTTTTTTACTTACTTCAAATGAGTGTCTGGACTGTATAATCCAAATGTTGAGTCACCACTTTGATCATGATAATGTTCTTGTGAGAAATAAATAACAATAAATTACCTAAGTAACTAGGAATTAATTTCAGGTCTTTTGGCTGCTATTCTGTCAACCAAACCATTAAAACATATGTCAGACCTAATGTTTACTTTGTTGATATCATTCACCAAACCTATAACTTCAGATGAAGTCTGTAAGACAGCCTGATGTCTCAGCATAGCTTCCTTGGGTAGATAGTAAACAACATCAACATAAATAAGCCTTTTAAAGAGAGTTTATGCCTCCCCTCCTGCCTCATTTATTAAGTGTAACTATGTATTCCATAATACAGGAATATAGGAATATTAGGTTCTCGAGGATGTCCACCGTTGAATATTCATTTGTATGAAAATAGGATCTGAATTCAAGGCAATATCATTTTTCCTCATGGTCTTGCAATTTTTATGCCCAGAATTAGATTAATGATTGAACTAAATAAAATTAAGAAATTCCAATATTTCATACTTTATATATGGGTTAGATAAAGAGTATTCATGTGGGATATATAGCAGTTTCACTGATTATCCACATCTTCCTCTCCATGGCATCTTAGTTATATGCATGTACTACAATGGGTCTTCACAGAGTCATCTAGACATAGCAGAGGGTTTGTAGACAAACCCTTTGCAAACGAACAGAGAAGCCTTCTTCAAAAACCTGTTTTGAACGGGCCTGAACGATCTGATGATCTGGCCTAGAGGAGGAAGGAAGAAAAACTGCCTGTCAGCTGCTGAGTAATGGCCACCATGCCACATGTGGTTCATGGTGCCCATGGAATCAGACTGCCCTGCACACTGCCAGCTGGAGTCAGCTTTACCATTGCACTGTGCCTTGCTAAGGCAGGGTCAGCCATGGCATTGTGTGTGACAGCAGGGGTACAATACCTGCTGAACAACCATACGTGGTGAAAGGAACTCAGACTTCTTTAGCTCTCTCTGGGAAACCTGTCCCTAACACAACCACTTAAAATCCCAGCAATCTGGGAGGCACACTTCAGCATCTCATTTTTGCTCCACTCCATTATATTCTCCCCTACAGGTATCAGAGGATCTCAAATACAAATAGGAATTTGGTTCACTATTTCTTTTGCACCCTGCAGCACAACCAGCCCTAATTCCTATTTAGATCTTCTTTGTCCTTTTCTGCTACTTTTTTCCTGCTGTCTCACAAGAGTCTGAATTAGTCAGCCAGGACAAATCTAATCGTGACACTTTGCTGTGATTAGTTTGGCAGGCTACAAACCATTCCCAAGCAGTGCAACCTTGGTTAATAAAACCCTCTCTGTTTCCCATAGACTAGCCAAAGGGAAAGTAAGAGCCAGCCAGCCTGTAGAGCCTGCAGAAGAAAGCTCTGTCCAAGAATGGCTAAGGGGCTTGTGTGCCACACGCTATACCTGTGGTGTTTCAGCAGCTGAACTGAACTGCAGCATCAGGGTTCAAAACTTTTTTTATCTACCTGTGCTGGGTCTTTTTGCTCGACCTCCATATATGCCTCCACGTTACAAACAAGGATGGAAAAATCTCACCTAGAGATTCTGATAATGTGTTAATATATTTTATTTGGTTAAAAAAAAAAGAGTCCATTTGTATTACGAGGACATCTTCAGGTAAGGTTATCCCTCAGAGAAGAATTCATACATATACTTTCGTATGAAAGGAGGAAGGAAGAGGACAGCAACATGTGGAATAAATCAATATTATGTCCAAAACTGCTTTTTAACATCCCTGTATGCATGAAAGTATTTATTGGGCTATATAAAGCAGTCTTTTTCCTCTGCTCTCTTTCCCTTGAGGGTTAAGTCATTTCCTCAAGGATTGTCAGGAAGATGCTTCCTTCCCTTTACAGCTGAACCCTCTATCAGGGTAGCCTTGTTCTGGGAGAGTGTTGCTACAAATTTACCCAGTTAGCATTTTACACCCCCTCCCAACCTACCCAGACCTAGTCCTCTTTCAAAGACCTCATGGAAACAGTCCCATAATAAAACCATCTCTTCTTGGAGAAAGGTCAGCATGGGTCTTCTGCACAGCAGTGGACAAACAATCAGTATGAGCTGCGGCATTTTACAATATTCAACTTTTTTTTTTTCCAAATGGGAACATTGAAGAAGGCTTAAGACACGTATTGGTTAGACAGCACTAACAGCAAGCAAGCGCTGACCAAGTGGATAAACTCAGTCTATCCATCAGACACTAGCAAGATCTTCCAAATTTCAGGTAGCCAATCATCAGCCAATCACTTCCTTCCCTTCAGGACTGTAAGTTCACAAGAAGAATTTCCTTCCCTTCAACTGTGACTCCCTGTCCTCTAAGGCAAAGCCTTTTTATAGCAGCAGCTGCAACTGCACGCAGCTGGTCAGCTTCCTGCCCCTCCTTGGGGCTGCAGTTAACTCCTTCCCTGCCTCTCAGTGTGTGTGGGCTGTACATGCTCCTCACTGTCCTTGGCACTGCCCTGCTCTCCATGGCTATCTGAGCTTTCACAAACTCTCACTGCACCACTACTTTTTTATCTCCTACTTAAAGACTGAGTATATTCTTTCATAATTTAATGTGCTTGATTAAACAAACAACTTTTCCCATTGAATTAACTCCTTGCTTTTTGAAGACTGAACCTGGGGAAAAAAGGCATAAATGATGGAAGCTTTGACTATGTAATATGCTTTCCAGAAAGGCATTGGCACCTGGCTGCAATGTGTTGATACCTCCCAGATTGTTGCTGTGCAACTGGGGTTCCAGAGGCACCATCAGGGTCAATTCAGTCCAGTCATATCGCTGACATGAATATGCATGCTCAGGTATACATCTACAACATCAGTTTTCAATAAGTGGTCCAAGGAACAGGATATCTTCAATTGTGTTATTAGGGGTCATTAAAACCCAAGCTGTGGAAAGACTGACATTTTCAAGGGAAGCTGTTTGCAAATTGCCTGGAGTATATCTGAGAAATGTCTCCACGTGTAAAAAAGAAGTGTAGCCCCTATATTTTTACTGTTCCTATTCTGTTTAAGTTTTCAAAACTACCAGTTCACTTTTGTGCAGAACTTCTGGTGAAGTTATTGAAATTATTTCAATCTGGTGATCAGTTTATATTAAAGTCATACATCACATAACTAATTGGAAAAAAAATTAGATGAATAGCTGAGGATTTTTTCCTAAAGCTATCAACAAGAAAGCAGCCTCACATTCATACCCCAGTACTGCAAACAGTCAAACATCTGATAGCTCCCAGGAATGTGGATGAGAACTCTCCACACAGTGTCTGTCCTTTGTGCATATGCAATTCCAGCTAATTTATCACCCTAATATCTCAAAAAATCTGGGCCTGAGTATCTGCAAAAAGGGTGACTATATTAAATCATCTAATTTATATTTATTTAAAGTTATTGTTCGTAGGCAGGGGCTCTTAAAACAACCAAAAAAATTTTCACAATTACATAACAGAGCCAAATTTGAGTTTGTTATTAGACACTGAAATCTGCACTTTATTGCACCTAAAAGGGAAAAAAAAAGTCTAAAAATAACACTTAATTATCTGCTGGTTATTTCCAGACACACAAAGTGCTGAGGTTTTGTCCTTCTTAAGAAGATTATCTTCGCTTTTTCCTCTGGAATGCATGTAAAACAGCTCTTGCCTTGCTGCAAGCTTTAGGAAAAAAGTTCACTGCTAAATTACCTGTTGTCTGAGGACTTAACATTTTGCAATAAGCTGCTGAAATTGCATTTTAATAAGGAGTCTTGACCTGTACTTTGTATTTTCCTTCAAGGCTCTACAAGCCATTTTGATTATGGAGGTCCTGACCTGGGAAGCTCAACCTGGATAACCACAGCCAGAGGGGGATAAAATGCAACACCTAGGAGATTTCAGTAAACAGTAAAACCATTCCAACTTAATCTGTGCTAAAATGCTTGGAATGTGAGAGCCACCGATGATGCCCCTTGTCTGTGTGTCTGACTGAATCCTTTATTTTCTGGGAGGAAAGCAGAGCCTGGGAACTAGGCCAAATGCCTGCCACTTACCTTAAATTGATCAGCCTCTTTAAGATTAAAAACACTGAAAACTGCAACACCACGAAAACAAGGCTTCCTTCACATTAAATGCAAAATGCAACATTGGGCTTGCTGTGATCTCTTTTTCCATTTTGCCCAGTGTGCAGTTTTTCCATTTCTGCTCAAAGGTAGAAGCCAACAGCATCTTGGCCAAGTATTCATTAAGGTTTATATAAAAAGAAATTTATGGTTATTTAGGAGTTGGCACAAAAGCATGTTGTTTCTGGAGAAGAAATATAGTTTTGAAACAGTTTAAAACACTGTATGTCTTATTTGAAATAAAAGCTATATTCTATCTTTGCCTGTTGTATTTAAACAAGTATTGAAGTCTGTGATTGGGATAATCGGCAGGTAAATTTCTCAGTGGTTTTATGTACTGTAAATATTTAGTCAATTCAAGAATTTACTTTGTTCTGCCAGAATTATTTCATTGCTGCAATAAAGATAAGCGTAGAGATAAAATAATGGAACAAAGTGATCATTCATTGAAGCAGGTGCATCTACATAAGATTAGTTTTTTCCTGTGTATGTCTTTTCTGGAAGAATTGATTAAAAGAACAGTATCAAATGCCTATTTGGCAGAAAAAAAATTAAGGTTGGATTCATACTCAAATATGGATACTTCCAGATGATAGTACTGGCAAAGTCTAGTAGATTTTGTATACAGATTTAACATAATTTCCTGAATTTAAACAAGAAAATCACAGAAGATATCTTTGAATAAAAAATATTGAGTCTATGTTTTGATTTTTCTTTGTGTGGAGGTAGCTAGAAATACCTTCTCTCTAACACATGTTGGCAGAAGTGCCAATATGAAACCTGTGATTTCACCTGTGTTCTCAGTGCTGGATGCTTTAATTAAATTATTTGAATGGTTTTTCTCTGCTGTGTCTTGACACATGATAACAATCACCACCATGTAAGACAATGGTTATTCCTGTAACATCACAACGCTGGTGCTGTGCATATGCAGGCAGTGCTGTGGGCACATTAGTGAGCCTGTTCAGCTGGTCTGTGGTGTCAATACCAGCTCCCTGGGGACCGCCGTGAGTGTGCACTCAGGGGCCCAGGGCAAAGGCAGGGGGAGCACACTCCTGCTCTGCTGCTGCTCTGTGCCTGCCAGCAGCTGGATTTTCTCCCTTCTCTCTTAGGGGAGTAATTTGCTTGTTTTTAATCCTTATCCTCTCATTTTAAGGTCAGAGCAAGCAGAAAAGACACATGACTTTCTGCCCATGGATGTCTTAGAAGCTGTAAGATGCTGGCCCTCCGATGAGTTGGCTTAATTAGGGGGAGTTCAGCCAGCTAAAGGAGGCCAAATATAAAACTGAAAAATATACTCCCATGGAGGCAGATTAGGTTGGTTAAGAGAAGAAAAACTCACATTTGGTTTACAAAACCTAATACTCAAGAGTGTCTGATTTTAGATTTGTCTGTACATATTTCTGCTTGTGTGATAAACTCTTAAGTCACTGATCACTATGGCCATGGCACAGGAAGACAGACATTTCTAAGGCCTGGGAATCTCCACTCCTAAGTGCACAGCTACCTGGGAGGAGAAAGAGCAGAGACATCTGTCCTCTGAACCTTGAAGAATTATTTTGGTGCCTTCTTTCCCCCTACATGGAAGAAGTCAAAAGCAAAATAAATCAACCATTGCTCCAAAGAATTTATAAGATAAACTTATAATGGTAGTATCAATTTCCTCTTTGAAAATGCAGCCAGTAACCTTGGAGACCTTTTTCTGTTTTCCACCAAGATAACACATAAGTTCACTTGTGGATTTGTAAGCTACATTGAATGCCTCTAGTGAGAAAGTGTCACCTGAAGGACAGAAGGCAATAAAGAATATGTACCTCAGTACATATTCCTGGTGTGTGGAGATCCCTCAGAAATACATAAGGACAATGGGTTAATCAACAGTCTCACAAAACACATAGCCAAAGGGGGCTGTAGGGGCTTTTTGAAACCTTTTAGACTTTTGATACTTTAGGCATCCTTGGACAGCGAGCTGCAAGATGCAATTACATGCTTTGTATTCCTCTTACTTGTTTTAAATCTGCTGTCTGAGAATTTTGCCTGGTGATTCTTTATTCTTAGGGTAGGTGTAAATGAGAAAGTTACTGTTCCTATGCATCCTCTCCTTTCACTACCCTCTGAATTTCTACTCCACCCTGCATAAATTGTTCTTCACCAGGCCTAAAAGTCTCAATCTGAGCAATGTCTCCATGTATAGAAGTCTTTCCATACTCTATCAATATTGTGTCCCTGTGCCTCTTCATAATATATTTAGAGAAGACATATATACTTATGAGATGTCTATTTATATATATACATAGATATAAAATACATATACAATATATTTACAGAAGTCAATATATTTAGAGAATACATATATTCTATGTATATAGAATATCTACATATATTCTACAATATATTTTGAGAAGTCATAAATATTTAGGGAAGACTTCCCAGAATAGTAAACAATACTCACTTTTTTTGGCACAGGATGATAACATAGTAGCATAATGTTGTTTTCTCACTTTATTATTTCTTTATTTCCCAAGATGTTTTTATGGGTTTGTTGGTTTTTTTGAGACATCTTAGGCATGGAACCAATATCTTTGGAGAACTAACCAAAATTAGTCCAAGATTTCTCTTTTCAGTGTCCTTTTTAGTGCACACTTACTTTATCAAGTAATATCCCAAGAACATTATTTTTTCCTCCTTGTTACAACTCTGTAGAGACTGCAGGTAGTGAAGACTAACTATATTTATACCTTTGTCCCTTAATTGCTAATTACCTTTTTAATTCATGGAATTACCTTCCTCCAATGGCATTTAAAATAATTTCTGTTGAGGAGCACTGTCAAAGACTTTTTGGAAGTTCACTGAAGCTGTATAAAGCATCAGGGCTTTTCTAAAATAGAGTCTGGCAAAAATTTTCAATGGCCAGAAGAGGTGTGATTTTTCTGCAAAAGGTTTGTCAAAGTCTCTTCTGATAGCTTCTAATATATTGTAATTCAATATTTTCCTGCTATTTTTCAGGTACTAAAGAAACATTTATTCAAATTTTACTAAAACCAGTTTAAAAATTGAAACATATTGGCCAGCTTTCATTCCTTTAATTTAGCTTGTTGTTGGGGGAACTTAAGTGATGACATAGCTAAATAGTACATCTCAAAGTTCAGCAACATCTGGTTCTGGTGATTTATTCCTGTTTATTGGATAGATTTGTTTGAAACTTCTGCTGACACATGAATTTGATACAGTGCCTCAAATTCTCCCCTCCTGAAGAAAGGCTGTGTGGATTCTCCCTAAGGCTCTTTGTGATGAATATCAATATAATAACTTATTTGGCAACTTTGCTATGGCTGGATCTTTTTCAAGTGTTTATTAAAATTCTGATCACCTTATTTGGCAGGGTCTAACAGGCTTTCTGCTTCTGATATATTTGAAAAAGTTGGTAGTCTTAGTTATTATCTGCTCAACTAGCTATTCCTCAAAATATTTTCTGACCTGGTTTATTATAGCTCTATTTGCCCAATCTTACATACTCTAAGGTTTTCCTTACCTAAACACAGCTTTCACTTTTTGCAGGACCAGCTGTTCTCTTTAAATTTCTCATATTCTTATCTACTGTTTAAATACGATGATTTTGTAGGGTAGGGTCAGTCAGGCTCTTTTGTCTTGTTCAAAAATTTCTTTGGATTGCTATTATTCAATCACCTTGAGATTATAATATGATGTCAGTAAAAAATCTTCATGCCACATGCAAACATTATACCCTTTTAGATTAAGGTTATTGAATTAATTTTTAGACGTGCCCTCAATTTAATTAAATGCTATTGAAGAGGGTAGCATATCTTTCAGGTCCCTTCCAACCCAAGTTGTTTGGTGATTCTGAGAAACTTTCGTTCTTGTTGCAAAAAGGATTTTGAATTAAAAATGTTATCCCTTCTGTCCTATGGGTCCTTCATTGGTCCTCTTTGTACTGCTTAGAACTACATCGAGGGTTGCCTTTTCTCTTATAAATTGCTAATTAGTTCGTCTAGGAGGGTTACAAAAAATCCAGTCTCTGTGCTGTAACTTTACTTATACAATATACATGGACATTAATAAACTCTGCAGATATTACCATGCTTTTTGTCCTGTTGTCTCCCTTGCCTCCCTTATGTCTCCCTCCCTTATCTGCAAAGGAGCAGTCACAATGTCACAGTCATTGCTACTCTCTGAGCTGGACAACTGGTGAGAATGACCTGATGTTATACACTTAGTATTTCATTCTTGTGGCTTTCACCAGTTTCTGCCTTCTACCTGCTTTTTTAATATCTTAATTTCTAATTTGGTATTTTCGCTCATTCAGCCATTGTTAGACTTGTAGCATATGTTTAGAAATTCTTATAAGTTTCTTGTTAGCCTGCATGTCTGTTTTTACATCCTCTGTTTAAATAGTACTTTACTTGAAGCTGTTCTTTGCCGCTTTCTTCATTAGTTGTATCAACTTCTGCTCTTTTATTTAAGAATACAGGTGTTTATAACTTCCTATCTTGAGGATGCAGCCTTCCAAAATCTCCCTCACTTGCCAGCATTCTTTCAAACTTAAAATATTTCCATTGGATCTTTTCTATTTTAGTGTCAGCAGCCTGATTCCATTTTAGTTTAAATGAAGATTATCCTTCCTGCTTTATTTATTTAAAAAAAACCCCTTCAGGAATCAATCCCTTCTTTCCTTTATTACTTTTACTGCCATGCACTGAGACTTGGTTTGCTGTTTTTCCTAGTTACAGTGATGGTGAGAAAGAGCCACTGCCACAATACCAAGCACCTCAGCAGGAAGTACAAGCATTGCTTTTCAGATGTTGTAAGGTTTGAAAATTGTATATAGAAAGTTAATACCTGTATTTGAAATCTGTGGATTTTATTTTTTAATCTATGATGTTCAGCTGCTAGGCTTTAAAAGCTACTAAAACCTAGCAGAGCAGAGTTTAAGCTCTGTTAACTTTTTCTTTCACAAAGCCAAATTGTATTCTTAGCATATGTATTGGTTTTGCGTGGCCTGGTTTTGGTAGTGGAGTTAGAAATGCTGGTAACAGCTCTGTCATAACATATTTAAAATGTTCCTAAATATATAAGAATGCTCTATATTACCACCAATTCTAATTGTCCCAGCCTTGGCCATCAACACATCCATCTTTGGAGCCATCAGGGGCTGGCTCTGCCGGACATGGTGGAAGCTTACGGCAGCTTCTTGCAGAAGCCACCTCTGTGTCCCCCCACTAGCATAGACCAGGCCATGCAAAACCAATGTGGCATATGTCAAAATTTGACCCAACCTGGAGCCTACAAGCTCTCCCTGAAATTGTTAAAACATAAATGCTTCTGAAACTGGTCAAGATGTAGAAGTGAACTAGAATTTACCTTTGCAGGATTAAAAAAATTGTTTAACTCTGAAATTAAATTTAGTGTAAATAACTTCTTATGTCAGAGACTAAATTTTGAAAGCAGAGGTCTCTGAGGAGTTTAGTTGGAAACTTCTAGTTTATGAGTAGCTAAACTGCAAGTTCACCTAGGGTCCCTTAAGAAGTCTAAACAGAAAATACTTGAATCCATGAACAGGGAACACTGTGTAGGTGAAAATGCAAATACAGTGTCCCAGTTTACTTTTGCCTTTGCCCCTTGCCCTACTGGAAGTGAAACAAATGCAATATTTTTTAAGGCACAAAAGTTAAATATTTGTCCACTAAATGTTAATGAGAATTATATCCCTTATGTCTCTTGAGCCTTTGACACACTTCTTTTCACCCTCCAAAATGACTGATGTGCTTCTGAAAATGTTACACAGATGCCACTTTTTTTCTTAAATAATATTATATTTGAAAAAAGTAATGATTCAATCTCAGAATTATACTTCTGAGATGTAAGCAGAAGTACAACAATCCAGGGGCTCATAAAAATATGTCAATATCCCAGGGACACAAAGAACATATCACAGGAAAAAGAAGAAATCTTCTGATCTCACCAGTTTTCTATCAGTAACTTAAATTTTTAGTGATTTATCTAGGACCTTGTAAATCATTATTTATGATTTGATCTATCTCCAGAAAGTTATCTGCAAAGGAGCAGTCACAAAAATGACCAGAAAAATGTTATTTGCTCAAATAAGGAGCACATACCTGCTTAAACAAAACTCCATAAGAAATAAAGCACAGCTTTAGTATTATACCAAAAAGTGGGATTAATTCAGAGAATCATTCAGAGTATCAGAGAGTCAATCATAGAATAGTTTGGGCTGGAAAGTACTTTTAAAGGTCATCTCATCAAATCCCCACTGCAATCAGCAAGGACATCTTCAACTAGATCAGGTTGCTAAGAGACCCATCCAACCTGACCTTGAATTTTTCCAGGGATGGGGCATCCACCACCCCTCTGGGCAACCTGTTCCCATGTTTCAACACCCTCATTGTTAAAAAATGTAAATTCTTATATCTAATCTAAATTGACTCACTTTTAGTTTAAAACCATTAGGCCTTGTCCTATTGCAACGGGCCCCGCTAAAAAGTTTGTCTCCATCCTTCTTATAAAACCCCCTTTAAGACCTGAAAGGCCACAATAAAGTCTCCCTGGGGCTGTCTCGTCTCCAGACTGAACAACCTGAACTCTCTCAGCCTTTCCTTATAGGGAAGGTTCTCCAACCCTCTAATGAGCTTGGTCGCCTTGTTCGGACCCACTCCAACAGGTCCGCACCTTTTCTGTGCTGGGGACCCCAGAGCTGCATGCAGCACTCCAGGTGGAGTGCAGAGCAGAGGGGCAGAATTCCCTCCCTCACCCTATTGGCCATGTATCTTTCGATGCAGCCCAGGACACGTTTGGATTGCTGGCCTGTGAGTACAAATTTATGGCTCATGCCCAGCCTCTCATCCACCAGCACCCCTGCATCCTTCTCTGCAGGGCTGCTCTCAGTTCCCTCATCCCTCAGCCTGTGTTTACACTGGGGGTTTTCCTGACCTAGGTACAGCACCTTACACTGGGTCTTGTTGGGCCTCATGTAGTTCACATGGGCCCACTCCTCCAGCTTGTCCAGGTCCCTCTGGATGGCATCCATCAAGTGCACCACACAGCTTTGTGTCATCTGCAAACTTGCTCAGGTGTGCTCAATTTCTTTGCCTGTGTCACCGATGAAGACATTAAACAGTGCTGATCCCCACACAGACCCCTGAGGGACACTACTTGTTGCTGATTTCCATGAGGATATTGCATGGTTGAACCACTGCAGTGCCTCATACCCAAAGTTCCCTGAATATCTTAATGGCTGCACACCACAGTTTGTCTACTGCTTGTGCTGTAGACAGGGCAAATGACAGTCAAATATTTTAAAGTTCTTACATAACAAAGTACTAAGCAGGAACAACAGGGGGGTTTTTTTGTGGTTTTTTTTTTTAAGGTCATATTTTAAAACTAAATTTAAAAGTAGAGAAGGAGATAGAAAAAGGAAAAGAAACATGGTTATTATAGCTCTAAATACAGACTAAACCAACAAATAACCTGCAATTTCTCCTTCATTTTCTACAGGAAAAACGAATGTCTGTGGGTCCTGGGTTAGACTTTTTTGACCTTTAACTAGGTCTTCAACTAGGACATCAGCAGTATTCTTCTCCAGCATCATTATCCTTTGAACCCTGAAATTTGGAACAAAATGGTCATCTTCTGCCTTGGAAATGAAAGAGGTGGTCCTATGTTACAAGCATTTAATTGCAAAATTCCAATAGCTGTCACCTTTGACATCCTCCTTGTGTGAGCTGTGGAAGGGAAGACGAATGTTGAAAAAGAATCTGACAGGCTCCTGAAGTCTCTTTGATTTATGCCTGTTAAAAATTTGCTTTAGGAAAAGGATTGCCTTGTACCTGCTTTGAGAAAAAGGTAAAGTAGCTAAAAGAAAATTTGCTTTAAGTAAGAAACTAGTATTTTTCACTAAAATTATCAGTCTGGAGAGAGTGATGAAGATAATTTTCTTCCTATTTTGGAGAAAGTTGGCCAGGAAAGTAATGAAGGTAGGAAAGCTCACCCAGCCTCCTTCAAAAACAAACCCCCCAAAAGAGGGTAAAGTTGGGGCTGTCCTGTGTTTTTCCCAAATGTTGTTTTGCTGACATATGTCTAGCCTAGTGTGATTATGCCATGTTTCACTGAATTAATTAGCTAGAATGACATGAATCATAATAAGAATTGACAGCCTACTCTGTTTTCTTTGTACAGGCTTCAAAATTCAGCAATGAGCACCACTCAGAAGCAGTGGATTGAAATCACACACAGATTTTGGACAGTCATGAACATGAACAATTAAACCCACAGAATGGACTTTCAGAATGAATTGGAACAGTGAACCACTTCTTCCCATTTTCCCAACACCGAACAGAGTTCTAGACACTCATGATGTGAATGTTATTCTCTACATAGGCCAAAATGAAGCAATACCAGAGAGAATTAAGAAAAATATTTCGCCTACTTTCTAACTCATGTGTCTTTCAAAGTAATATGAAGGTAGATCGTAGCATACTCAAAAGTGGATACAAGCATAAGTTGGGAAAAAGTAAAAATTTTTGCTTAAGAGTGGGCAAGCTCTTGAACTGTGTGCCTTTGTAAAGCTCAAAAATTATCTTATATGATTATCTATATGAGTTCTTAAAATCAAACCTTGCTAGCTCTAGAATAAGAAATATTTTTATATTAAGTACAACAAAAACTTTAACTAACTTCTCCCATTAGAAAGACATGATTGAAATAGATCCAGAACAAAACCAGTCCTATATCCAGGCCCCTTTATCACTGTGCAGTTATTTATTTAAAAATCATAAAAAAAATCATTCTTCAAAGCAGCATCAGTTAGACTTGTCTCATCAGTACCAGATGTTGTCTAACCTGTTTTTACCTTCAACAACACGGATTCACATTTTCCAGGACAATCTACACTATTGCTTCCACAAGTTTTGAATTTTTCAGCTTCCCCTGTTACAATTTTTTTCACTTCCCTTAAGTTAGAATTTGTTCCAGCTCTGTCTGTAAACTATGCTTTAAGCCCTCTTTGTAATCTTTGTCTTTAGACATTCTTCTATAAAGCCATGAGGTACCAGTAACTCTTCACACTTAAACCTTCCTCAAAATACAGCCCTCCCAGAGGTCTTCCCCGCACCAGCTTGAATATTCTCCAGACAGGCTTGTTAACAACCAGTAAGACAAAACTAAGTTAATTGTAACAAAGTAAAGACTGCAGAATTGATGAGCTATGTTATTTAACTCTCCCTCTTTTGGTAATTCGATGTCCACTTAACTTGCTTCTCTGTAATCTCCAACATATACAAACACCTACTCCAGGCTGCTCTGGACAACGAAAATTATTTTCTTCTCTGTAAATCCCTCAGCTATTGTTATCACTTTGCAGTGACAGGAGTAATGAAAAACACATACTTCATTTATATTGTGATGGGCTTTTTCTCCTTTCTCTGAAGTGTTGGGGAATGTGACTTGAAATGCGTGTGGCCAGGTGGCCAAGGTTCCTGGGAGGCCAAGAAGGCCACTGGAATCCTGGCTTGTATAGTGTGGCCAGCAGGACCAGGGAGGTGACTGTGCCCCTGCATTTAGCACTGCCAAGGCCATACCTTGAATACTTTCGGGCTTCTCACTACAGGGAAGACATTGAGCAGTGAATTCAGAGAAGGGCAATGGAGATGGTGAAGGGTCTGGAGCACAAGTACTGTGAAGAGAGGCTGAGGGAGCTGGGGGTGCTTAGCCTGGAGAAAAGGAGGCTCAGGGGAGACCTTATCACTCTCTATATCTTCCTGAAAGGAGGTTGTAGACAAGTGGGGGTTGGTCTCTTCTCCCAGATAACAAGTGATAGAACCAGAGGAAATGGCCCCAAGCTGAGCCAGGAAAAGTTTAGGTTAAAAAGTAAGAAAAATTTTTCATGGAAAGGGTTGAAAAGCATTGAAAGACTGCCCAAAGAAGTTGTAAAGACATCACTGCTGGTGGTATTAAGAAAATATGTGGCTATAGCACTTGAGTACATGTTTTATGGTGACTGTGGTGGTACTGTTAAGATGAGGGTAGGACTTAATGATCTTAATGGTCTTTCACAACCTTAATGATTCTGATTCCATGCAAATGCAGAGAAGAAGGCTCGATAGCTGTGCTGGTGGTGAGGTTACCTGAACTGTGCTTTGGAGGATTCTGAATGCATTTGGTGTAGTTGGATTTTTCTTTCAAATATCTCAATAGTTCCTAGTTTTGGAGAAGGAACACACTGTTACCCTTGTCATGTTCACAACAGAAATGCTAAAGTATGACCATCAAATCACAGGGGAAAGTGAAAACATAATGTCCACTGCTGTTTGTAACCTTTTGCAAAAGCCCATGACGACCTACCTGCAATATAATACGATGACTGAGAGACTGAGGCTGGAAGAGGCTTTCAACAGAAACACATAAAGCAAGGAAGATGTATCTGTCAGGTAAATTTACTATGTTCAATAAAGCAAATAGGCAATTTGTGTTTTTTAAATTTGTTGATCCATGCAAGTGAGATTTCCTTGCATGGCCTATCTCTAATCTAAGATAGAAAACATCCATCAATAAAATAGGAAGAACCGTACAGCAAAAAATATTTTGTTAATGATATATCGCTGGCAATACAATTACATGCATTGTTTTAGAACATGATTAAATAAGTGAACAATTATAGCCATTTTGAACTGACAAATTTCCTTGGTCACCAGTATCCCTTCAAAGGAACTCTGGCTGATAAAATGTCAATAAAGTGCTGCTGCTCAGGCATATCAGATTGCACTTGATTACTTATAAAAAAATATTTGCAGTTCTGGTTTGACATACAATAAAATGGAATTACAAAGGAGACCGGTTTACTCTTTGTTAGCAGCAGCTGCAGGTATTAAATCAGCTGCTCCAAGAAGAGCATGGCTTACAGAGCACTTCAGCTCATTTTTCTCTACCCAGCTGTTTGAATATAGAGTATTTGAGTCAACTTATTTAAAAGCCTTAAGGTTTTTACACTGAAAAAAAGAGGAAAGAATGAGGCGACATGTAAAGTAGACCTGGGATCATCAAGGTTTAGAAAAATAAAATGTTTTAATACATTAAAGTAAATAAAATATTATATACTATATTATTTATTATAATAAATAAATTAATGCCCAATTAAAAAAAATGCTCTTTGGACCATGGTCATCTTCCTCTACTCTTCTGTAAAACAATCTGTTCTCCACTGATCTAAACTGAACTACAGTGTATTTTGTAAGTGATAAAGAACATTTCTTCTGGTAGACCTGAAAATGAAAATTAAAGTTGTCTGTGTCTCTTTTTTAATGTGGTTTGCATTTTTCATCCACTTGTGACAAAATACAGAAGCCTGGCTTAACAAATATTAGCAATTTGATTTAATATCAAAGCAATAGCAACAAAACACGCTTTTGCAAATAAGCACACTTATGCAAACAAGCACAAGCAG
This sequence comes from Euphonia xanthogaster, assembly GCA_034509185.1. Classification (NCBI taxonomy): domain Eukaryota; kingdom Metazoa; phylum Chordata; class Aves; order Passeriformes; family Fringillidae; genus Euphonia; species Euphonia xanthogaster. The sequence continues at coordinate 23,920,434 of JAYDZK010000113.1, forward strand.
CTTTTCAGTTTCTTTCTATTCAGATCCCTTCCATGCTCAGATCAATTTTTTTCTATGATGTGTGACTGTAGACTGGAAGACAGCTGTGAAGACTTTCTGGTCCAGGTCACAGAGTTGGGTGTAACACAGTGAAACACCGATGGAAAGCATTTCTATCTAATGAGCATACAGCAGCAAAATGAAATATGTGTTTCAGTCCAAGTGTCTACATCACACAACCACACATTTGCTGGCAATCCTCTCTGTGTTAAAATCCAAAAACAGGCATGGAATTTTAGCTGGTTTTACTCCTCAGAGATAGCCTAACCTTTCAGGTGTGAGAGATGTTAAAAACATAATACAGAAAAGTTTACTGACTCATTTAGTCAGTTTATGTACATATAGACAGCAGCAGAGCTGAGTAAATACTGCAAGGAGTACTTGTGCAGAGCTCTTTACATGCTGAATACTTCTTTATTTGTGCTGCTACCCAGGCACTTTTGAGGGTTTTGTCTGTTTGTTTCTCTTCTGGACAGCAGGAGTGGGGTACAAAGGGCTAATTATCACAAAGCAAAACCGCAAAATGTGAGGTGAACCTCCTCCTAGTGAGCAGCCGTAATGAATTTCAACTACCATGCAGAGATTGATGGTATTTATCATGCCTAACTTCAGCCATTTCAGAGGTGTGCCTGGCTGTAGCAAGGCATCTAGAGTCCTTTTGCAGGCACCTGGAGTCCTTCTACAGTCAATGCACAACCATGAGTAGCTCCTGAAGGCAGTTTATCCAGCCCACCTTACACTATTACCTTAGGGGGCTTCTTTCTCTCTGCTCACCAGAAGGTGTTAAGGATGAGCTTGGACTAGACACAACCCCTAGGTTGCTAAATGCAGATGTGGTGAACCACATACACCCAGACAAATGTATTCCATCATGAGCATTCCAGTTGTTAACCTGATTTAAAAGTTTGATGTCACTCAAACCTAAAGCAGCATTCTGGGGCCAATGCATTCAGTTTGGTAAGTTGACAAACAGGTGCAGTGTTAGACAGGAAATAAGGACAATAACCCCTGTTCTGTGGGGAGTGACAGCAAGCTTGTAATTTGGCAGTTCCTGACCATGCACACATGTAAAACAATGCCTTCATTAGCTAAATCAATAATTAGGCCAGACAATCCCACTCTCAGAGAGATTTAAAACATAGCATCATCAGGATATGATCTATTGGGGTTTTTAAAAAATATTATTTTTTAAAGATGATATTTTACTTGTCTCTATTATTTTCTGTAACATTACTGTGCAACATTTTGTGTAACATTATTTGAACCCTCGGATCCTATAAGAGGGAGAGATACTGGGAGGATGGAGGGATATTCTGGGAGCTAAAAGTTCCTGCTACAACACTTCTACGAAGTGCTTTTACCGATCTTTTCCTCTTTTTTTTTTTTTTTTTTTTTTTTTTACTGCACCTATACTGGGAACATGTTTCGTAGTTTCCTTCCAAAACAACA
>JAYDZK010000113.1:23929662-23945704 GCA_034509185.1 Euphonia xanthogaster
AACAATACCCAACAGAAAAAACCCACCAACAACCAAAAACTCACAGCCAAATGAAAAAAAAAAAAAAGAAAATAAGGGTAAAAAATAACCAGATAATTCACTATTTAAAAAAAACAACACTGCGGGAGAGAGCAACCAAAAGCAGCCTCACCTCAGCCTGGGGTCTCTTAATTGACCAGGACACTGGTCTTCTCCCAGGAACAGTGGAATTTAATCCTATGCATTTCTCAACCAGAAGGATGTGATTTTCTTTGGAGGAGCACTTATGGGTCATATATTTTTTTTTTTCTGAGAGAACTTCACATGCCATAAATAGAGACTAAAGAAAGACAGAAGAGTGCTGAAACAGGAGTTTGTCTTTCTTTTATAGTATCAGGATGTGCAGTCTCTCATTCACTGTGAGGGCAGCAGAATGGCAGAATGGTGTCTCAGACTGTAGCCTACATCCTCAGCAGTCACCATCTGCTAGTAGAGATAACCACTCCCCTTTCTATGTTCTTTTTGTGGTATTTGGCATGATTGATAATGATAAGAAGGAGATGGTACTGCAAATCAAAGATGTGGAATAGAACCTGATCAGTGCTGATTTAAAGCAGCAGAGGACTTGGAGCAGAGCTCCTTACCTAGGGAGACACCAGGACATACTTGCCTCCTTGATGAAAACAAAATATTTAAATTCCCTGAATATTCTACTAATATGTGATTCAGAATGACATAGCTGGATGAGCTAAGCAAATTCCTAAAATGGATTAATCCAACCCAGCTGTCTCATTTAAGGATGATTTAAAGCTAATGAAAAATAAAAAATCCACTTTTAAAAACTTGAAAGAATAACTCAATGAACATGCACACCAGTTTTTTGGAAACTAGTTGAAGTTGCTGATCTGAAACCACCTGAATGAGCACTGAGTTTGGAGTTCATCTCTGTTGTAACTCTAGCACGAGCTCTCAGTCTCTGGAATTACAGTGGCCTCAGCATTGCTGAGGGTGTTTAGACAAACTTATGCCATATATTTAAGGAGTTTGTGAGTCAAACTGGAGGAAATACACCTCACATCTCCCACTAAAAAGAATAGTTAAAATCTATTATATAACACTGACAACTCATTCAAACTGAGAGAAATTTACCCTGGCCATCACAGGTATTATCAGCTGCTTAAGCATTGTTGCTTTGCCTTTGATCTGTTTTTAGAAAATAATAGATGATTGAATTCTTCAGATATTTCTCAACATATGGGACTTTTAAATTCTGAAGAGAGTGAGGAAGAGATGGTCAATGTAATCTTGAAGCATTTAAAAAAAATAAAACCGAAGCACCTGTGTTTTCTGGCTGGACAATAGTGTATCAGCCAAAATAACTGGTTTAACAATTCTGCCTGTGGTAAGCTAGCTCCCCATAATTCATTTCATAATTGGGAAAAAATGCAGATTTTCTGACATCATCTCAGTGCAGTGTTGGACATACTGTACCGCAGAGAATCCAACAATAACCACTTATTTTTACTCTCCGTGATCTGACAAGAATCAGTTGACCCAGACTGCATATGGTGGCAATATGTTTTAATTTGGGCTTTTTGGCTCAAAATCTAGACACAAATAATAAATGTATATTTGAGTGTAAATTAAATTGTATCTATGAACTTATATTCTTTCTTTCTCTTTTCTTGCTTTTCAAAACAAATCAAAGAACCAGAGCTAGACGTTTCAGAGGCCAGAATCTGAAAACTAGATGTTGGACTCTGTGGAAGAGGAGAAAGGTGTAATCTCCCATTTTGTGGTTTGGAGTTACATGTAAATGTTATTAGTGTTTTTGGTTTTGTTTCTTTTTTTTTTCCCCTCTACAGTCCTAATCTCAGTGGTAATGGACTTGTATCCTATTACTTGTTTATTACAAATTTTAAACCACAGGCCCAATCCCTCAACTGGGCTCACAATTCCTCTGTGTAACATATGAGTAAAATCTGAATTTCAACACTCCTATCTCTTTCTGCAGCTGACTGGGTTGTTACAGAAAGAACTGTTTTTGGACAGGAAATGATATATCCTCAAGAAACTGAAAGCAAATCTAGGACAGTAATTACTAAAAAGAGTGCAGCAAACCCCTGATTCTGACCTTGGCCATCCTGATGCAAATCCTAAATATGATCCTCTCAAGTTTCTCTGAATGGATAGGCATAAGAATATAAATTGACTTTTTTTTTTCTACAGGGGCCCATTCTGAGAGTGCTCTTGTGTTTTTCATCATGTGAGAGCTTTCTGCTGAGAAACTAGCAGGTGGCACTCAGCCTGACATTTCTGCCTTATTTTGCTTTACCTGATCTGATTTCAGAGAGATTAGGGAAAGATATGCAAATGGACACAGGTCTATGAAGGGAACAGAGAGGATGCAGCAAATGAAAAGGGGGCAGGGATGGTGTCCATTCAATTCCACCTGGCTGCCTGTCTCCAGGGTGACTGTCATTATCAGAGAACACAACAGAGTTCTATTTTTAACTTGAGTAAAAAAAAAAATTGCACTCTAGTTCATATTGAAAATCAATTTAATAACAAACTCCTGTCAGGGAGGAAATGTCTAAGATTCTGCAAGATCAACTTGTTAAGAATGGCCCAAGTATTTTAAAAGTAAACAAAAACTCAGCTGTCTATTGACATTAATGTTTCCAGACTCCTTCACTATCCCTCCGTCTAGCATAATTTAAAATAGAGTGGGAAGGAGATATGGCGACAGAAGTGAAAAGGAAAGGAAGTGAAAATAGACATAGAAAAGGAGAAGATGAAAGTAAAGACATGGAGAGAATAACCGCAAAATTCTTCTAAAAAGATCTTAAAAATTGCATGTCACTACAATTCTTCAAACACAACCCATGACAGAGAAGAAATGTAAATTTCTAATGATCTAGCCTTCAGTTTGTTCACATATTGCATAATAGGGAACATTCATAAAGGGATTATAAAGACTAACAAATGAATAATGACTATTATATGCATGCTACAGACCAGAATGATATGTGCTACACCTGGATTTAGGTGTAGCAGTAGAAATGTTATACACAGTTAAAAGAAATAACATAAACCTCAATTCCTTTATGAGAAGCTTACTTGGTTTTGCAATTCAGCTTCAATGTACTAAAAGTTGTCAAAGATTTAAAGTTTCATCATCTCTACAACCAAGTAATTGCAGTCAAAAAGTCATAATTCTGAGGCAGTATTTTAATTTTTATTGACACTACATCATGTGGTCTAGCTGATATTTAATGGGAACTGAACTACAGCAAGATTTGTCAGCACTGCAGGCAAAACTAACACCACCACCAACAGCTGAGCTATTCTGATACTTTATAAGGCTGCTACTAGTGGTGTAGAATTTCATTAAAATATGACTTCTGGAATGAAACTATCCCTATCCTCTGTTTCAGTCTGGTTAGTCTATGTTGTGGCAGAAACATTTCAGATGTTTCCAAGAAATAGTTCACCAGCAGTATATTATCTTTCATTATAAATACCTAAAAGTGACTTCATTAACAGATCCAAGTGTCATATTTTGTAGCAGGGATGTGTGAGGAACATACATTTTAGAGTCTAGAAAAAACTTACCAAATAATACCTATTTGAAAGGACTTGAACAACCTGGAGTCTGTTTAAGTTTTGAAATAATCCGTCTCATCTGATCATGCTTGAAATCATGCCCATAATAATGATCATGGGCATCTTCTACCTGGATGCTAATTAGACCACAGCTGCAGACAATATCCAAATTCAAGCTTTCACTGCTGTAGCTGGGTACCAAGGCAAGCAGCCCCTCAGTGTTCTGCCTATACTGTTCAGGGAACATCCTGGATGAAGTGACCATAGTGGAAAAAAAATATTCATGGCTTATGGGAGTAGCCTTTGAAGGAAATTATAAGACCAAGACTTGGAATAGGGAAGGTTGGAAGCATAATGAAAAACTGGGACCAGCTGATAAAAGTAGGGGCTGACAACTGGGACTCCTACCAGGAACGATGGGGAAAGATAATGGACTGAGGAAGAGAGGAGAGATGTGGTAGTTGTAGAAATGAGGAATACTGCACGAAATCAGGAAGAGAGTAGGCACACATGGGTATTGTTGTATTCACACTTTGCTATGACATCAGGAGCTGAGCTGACCATCTCTCCCCTGTCTCTAAACACAGTGGAGCTCAGTGGAAAAAGGCATGAATCATCCCATCTTGTGTCTGTTCCATGTAAACTTGTCCATTTTAGCAATTGCTCTGTTGTTTGCCAGGCTCAAAGTCAATTTTGTGTTTGACAAAGGTTCACTCTTGCCTAAGGTGACCATGTTTTTTGAGACCAGTGTGATTTTCTGTATGAGAGAAATGATAGGTCACAGAGTGGGTAAGGTTGGAAAGGACCACAGTGGTCATCTGGTCCAATCTCCCTGCTCACACAGAGCTGAGCAATATTTGGGTTTTAGATAGCTTGCCATTACATGCAATTGCACAGCACCAAAAAGATGACATACAGTAGTTCTGTAATAGTGTGAGGAGGTAGCTACTGTCAATGGTGACTAAGAACACAAATTACTCTGAAGATCATCCACTGAATTAGGACAGACATGCTTAATGTCTCAGTGGTTGATCAGTTGTTTAAAATACTCATATGTACCACCAGGTTCCTATCACTCACTTTTTCATCCTGTATAATAATGCTGACATTTGAAGCCAAAAATGTGACAAGAGATTACATCCTAACTGTGGCTCAGCTCACCATTTGACTACGTGCTTCAAGTTCAGTTTACTATAATATAGAACAGTCTTGCCTAAAAATGGCCTGGAAAAGATGCAAGCCCCTGTGAAGCATATGTAGACTGAAAAACCTGTATCAGGGTACCAAGCTCAAAGTGCTGCTAAACTTCATGGTCTCTAAACATGAGCTGTATATGTGCCGAGTATCTGCTCCTAAATGTTGTTCTAGGAGATTTGTGTATTAACAGACCTGTTATCTGAATGCTGGTTCAAAACCAAATTAAAATACCATATTTTTACAAACCTGGCTAACGTCGAAGAACCTCATGTAGCTCGCTCTCTGTTTAAAACCACATAGCTCTACCCAGAAAACTCAACTGCAAGTCTTGACAGCTTTGTCAGAAATCTGATTGCATATTTCTGAGAGCAGACAGCAACAGGAAAGCTCTTGTGAATGAATGCTAATAAAAAAAATAGTCCCAACTCAATTCTAATGTGTACAACTCCACAGCAGCTACAATAGGCACGTATTTGCTTTCAGTTCAATTTTCCCATGAGAATAAAATAAGGAGCATTTTCACTTATTTGGCTACATCTAGAAGAATAATGCCCACAGAACTTTAGGGATATGGGTTTCACTATAGTTAATTAAAGAACAATTCCTTAAATTCAACTACCGACTGTTATGATGTGAGATTTTTATAGACAGTTTTCTCAATTTCCCTTTGCATTGTCAAATCAAACAACGATTAACAGTGTTAGAGAGATCTGGCTACAGCCATATTTTTCAGCTTCTTTCCTAAAGGGAAATGTAAAAGGAAGACTTTTTTCTTCAGCAGTGCAATTAATTTTTATGTTAAAAAAACTCAAGTATGAAAAACTAGCATTACAACACATAGACAAAACATTGATTTTATGGCAGCAAATGAAAATGGTTTAAGAGGTATGGACACAGAAAATATGCACGTTTTCAAATATGATCATATGAAAAATAATGAAATATGCTATAATAAAGGTTAACACAGCATCAAGTAACACAGAGAGTAAGTAAACTAGTAATATATATGTCTCAAAGAAATTTTAGTTTAGTAGAGTGTTTAGTATAACTTCTAATACAGGAATGATTTTTAAAGTCATGTCATTTATAGAAGTAAACAATTAACTGGCATAAAGTCAATAGAATCCTTAAACTAGGCCTATATTTGGAAGGAAGAAATGCTAATGGTGACATCATTTATTTTTTATTTCAGAGAAATAGCTGCCTCTTGATGCTTTTGAACATGTGTAAGACAAAGCCAAGACCTTTAACAGCAATTGTTATGGTTTCTGACCTTTGTTCCAGGCAGGCTAGGACTAGAGACACAGAGCCAACTTTGTATCTGGCCTAACTCCATTCACAAAATTTGGCCAAACATAAATTTGTCTCATTGATTTCATGTAAAGGTCAGATCCTGTGTGGTGCTCATGTTTCTTTCAGAATAAAATGTAATGGGAAGTCTGTAAAACCAACATTCAGAACTGAAGGCTCTGGATTACTATTCTTTCTATAACTTCCATATAAATGACTGAGTTGGCATTTTCTAGCATTGTTACAGTAGCATATTTATTTATAATAACTATTTATTTATTTTTCATATTTACTAGAACAAGATTTTTTTTTCATGGATACCATACAAACACTAGAGAAGCTATCCTGTTTTAAAGACTGACTGTATAGATTCAGGAAACAGAAAAAAAAAAGAACAAATCAGCCATAATAGCAAACAAATACATCTTCACAATGTCAATTTTGAGAAGGTACCCCTCAGGTTTGCTACTTTCAACCATTTAGTTTATTGCAGATATAGAAAGGTTCTGGAAACAGGTCTTGCAGAGCTACAGTGCAGAAAATAAAGATTCTGTGACCCAGCTGAGGAACAAAGCCTGTGAAGATTACACATAGGAAACACCAGGGAGGAAAGCATGGAAAACAGATTGGAGAGCAGCAAATAACTGGAAATAACAGGCTGGCATGTTTGATGAACCATATGGATGGATGGGATGACATAAAAAGAGGCAAAATAATCCTAATACTGCAGACTTGTTAAGCCAGGCCAAAAAGTTTGTTTGCAGCAGTTATTTCCAAGATTCATATTGGAAAGATGATAAATATTTGTGAGAAATCTTTTGAATTGCCATGGTTAAAGAAAATGAGCAATTTCTTAAAAGATTCACTGTTGGTATGAGCTTTGAACATAAGAATGTCTGATTGACCTATATTTTATACTAAACACTATAAGCTTTTCACTCATTGGAGTAAGGGAAGTTCTCTATTTTTTTCATTACATCTGCTGAGAATTTGATATTTCCCACATATAACTAAGATTTCAGCAATGTACACAGTTGTGCAATGTACCCAACTGTGAAGAAGCATATGCAAAAGCTCTTTATTTCTAGTTGCTTAAATATTTTTACAATGGCAAAATGAAAATCTTTTAATCTAGTCCACAGAAGGCATAAGCTGTGGTAACCACATCTGCAGAACTTCAGTTTAAGGTGTTGCATTTTATGTTTACAGCTCCAATAATAAGAAGACCTGAGTGCTTAACTGGTTTCTGTAGGAATAAACTGGAAGGTGCAGATGAGTTAGAGGTGAGTGAAGGCTTTAGTTGCTTGACACTGACCACAAGGAATGCAAGTGGAGGTTTTGGGAAATTCCCCTAGCTCAAGGTGATTTCTGAATACCCCTCCTGAGACAGTAGCTGGTGAGTTAGCCAAGTTGCACAAAGACAGCTTAGGTCTAAGTTTCTCTTTACAGGTATGAGTAAGAAAAAAACATCCATGAGAACCCTTGCAACATGTCTTAATATGGAGCAGAAGAGAGGTAGTTTCCATGCATTGTTCAAGAGTCTTAGTGCCAGACTGCAGCTGGCATATGCATATTTCAGTGCACACCCTCAGCTCGAGATAGTCCATTCTCTTTGCAGCATGTCAGTGCTGCAGCTGTGGGATCCTCACCTCTTAAATGCAAGACTTGTTTCCCTATTCCCCAAATACAGTCGCATATTTGGAGCAGCTCTGTGGTGAAGGGGGCTTTGACTCTCAGTTTTCCTCCTGCAGTGCATTGTAAGCAGAGTGACACAATTTATACAACTGAACAGACAATCGTCACATACAAAGGAGACAGGACACATCTGTGTTATGATGTTGCATGGCATCCACATGCTTCCTGAACAGTTGCAATAGTGGTGATGAGAGTTGTGTTGAAGTCATAGGCAGAGGCAAAAAAAGAAGTATGTTTCTGCAGTGACATGTGAGCTGAAATAGGTGTATGGTTTTCACTTCACTTTGAGTAAGCCTTACCCAGTACAGCTGCAGTGAAAGGATGTGTGTAAAATACCAGTAGGAATTCTGCAAAGAAAATAATTCCCTGTGTTTGTGGAGGATCTCATATGGCAACAGTCTAAGCCTGCCTTTCTCTCAAATGGAGAGTATCCAAAAGTTAAACTGTCTGCTGGGGCCTATATTCAAGATTAAGCACTCAGCCTATCAGCCAAGAGACATGATTGATTCCTGGTTTTATGACCCAAAAATGCTAAAAGTTCTCTCTCTCTCATACATATACATATATATGTGTGTAAAAGTTCTCTCTCTCATACATATACATATATATGTGTGTGTGTGTACACACACACACACACACACACACACACACACACACACACATATATATATATATATATATATATTTGTTATGCTCTTTGTGAAGACTTTAATCTAGACCCTCCTAGGACTAATAACATCAACATGGTTTGTTATGGTGAAGTACCTGTTCTACCGGTTGGTATATGAGACTATTTTCCCCCTATATGTTCAGAAAGAAACTGTAAGGAGGAAAAAATAGAAAAATAATAGATATAGAAAAAATAAAAAATAAAAGGAAAAATAATAGAAATAGAAAAAAATGTTTGTACAGAAGATGGAATGCACAATTCTGAGTTAGCTTCTTTTCAGGTGCAAACAAATACTTTTCAGGCAGTGTGACTAACATTTACACACCTGGGCTATTACATCCCTAGTAAAGATTGCCGTAGTAAACTTTTTGTTTTAGGAATATTAACAATTTCTGCTTCCTAACCAGGCATATTTTTAATCTTCATTGCCCTATTTTATTTTTTTGGGGGGGGGGGGTGGAGTGGGGTGGGGAGATATATTATTCTTTTGTTTTTTGCTGAATAGTCAACATCCTGTTCTAGGAGCAATTGAAATAATAAAGACTTTTTGGCTCTCTAGAAGTCCTTATGTTATTATTGCTTTTGGATAATGGTCACCTCTGTTTAGATTGGCTGAATGCATTTATCCTAGCTGACAGGCCTTCTGATAGCTTTAGAGTTGACTGCAGGGCTGTGTGAGGGGGAGCGTGCACTGATTCTAACAAAACACCTTGTTTGCATGGTCTGTCCCTACACCCGGGACCTGCTGTTTTCTCTCTTTTGTTTAAATAAGCATCACAATGACTCGTTAGACTAAACGACCTTATACTGCTGATAACAAACTGCCTGAAGGAGTATTGAGAGTATTGACCACAAATACCAACCCTGGTATTTGTCACTCTCTCTTTGTGGAGCTTTTCAGAGGACATTCCACTTCCTGCTACTCCAGTATCAGATTTGCACTGATGTGACTGAGTGGAACTGTGACTGACTCACTCACAGGCCAAGGACACCTTGCCAAAGCCGGGGCTCACCACAGATTTGTGTTTTTCTTGTTGTAAGCAATAACTATATGAGAGGGGAGGATTCAGAAGCTGATCACATCAGAATGGTGACTGCAATAAATGCTTTGACTCCTCTGAGTGGACTGTCTCTTCACTAGCTGCTAGGAAGCCCTAGGAAGCCCTTAGTCCAGGTACTTAAGAAAATAAAACTGGAGAATTTAAAACCCAACCTCCACAACACAAGTGAGGTGAAGTATTGGGATCTCCAGCCTAACAGATGATTTTTGTGGATGAACTCCTGAAAAATGACTAATGTTTTTTTATTGTGTATGATGATCTTGTATGCTTAAGTTCTATATAAAAACCATTTTAAAGGTGTTTCGTACAGTTTGAGCTACCACTGCTTACCCATTACTAAAAGAACACTACGGTAATATCAGTATCACTGTAGGCAGGGTGACTGAAGAAGAAACCACTTCAGATTGATCCCTGAGTAAGCAAGGGTAGAACATTTTGAATTTTGTGTTTTGTTGAAGTACAATGAAGTGTATGTGTGTGTGTATGTTTGGGTTTGTTTTTTTTTTTTTTCCTCAAAGTAAAAAATAAAATTAGGTATCCATATATCTATACAAAGGCTCATTTCATATTCATTGCTCTAAGCACAGTATTTGCTAGAGGCTATTTTTTAAAATGGTGTAAATTAACATTCACCATTTGCTTAACCTTGCAACCAAGACTAGTCATAAGGATTGCTTCTAAAGGCATTAAATGTGAAAACAGCTACAGACAGCTAGTCAAAGAATGCATGTCCTCTATCTTTCCCAGATTAGAGCTCAGTTACATCATACAGAAAATTTACATAGAAGAAATGGCAACACCACCTTCTGACTGGGAAACAGAAAAAAAATCAGATGTAAAAGGTTAGATTGGCTGAGGAATTACTTCTCAGAATGAAGAAGAAGAATAACAAAAATATGCATTGGTGGTAGCTAAACAGGGAGGAAATTACTAGGGGAAATTGAGAAATCTGCCTGAAGAACAATCCACTGTCTTCTTCGAGTACCTGGTTTAGCTGAAGACAAGACAGAGGACAGTGATGAAGGGGTGAAAAGCAATGGCCTTTGGCCTTCTTATATCACTGATATACTGATTAGACTGTATGTTCCAATGACCTCTAGTGATCTTAACCTTGACAAGACAATGAGTTTCTCAGTTTAACTGCAGGAAAGATAAGACTATGTCATGAAAATGCTCTCAGTATAAGAAAGGAGGCACACTTATTGGCAAATAAAGTTTGTTCAGACAAGCTGCAAACATATTATTTAAAGTTTATTTTATATATTTTTTTTTCTATAGAGGTAAATTTCTCAGCTTTTTGTGGGTTTGCTTGGTGCTAAAGCTATGGCACAGTGTTTTATTATGGGTTAGGGACCATAGAGAATAAGAAAAATAATTTCTAGAACATAAGTGGAAGGCAAGTGGTAATAAAGGTCAGATAATTCCCATGTTGCCTTGACTTAACTAAATACTTGACTACTAACCCCTTGCCTATATTCTGGAAATGTTTGGTAAAGATAAGCAGTCTTTTATATTGTTAATGCATTAATGTATTACTCAGGCACAGCTTTGTCAATTGTGCCTTGAGACTTACCTCTTCAGCCTGCTTTAGGGTACAGCAGAGTATGTGTATGTCCATGCAGATCCCTGTACTAGGCACAAGTCTGCTCCTATTAGCTCTCCAACCTTGAAATTGGTCAGTTCAATTGAGTTGATTGCCTTACCAGCAGATGAACTTCCCAGTGATCAGCTCTTTTTAAGAAACTACAGCAAGCTCTATTCATATATATAATCATCAATGAGGTAGTAAGAAATTGAATGGTGTATAGAAGAAAAGAGCAGAAAAGATTTGCAGAAGTATGTTTGGTTATGCTAACTTCATCACGTATACTTTCAAGGCCCTGTAAAATATGCAGCAAATTAGGGACCGCACACAGAAAGTAGCACTAACATGGAGTGAGCCACTTACCACCATCACTTCCAATAAACATGAACAGAACTCTGGTAGCAGGGAATGAATATTTCAGCAGTGAGTACAAAGACCAGAAGAAAACATATCTAAATATTATGCATACACTGATATACCCTTACTTAATTCCCTTCAGCTCCTGATGCATGCCTAGTCCAGAATTCACAGCATGATTCACTGTTTCTTATATCTTATAAATTAGCCAATCCCTCTTAAGAGAGGGCCAGCATCTATCCACTTCAGAAATGTTAGTTTAAAAAAACTTTAATAAAACATCACTAGTTCTCCAGGCTCAAGGATACTGTTCCTGAATTTTCAGGAGGACTTGCTATGTGATTTGGTATTTAAATTCATATTCAGTTGGACATAGATTTGAGGTAGATAAAATAGTTTGAAAGAGAGGAGGGGAATTAAACTCCATCTTATTAAAATAGTGGTGTGAAGAAAAGTAGGTATGAAATTGTTAACACAACACTTTACGAAAGTTCTTGCAGGTTTTATCCAAACTGTGTCCCTGTCCAGCCAGTGAAAATACTATAACCTCCTGCCCAAACATGCTGCTCTAACCCTTACTAATTCCTACATTTTTCCAATTCCTCTGCTGTAGCGTTAGTTTCCGTACTAAAGTGTGGGTACCTAACTTGAGGTCCAGCTGCCACTGTTTGTGAGCCAATGCATAGGACAATGCATATTTTTAAAACACTGAGGCTGCTGTTTCCCTGTAGAAAGTAAAAGTGTTTCCTGATAATGCAAAACCAGCTGGCTGAACAGTTTCTGCATATGTACAGTCAAGGTCTATTCTTCATTTCACATGTTGTAAGATGTTCGCCACTGATTAGTGTCCCAAAAGAAAACTTACCATCACTTATTCTATTAATTCAGAATTCCAAGGAACCCTTCGATTGTTCATGTTCATCAGATCTTAAAAGAAAATAAGAATAAAAGATACATTATTATCTGGTCGAAAGGGATTTATTAAGATACTTCATGCAGGATTTAAATAGATGCTTATAAAGCAAGATAAAATTTTAAAATATAACTTTCTGTGTTACTACAGATAAACCATGGATATATATATAAGGAAGAAAAAGTGTGATGAACTATGGTATAAATACTCTAGCTGTTGCTTAAGCTAAGCTTTAATGTCTTAAAAAGACATTTATGTTGTGGTATGTTTCCTGGACTGAATATCTATGTTATATAAAGGCCACCAAAGTGCTCCCTTCCCCCTTCTGTTTACAATCTTTCTAGTTTAGATCAATTATCATCCACTTTTCAGAACATGGAAAGTCACTTCAGTGACTTTCTCAATCTGAAGCAAACAATAAGAGAAATTAAAAAAAATTACAAAAGAAGAAATCAATGAAGCTTTATCAAGCATGAAATGGTGTTTTAACAAAACGGGGGGATTTGCTGAAGTAATGTTTCAGTAAGGAAGGAAATACCATTGACTTTATTACAGCTGCCTAATGTTTTCCACGAACTGCAGAAAATAATTCATTGTATCTTAGTGACCTACAATAACAGCTGACTGCTTGCACTTGATGGAAATGTGATTTGTGCCTACTAAAAATTAACTATTTAACTTCTTCAAATTATTTTCTCTGCTAGCACATTAGTTTCCTTTGCACTCTGTTTTGAACTGCTTTGTGAAATGTGAACTCCAGTAAACAAAACCACCAATTGCTAGGCAATGTTACTTCATGAAAGAAGAAAAAGAGGGTCAGACTGCATGCTTCTGAGAGCTGTAAAACCCATGCTGGGCTCTAAAATACTGCACTTAGATGAGGCCCCTTAATTTTAACAGGCATTTTATCTCAAAGGTTAAATAATGTAATAAATATAAAGGAACATTTCTGGCAGTTGCACATGTGCCCACAATTGCTTACACATAGAGAAGATGAAAAACCAGCTAAGGTTCAGGGCAGGAAAAGATAAAGTGACAAGGCAAAAAACTCATAATTTGCCTAAGTAGTGTGGAGGAAAACGAGCAGGGATGAGGCAGAAGGAATGGGAACAAAATCTTTGTCTGCTGAGACTTGTCAGAAGATTTACTCCCACTGCTGTTGCGGCCTCCAAGAAACAGGAGATGGATCCAGGCTGTCCTGCTGCAATTGACTACGCTCTAAGTCCAACAAATTTCATATTCACCATGTAATACCATCCCTTCATTACACAATTTACAGACTATGTTCTGTCCATACTAGCTAATAGTACCAAGATATTGTACACACATCAGTGAAGATAATACTATATGTATACACAGTATCTATCCTCATAATGGGAAACTGTATGTGTAGGTACATCACATATACAATATCTATGAATATTTACATCTACATTGCACGTATATGCAACTGCTTATGGATACCTATGGAGTTTACTGGGGAAGGAGAATTTGTGTAGGGATCACAAGAAAATTTTACTGTAACAGAAGGTCACCTGGGATCCTTCACGTTCATTCAGAAGAAACAAGAATATTCATCATCAAATACAAGCAGTACCGTATGCCTCAATAATTTTTAAGAAAAATAGAGATGAAAAAGAGATAGATCCACATTGGTCTTTATTATATATAGTTGAAATGCACTGCCTGGTTTTTCTAGTCTTTCTAATTCAAAGGAGGAAAACTAGCATGAGACCAGGATTGCTTCCAGTGAAGTAATGCACCTTCACAGAAGTAAAACTTGTGCAAGGAGACCCTGAAGTCTTCATTCTACCATTTCGTGCTAGTAGGATTTTGTTTTTATTCTTTCAAATGTGTGAGTGGGAAGATGGCTTCACATTACTAAAAATGAAACAAAACTGTAAGCAAGGAAGTGTCAAGATACTACTGTAAGTGAAGATCAGCTCTTTTGAAAACGTTGAAATACTGTATTATTAAATTTCAATGTAAGTCTAGGCTTCCATTCTATATGCTAGTCAGAAAATGCCATTGTGAACATTACAGTGGCTCTCATCAGCAAGGAAACTGCTTTCAAACTCACTCGTGGCATGATGTCAGGGTATTACTCACTGAAACGTGAGTATCAGTTCCTCAGAGGTTTATGTTTAAAATATTAAGTAGGTCTGCTTATGAGTTAAGCTCTCATTATCAGAAATCAAGAGAATATACCTGTAATCTAATCTTACTTTTCTCTGTAACATCTGTAATATCTCTATAAGTTCTCCAGTTCCCCTCTGTTGCCTGAAGTACTCCGGACCATGTGTCAAATGCCTCTGTGCATGAGAAGATGCAACTGGGCTCAAAAAAAAAGATGAAATACCAAAATGAGAGGGAACCTATGACTGCCAAACCACAACAAGCTTATTTAATGAACGGTCTGACTCTTCTGTCACTGAGGAGTAATTAAAAAAAGTTCCCTGACATTATTCACTGTTTCGTTTTTAATTTTCTTATCTTTCTTGTCAAAGAGAAATGATTGGGCAACCAATTGGCACTAGCTTCAAGCAGACTTAAAGCCCCCTCAAGTAATTTTATACTGAGCTTATTTGCTTATTTTTACCTGGTGAAAAGAAGCTTACGCTCATATAGATCTATATTTTTCTTCTACAGGCATTAAAATCAAGAGAACGTGTGCAATGTGAATCTTGAAAAACAGGTTCACAGTATTGGCAATATACTTAAATATAGTGAAAATCGAATTCTACAGAAGGAGAACACTGTTGACTGAGAGATGTGTCATAACAGACCTTTTTGACTAATATACCCCATAACTAGCTTCTGTGTTTCTTACAAAGGTGGACACGTCTAAGGTATTTTGTCCTAACTGACCTCATAGAAAACATCTATATGAAGCAAATGAATGTTTGAACAATTTTACAAAAGATACTGCAAGGCTTTCTGACTCATCAGGTATTTCAGTAGCATCAACTGTCAACATAATTGTTTATAAGTATAATTCAAAAGTGGAACTAAATGTCCATTTTCTCAAGCTACAGCCATTCTTAAATACAACATGGGGAGTTGAGATTATCCTTCAATGAATTTACCCTTGTACACACCAAAGCAAGTGAAAATTAGGGGTGTAAAATTAATTTCTGTAGTGTTGCAGATAGTTAAAAGTAATTCAGTCAATGGTTGCAATTCAGTATTAGCTTGGTGAGTGTTTCAGTATTTGATAAATCCACATTTGCTTACTGCAGCTTTTAACCAGAAGCTGTGTTCTTCTAGTGCAGTCAGAGGCATGTAATCCAGCTAAGGCAATTTCTGTATTGTGGGCGTGTAGCAAAACACACCTCCAGTGCTCGGCTTGGCACGTCTTTAGAGAGCTGCCAGCTTTCCAGGCAACTGTGGAAGTCTAGAGGGTAGCAAAAAAACCACAGTGGAATGCTACAATGAAAGCATTAAGATTGGAAATACTACAAAATATAAAACATTAATAACTATTCTACAAAAAGCCACTCAGTAAATAACTTATGGAAATAAGCTGTATTTTTAACTTTTACTACTCTAACTGATCTTCTGTGGAAATATAATTTTCTCTGTTACTTGTTAAATATATCTAGGCAACAAGACAGCTTGTTGCCAGGTGGACGGACCTTCCTTCCTTCCTTCCTTCCTTCCTTCCTTCCTTCCTTCCTTCCTTCCTTCCT
>JAYDZK010000113.1:23952130-23962752 GCA_034509185.1 Euphonia xanthogaster
CCTTCCCTTCCCTTCCCTTCCCTTCCCTTCCCTTCCCTTCCCTTCCCTTCCCTTCCCTTCCCTTCCCTTCCCTTCGTTCATCTTCTTTCCCTTGAGCATCACATGTCTCCATATCTGCCTCTTGTTTCATCACTTTCTGGTATCTATTTCTCAGCTCATTTTCCTTCTTGCCTAGTCTAGACCCTGCCACAGTTCCTATCCTAAATCTTACCAGCCATGCTCCAGTCTGTTTCCCCTAAGTTCTCCTTAGTGAAAATTTCCCTTTCTGTTACTGCTTGTGAAGCCCCTGCCATGTTCTGTACTTCTAGCTCTTTTTAGGCGGGGAAGATTTCCCAGTACTTATAACTCCCATCCTCTGAATGCACTCTTCCAAGAGAAGATTCCTCAGTCCCTGTTCCTGTGCAGGACTTCACAGTCCCTAAATGCTGCTTGGGCATGATGGGGACCCTGACTGCTCCACCAGCACAGTGGAGGGAGCTGCTGACAGAGCACCATAGTGGTTTGGGGAAGTCACACAGCTCCTTGCGCCTCCCTGTCTCTGCTCCTTCCTGCAGACCTGCCTTTGGCTCCTGTACAACCAGGTTGTGTCAGGTTGTCTCCTCCAGGTTTCTAGACTCAGGACTGACAGTGCAGGGCTGAGCTCTTGGCACTCACCTGGCCCATCACAGCCCAGATCTGTGACTTCAGGGGCTGTCACCTGCGTGTAAACCCTGCTGTTAAATCCTGAGTTTGCGTATGCCCACCTAGCCTGCATAGGAATGGCAGTATTTTCTGGCCTTGCAACTTGACAAAATTAGGCCTGTGCAGACAAATTTCCCCTCATGTACACCCTTTTTCTTCTAGCAAAGTGAAGTCTTATTTGAACATGCTGCAAAAAATTCCTGAGCATGCTGGGGAAAGCTGGTAGAGTTGTTTAACATAGGCATTACAATATATTTTTTCCTTGGCCTCACATTTGGAGGCTACTGAGCCTTTCGGCTTTAATTAACATGAAACACATCTGAGGTAGATGTTTGGTGTGGGACGGCTTAGTTAAAAAAAAAAAAATCAATAAATTCACCAGCCATGTAAAAATGTCTTACAAAGTAGTGGAAAATAGGAGATTCTTGTAAAAAGCAATTCTGTCAGTCTTTTTCTGTGATATATAATTAAATACGGTTCCACACTGTGCAATTGTGATTGTTATTAAACATCTGCATTTACTACTGACTACTGCTAAAAATATAGTTTTATAACAAGAAAACTACTGTACACAAACAATAAAATTTCTATTTCTCTAAACTAAGATAGGCATAGAGTGCAGTGTTTATCATGTAATACACTGTGCCAGATCCCAAGGGTTATTAGTAAATGTCTAAGTATTGAAGGCAAAACAATCTTGACTTGGAGAGTTTGACCTAGTTTATTGCCAGTTGCAACCTTTAACTACTGATCGAGGTATTAAGAAACCAAGAAGACAAACAACTAAACAAGCAAACATGGGGAAATGCCTTTCTTCCCACCATTCCTCCTTCCTATCATGGCTGCTACACTTTCTCAAACTTGTTGGATTTCCTTGGGCTCCCCTGAATGACAGAGGTTGGTGGGAGACAGGGTGCTCACCCAGTGCTGAAGCTGTCTAAAAGATAAAATATTTTTTAGGCCTGTTATAAACTTTTTTCCCTCATTCCTGCATTGGGCTGTATCTTTCAGACACACTTGAAAAGAATTTCCAATGGAATCTAGTTTTTTTCAGTGTCCCAGCCTGCTGTTTAGAATAGAGCTCCAGAATATTCAAATGTACTTGGAATTTTCTGTACTTTTAGATACAGCTTATGGATGGGACTAAGCATGTCAGACTTAAAGAACTTGAAAAATTATTGAAAGCCAAGTTTTGAATTTAATATGATTCGATAAGTCAGCATACAAAAAACCAGCTTGCCGTAGTTAAAGAAGAAAGTGTCACTCTAAGGAAAACATATGAAAGATGCCCAACACAATTTTTGTTTTTTTCACAGATAAGCATTTGTCTTGACTTTGCAAGACATCCTTACTCCATTATTGCTAAAATGAAAACAAGTTATATAGAAGCTACTTTTTAGCCCTACAATATAAAAGTTGTAGCTTGATGAAGGTATCAGTGTTGACATTGGACAGTAATTTCCTAAATAAGAACATATGTTACATTTGGTTGGGGTATGCCATTGTAATGAGGTACTCTAGTTCCTAACTACATTTAATTGTATCTGAGTCATGACATCCTCTGTGACCAGCAGTTTGTACTTTGCCCTGGAACACAGCACATAGCCTGAGGAGATACATACATATTATCTTTTTAGGTGGAGCAGGATTTCCAACATGCTGGTATTTGCATTTCATGTTTAACTGAACTGTGATAGAGATTTATACTTGAAAGGCCTCCTTAGATGTCTAATCCCTTATTTATCTTCTTTGCTCCTTGTCTGTTGTATATTTACCACAGATTCTAATCAAGAAACGATCCTCTGCTTTTTTTCCTTATTATTTAATGACACAGCACAACTGTCCCTTTCCATTGCAGGGCTGCATCAGTTTCATTTCTTACAATGGGATCCTTTTAAATCTGTCTATGAAATGTTTGGAAACTTTTGCCACAGTTCTGTCTCTTTCTACAAAAGCCTTGTGGTCTCCACAGAAAGGCAGTGACAGAGCTGCTCCTTTGGAAGAGCTGGGCTAATTTCATAAATTTAGGAGTCTTTATGAAGAGCTGCTTGTTGAGATAAGCATTTCTGTACAAACTGACATGGACTTTTATATTGTCAGCCAGTGTTAAGATTGGATACTGAACACTGAAGTTTTTAAGAGATGCTTATGAACAACATTCTGAAGTTTTTTGTGTGTGATTAGAGAATATACTCAAAAATACATCATGAGTGACTGTTCAAGGGCATTAAAAAATACTTGGTTGGATGCAAAAGTATTCTCAATACAGCCATTTATATACCTAGAAAGTAGCTTCTATTAACCAGGAAGCCTCTTGCAGCACTGAGGAAACAGTCCCCTTTCAAATGGACATGATCAATTTGCACATCTGTCAGAAAGTTAATATTTACTAGTATTGTGTCATTTCCCTTTCTCCTCCTCACTGTCTCAAGCATAGTTCCAAGAAACTTCTGCCACGTCCTGTGGGAAGCCATTGCCCTCTAGCTCCCAGAAAGATGTATGATATAAATGCATTGATAGGGCCATACTGGTGACAGATTTCCAAAGGAATTGTGCTAACACTGAAGAAAGTCCAGAGAAAATATCTGATTTTTATCTGAGTATTATCTGAGTATTTTATCTGAGTAAGGCAAAAAGTAATAAAAAAGAACAAAGCTACTTTAAAAAGTGTTTTAACCTGAGGTCATAAAACAATGGGGCATCTCCTTTTCAAGGCTCAGCTTTCTACAGGTAAAGCATGGAAGTATGTGCACAGTATTTTCCTTGTATTTTGCCATCTTATCTTGCTTAGCTGGCCATGCGTGTTTAAGGAGGTGTTTAGTGGAAGCATACATTCCCTTTACAATAACAGGACCTCACTGTGCTTTAACTGCCATTTTTGCTGCGTGTCATTTTTGCTGAGATCTACCTGCTCATAATCTCCCTCCCTGAGCTCACAGAATCACAGCATGTCTGAGGCTGGAAAGCACCTCTAGACATCATCTGGTCCAACTCCTGCTCAAAGCGAGGTCTTGGGAAAATCTCACTCCCTATTATACCAATTAATTGTAATATAAAGTGGTATTAACTTTCTTTAAAACATATGTATAGTTTACATTGGATACTGAACAGTCATGCTTAAGCAAGCAAACTAAAGAACCCCAGCTTATTGTAAGGAGAAGGACAACCTGGTTCCTAAGATAAGGACTCTGCTTCTTGGAATTTTAATCACTGTCCATGAAGAATAAGAGATACTCCTGGGCAACCAAGATATTGCCAGCATTCTAGCCCCTCTAACATGTGTTTGAAACCCTCCCACCATCTGTCACTATAGATAAGTAAGTATAGCAAGACTGACTCTGGGTGCATCTGATCAATAGAGAAGAAAGTGGATGATGACATCATAGAAATGTAGTTGCTTTGCGAAGTTTTACTATGATTAGTAAATATTAGTGTGTGTTTGTTAGGCAGCAGTAAGTGAAATGTGCACCTGAATGCCTGCCCTGCTTTTAAAGGGACACCTCATGTGCATGAATAAAAGAACTATGCTTGTAATTCTATGCTTTGCACCCCAGCTTGTCTTCTTATATGGCATGGTCCAGGGCAGAATTTAGTACAAAGGTCAATTACAGCAGATTGGCCAGGACTGCATCCAGTTGGGTTTATCATATCTCCAAGGATGGAGACTCCACAGCTTTTCTGGGCAGAAATCTGTGACCACCTTGACAGTGTAAAAGGTTTTTCTTATGTTATGAGCATTGGTAACATCTCCATGAAGCATTTCTTCTTCAGGTCCCAGCTCTCTCTACTCACCGTTGCATGTCAGATGATCCTCATCATCATTGTGGGTCTCTGCTGGATTGCTCTGGTGTGTCCATGCCTTGTACTGGAGAACCAGCACTGACTGGACTCAGCCAGGTTTGGCTTCAGCAGTGCTGAGGGGCAGGGTCATCACCCCCAGCCTGCTAGCAGTGCTTCTCCTAATGCTGCCAAGGATACTGCTGTCCTCCTTGATTTGCTGCACTATTCAAAGGACTGTGGAATATAGTCTGATGGCCTGTAAGAAGGGGTTAATATTTCAAAGCCATAACAAAGTGTGAGTTGGAGCATTCCAATATGAGTAGTGGCAAAAGCTGATATTCTTCACTACTCTTACTTTGAAATTGCTTCTAAGATATGTAGTAAGGAAGATTAAGCACTGCACACCACCTTGTGATATGTTACAAGTGCCTGAAGGTGCTGTGACTGCTTTTACTGTTCCTACACTTCAGACTTAAGTGGCTTATTAAGTTATGGCTTGTTTTCCCTACCTTTGATCTCAGATCCACAGCCTCACTTCATCAAAGAAAGCCATTCTTGACCCTCATCAGCAGGCAAATGAAATGGCAAAAGCCTCCACCAAGAGGAATGGAGGAAAGAAATGAGACAGGATTTAAAAAATTCCTCACTCTCGTATTTCACACTGCTTTCTCATTATCTCCATCTCATATTTCAACTGCCCAGTGTATACATCATCTAGTTCAATGGACACAGACTCCATTCGTTTTGGTAAAATTTGGAATAGATTTTACATCAATAAATAAAAGCTTATCAATCTCTTTTGAAATTTGTCTAACGGTGAGAAAGAGGTAAGAGTACAATATGCAAAGGCTTTTTATGTCATCCATTAAGCTTCTGTGACATTTCAGAATTGTTTTTTCCTTGTAGTTTATTGTTTTTATACCTCCACCAAATGGATTTCCCCACCATAAGTAGCTCAATGCACTGTGCAAATTCTGGAACAACAGTAAAGAATGAGCACAGTTTGAATAGGAATTTATGCCAGTGTATTTTTGGTTAACAGTCAGTAATACACAAGACACAATGAAACAAAACCAGATGAGAACAATATATTATAAGCAGAAGATGACTTGCCTGTGTTTGCCCTCTCTCTGTTTCAATAACATATTCCTATTTGCAGAGCTGGTTTTGCTGCCATAACTAAAAGAATTATTTATGCCATTTTTTTTTCTTTCTATAGTAAAATAAATTTCCCTTCCAGTTGAGTTTTTCTCTGTAAATTTGTGTTGTACATGGAGAGTAGGAATGTGGCAGCCATGACTTGCATACCGGGCCTCTAGGGGACATTCTACTTGCAACAGGCAGGTTTTTATTTCTTATTTACAAGCATAATGATGGGTGTCCTTTCCAGTGAAAATGCATGGACCCACAGAGCTTTTAGGCATTATGTGATGCATAAACAGAATTGTTTTACTAAATTTACAATTATTTTTACAGGCACTTTGCAGAAGTTCAAAAGACTGTTAAGGTGGACTTTTGTATTGGACTACTGAAGTCATCTCACTTAATCCAAAACAGTTTTCCCCTCTGTTATTGAGACATGAGCACAGATTCTGAAGCAAAATGTTTTGGGGCCTTTAAAATGCACTTAGGCATGGGCTTAAGTGAACTTAAAAGAATGTAGAATGGAACTGATTTTGACCTGAATTCTTTTTTTTTTTCCCCACAAAAGCTTAAAAAATGTAAACAACTGGCAGTTTTAAATACAGAGGGTCCAGAGCTGGAGAAAGGACTTTCTCTTAATTTATCTGCATTTCCTGCCCTGTGGCCTGCAGTGACATCCAATGGGGTAAGATGGAATGGTCTCAAGAACTACACTAATCAGCATACTCCCTTCAGAGCAATTAAAATTATTGCTCCAGCAAGAAGAGGAGGAGAAAAGAGGGTGAAAATCAGACTTTGCAAATCCCAAAGAGCTGTCCTGATTTGAAACACACATGAAGTCAGTTTTGACTGAACAATGGAGGAATTTATGGGGAACTCTCTAAGCTTCTCAGTCTTTCAGAGATCTGCCCAAATGTTTCTACTTAGAGCCTCTGCCTGATGCCTCCATGTCAGATGGCTATTTCTTAGGGAGCAAATCTGGTGACTATGTAATTTTTGAGATCATGTCACTACTACTTGCATGTTTGGGCTTCACGTGCTGCCTCTGTGTAATGCCAAATCCTATTTTCCTCACAGGCAATGGTGCAGTTGTTTTTTCCCTTTTTTTTCAGCCTCACAAGATCAGAATGCTGACTGAAAACCATGCTATTTTTTCCCTTGTCTTTGAAAGATGGAGACAGGAAGAATATTTAGTAAATATGGATTAAGGAGGTATTTTAAATAAGTGCAAATTATTTTTCATAATACAGAGTGCTTTAAATAATTTCATACAGCCTGTCTTAAAGGGTGGACACACTGTCTGCTTTCTCATTACTCACAGTAATGATTTTCTGCACACTTAACTGTTCCTGAAGTAACTTTTTTCCCCCCTGTAGATTAATTCAGTTCATATTTCCTCTTTTCCTTGACTGCAGCTAACTGACACCAACTAATAGCTGACCCTGTGGAAATAATAGTGAATTTTCCTGCAGGATTCAGAAGCCAGCTAGCAGAAGCTTCTGGAAGAGTATTCTTGTGTTTGCAAAGGGACATGTAGCACACTGTTCAAACAGGGCAAGATTGGTTTCATTTGCACTGGAGAATTATTTTAATGTACAAATAGCTTGAACTTCCTGCAGCTTTTGGAAATAGCTTGAATATTACTTTCCTAGTCAATGAGAAACAGGCTCTTCAGCAGCAAATAGAAAACCAGTTCAAATGCAAAGGAAACAGAATTTAATGAGAACACATTATTCTGAATAATGTACATATGTACATTTTTGTAACTGCCTGACAGATCTGTTTCTATGCTTGAAAATTATGTCACATTAAATGAATTAAAAGAATGCTTTGTTTTAAACCCCAAATGTATTTTGCAATCTGACACATTGCATTTATTACTTTTCATGCCAGTATGGAGGTCTTCTCTTGTGAAAGTCAACCCAAATTAAAAAAAACCCAAAACCTTCTGTTTGCTATTTTTTGCTATTTTTAAAATAAAACAAGCATGGATGGTATCTTGGGCCTGGTTCCTTCTTGTGCTCCTGCTGATTGTTTTTAAAAAATGTGTAGGTTTTATACTACATTTTTAAGCTATCCCTTTGTCTTTTGTGTTCACTGATAAGGAAAAAAAAAAAAAGAATTCAAAATATCCCTATTTTCCCTAAGGAATTATTACTTCAAAAAAAAAATTAAAAAAAGAAAAAATAATTTAAAAATGGGCAATTCAGAGCATCCCAAGAAAAGGGATTTTCAGTCTGAAGAAAAATTGCTATTTCAAGACAAGGTGGTATAAGCCTTTGCTACTCTTGAAGTTGTTGGCATTTCCTTCAATATATTATAAAGAAGAAGTAGGAACTTTGGTATTTTCAGATGATTTGATTTTCTCTTCCTGTATCTTCATATACATCTAGGAAAGAACATACACATAGATATATATAACACTTGTTCACAATGCTGTGTCCACAATGCTTTCTTTTCTTTAAAAGAGCTGTTGCAAACATGTAAGCAACCAGCAGCTCTGAACACAATTCTTCAGCCTGAATAAGATCTGTGGGGACAGATTTGCAAGACACTAATTTTTGAATTAATTTTTTAGTATGCATAGTATGCCTAGTTTTTAAAAGACAGCACAGGCTTGAGCCATAATAACATAATGGCTAGTATGGCATCCTGCATTGCTGCTCTTTCTGCACAGGTATTTCTGTATCATATTGTATGATACAGTATCATACAATATGATGATGTATATAGCTGTTCATATTGTAAAACAATAATGTACCTGCTAAAGGGTGGTGGTAACCCTGGACTGAGCCAGTGCAGTCCACAGTACAACCCTGTGCTGAAATGCCTGGCAAGGCTTTGTACCCTTATTGCTCTTTAACAGCTGGCAGAGGAGAAATCTGTGAAATGGTTAATGATTGATATGAGAGAAACAGTATGGATCAGAGGAGAAGATGATGTAAAATTATCTTTATTTGGAGTAAAAATGAAACTTAAGTTTCAAACAGTTTTTAGTGGAACAGTTGTGAACTGTCAGTGCTTATCTGTAAAAGCTGGCTAAACCTCTCACTCCTTAGCTTTGGCAGACATCTTCGGATTTCTTCCGTACATGGAAGAACTTGTTTTGGTTCAGACTTTCAGTTTGTCAAAGGACTTATTTTTAGTTTAAAAAAATGTCCAAGGGTGGGAAAAGAATCAAACCAAAATGGCTTAAAAGAATCTGTTTAATGAAATACTGGAGTATGTGACAATCCTGTAACTCCCTGTGACTATGGATCTCAGAGATGGAGCAGAGCAGTTGCCTCAAAATCTGATTTTGTGTTTTCCCTTTGATTCTTTTGAAGTGCAGAAGAGGTGAATCTGCAAAAGACTTGTGAAAAGCAACTAAGGGAAGCATATGAATGTAAAAGTGCAAAGCCAGCTATCATCTCTCTTTAAGTTTTGACTGCAATTAAGTTATAAGCCTGACAGTCATACCAAACCCAAGTGATTTAAAGAATTTAATTATTTTCCAGTAGCATTTCTACCTTTTAAGAGCTGGGACACACAAAAAAAATGTAATTATTTAGACTGTCAAAGGCATATATGCATCTGGGGATGAAAGGATAAAAAGGCTGATAAAAGCATGAAAAAAAGTGGAAAAAGCCATTCCCAGGTGTTAGGCATTGGTTAGTCTACAAATCTGCTGGTATTGTCACTGGGATTTCTAAGAGCAAGAGGGAGAACGCCAGCTAATTCTGGTGAAGATACATACACAAACAGGATTTGAAAGATTCTCTAAATGTAAATCTGAGAATTAAACATTGCTTTTGACTGATTTTGCTTTACATATTCATTTTAATAAATTCAATTTAATAAATCACAGCAGTTCCATTTAGAACTGGGAATAAGAATAGAATGATCACTTAACTAACAAATCTGTTTGGCTCCTGTAGTATCTGTTCTTTTGCTTTGTACAAAGATTCCTGCCATAAGCAGATTGAAGGCAAGTTTTGTATCAATTTTCCTGTGAATATTGCTGATTATTGTACAGATGACAGCATATTGAGTCTGTGGGATTCATCCATAAGTAATCATTACTTTGCACTACAGGAGTTGGCAATTACTTTCCCAGCTTCATTTTCTGTTCTGTGGTGTTTTGTTTCTCCCTTATACTGAAATGGAAGCATCCTGCTGTAAGCACCAGGATTGACTTCGTCATCCTTATTTATTTATCACTCAGAGTGCTCCTTCTCAGCAGGTCAGGAATTGGAAAATTCATGAATGTGGTCCTTCTAATCTCAGTAGTTTGCCCAGTATCATGCTTAGCAAATTTTGTGCTATTAGTGAAAACTTTTTCCTGTTTCCTTTTCAAAATATGAAATATGAAAAGAACAGCAAAATGGGTTTATGCAGACAAGTGCTTTACAACTACAGAATATGTTTTGCAAAGTTGAAGTTGAAATCTGAACTGTCACAAAGTTCAAGTTACCTTTTTGCTGTGTTTATTCCTTTTTTCAGAGGGGTCATGTACCAGAGAGAAACTTGAAAAGAAAGACATGTAAGAGGAAGAGTAGGAAAATATGTACTTTATGAATGGTATTTTTTACATCTGGCTTCAAAAATCCTAGGGTTCAAAGTGAAAAATTCTGAGCAGAACAAAAACATCATTAGTAATTCAGTGTTGCTTTCTCACTGACCAACTTGTTTTGACAGGCATGGCTGCATGTTTACATACATAACTTGGACACACAGTTGAAGACATAAACTAAGATATAACAACATTTTTTGTAGTGTAAGTACCGCATGGGAATGCAGTGACATAAACATTGTGATTACTCAACCAACTGATTAGCATATTGTTAAGAGTGTGTATTTTTCTTTTCAACTATAAAAGAAACAGGACACATTAAAAAAACATGGAAAATGAGATATAACAGGCTTGTTACCAAATAAAGTCTTGTGTGCTGTTCTTAATTTGTAAGAAAGACTATATTCACAATAGATTTATGGCAGCTATACCAAAAATACAAAGACTTTAGTGTATTCGCCCTTCT
>JAYDZK010000113.1:23967184-23977713 GCA_034509185.1 Euphonia xanthogaster
TTCAGGAATGGACTTTGACCTTATGCTCACACTTATTTCATTAGCATTACCTGAAAATGCCTGTGCCTTTCTGTAATCAGCCTCTGTCCTAGAAAACATAAACATGTTTCTCAGTTTGATATCATAAGCCAAGGAAAGAAAGTTAATATGATAAAATGCAATTTTCTGGATGGAAAGTACTTTTAGATGTAAGATGAATTGTTTTTCTACCTGCTGTGTAGCTTCTGTTGTATCACTGAAAAGAAGAAAAAAAAAATTATTCTTTTTGCTTCAAGGGTCCAATAGAAGAGCTGGACTGTGCTTAACTTTTACATACCTTTGTGTGGCTGATATCTTTTCCATAGGAATAAAAAGGCCATTGCTAGGATCAAAAATAATGAAATTCCTGTTATTACTGCAAGAGAAGACAAAGATTTTCCTTGGGCCAGCTTTTCCAACCCTGTGACAAAGAAGATGAGTACTGTATTTAGTTTCTTGTTCTTTACTATGTGCTAAAATGACACTGAAAAATGCATCTTTTAAAATTACTCTGAAACTAGTAAACCTGCATAGAGATACAAAACAGATGCAAAATTTGGGACTTGTGAATGGGTAATATTTATTTTTCCTCACAGATCTCCTGAACTGAAAAAGCAATGATATGCATATCAGAAAGACTTCAAAGCAGATTATTGCCTAGAGCTAAATGTAAGGCAGTAAAAGTAAGCCACAAATTACAGCATCAAAAAAGGAAAATGCATATTATAACTTGAGGTATAGAGACACTGAACTACCAAAAAAGAGAGTGAGAGATCAACTTGTGCTAGATTGGAGGGAAATCCTCCTAGTAGTTGGTAGCTATAAAGTAGGAGAAGACAAAAGATTAGTTTGACTTTTTGTAAAGATTTATAGATCACTGAAAGTCTGGTTATTTATCGAACCACATCTGAAACCAATAAATTATCAAAGAATCAGAGAGTCTGTTGGCTGGAAAAGAACTCTAAGACCATTAAGTCTAACCTATGACCAAAGATCAACCTGGCACTAAGTTCTATGTCCAGTCTTTCCTTAAACACCTCCAAGGATGGGGACTGCACCATGTTATTTGTATTCATATCTAAATATTTTCCAAATATTTCTTTCCTTTGCTCAAGTCTTTTGCTGGGATATGCATTAGCAGGACTTTTCCTGCAGGATATTCTGATACAACACATACACAAATTGCATGTAATTACATACCTAGAAGCACATGGAAAACATTTGTAATGAATTTGCAAAGGCAAGAATGTGAAAGTTAGGAAATGCCAGACATATTTGCTTGTGCACTCTTAATTTCCTCCTTTTGCTCTGAATTGTGCAGAATTTATGTAATTAAAGGACAAGCTACAATTCATACAGGTAAATTAATGTTGCATATTTACCAGTGCCAGATTTATTAGTACAAATAAAATGTGTATTATTTAGCTGGATGTGCTCCCAGTAGTCGATGAACTCCTGTGCAGAGAGCTGCTTACATCTACTTACACCTCCATGTAATTCACTGGCTTTGTGCTGGCTACATGTGCAGTGGTTTTCATGAAGATTAAATCTGAGGATTTCTAGACAGATGTGTCCTAAAGATATGGGAAGATAAATCACTGCAATTTCACCAATTTTTAAAATAGTCCTTCGGTGTACTTCTTTCCTTAGGAAGAAAAAGCCCAGATGCTGGAGAATCAGATGAGTCCTTAAAATTGTTCCTTAAAGTGAGTAATTTCAAATGTAGACTCAATAAATCACATCTCCATAGATATATCAGTGCAGAAAACAGACATGCTCTTTGCATGCATTTAACACACTCAAGCTGACTAACCTTGAAAACTGAGCAATGACTGGTGTACATGATACACCTCATCTTATTTTAGAATCATGGCTGAAAATGGGCAACAACTTTGTGCAACTATTGATATAACTGTAACTTATTAAAATAATTGTTTTCTAGATATTTTTAGGATTAATTAGGCAGCTGTCTATAGCACCATATAGGTGAGTTTCTGTCCTATGGGGAAGTTGTGTAAGGTCTTCTGAAACATCAGAGTTCCTGTTGCTACTGAAAATGGGGTTTCCAGTGTTCTGAATGCCATAGTCCAGCCTCTGTATTATGGGGGTAAGGAAAAGGAATATGGACAATTTTCAGAGTCTTTGATAAGTATGTTTATTCACTTGCAATGTGAATTTAGCCTGAGCAGCACCATTGAGAAGGAACTGTGTGTGAATTCATACCTCTTAAAATCAGTCAGTGCTGCTCTGCAAAGTGTAGCCTTGACATCTCCATTTAGTGCTATTTGAAAAAACACTCATCTAAAAGAAAATGGCTCCAGAGGGGGGAAAATATCTTTTTCTATTTTTAAATACACTAGATAAAATCTTTTAATAAGATGTAAGTAAAATATTTGTAATTAGGAAATTACTATTTTAAGTGCAACCAATCATGAAGCTGTGGAATCTTCCCTCCTTTTTGGCCTTTGAAAGGAAATCTCAGCTAAATATTACATGAACTTCCTGGAGAAATGTCATGTTTATTTTTATAAACACATAGTTCTGGTTGCATTTTCTTTCACTAGTAACCACAATATTTAGTTTTTGAGTGTGGTATTCTTACTATGAAATTTCAACCCATTTTCCTCCCAGCACACCAAAAGCCCTGGATTCATGATGAATCAGTAAGTAGCCTGAATCATGGACATATCTTCTTGTTTACCAGACTAATAAATTCATTAGCTCTTTGCTCAGCCCACGTGAAATTGCTTTGTTAAATTTTCTACAGGCAATCTAGCAATTCTTGTTGAACATTAATAGCATATGTTCCTTATCTGAAAATACTTGTATCCATCTGTATTGAGAAGAGACATCAGACTTCCTTGATATCTTGTTCTTTGCTCTATGCTTCTGGAGATTTTCTGAAAAACTGCTTTGTTGCTATTGAACACAATCACACAGGAGCTGAGGTTATACTATAGGAGCAATGAAGGTATGTGTTCTTCAGAACCCAGCAATCAATCCAGAGATTCATAAATATGACAAGGAAATAATTTACATGAACATTGTAATAAAATCCCACAAAACCTCAGTGTCTTAGTGGGTTGTGTTCCAAGCTGTCTCATACAGCAAGTAAAACCTTATCCCACAGAATGTCCAAAAGCCCCTTTACCATATTCTTAGCAAGACCTAAATTTCATCACAATATTCCAAGAATGACTTTTTTCTGGGGCATCCACTCAGATGTTACACTTTACAGCAATAAAGTTACATTCTTACCTACAGATGTAACAACAACCGTGAAGTGAGTTTCATCTCGTTTTCCCGTCACGTTGTTGAAAGCACAGCACATGTAATCCATTGTCTTCTGGGCCACTTTATCAGATACAACTTCCAGATGGGGTCCGTATTTGATTACTTGAGTGGTATTGTCATCCCTTTGAATCCATGAATAAGTATTTGCTGGATTTGAATCTGCTGAGCAGTCAAACAGTACAACTTCCCCCACGTCCACTGTAAACACTGCCCCTATATTCAGACCTTTGTCTGATTTGACTCTAAGTCCATAAGGTCCATCTGCATTGGGAAAAAAAGGGAAATACAGTGAGAAAATGTAAATCAAAGTATATAATTAAAAATTAATCAGCCGCGTATCTCTAAAGTTAGAATATTTAAGTTAGACGAGCCTTTAGAATGGCTGGCATTCAGTCATTTCAATGAAAAGGCTTTCAGTTCTATAACTGGATCTGTGCTAGGCTTAGCTCAGGCTACACCCACTTAATACTGGTCCAATTGCTGTTTAAGGAAAAAGCATGGGTCTCTGTATTTCTCAGTATGATAAAAAGAATGAAAACTGAAATCAGTTGGATTTCTATGAAGTAAAGGAGCATGTCTTCTTCAGGAGCATGTTTGATTTCTGCTTCAATGCCAAACTTACTGGCATAAGTAATTTCTCTACAAATTTAAAAGTGAACAAATTGGCTTTGTAATGTTACCTTCACTGCAATAATTTGCAGTATGAAAATTATTTAGGAAACTAACTTACAGGTATAATATTGAGTGAGGTGTGCCTTAGATAAATTCAGAAAATTTTTTCCTTAAATGACTGCTAGAATAAACTTTAACTTTCCCCCTATTTTAGTAGGTTTGTAGTACTAAATAATACGTTAAATAATTAAATAATTTAAAATACTTAAATAATTACTACTGTAATTATGCTTTTTTCAAGAGCAAGTTCTTGTGCTGCAAGTTGCTTTTCTGAATATAATTGAAGAAGCATATGTTGTTCTAAAGTCATGTGTTCATTACGCAAAATATTGAGCAGATGAGTATTTTTAGTGCAATCTGCATAGGAAAATGAGAAGGGAAACAATATACTTAAATATTATAAGAATATTTCCCATGCTGCTTTTACTTGAACATTTCAGATCATTGGGGCTTTTATATCTTTACACGTTAAAATTATTTTTATAGTTATTTAAGTATAGAAATTTACATAGAGAATCCAGTAATTGAAGTGTGCCTTATTCAATAACTTTTTCTCATTAAAAAACAAAACCAAAAATCCCTAATCATTTTCATGTTGTTGATTCCCTGAGGACTTGCATGAATAATCAAAAATGCACAGACCTAATATGACAGAGCAAAAGAAGAAAATATCCTTTTGGTAGGATGCCTGAATATCAGTAAAGCTACTTCATACAGAATGGTGTAGCAGAAAACAGGCACAGTGCTGTGACCATTGCAGAGAGTGGAATCTAGTAAAATTTCCACCTTCCTGTGATTGATGGGAGAATTAAGATGATGTAGCTGGGTTTGAATGGGAAAATCCCTGCTACATGAAGCTGCACACTTGTATATTTCAGACTTTATTTCCCACCAGGAAATTCAGGATCATGTTAGAACATTCTCTAATACACACTTCTATTTACTGTTTGCCTTTTTTTATGAGACTCATTTATTCTTCAAGAGCACCTAAGCCATGAGCACATAGCACAAACCAGGCCATTTTGTGTGCAGCTCTGTGTTTTTTTCTGTTTGTTCAGGCTTAGACAAGAGACTATAGACCATCACATATGACCCCAGTTTAGTTCACTTTTAAGTAAATATCCATATTTCACAACATAAACTTGTCAATCTTTTAATTTTCTCTATTTATTTCCTAGAGGTAAGCTTTTTACAGCCTCATTTTAAGGAATGGTCAACATCATACATAATATTTTCTTGGGAAATGCAACACAAATTCACTGCAGCATGAATTAGTGCTGCTCCCACCTACACTGCAGTGGCCACTCTGAAGAATCATGGCTTTTCTTTAGGCTCTAGATGTTGGGCTGCTTTCTCACAGGCTCTGCAGTTCCTGAGTCACTTGCTTTATTGTCTCCAAGAGCCAGCTGACCCTGTAATGACCATTTCTGTGAAGTACAGACCTATAGCCCACTGTTTTGGCTTGGCTGGCCTCACTTGGGCTGCATGTTTCTGTGGGAGGGGAGCTTTTCACATGGGCTCACCTCTTATAGGTTTTAACTTCCCCTTTTTCAGATCTGAAAGGAGAAGGGATGTACTGGCCTTGAATGTTTTTCATAAATGAATTAAAGCCCTCACAAACTATGTATAGGCAGGAACATACTTTTTTTTTACTTTTCAGAGCAATTCAGTGGTCCTTCCAATCCAATTCTCCCTTCTTAGGAGAATTATCTTTTATTTTCACAGGTAATATGACTTTGATATGTGTTAACAGAAATTACTGGTAAGAATAGCTGACTGATTTCCATGCTCCCCTCACTGTAGTGGGTGGTTTGCCATAGTCTGCAAAAGAATTGGAACTGAGTTCTGCTTTTCTATCAGTATCATAACTGTGCAGCATAAAGAGATAACACTGAGAACTGTATTTTAATGGAAGCTGCAAGGTGAAAGAAATCATTACGCAAACACTGACACACACTGGCTGGGGAAGTAAGTTGGAAAAAACCAGAGGGGTTATCTTAAGAAGTAGCCAAATCTTGGCAAAATATGAAAAGTGGCACTCCTTGCTGAAGTCAACACAACGACTGGGTAACCCTTCTGCTTTTCCTGGAGCAATATTTTACCTCTCCTGGGCATTGTGTACATCAAGGTCGCTAAACAATGGGTAACTGACAGTTATACACAGCTTCAAGGATTATTCTGAAAAGTAGGCAATTAACCATTCTCTCACTAGTACTAAGTGTATTCTATCTTTTGGAAGACTTGAGGAAGAAAATCCCACTTAGTTTGCTGAATTCAACTCCAATAACACAGTAAAACAGTGTCTGCTGCAGCCTACAGGACAGCACCATCCAGTCTTGAAATAATTTGTTTCTGAGTCACATGACGGCAATAGCCATGTTCCAGGCAGCATTATCATCACAACTAATGGAGAAGCAGGACAGTATTAATAAGACATGAATTAAAAACCACTTTTCATACTCAGTAACAATCCACAATGATAGCCTTCATGGATCCCGCAGCTCTCTTTTTCCCTTTCCAGTATTGCTCTCTGCAGAAGACTGCCTCTTGTCTCAGTAAAACCAGTTAACTAAATGATGTGTAAAAGACTAAATCAATCTTTCTGAGTAACAATTTACTGCTCCATGGGAATATTTCCAATTGCTCCCATCACTACGAGACTGGCACAGTTTCCAAGCAGATGGCAGGTATTTATCGTGAGTGACCTTTTCTTTATCACCTCCAGTAACTCCCCCACAGCAATGACATATGGCACAGAGAGATCCTGGGGCCTGTTCTGGATTGTTATTGGCAACTGGGAGCTGGGAAACAAAGTACTTCTGCAGGCAGAGGCTGAACCAAATTAGGTGACTTCATATAGCTCAGGAAGTAAGACCCCAACTCCCATCACTGACTTGGATATAGAGAATACCACAGGTATTTGAATTCTTTCAGCATTGCATTGTTTGCTCTTAATACCTTTTTTTTTTCAGATTTTATATTAGGCACAAAGCAAATCCTCAGTTC
This sequence comes from Euphonia xanthogaster, assembly GCA_034509185.1. Classification (NCBI taxonomy): domain Eukaryota; kingdom Metazoa; phylum Chordata; class Aves; order Passeriformes; family Fringillidae; genus Euphonia; species Euphonia xanthogaster. Next base: position 23,974,175 of record JAYDZK010000113.1, read on the forward strand.
TGATTAAGGACATTCAGAAAATGCATATACAATAATATTTACACACATGGAGAAAAAGTGAATCTCAAGGTTTTTGATAAAGCTGTATATCACAACCATTTAAACAGCAAAAGATTCAAGAAATGTGGACATATAAGTAACTTTAAGATTTTAAAATTCTGGTAAACAGTAGGTCAAAAACAGGTTTCTAGTTTCGAACTTAGATTTTGCAAATTTACTGAAAAATGCATGTAATTGAGTGAGGAAGAAGGGGGGAAGCAGTATCAGAGCTGGGACTGATGGGCACACGTGTTGTCAGAGCAAGTGGCCCAGACACCTGCCAGTGCCATCAGTGCTTTGGAGACAATCCCATGTGTAACAGGTCAGAAATTCAAATCTTACACAAGCTGTGCAACAAACAGAACTGTCTGAAAGGTAGCAAGGGTGGCAGATGTTTTTCTAGCCTGACCCGACCTCATTGCATGGAAGGGGCTGTCAGGCTGGATACAGTGTCCCAAGTTCTGTGTAGGTACTCTTTGAAGACAGACCTGTATAAGGCCAATTCACAGCTCATTAAATTGAGAAACGCAGTAGAGGAGCTGCATTCATCCACCTTCAGGTGTCATTCTTAGCACTTTAGGCACAGCTAAAGTGAGCTGCAATTGTGACTCTACAAAAGCAGGCATACAAAAATGTGCTACCTTGAGGAAAGAATGCAATTGATTTTTTTATTTTTAATGACAGTAATGATAAGTTAAAGTTCTAAGAGTGCTGGTTATTTCCTTGTTTATCATGATTACTCTGTCAAATGAGATGGAAGCTCAATTAATACTTGCCATGTTTAGGACTCTGCAACTGCTTCTTCATCTTCAAGTCCACACCGCTGTCAATTTTATAAGCTGCACATAAGCTTATATCAGCTCATATCTGACAATGACCTCGTTAATCTTTGTTAATTTAGGCAGTCTTTTCCTCTTCTCTTAGTGCAGTGTAGAGACCCCCCCCTTCCCCCCTCATACTTTAGATGCAAGTCATCCCCTTATCCAATGAATTCTTCCAAGTTATAACAAAAATCTCCGAACAACTAGCAGAATAAACAATCAGAAATGAAAGGAGATGAAAGGAGGAGGAGGAAAATATAAGAGGCAGAGATGTAAGAGATGTAGGTTCCAAATATGTTGGTAGTGCAATCATAACAAGTTGAACATGGGCTGCCTACCATCTGCCAGCTGCCAGAGCCTGGGGAAAGCAGGAATGAGCACCAGCTTTTGGCTGGACAGGAATTCAGTTCCAGTCCTTGCAGTGTCCCTTCCAGACTAGGCCATGGGGTACACTGGCTCTATCTGAATAGGACTGGTGACAAAGTAGGTCCTGGCCCTTCAAATTTCAGCTCTCCTCTGAAAAGGATAATGTGACCCCTGAGGACATGAGGATTAGAGCATAGCAGGTGACATATGTGTAGCATGTGCTACTTGAAAACAGAGGAGGCACTGGGAATTCCTGACATGGTCCAAAATGAGAAGGCTCTAAGATTTACTGTATAATTGTTGAATGGTGATTAAATAAATATTTTGTTTCCTCCAACTCAATTAGTTTCTCAGGTGCCTTCATTTCCAGTCAGAGTACCTGGCTACCTTATGGTTTATTCTTCTGTCAAAAATGGTCTTTATGCAACTCTTCTTGCTCCCTCATGTTTCCCATTTCATGTGGAATGCAATAACTTTCAGCTCTAATTTTGCTAAGCCTGACTGAGATGTCTGTGTTTCTTCTCCATTCCTTTATTTCTTTCCAGTTCAAGATCAGTGTTCTGGGATCTGCAGGGAGAGCATGAAGTATTGCACACGTGGTGTTATCTTCTGTGTGCCATTACCATTCCCCTTGTTTCCTGCATGGAAATACATTTCCCACTCCCCTAGAATTAAATATGCCTTTCTCATGCCTGAATCATGCTGTCAGTTCACAGATATCTGGTGATAGCTCAATCACCTAGGGTTGCTGCCTTGATTATTTTCTTATCAATCTTGATCTTATCAGCAGAAGTTCATGTTTTTTATTCTCTGAAAGGGCATGCCCATTTATTTTTTTACTAGCAAATTTCATCCCAGCTGTATTACTCTGTCAAAGTCATTCAGTCCTCCTATTAAATGTCATAAATGAACTTCATTGAGATACTCCCTATCTTCTTTCTGGTGCCATTAATGGAAATATTAAAAAAGATTGTACTTGAAATGATCTTGAGGAAACCCACTAATACCAGTTCTTCAGCCTGGTACTTCCTGTGCTTAGCTTTTCGATACTATTTGGTGTCCTTATTTATAACAACATTTTCATGTATAATGATCTCATTATTTTTTTCCTCTCAGTCACATCTGAATACACCTGTGGAAATTTTGAAGTTTCTATTTGAATTCTGCAGTTGAGACTGATCTTTACAACTACACAACACTAAGTGATTTTATGATCCTGTTTTAAGTTAGAGTTACTACAAACAAGCTCATTTTGAATGCAAGCTCACCTACAATGTTGACTCCACTGTTTTCTGCCTGTTTTCATATTTGGAGACACTCCTTCCAGCAAAATCATTCACACAAAGATAATAATGAATATTTCATATACTCACAATATATGGTTGGTGCAATTATCTCACTTTCCATGGCACTGACAGGGTTAGATACCAGACAGCTGTAATTCCCAATGTCTTCTTTTACTGCAGGAACAATTAGAAGTGTAGCATTGTTTGATGAAAAGATATAATTAGGGCCAGTATGAAGACGCTTTCCATTTTTTATCCACTGGTAAGCTATCCTTGTACCTCTATCCACAGTACATTTCAGGGTAATGTTCCCTACATATTCCACTACTCCTGAAGATGGTTCAGTATGTACAGTTGGCTTTGTGACTGGAACTGTAAAATAAAGAGATATGAAGAGTTGTTAAAGTGACAAACCATTATATTACAGTCTTCATGGCCAAGGTGATTCAAATAGCAATCATCATTCTTTTTCTAAATTACTAATATGTCAAATTTTATCTCTGTAATGCACTTAAAGGTTAAAAAAGAAGGCCATATTCTCAGCTGGTGACTGTAAGAATTGTTACCAGACATAAATAAAACCAGACTGTTTGGATTACTGGTAATAGGATAAACGTTTCAGTCACGTGTACCACGGCCTCTTGCCTCATATACAAATCACTGAGTCCACAGAAATGAAAAGAGCACAAAGCATGACACTGCCCACCGTGTGTGACCTCGGCATGACTGCCCACAGCTTTGCCTACACTGGGCACCACTGAAATCTGGGCAATCTGTCATGAGGATGTCTGCAGATTGGGATGGGTTTGGGAGTTAAATGGCAGCTACAACTTTGTCACCTCAAGATGTCATTCATCTCATTCCTTCCAACCCTGAAACCTTCAGTTACAGGATTCCCTCTGTATAATCCATAAATTACAGAAGCCTCTGGTCATCCTTTTAGATAATTCTTTCCCATTTCCAATTTCTTTTTTTTTCTTTCTTTTTTTTTTTTTTTTTTTTTTAAGCCCCAAAGAAAAAGAGAGAA
>JAYDZK010000113.1:23977813-24006372 GCA_034509185.1 Euphonia xanthogaster
TTTTTCTTTCTTTTTTTTTTTTTTTTTTTTTAAGTCCCCAATAGAAAGAGCGGAGTCTAAAGAGGGAAATTCAGTAAATTTATGAATTCAGATCTGGGCTTCTTTTACAGACTACAGCCACCAGCAAAAGTCAATGGCTCCTTTTGTTACAGGAGGCAAAGTTCAGGGAAAAAGACTATTTGAAATTCAATGCATCCTCACGATCGCACAGCAGAAACTTACGAAATCTTATTTTTTGTCTAATGTCTAATGATATAGAAACATCAACCAATATATTAATTTTCTTTAATTATGACATATTTTTGTATTCCCTGCAGCAGCAGTAGAAAAAAAATAACATAATTATTTGTATTTATTCATGTATGGTTGCATAAAATGCGACAACATTGCAACTGGATACTAAGAAGCAGGGCTTCAACACTATTGTAATTTTATTTTCAAAATGAAGATACTATCTTTTACTAACTTACCATCAACAGCTACTTGAATCTTTTGACTTGCAGCTATGGTCCCATTTCCACGGACATTGACTTTTACAATGTAATTGCCCTCATCACTGAGATGCAATGGGTTAATCCTCAAAGATGCATTCGGTGGCATAAGGGTAAACTTGTGCTGGTATTCCAAGTCTGGAACTACTCTTTGATTCACAGAGCCAAGCAAGTACTTTGGATTACTTTGAGACCTCTCAAAAAGCCATATTATCTGTATTTCAGAAGCTGTAGCATTGAAATTGTAGTCAACAGAAAGATGAAGTGGTTGCCCCTCAATACCATGGATGGTATGAGATGGTACTGTCAATTTTAAGGCAGAACAAATCCCTGCATAAAAATGAAAGAACAAACAAATAAACAAACCCAAACCACAAATGGAAACCCCAAAAAACTCAAATGAGAAATTCTCAAGTGAAAAAACTCTCAAGGCTAAAACTTACTTTTTTTTTTTGCCTGGTTATAACTCAAATTTTAAGTACGAAAGGGGCAAGAGCTCATTGACCTTGGTGAAGCTGGATCTAACTACAGAACTCTAGCCTCATATTATACAAAAAGCCAAAGGAAGATCTTTTACTGATGAAAGTTTGACAAAAATGAGATAATGTACATTTACCTTAATGTATAAAATATCTTCCCTTTAAAATATTTTGTATTTCTAGGTCTAACAGCCTTGGATTGTAAACTCAGTTTTTATGATTTTTTCTGGGTTGGTTTGGCTGCAGAGGAGCTTCTTAGGTACTCTGCCAGTTATACTAAGAAACTGACCGAAAATCGGACAAGCACCACTTTCATGAATTCTGACTAAAACCATATATAATTATTATTGCTGACTGCTCTGTACCTGTAAGACTAAATTCAAGAAACATTACAAAGCTTGCAAAATTCAAGCATTCCAGTCTTAGGCAACTGCCAGAATTAAGCCCTGCTGCTGATATGCACAAAAGTGAAATTTTCAGCCACATGATTCTGTTTTCTAAGAATTCTGTCTCTGTTATGGTGCAAAAAGGACACTCCTCGGTTAATCACTGTCTTTCCTATATATTTTTAAAAATAATTTTTCCTTGTGCTGGCCTAAGACATATTTATAGAACACTATAAAGCTTTAGTCTTGGAACTAAGTGATTGATTTTCACATTGACTTTTCCATGGCACTCATGAGAACAGCAATGATGTAAAGAATTGACAATAATGAACTGACCTCACAACACCATTTTAACTGATTGGACTTTAGAGATGAAGAATTTAAGTCCAGAGAAAATCAACAACAAAAATACAGACTCATTTTGGATGATCAATTTGAAATACAAAGAATACAATTTTTCAAAATACATATAAGAACATTTTGGTATGTTCCAGGTGCAACTCCAATTGACTCTAGGTGCAGGTGTGATTGCTCAGATTTGTGTTCAATACTGCTAAAAAGCACACTGCAAGTGGTAAAAAAACACCCTAGAAAAAAAGCAACCTCTTATAAGCAAGAAATGCAAAACTGTGATGTAAGTAATCCATCTGTTCCTGCATAAGAACACACTGGAGACTGAGAACGCACTGCCTTGGTTAACACGCAACACTTTCACCATGCACCATCTCTCCTTTTCCTGCTAATGATCATTTTTGGTTGGACTTGATGATCCTTGAGGTCCCTCAAACCTGAGATTCTGTGATTCTTGACAGGCTTCCAAATACCTGTAATGAAAAACTAACTTCCCAGCTGATGTACATGGAAGGCGTTTCTACTGTGAAAGAGCTGGGTGGGTAGGCAAGAGCAGAAGGAGCAATGTATGAAAAATATGTAACTGTGCTCATTAATATAATGCAGAGTTAACTTTGTTTCTTACATTTCCTACTTTCATCTCATTATTCTTTATGACACAAATTGTTAGAGGTTCATTTATGTTTAATTTCCTAGCTTATGTGACAGAAAAAAAATAAAATCAATTCAGTAGCATAATGTACATGTCCTTTGGGTTAAAATCATCAGATTTCAGTACACAGTTGTTTGCCATGAGTTAATGGTGAAGCAAACTTGTTGGGAATGAGGGTGGGGACAGAAAAAAGGAGTGGTGGTTACAGATGCAGCAGTAATGCCAGTAATTAATGTTAGAGGTATTCTGGAGTGTGAGTGGACTGGCTCATGGGTAGCCAGCAGTGCTGTACAGAATCTACCCCAAAAAAGTAATTTTGTGGCTGGCTTCCCTTTTCATAAAGCTGAGCAATATTATATCCAGCTGAAGATAGCTTACAGCATTTCTGAGGGCATGGCAGGGAAGCCAAAGGAAAACACTGCAGAATACTAACGGGGAAATATACAAAAAGACAGTGAAATCCTTTGACAGAAAGTCTGGCAAGCCCCCATTAATGGGGCTAAGGAGGAAGCAGACAGGGGGCTTCAGGCTGTATGGACTTTAATTTGCAAAGGACTGGCTGGGGTTCAGCTGATATAGGAGGAGAACAGGGTAAAAAAAAGAGGAAAATGTAGAAAAAATGTGGAATGGCTTAAGTGGAGGATACATAGGACAGAGATGTTTACATGCTTAACTTTCTAGATGAAAAACCTAAACCAGATGATGCACATCAAATTGAAGCCTGCTCCTCTACCCCTTTTTAACAGTATTTGCAGCCTGTTATACTTGCAATTTTCTAACACTGCACAACTCTTCAAGGCTTCCTAGACTCTGGTTAACAGGACACATGAAGTATTTTGTTGGTTATTCTAACACTTCTTAGATGATAACATGCTCCCTGACAACATTACAGTACAAATCAGATTTAAACTGCTGTTGTCCGCTTGAAAAAGAAAGATAGTAACTCCTCAGTAGAATCCTTCATGAAATATTTAATGCTAGAGATCTATTTCATATAACCTACCAATTATATAACCACCCATTTCAATTTTTAGATCAACTGCAATAGAGTCAAACACATCTCTCAAATACAGAGAGATCTGTAATTAAAAGATCTGTCCATATACTTACTCATTTTTTATGTATGATGCTATTCAATTTTTGGGTTTATTTAGCTGTCAATAGAAGATTGTGCTGTTGGACAACATGCCAGTAACAGAAGAAGTGCAATCATAAAATTTGGAAAACAAATAATATTTCTTACAGATCTGTTTGTGCAAAAACTTAGCATAACCTCAGTAGGTCTTGTGAGCACCAGGATAACTGGGACCACCAGTATGGAAGGTGACAGCATAATAGAGTAATGAAAACAGAATCAGGGCTGGAAAATGTACTTTCATAGCAGCTAAAACCTGTTGGAATAGAAACTGCAAATTAACTTTGTTCCACTTGATTTACAGGGAAAATTGGCTCTGTGTAGTGTCTTGAAAAGACATTTTGATCTGCAATTGAGGAAATTCTTTTAGCTGGGACCAGAGATGTGGAGGGCAGAAACCCCATTTTCCCCTCAGCTCCTTCAGGAGTGGCTTTGGATAACTCCAATTCTTGTTGCTCTCTCTGGTTCTGCTGGGGTGATTTTGTGGAGTGCCAACATTCCATAGGAGCTTCCCCATGGCTGGTAGGACAAGGGAGAAGGCAGGCTGAGACTGGGGCAAGTTATTAGATAATGGTGCTCTGTCAAAGGCAAGGGTTTTACAGGAGCAGTGATGGAAATATTCCAGTCTTAGCAGAGATCATGTCTTCTGCAGTCTGAAATATTCTTTAATGAGAGGGCTATTCTCTTCATCAAATGTGTTGTCAGGCATTAGAATGGGACACCCAGGGGAGTGAAAGAGTCATCCTTCCTGGGGATACTTCAAAGATGCGTAGACGTGGCACTCAGGAATATTCTTTAATGGAGAAATTTGCAGTGTTAGGTTTATGGCTGGACTTGAGGCTCTTTAGGGTCTTCCCCAACCTAAAGGGTTCTATGATTCATTTGTATTAGACTAATTTGGATTTTTAATTTAAACTGGAGACTGTTATGACTAATCTTTGAATTAAAGTTAAATCAAGTTGAATTAAAGCAAAATCAAGCCAATGTGTCAAACTAAATTCATATTTTTCAGGCCCAAATTCCATAAAATTCAAGCCTATCCCTACTGCTTTACAAACATAATACACTTTTTTTCCCAAGATGATGAAATTCCAAGACCTAACTTTTGTATAATGATTGTAAGGGCTGAACCACAACGACCTCCATTTGGAGCTCAGTGATCTGTGCTTTGCTTCCATTTCACATTGCTATCACCAGTATTAGCAAGCACAACAGAATTGTTGTTGACATAAAACAAGGGCTGCAGTTTTAGTTTAAATAAAAAACTATGACATAACTTTTGAGTTTATGGCATAAACTGAAACCTGCTTAGCGAGATTTTAGCATTCTCTGAATTTAACATGCACATCTCCTTGTCAAAGTGAGTTTGGATTCTCAACTGCTTTTCAGTGTGTTCATTTAGCCCTTCAGCTCTCCTGAACTTGGTGCAATATGTCACTAGATCAATAAAATATATATCTTCCCCCCTGTTTTACAAGTCTGTTCATTTATGGAACAAAAAACCCCAAACAACCCAGATGTAATCGTCCAGGAAAGCTGTAATTTCTATACCTCAATTTACACAATGGAAAATTTGGGAGTATTCTTCCCTGAATTGGGATTTTTCCCCATGAAAAAGTTCCACTGAGCTTTGTTACAGGATTTAATTTTATTTGCTGAGGTCAATGCCTTCACTGGCCTTTGTGTCATGTCTCCAATGCACCTGATTCTCATAATGATATGAAGTATGGGCAGCACATTTCCTTTACTAGAAAATGTGTATATCAGGGTAAGGATGTAAGGCTTCATGGCGAATAAACCTGTACTCTAAGCACTCTGCTTGCATGACAATAACTCTTGAAGGATTTTAATGAAAAATATCCAATAAAGTGGTAAAGCACATAAAGCCCAAAATCACTGTTTTTTATCAACCAAATATTTTTCATTTTTAAAGAAGAGATCCAATGGTCATATAAAACATCAATCATTATTATGCCAAAAGTCTTGAAACAGTATTGAGCTCAAAATCAAGGAAACTAGGTGACTCTATAATAAGCTAGAACTGTGAGGTTAACAAAGAAGATAAAAGTTGTTCCTATACATGAAGGATTAGAGGATGCACTCCATTTGCAATAATATATATTTCCTCTGTTGACATTTACAAAAACACTTAAATACAGAAAAAGGTAATTACAGTAGTTTGTAGAAATAAGCTTATCTAACATGTGATCACAGGATATTTTTGTCAAAGTACATAAAATATCTATTTTTTTATCCATTGCATGGATAATAAATGCACACTTACAAAAACTGCACCCAGACACCAAAAAAATGCACTATTAATGGGGAGATATTATTCAGCTGACTAAAGGCTTAATTTAGTTTCAATGTCAATTACATTTAGATGTTACATATAAACTAATTAATAATAAAGAAGTGAAAAATAATGCATCAGTGCTGTCTCAATAAATTTTTAAACAAGCGTGTAACAGCTTCTGTATAATCTTTGGTTTAGAACCTATCCAGCCTTACTGGTTAAAAAGAACGCACAATGTGTTACTCAATAAAATGTGATAGTATGTATTGAATCAATACCCATGTTTTACATGTAGATCATGTACATTTAATCAATGCCAAGTTTTATATAGAGATTATGTATAGCACTCATTTTTGTTCAGCTGCTAGAACTTTAGCTTCACTCATAAGACGAGGTGCCACTAGCTGATGAAAAACTTTTAGGCTACCTTCCTGAAATCAAACATCAGACAATACAACAGAAATATCTTTAAATTTATAAAGATAAATCTAATAGAACCAACTCACATTTCCACAATGACAATCAAATATAATTCATACTGTATCTTACCTACAAGCAGAAAATATATTTTGCACTGTAAGTCCCAAAAGAAGTTGGCTAAAGGGCTCCATGAAAGCATCCTGTCCCACACAAATGCCACTCTCTCAGCACTAAGCCAGGGCTTGGACCTGCAGCTGCTGGTTTATTTGCTAGGGAAATCAGCAATGAGTTAACAGGTCCTATCCTGTCCCCTGCCTTATGTGATTTGAATATGTGTATACAAAGAACAAAGGGAGTGGAGCACCTGTTAGATGAGGACCCATCTTCATTGCCTCTGACTTTATCATAACCCTTCCCCAGCAGTCACAGCAAATATGACACAGAATGTAATAAATGGGGCACACAATACAAAGTACATTTAATTAATAGAAGTAAGTAAACGCAGCAGGTGAACAGGTTATACAGTTATTAACTTCCTTTAGTTACAGTTTCATAAAAAATACTGTGATGCTACGTGCTTATTTCAAACTAAAATGAGTATTCAGAATATTTTTTCAGAACTTGTAAAATGATAGCCTCTCATTTTCTGTTACAAAAAACGCCATGTTAAACAGCTGTTAAAGAGCCTTTCTAAATTTTTTCTTAGCACTTTCAAGCCCATAACTTTTCTGTATTCTTTTCCTTAACATAAGTATAACTCAGCAAAGAATTAACTCCCTTTCTCTAAACAACATGCGATGTCAAGTGCCTATGACACATCTTTGAAATGAAAATCCTATGGCTACAGTGGACAGCTTACTACAGTTGTTAACTGCTGGTTATTGTTTCTTCTCCATTAACTTACATCAGTTTAAATTAATATTAATGTAGGGTTTGGATTTTGTCCAAAGCTGTCACTCACAATACAAATCAGCAGCAAACTGGACAAACCCTCCCAGAGCTGTGCAGTAACAGTTTGCAACAGCAAATATTAGCAATGACAGAGATGATTTAGCCATACAAAACCACACAATATTTTTCACTAAACAGCTCTTAGGCAGACTATTATGGATTAACAAACATTAGGCTAGACTGCATTCCACTTTGTACAGGAGCAACTGGTAGGTAGGAATTGCCTCCCCCTCACTGTGTGCTAGGAGCAGGAGTCCAGCAAGGTGCTAAGCCCCCATCAGAAGGGATGAGAACTCAATTTTTACCTTAGTAAAAGAGAGGTGAAAACACCCAGGTGCTTCCAGGTCCAATATAAGAAACACAAGGGTTATTCCAGGTTAATAAAGCAGAAGTACAGTGATCCCACCAGAAATAATATCACCACCTGAAATATGTCAGGAGATAAAGAGGGTATTTCACATATTCCCAAAAGCTTTCCATTGTCCTGCCCACCTGAATGTTGTTGTTTGGAAGCTGCTTAATCCACCTAACTGTAGGCTTGATATATCAAATTGCAACCTTTCATAAAACCTAGGTTAGAAGTTATTATCTACTTGATTTCACCGTGAAACAAAATACTGGTCATAGATCCTAACTAAGTTCTAACTGAAATAATGGGACCTTTAGCATTGGAATAAAACTTGTGTTGGACTTCAAATGCCCCATATGGGCAAAGAAACCAATAATAATAATAAAAAAAGGAACAGATAAGAACAGTTATGTTTTTCAATTGTCCTGTCATTTCCATTTTAATATATTCTTGATGTTATTAATATCAAGACTCACACAAATGTCGTGCATGTGGAAAATGGATTTTTCTTTTCAGTAGACTTGTAGCTTGAGCTAGTTGTTAAATGGCATTTAGACTTAATACAAATCAAACCTCCCTCCATTTGAACAGAAGCATCCACATTAAAGCCACTCTATTTGCAGCACCAACAACCTGCAAATTTTAATTATTTTATTAATGAGAAGTAACTTTGTTATGTGCTACACTTGTTAGAGGTTTTCCACGGAACAATTGCACGGTATTCCCAATGGTAGCCAGAAGTAATGAGCTGCTGCCAAAGGAAGCAGGGAGGGACCATGGCTCCTGACCCTCCCTTTCAGTGTGTCGTTTCAAAGGCACCTGCTCGTACCTGCCCTACCCTGCAACGACCCAGCAGCAGCTGCGGCGCTGGGGAACAGCAGGATCAGGAGACACGCGGAGCTGCCCTACGTGCCCTGGAGAAGGAAAAAAACCCTTTTCCTACAGGCACAACCGTGCCACAGCCGATGCGCCGGTGGCCTCACCCTCGAATGCTGCCTCCACTGAAGCAAAGACTGTAGGATAAATTCTTTCTTTTCTTGTGCTGATATAAATTAGATTTTAAAAGCTATCCGGTGGGTTTTCGTGTGTGTGTGTGTGTTTTAAAATTGCTATCAATACAACTTTTGCCGACGCAAAACTACATCCATCACCCGTGGTCAGGCCAGACGCGCTCTGTGCCTAACGCCCGAAAGAACCCGAGACAACCAGGAAATTCTCCTCGTCTACGTGTACGCTCTAGCTTGTCTCCATACACAGACTCCCGTTTTATCTTCTGAGCTCAGCAGGTCCAAACGCACACAGCCAAGCCCCAACACTCCAACGCCGCAGCTCCAGGGCCCGCCCTGCGGCCCGCGCTGCCGGGACTTGTAGTCGGGCCGGCCGTTCGGGAACTACCGCTCCCAGGGAGCCGCGGGCGGGCGCGGTCAGGTGGCGCGCCGTGCCCAACATGGCTGCGCCGTGCCCCGGCGCCTTGCGCGGCCGCTGAGCGCATCGGGGCGGCGGCGGGGCCATCATGCAGAAGATCAAGTCGCTGATGACCCGCCAGGTGAGCGCCTCTTCTCGGGGGCGCCGGGGAACCGCCGCGGCCGTCCCGGCCTCTCCTCGGGGCCGCCGTGCCCGGGCACTCCGCAGAGCCGCCGGTGCGCGGGCATCGCCCTCTGTCCTGCCGGGGAGGGAGGGCTTGGGGCGTGCGGGCTCCTGCTGCACTCGCCTCCGCCTTGTTTCTCTCTTCCGAGAAATGGAAGCGTGCCCTGGTGCCAACGCGTAGCTCATGTCACAGCAGAGAAATCGGTGTGGAAGATGACAGGGCGGGCCCGTGTCAGTTTGCTTTTTTTGACATAGAATTTTGGGCGCTGGGCTGTGGTTCTGTAACATGGCTTTGTCTGGCAGCAGATGCTTTTGGTCCAAAGGGAGGCGAGGCTGAGAAGGTGCCAGGGACATATTTGGGTGGGCACATAGTGTGTGCCAGAGCACTCGGTGTGTGTCTGTCAGCTCACTGCTGTCTCCTACTTGTACCGGTTGTCTCCAGGATTATGTAGATCTGAGCCTACTTTTGGACCAATATTTCTAAGATTGAGAGTTCTTTTAAGGAAGTGTATCAGCCGAACATTACAGTTATTCACATATATAAGATACTCCTGAAAAGAAGCCTCTTTATTTGTGTCTAATTGGAGAACTTAAAAAAAAAATCACTTGTGTGGCCCACATCAGATATTCTAGATAGTTATAGAAAATCCTGGGAAAGTCAGAAGCTTTTTTTTTCCCTAGAACTATGCCCTCAGAGTTGTGATCCTTATGCAGGAAGCAGGGCTTGAAAATGAACACTTGTGTGAAAGTGGAGTTGCCAGAATAATGTTCTGTTCTGCTTCAGTAGAGGGTTACATGATGCGTTTTCAGCTTGACTAGGACGAGTGTAGGGAAGCCTCCCCAGTGTGGAGATAATGTTTTCTGCAAATGATAACAACTTAGGCAATTTTCAGTCATTTGGAAGGATTAGGTTCCATTTACCATTTGATAAGTGAAACATTTTATTTCTTCTGGAGGTAAGTCACTAGAACTGCATATTTTTGAGAGGACTTGGGGAAGATTTTGTGTGAAATATGAGAAACCGCAGCAGTTGCTTTGCTTGTTTCTTACTTTGAATTTCTGATGCATAGAGGTGAGTCATCTTTGATGGTGGCAGCTGCAGAGGGAGGATGTTTTGAAGTGATGTGTGACAAAATCTGGGATCAAAACCAAAATGGAGACGTTTTGCATCTTGGGAGGATGAAACAGTTGTGGAATGTAGTAGCACTGAAATTATGTACAGCACTTCATCAGTTTCCAAGAATAAATACAAACTTTCTCACCATAAACTAATGTAGTACTTGCACAGGTCCTTTTAGAAATATAGGTACCCAGGACCAGAAAAGGGCTTGGAAAAAATACTGTTAACATTGATCACAAGAGAAGGAAGAAAGTTGGCCTGAAACTTTTGATTCACAGGAACGCACTGAAGTCTCAAGGGAAGGTGGAGTCAAAACCATATCTGAAACCTGAACTTGTAGATTCGTTTCTGCCTAGGGAGCTGGCAGAAAATTACTAAGCAGCCTGTTTTGCAGTACAGCTGTTTGAAATGGTGAGATGCTGTTTCAGGTTGTGACGAGAAGGTGTGGATGCCCCATCCCTGGAAGTGTTCGAGGCCAGGTTGGATGGGGCCCTGAGCAACCTGATCTAGTAGAAGATGTCCCTGCCCATGGCAGGGCTTGGAACTATATGATCTTTAGATTCCTTCTAACCCAAACCTTTCTATGAAAATTGTGAATATATTTGATATTTAACAAACGTATGTGCTATTTATGTGGCTATATGTGTTTTAAGGAGTAATAATTATATAAAGCATCTAGTGTGGATTCTGCAGCCTTTTCAGTGCAGTTACACATAGGGAAAGCCAGTCCTAGTAGTGGAATATGGAAAGTAGAAAAATATGCCATCAAGCAGAAATAATCTTGCAATAGAGTATCTGGTGCCTAACTTGAATTCAGTTATTTGATTCCATTAAATCATTAAGTTAGTAGAACAAAGTAAGTTTTTTGGACACATGCTTATTCTAAAATTAAAGATAACATCTGGACATTGACAGGAGGATGTGAGTGAGTTTTATAAAGAAAATGTTAGTGAACTGTACTGAAAAGGTACATATTGCAGCATAAAACTGGAAATGCTTAGATGTTTGTGGAGCATAATTTATATACCAATGGTCTTGCTTAAAGTTTCTGGAATGAGGTCTTAGCCTTCCAGCTACATGTCAGAGTATTTATTAAGGGACCTGTGGATACCTATTCAACATCAGGTAAGACTTGATTGCAAGATACATAAAGGAATCCAACTTAACTGATTATTAAAATTCTTTTAAAGGGTCTAAGAAGTCCTCAGGAGAGTGTTAATGACCTCAGTCCTATTGAAAACTTTCGGATTCCTACTAAGGTATGATACAACATCCCTCCCCTCCCACTCCCTTTGTTTTTAGTTTTTCATTTTATAGTTAAATGACATTGTCTTCTTTTCTTCCTTAACACTAGGTTTACTGTTGGGGTTTTTTTAAGTTTTATTTCCTGCTGAAGGTCTTTTAGAGTGTTTTAATGAAAGAATTAAGAGCTGTGAGACAAATCAGTTCACCAACTGCAAATGAATTTGCATGACAATTTTTTCTTGAAACCTTTCAGTTGTCACTGGATACTGATCTTAATTTTATTTAGGCTTCTTGCTGGAGTGAATTAAAAAAAAGAAGAAGAAAAAAGAAAAATGCCTTTTTGAGTTTTACTTTGGAAAGTAGATGCTGTATGGATGGCCTGTATAGTTCTAGTCTTAACATTTAGTTTCTTCATGGTTTTGGTGCTGTAAGCATATTTTATAATTTCATAGTTTTAATCTTCAACATATAATAATGCTGAATAATAATCTTCATGAATGCTGAATAATAATCTTCAGCACATAATTAACTTCATGTTCTACTTTAAAAGTTAGCTCTTTATAACAGCAATAGTTTTTGGTATTTTTTGGGGTCTCACTATTTAAATGAAGCCAGCTCACTGTCATTTCACAAGTCTTGCTGAGTAATCTTTGTGTGAGGGTACAATTGTCACAATAATTGGCTGTTCCTTATTCCCTGTTGATCTGAGGGGAGGATTCACAAGACTTCTGTGGTTGTTGTCTATTATTTTCTATGAATTTGGTCTTTGCCTTTAACCAATAAGAAACTTAAATTACTGACTTGAATTTAGATGACCTATTTTACAGTAGTTAAAAAATCAAACTGAAAGACCCCTTGTGTTTCTTTGTGTAAGTACTCTGTAATATGTAGCTTGTGCTGAGGCAGATCGGAAAATTATCATTGCTGTATATTTCAAAAATAAGGTAAGAGTCTCTGTATTGGTACATCATATTTTGTGAAACAGTGGCCAATATATTGATATCAAAGAGCAAAAGTATTGAGTTGCAGCAATGTTGAAAAACCTGTCACGTCTCCATTGCATAAATTTCCCAATTGCAGATTCCTGCCACTCCCTGAGCAACCAGGCTTTTGCCAAGTTGGCTCTCCAGGTAAAAGCAGATGTAGGGTATCTTGGCTAGATTTCCATTCTGTAATGGTTTGATGTTATATGTCTGATAAGTCTACACTGTGTAGCAATAACTGTTTTTATTTAACTCTTGGATCATTAAAGTCTCAAGCTGTTTTGATGACAGAATGGTTGTGATGCTGCACTTTCATCGTCACGCTTCCACAGTCAAATTGGTGTCTCCAGACTGATTTAGGGCAAATGATGCTGAAAACTTCAAACGCTGCATTAAAGCTATACAGAAGAATACGGAATGAAAGCCTGCAAGGTCAGCATTAATTAGGGCCAGTATGAATTACTGGTAGAAGGACAAGCCATTGGTTAGACAACCCTAGGTACAAACCTGTGTTTTTTGAGATGAGGAACTATCACACTAGTTTGGATGTCAAATGGGAAATATGGAGGACAGGAAGAAGAATCTGCTGACATTCCATCCCCTGAGAGCAAAACCAGCAAAATCTTTTGGGTCTTGATATCTGAAAGCTGACTGCTGACTGTGGCCAGCATGATGAAGTGATGACTGTACTCCTCAATTTTTTATTTTCAGGCAATGAAATTGTTAGGAATTTGGACATTTTAATGAGTACTTGAGTGTGTTCACTCACATTAACTGGTACTCCAATAAGTCCTGCAACTATTTTGAAAAAGTTCAATTTCTTATCATATGAAGGCAAATCACAGCAAACTTGCTTAACTTGTTAATACAGACTCATGCAGCCAATTCACTCGCATAGGGAAGTATCTCAGTAGGAAGTAAGTGTATAATAGTTTGAGTCTGATAAAGTCTCATAAAGCAGAGAAGCCAAATCTGAACTGCAAGGCTGGATATAACAGCTTGCCCAGAGAAGTTGTGGATGCCCCATCCCTGGCAGTGTTCAAGGCCAGCTTGGATGGAACTCTGAGCAACCTGATCTAGTGAAAGGTGTCCATGACAGGAGAGAGTTGGAGCTACGTGATCTTCAAGATCCCTTCCATCATTCTGTGCTGATTCTTTGATGATTCTATGATATCTAGAAGAGAAAGTCATCTGTAGAAGGACATAACACCTATTTTGACTGAGATACCTTACTTCATTGGCATACCCTGATTACCCAGGGAAACAAATTCTTTTTGCACCATTCTGTTATTGTTGTTTCCCAAGCTGATAACAGTTTTGTTAGCAGATTCTGTCACAGAAGGCTGAGGTAGGTATTTTGCATGCTTGAATTCAAGTGTGTTGGATTAACAGTGAATTGACTATGAATTAGGTTATGTTTATTTTGATGATAACCAGCTCATATGCAATATACAAATATTATTTGACTTTGTAGCTTATCATGGTAAATAACACTGATATTTTTTAGAAATGTTTTTCCTGTAGAGGTAGGAATGTGGGTTTCTATTTCCCAAGCAGTAGCTGAGTGCTTTTCACAAGTGCATTAAGTAGCAGTGTGGCTAATGTGTTCTGTGGATAGAACATATCCAACTTTGTTGTCCTCTCCATTAAAGAGAGTTGTTTTCAAAATATAATGTTTGTTTTGGTAGAGTGGGAGCTTTTTAGTAGGTAGTCTCTACACATATTGAACAAGGGAAGATCAAAAGAAAGTTCTGAGCATTTTCTATGAAAGATAGGGAATACCACAAACTCCTCTGTGGTACTTCCTTCCCTAGCTGGGGAAGGGGGAGGGAGGAGCAGGAAGGAAAAGCCAAGTAAGTTTATCAGTATAGTTACACATTGTATTTAATGATATTAGAGACATTAATTGTTATATAAAACATATAGAGAAATATTAGATTGTTATATATATATAGTTATATATGTATATTGTTGCATTGAATATATACTGTTATAGTATAATATAATATATATAAATTAGATTAGATTCTAGATAAAGGTTCTTCACCCAAGGGTGGTTGAGCACTGGAACAGCTATCCAGAGAAGTGGTCACAGCACCAAGCCTGACAGAGTTCAAGAAGCATTTGGACAGTGCTCTCAGGCACATGATGTGACTTTTGGGGATGGTTCTGCACAGGGCCAGGAGCTGGATTTGATGATCCTTGTGGGTCCATTTGAACTCAGTGTATTCTGTGATTATAAGACAAATATAATCTCTAAATATATCTTTGTATATAGATAGATTTCAAAGATTGTGTTTGCGTGTGTGTATACAGATACATATATAGATGCTTTAATACTTTTATTTCACAGTGGTGCAGTGTTGCAGTATAGCTGCTGATTGAATCTGTTGAGCGTGGCCCTCATCCTGGCTTTTAGGATTGGATTTTAGCACAGGTCTTATCCATGTTCAGAATGGAGGGACATAAATCAGCAGCATATTCATTGGTGTGTTTTTGGTTCATGACAGAAAAGGAGGCTGTGTCCAAATCAGTATAGTGCAGACTTGGCCCCTGGTCATCTCCAGGTAAAAGCGCATAGCCTGTTTCTGGACTTCAACTTTTAACTAGATTAGAAACTGTTTAGAATTTTTTTTCTCTGAGTAGTATCAGTTAACTTTTTTCAATGTCTTCACTTCCCAGTCTTTTAGGTGATAGTGACTGGAGTGCAGAAAGTGTTTGCTTCTATTCCTTACAAGTAACGCTTCATTTAACAGAGCAATATTGGTTTTGCTGCTACAGGCAACACAGCATACAAGGAGATGCACTGGGAAATAGCTGGGTAGACATCTAAAACTTGCTGAACTGCATTTCAGATGAGTGTGCAATGAGATGACTCTTCTGAAATACATTTCAAGGAATTGCCACAGGCTTCTAGACTGTAAACTTATATTTCTATAGAACAGAAAGACAAAATTATGTGAGATGTGTGTGGATGCAAGCACTGTGTTTTATTTAGCAATGGCTTCTTTGAGCACGCAAAGCTGCCAGACTTCTGTTTCCTTCTTTCTTTTCCTTCCCAGCTGCTGTCTTTCACGGATCTATTTAGGTGACATAATGAAAGAGGCATGCTGCTGAAGGTTGCATCCTGACAGGATAAATTGTTTTTCTATGAAAATATGATCCTGAAGTACTGGGGGAAAAAAAGGTCCAATTGGCACCACAAGTGTCATGAGTTTTAGGTAGGAGGTGAGGCCTCTTGCTGAATAAAACTTTGGGAAAATGAGTAGCCTGTGAAACAGTATCTTACCAGGCTGTGTTGGTCCATTATTGATTGGAGAGTTCCTACTGCTGAATGCATGTGTTAACCTGGACAGGTAGATTGAAGTGAAGGTTGTGGGGTCCACCTCGCCAATATGCTGCTCTTCCTGACCTCCTGTGTATCTAATTAATTCTGTTTAGCAATGACAAAGTTCTCTGCAAGGGTATTATCATGAGATCCCTGCTGTCACAATTTTTAACAGGTTTTTCTGTTCAGAATAAGCACTCAGAATTGCTGAATTAACATAAAATGTGAAATGTTAAATGTGTTTTAATGCTGACATTTTTTCTTTTTAAGGAAGATACTTATATGGCAATAGCTAGACGAGTTTTGGGGTGGAAAAATACCTTGAGGGATTTAATAGAGCTTCTCTCTTTCCTTCTACTGTACCAAGTCCACAGAGCTAAACCAGCCTTTTGGCAAGAACCCTGAAACTATGGGCTTATTTCTACACAGTAAAATTGTTTTTGTGTATCTGATTGAAAGGATGAGGAAAATAGAATATCAGCAAATAAACTTTAACTAGGGATAGTTGCCTCCTTTAGTGGTGAGTTAATAAATTTGCCTTCACTATGTTGGTTATTTCAAACTACTGGAGCGTGAAGTGCTGAAAGCTGCAGGTTGTCATGGCAGAAGATCTGGTGTCATTTCATGTAATTTATGGGGGAACTAAAGTTAATCCTGGAGAGTTATAACTAGACTGCTTTTCTAGAAAAAAATTAACAAGGTAAAGAAAAACCTTGTCATTTAATAAATATTTTCCCGAGTAGTGTTTTGGCAAGAAACACTCAGATGAGTGATCTTTCTGAGACAGAATAAAATGGTTTCTTAGCAATTTTCTTAGGCACTCCAAGATCAAATCCAGAATATGTGTCCGTAATGGCTTTCTTAATGCATCTTTAGCAGATGTAAATCACCACTGACATATGGTATTGGCATATTTTTTCACCAACATGACAAGGTATCAGTAGTCCAGAATTTCAAGTGATCCTAAGCATTTCTTCTTTGGTTAGTTTTTAATCTTTTTTTCTTTTAGGAAACAGCCATGCATGAACTTGTAGGCAAATATTGGATGATAAATTCAGTTATTCCAATTTCAGTGGTTCAGTTGACCCTGTTGCCTGTCTTGGATAATTTTTAATTTTAGTTTCATATAGCTAAAACTCAATGTACTGTAAGATGTGAAACTGATTTACAGTGGGGTGTACATTATAAAGCTATAATTACAGCTGTATAACGATATAACTGTATTATTTCCTTGTTTCTCTCTGTCGGTGCAGTCCTCTGGCTGGGCGTGGGTTGCTGCGTTCAGCTGCGCTGGTGGCAGTGACTGCATCAGGCGTTTCAGAGGGAGATCGGAGGCGCCTGGGCGGGAGAAGGCGGCTGCTCGAGGGCTTTTCTCCGGTTCCCCGCTGCCTCCGCGATGGTTTTTCTCCCGTTCCCCGCTGCCCCATCGCGGCTCGGAGCCTCCCGGCTGCGGCCCGGCCCGCGGCCCAGCGGGGGCGCCCGAGCACCGCCTGGGCCTCCCTTCGGCCTCGCGTGTGGCCGCTCGGGGACGTGAGATGGGCTTGAAACCCGTTTTTCTCTGTATCGGAGTCGTGGCTTTTTATTTCCCCACGCCTCACCTTTTTCTTCTTTTCCTTTTTTCCCCCCTCTTCTTCTTTTTTTTTTTTTTTATAATCTTGTGAGAAGTGTTTCAGAGGAGCAGCGGTTCCTCTGATGCTCTTCCAAACCGCCCGCTTGTGAGCCCTTGGCTGCCTCTCACTGCCCAGAGAAGCAGCGCCTTGCTGTGTCTTGTAAGGGTCACTCTGCACATTGACCTTATCTCAGCTGACGTGCAAAATAAGGAAATGAATGGCTGTTCAGTCATTTAATCTAAAATTGGATACCACACTGGTGAAATAAACCTCTGAGCTCTTTGTGATGAAAATACCAGCACCTTGCCCCACTGGACTAACTCAGCCCTGCTGGGAGGCTCAGGGTCATTACAGGACTCTTCAGTCTGCTGGGTTGCTTAACCAGAATTTAATTTCATTATCAAGCAATTTGTTCCGTTTTATCTTTCCTTTTGATGAAAGAATATTCTAACACTTCTCCCTTTTGAGTCTCTGATAAAGGATTTTTCATTCTTTTTGAATGAACGACATCCAGGAGAGGGCCAGTGTTAGTTGCCATGTCCAGTGCAGCAGGAAGAGGAGGGTCAGGCTGAGTCCTTGGTTTGCTTCAACCACTGGAAGCATCTTGGTTGCTGGGGAGACCTTCCAGAGGAGATCATGACAGCAAGGAGGGGGATGCTTATCTCCAGAATATTAGCTTTCAGAAGGCTGACAGCACATCTCTGCTTAGACCACTGTGCTAAAGTCTGAGAGCTGTTAATCTTGTGCAAAGAAGGCAGATCTGTTCTGGTTTCACCTGAAGAAATCAAGTGTTTAATGGCATATCTTTTATTTCAGTGGATGTGTGGGCTGAACTGAAAAGTTATGCATTTGTAATGACACTGTCTACCTGTCATTTACAAAGAGGGTTCTTCTGTTTTAAAAAATTCAAGTTTTATTTGTTTTGGTTTTATGCAATTTTTTTTTCTCCTTCTGGAGAAATAGTCTGCCAGTTTATTTTTAGTTTATTATGAGAATTTCTAAAGGTGAGGAGGAAAAAACTGAACTCAACATGCACTTGGTGCCATAAATCAATGAAGAAGTGTTTAAGTGGGCTGCAACATTGAAGTCCTACTCTGTTTTTTGAAAAGTTTTAAATGTATTGCTCTCCCTAATGGGAAATGCAAGCCACAGTGTTCTGTACTTTCTGTATTTTGCCATTGCTTCTTGTGCTAATGTTGGAAGTGGCTTTTGGAAGATGTAAGTTTTGTTAAAATGTTGTTCTTCCTAGGATGTGTTGTTACATAATGGAAATTCTTTTTTGTTTTGTGCAGGAGGAGCTCAGAGAACTACATGAAGAACCACCTGATCCTCAGGCACAACAGGAAATAATTAACAGCATTGAAGAAGTTTATTTTTCCAATGACTCCTTTGATATTGTGAAGTATGAGTTAGAGGTAAGCTGTCATCTTGAAAGAAAAAATGGTAATGTAACAAAAAATGAAGACCAAAAGTATGCTTGTTTCAATAAGCTATTTTCTGTTTCTTAGATCTTGTATGAGTACAATACTGTGCTCCCCTAGGTTATCTGCAGTTGTGTGCAGCTTCTAGCATAGAGTATTGATGCATATATATAGTATGTAGTGTCTTCTTTTAATGTAGTAGAATATGCTAACAGGCATTTTGTAATTTAAACTGAAGTAAAAAAGTCAAGATACCTGAGGAAAAAAATCTGTTCTATATTTTGTGTATTTTTTTAGCAAACTGACAGAGACAATTTCTGTGATTGGGTTGTTGTGTGTATACATATATGACGTAAAATAAAGTAACTTTGAGGTAATTATAATACCACATGAGGCAATTATGATCATATGTTGTATATTTTAACACTGATTGATTTCAGTATCCATCATTTGAAAAAATGGATTAATTCTGCAAATTAGATTACAGAAGCCACGAGAATGTTTCTTTAATGAAACTGAATGCCTAGCTAATGCTGTGTGTGAGTTAACAACCTTTATTTCTTACTGATTTTAATTTATTATTTAAATACAGAGGCTTCCTCCAGTACTTAGTCTTCAAGAACTGGAAGAGTACAGAGACAAACTAAAACAACAGCAAGCTGCTGTAAGTAAAAGTTTTTTCCTCTGTACCCTTACACAATTTGCTGTCTTGTCTATAAGTCTAGCAAGAAGTCTAACTGAAAAACACATTATTCTTAACACATTAGATACTAAGTATTTTTTTTAACATCATCTTGTGTGCCTTTATAATGGAAAACCATCACTAAATCATACAATCATATGGAATCATGGAAGTAAATCTCAGTGTTGAGTATTGTAACAAAGAGCAAATGTGCTAACTATTTCTTTAGAAACTTGACTATTTGAATATTTATCTTGTAATGTTCAACACAGTGCTGAATAGTGGAGTAATATCTCTTTGAGGGATTTCTGGCAATGTAAGACATAAAATGTTTTAAAAACTCTCCTTGAAGGTGCTATTTTCTCTTACTTTTCATTTGCCAATATGTTAATTGTTCACAAGGGTTTTTAGTGAACACTGATACAGAGTTATTTTGAAATGTAATGAGTATTAACTACAAGGAATGAGGAGAAATCAGAATTGCAGTGTTTGAAAGGTGCTTGTTGTGTTGCAGACTCTTAAATTTTCTATTCATGTATTAATTGTTGTTCCATTAATCTTTTGAGATGAATAACATGGTACAGGAAACTAATCTGTTAACTGTGGCATTTGGAGAGTATCTGCAAGTAAAATAGAAGTAATAATCCCAATTCATGTCTTCAAATAAATGAAATGTACAAGAGAATCTTGCATTGTTAACAATAAATAAACTGAGTGCCTTCTGCCTTAAACTGCTTTCCCCATAATATACCTATGAAGTTTTTTGAAAGATTAGTGAGAAGTTGAGGAAATGAATATTCCATGTTTCTCACTAAGATTTATAGGGAAAGAAGTTGAAAGTGAGTGAGACGTAGTAGCTTTTTTTGTGTGTTTGCTTGTGTGGTGGTGGTGGTGTTTGTTTTTTTTTTTTTAATTTTAAGAGGACATCTGGTGGTGACCTTGTTTTGCAAGGAAGTGCTCTCAAGACTGAGGCAACTTCAGTGAGATATGCTGCATAATCCTGATATGTGTTATGAATGTCTTGGCCATTATTTGCTTGCAGGATGGGAACTGGCTGCAGGTGAGGGAGTAGTTTCAGGGGCATGGCTGCTGCCATGAAACATTTGAAAAGTGCATGCAGCTAATGAATAATAGGGGAGAGAACTGAGCACAAGGCTTCCAGTAGATATGGCCAGGTGTGTCTTTCTTTTTGAATACAAACAGGTAAAAACTGTCAAAGCCAAAACTTTTGACAAGAAACATGTGCCCAGTTCTTCCCTCACCAACTTTCCCCAGTCAGGATTGGTCCTTGCTTCTTTCTTTCTTAATTTAGTCAAAATGTGTTTCTGGTATAGAAAGGAATTATTTCCTCCTTGAGCGTGTGCCAAAGTGCTAAAATTTCTTATATGCTGTATTTCGTGTCCTTATGTCGTATTTTCAGGTAGAGTGTGAGAGACTGTTGCATATTTGCTTCTTGTATCTCAGCTGTTATCCATTTATCTTGTGATAGGTCATTTAGAGAACTGTCTGCCTTAAAGGACCTTAGTGTCTTTCATGAAAAACAAAAACTGCAGAATGTTGTATGTTGTTAGTTCAGTCCTAAAAATATTTTAATGGTGAATAGATGATTAGATAGAGGATTCAAGAGGCCTGTTGACATATGACACGATGTCTCTAATTTTGCAAAAAACTAAATACTGCCTTTTTCACTTCAGTGTCTGTACCTACAGCTGGCAGAGGAATTCACAATAATGGTTTGGAGATAATACCAGCTTCTAAATTTCTCTAATGCAAAGTGCTTATATGAGTGTGAATTGCAGGTACTAGAGCTTCGATCTTACACTGACTTACTGCTTTTGCACAGCTGATCTTGGTCATCCTGTTGTTTTCAGGGTCACTATTGACTTATTTTCTGTAGTTTTCTCAGTAGTTTTCCATTCCTCTGGAAAGATCCCAACTTGCTCAAATATTTTTTAACGTATGTATCATAACTTTAATTTGTAATTGTCTTGTTACAGACAATTTGGATTAGAAAGGCTTTTTAGTTGTATGTCTGCTAGACTTCATTTTAATTAGTAGTCTAATATCCTTAGCTATGTTGTTTTTTCTTCAGGAGATGAAATATTTTTTACTGATGTGATTAAGAAAGAGAAAATTTTTTTTCCCCTTCAGCAAATGTTGTTGGCAGGCATTGATAACCATGGTCACATTCAGTACTAGCAGCTGCAGTTCAGGATTCCAAGACTTAACACAGCACAATTGTATGGAAGATGCCAAAAGGGGTGTGACAGTTGGGAAATAAATGAAGTAACTGGGGATAGTATGGCTCATCTGAAAAAGTATCTGAAAGCTTGGAACCTCAGAAAAAAAAGTAGTATCACTAAGTACTGGGAAAGAAAAAAGTACCTGTGGCAGGTGCTTGTCAGTGTTGAGGTCGTTATTATTCAAGGGTAACTGAGGACTTGCAAAACAAAAAGAGTGTAAAAACTGAAAAGAAATGTATCTTCTATTCAATTCACATATACTGCTGGAACATTGCTTAACAGTACTAGAGCATTGAATAACTGGCAGATATATCCATGTTCTAAAGTTTTTTACAGGTACAGGACTAGTATGAAGAATATGTTGAAAAAAGAAGGTGAAAATTTCACAGTGCATAGACTGTGGAGTGAACAAAATTTCTTAAGAGCCCCAGGGTCATGTAGGCTTGTGTAGCATTCGGCTCGATCATAGCCTGTCCTGACCCCACCTCGCTCTGGAGTGGTTCTTCTGCTGTCCTGCAGAGGAAAGATTTATTACTTATGGAACAACTAAAAGGTTAAGAACAACTGAACAGTTTTAAAATTGCTCTGTGCTTCTGGCCTGCTTTTGGTATGGAAGGAGGAAAGCATAGCTGGGTATATGCCCCTTGTCCACATTGCCCCGCAATGACATTGGAATACTTCAAAGACCATTTATGTGCAAGTGCTCTTCCAGAGGATGGGAATTGAGCTGATGGAGCCAATATAAGATTGTTACAGGAATGCTGATTGAAGAGCTCAAATTTGAGCTATGTTTAGGCAAACATAGCAGTCAGGCAGTCAAGTTTACAAAAACCTCTTTGTTTCTCTTTGCCAGTAGTGCATTGTGGGATGGTTGTCATAGCCAGTTTTATTTTATTTCCATTTCTGGGAGTATTGCTCCCCCAAAACAATATAGAGCAATACTAATAATTTCTTTGTCTGTATGAAGCCATTTCTTAAATATTTTTAGTCCTTGATGAAAAACAAAACTAAATACACTATTCTCAAGCTGGCATTTATAAGACTGTTACTGTTGGAGTTCTTTTGAAGTGTTTGTGGACAAGAGATTGATCAAGGTAGCAATGCCCAGTTTTTAAATTCAATACAGACAGCAGCTCTCAGGAGTGTTGTACCTAGAATTATACTTAGAGCAGTGGAGAAAATTTTAAAATATACATATTCTGTGTTCTAAAGGAAGGGTATAATATGTAGAGGATGCATATTAATTTTGGCATAGTTTTACTTTAGTGCAGTATCAGTCTCAAAGGTAGGTGTCCTTATGTTAAATGTGTTGTGGTTTAACTCTAGATGGCAATAAAGTATCAGGCAACCTCTCCTCACTTCTCCACCAGTGGGGTAGGGGGGAGAATGGGAGGATAAATTGAAAAAGCTCATGGGTTGAGATAAAGGTAGATAATGCAGAAGAAATAGCTAAAAAATAGGTAATTCTTAGCTAATTTTTTTAGCTAAGAAATATCTGAAAAATAGGTAACCTAATAAAAGGTTTTGCTTCACAAAAGCAAGTGGAGCAAAACAGGGAATTAATTCACTGCTTTTCATGGGCAGGCAGCTGTTCAGCCTTCTCCAGGAGAGCAGAGCTCTATGATGTGTGGCATTTATTTGTGGAGACAAATGCCATCACTCTGAGCATCCTTTGCTTCCTTCTGGTCTCTAGACTGTATATGCTGATCATGACACTGTACATTTAGGATCATCCATGGGTCAGTTGGGGTCAGCTGTCTCCGCTATGTCCCCTGTCAAAGGTTTGTGCACTCCCAGCCCACTTGCTGGTGAGGTAGTTTGAGGAGTAGAAAAGGTCTTGATTCTCTGCAGGCACTGCTCAACTGAAACACCTCTGTGTTATCAAAACTGGTTTCAGCCCAAATACTTTGGAGAAAATTGAATACCCCAGCCCAAGCCAGTACACCATACTATATCATTGGATTAATTTTTACTCTAGCAATAGCATGAGCAAAATGTAAACACTTGCAGTGCCCCAAATTATTTCTATTTGCTTTTCTAGCACGTTCCTTAACAAGCAGAGAGTTAAGTGAGTAGTCTAAAAATGCCCACCAATTGCTAGATAGACTTGTGAACATTTCTCTTATCTTGGTTGTAAGGAAAACTGATAATAATTTAAACAATTTTTTATATGTTGTTGTGGAATATTTATTAATAAATTTGAAAAATACAGAATTTAGTGGTAGAGAATCATAAGCTTGTAGAACTTTAGTATGGGCATGGCCTAATTAATTGAGATTGCTATGTATCACATGGAGTGTTCTTCTTTTTAAGGTATCTAAGAAAGTTGCAGATTTAATCCTTGAAAAACAGCCTGCATACGTTGAGGTAAGACAACTAACACTTTTCAAGAATAAACTGCTCAATTTTGTGCTGTTATAATGCTGCAGTTGTGTCGTTATGGTGATTTGTAGTAGGGGTGCTGGTGCCTGGTTGAAACCAGCTATTTTTCTATGCTGAAACTCTGTCTCTATAGTGAAAACCAACGGTGTATTGTGTTGAAAGTCCTTAAGATGATAAAGGTTTTGTAATATGGTCATTTTGCCAGGCCTTCTGAAGAATTCAGAATTCAGGAATTCACAGGCTTGGCTAATACCTGTAATAGACTTGGAGCAGGAGTTGCTTTGTTGCCCCTGTTTAGGAGTGGTGTCACATCTTATTCCATAAGAGAAAGCAGTAGTGATCTTTCTTAAGATCACTTATTTGCCACTAATTGCAGGCAGTTGTGAGAATCACAGAGTCACAGGATATGTCCTGTTGGAAGGGACCCACTAGGATCATCAAGCTCAACATGAGCCTAGGAGTAATGTCCAAGCAATTCTGCGAAGTGAAAATGGTGATTGTTATTAAGTTAGCCAGAGAATGATCCTGGGGTAAATACTTCTGTTTGTGTATCGCACCTTACATTACCATTGTTGTACTGGTGATTGTGGCAATTCTTTGGGCAAGAAACTGAGAGATTGTGGAAGAACAAAGATGGCTTCCTGGCTATTAACCTGTGGTAGATGTCATGGAGCTGCAATCATTTTCCTCTTATCCAGAGGACACAACATCCTTTTTGTTCTCTTGTTCTTATGGGCAGTGCATCCAGCCTTAATGAAGTTGCCATCTGTGTTCCAGCATCATTGCCTGGGGAAAGGAGTGCTGCTGTTTTAAGAACAATGGGGGCGGGGGGAGAAGTGACCATTGCTTGCGTCATCTCCTGCAATAGCAGGTGGAAGGAAAAGGCTGTAGCAGTGAAGTTGTTTCAGTTTTAGTTAAAGGGGTGGTGAGGTGGGAGGCTATTGCAGAAGGAGGCTGGTAAGTGCTACTGTACAGTAAGTGCTACTGGTTGGGTCTTCACAAGATGGTGTAGAAGGGAGAGAAAGGGTAATTGTATGGTATAAAAATATTCTAGTACTATTCCACTGTTATGTGGGTTTGAAATTGATAGTTTTGAGTGAGTGCTGCTTTTCCTGAATCCAGCAGCTTCACTTTGAAAACCTCTCACTGCATAATGGAATTGCAGCAAATGTTCTTGCATTTTGCTGTGTAATGCTAATGTTCCTTTTGCAGACATCTTACTGAGGTGGACCTGTTTCATACCTAGAAGTGCTTTCAGATATTCCAAAAGGACAGTTAAAAATCTATTGTGCCAGTACAAACCTTTAAAACCTTTTCTTAAATGCTTTTATGCCTGATTAAATCATTAATCCTTCAGTGTTACTTAGGGGCACAGGCCTGCACAGAGTTATTCTTGTCAGTAGACTTATTGGAGATTTCCGGTAGGTATTATAGGTCTCACTTTCCCACTGATTCGTGAAATGAACCTCCTGCTGTGCTGTGTGCTGTGTGAACTTGTAGTGGCAGCTGCAGTTCGGTGTTCAACTACAATAACAAATCATTATAAGAACAAGAAATGCAGTTTAACACATCTCCTGGACACATTTTCACTGTGCAAAGTGTAGTTTAGGGATATCATGGTTTGAAGCCCATGCCTAGTGTGAAGTACTGATCTGACAGGCACTCCTGTGGCCGCAAGAGGCATGGCACTGACACAGGGCAAGGGATTTACAGTTTTCTGTTCTTGGAATAAGGACATGCTTTAGGAGCAACCAGAGGGTGAAAGACTGTTTCTGAAAAGAGAAAAAATTTATTCAGCCTTGAATGGTAGGCAGAAGACTCCCTCTTGGGGAATATTTAGGCTTCACTCTCTCCCCATTCCTCTCCATCCAGTTGTATTCAAAGGAGAGATTTCACAGAGTCCTTGCAAGAAGCAGGACTGGAGTGGAGTAGCTCCTTATTGTATGTGTTTCCTCATGAACAAGGGAACAATGGCTTTTTGAATAGCTCTGCTATTTGCAAAGTATGCTTTTAGAGAGAAGTAGATATTGAGGAAAGTAATCTTTGAGTTTGGTTTCTTTTTTGCATATCAGCATCTAGGCTGTCATTTATAAGAAAGCAACACTGGTAACATAAAGGAACAGGTTGTGGTGGAAGATGCAGCTTAGTGATTTGGAGACTGACCAGGAGCTGAACTTTGAACTCATTTTTACTTGTCGTATTATTAGAGTTAGATGAGTTTTCAAAGTGAAAATCTCCCTTCTCATGGAAGGCACTTGACACATTTTGAAATGATGAGCAGAATTAAAAAATAAAATAAAATAAAAAAAAAATAAAATAAAATAAACCTCCCCCACCAAAGAAAAACCAACCCCCCAAAAACAAAAAAAACCCTCAAACAAACAAACAAACAAAACTCTTTTTCTGTAGCCTGAGGAGGGAATGCGCTTTTCTGCAGAGCTGTTATAACAAAAGAAATCCTAATAGTTATATTAAAACTAATTTTTTGTAATTTACTTTTTTCAAGGAGTTGAGATTATGCTAGGCACTTCACTAAGTCAAAATCAAGCTAAATTCAGGTCACCTCTGCTGAAGAGTTTTCAGCTGAAAGTCAACAGGATACAATTACCATTCATTATGATGTGACATCTATTAAATTGGTAGAACACAAGTGCTTCTAAACAAGAAAATGCTGTGTGAAACAGCATTTTCTGTTTTTTGTTTTGCTGCTCTGTGGCATATTAATGCAAATTAAGCCCCGTGCTTCTGTTCCTGAAGCTTGGATCATTCTGTTGTAATGCATTAATGGTATAGAAATTCTTAGGCTAAATGTGCAATATATGAATGTAGACGGTCCCACTGCAATGAAAACGGATTTCAACTATCTTATCTTCAAAAGAGAATTGTATTTCAAAATATAGTTTATATTAACATTACCTTGCAGTACTTAGTGTATATAAAATGATGAAACAAATAATATATGAAGTAACTCCATGAAGTCATTATAACATCTCAATAGAAATGTATTAATCAGTAGTCTTCACTGGTGTGTAACTTACGTATTTGTTTGACTTGTATATTTGTTTAACCTGTTGTCTCTCTGTAGGAACTTGAACGTGTTACATCATTGCAGAGTGGCCTTCAGCTAGCAGCGGTTATTTGCACAAATGGAAGAAGGTATCTTGCTTAAGGAACTGCAGAGATTGAAAGTGGGGAAGTATTTAACAGGAAATCTGTAAACCCTGGAAGTTTGCTTGCTGATATTTCCTGTTCATGTGCTGAATGCTATTAGCAGTAGTAGTTAGAGATACTGAAACAGTTGCAAACTCTTGCAACTCTCACTTTTGCAATTGGTAGTTCCCTTTGAAACAGAAAGCTTTGGCCATACGCCACTGATCCTCAGACAAGTGCAGACGGGAGGATGTACCTGCTTAGTTGTCTGTTGGTACAGTCTCATTTTCTGAGTTCTCCTAACAATGCTGACAAACGTATCTACCATGTATTTTGTTGGACTTGTTAGAATTGATTAGAAGTAAGTTTTATTTTATGAATTGTTGAAGATTCTATTAATTTTTACCTTGCAGGCACCTGAATATAGCAAAGGAAGGGTTCACACAAACTAGTTTGGGGCTCCTTGCAAATCAGAGGAAACGACAGTTGCTTATTGGACTGCTGAAATCTCTGAGAACAATAAAAACACTGGTAAGTACAGTTGTTTTTGTTCAGTGACAAATACGTTTCTTAATTTCTGCATAGTAATGACTGGATTTTTTTTTTTCTGCCTTTTTTTTTTAGCAAAGAACTGATGTGCGTTTGAGCGAGATGTTGGAGGTAAGTCCCTACCAGACTGGTGTAATTTGAAGCTATTCTAAGCCTACATTTGTCAGTCATCTTAATTTTTGTCTTGCAAACAGGGTGTGTGCATGGGATGAAATTATATTTTTATTCTTCTTTTAAACTGAGAAAAGCTTCGTATCAAATTAGATAGCCCTGCTGCCAGGGGAGAGTATTTTCTATCAAAAACTCATTCCTGCCTTTACATCTGGACACCAAAGCTTGAGTTAGTTCAGTAAAAATGTTGTGGGGTCTTCACTTATCCCTGCTCTCAACTTATACCTTTTTTCTTTAGCTTGATATTTGGGAAAAAAAAAAAAAAAGTGATTTAGCTGATTGTTGATAAGCTGGGTCTGGATAAAGAATTTTTATCGATATATTACTATACAAATTTGTAGGTGGGCTCCCTGCTTAGTATTTCATTTGTAAATGTAGTAGCCTTCTGTCCTTATTCATTGCATTGAATTCTAATTGAATTCTAGAAAACATTGTAACATGCAGGCAATGACAGTGAAAATTCTGGTGCTATTAGGTATACTGGCTAAAAATGCAGTAGATACTGCACAGAGCAAAATAGGATCTTGTCTTAAGGTGATGAATTGAATGAAAGAAAGCCTCAGGATTTTATTGACAGC
>JAYDZK010000113.1:24021738-24045692 GCA_034509185.1 Euphonia xanthogaster
TGTGCCAGGGTCTCTGAGACCCCTGGCAGGGGTCTTGGCCGCTCAGGACAGCCAGAGGGATGTCCTGGGTCATGACAGTTGACTGTAGAGTATGTTTTCTGATGAGAATTAGTTTCTGAACCCTGGAGAAGGGAAGAGGATAGAGAAGCCTTCATTTTCATTGTGTTTGTGGAAAACTGTAGTTCTGCAGCAGGCAAGTCAGATAAAGATGAACAACTTTTTAATGTAGAATTTCAGTAGTTTTTTAGGTTGGCTCATGTCTCCTGGCATCCTGAGAAGGAATGCCACTGAAGTCCATACTTTGTAGAAAAACTGTGTTTTCTTTTTCTATGCTATTGCTTATGAAGACTCATCATGACTATGGTATCGTGAGAAGACTCACAACTATGAAGTGTTTTTTCAATATGCAATTCTGTCTTGAATCAAGTAAGATATTTAGAACTGAGTCCATTCTTTTGAGTCATGTCTTCACGGCTTGTTCGTTGGCAGGATGTAATTGCATTTCAGTCAGCTCTATTGTCATATCACATGAGGCCAGTCATGTGTTGTCATGGACAGGCATTCTCTGGACTCGGATATGATATCTGGCTATAACAGCATCAAGACTTCTCTTTCTGTTTCTTTCTTCTAGTTGTCTTGATTTTAGAAATGTTTTGGTTTGGGTAATTGACAACTTTTTAATTCTAGTTGTCTAGCATTGTGTTCTTTCTGTGTGTAAAAACTAGGAAGATATGAGAAGAAATATAGCCTTCCATGTTCTAGGAAATGCCTGCTTTCCTAGTCTTGATCTGTTGTCCTCTTGTTTGGGAACTATCATACAACTAATACATCCAGAGCCATTTGAAAAGTCTGAGGCTTTCTGCCTGAAGTCCATGAAGTATGAAAATTAGGGCAAGGAGGACATGAAACGGTGTCTAAATTCAGAAGATGAGAATGTGGTTTGGAATTTCTTCCAGCTTTGGTAGTTTGTACCTAGGAATTCTTTCTTGCCATTTGATGAAGACCTCAGTTCCAGTTGTCTGAAAAACTTGAGCTTTAATTGGATCCACATTATGTCTTATCAGGAAATGCCACCTATTTTTATTTCTTGAATTTTTTCTGAATCCTAGACAGAATTTCATGAACCGATTTTGGTCTTCCTAACCATCTTTTACTACACTTACTTATCACATAGTACCTTGTTGGGTTAAGTAAATTATAATTTATATATAATTTTGACTGTTACAGTTCTCTGTATGTTTAGCAGCTTAAGTAATCATAGGCTAATTTTCTGAATTGTCTTTGAGTGAAATAAAGGTTAAGGAACACCACTGGAATATGTATAGAAATAGTTATTTTTTGTAAGAACTTGTGTTTTTTAAGATAATTTAATTCTTGTGAAAGTACAATTAAATATTTATTGACATGAATTAAATTATAGACCTTTTAATACTTTCTATGTGTTTTGTGCTGCATGGGTATTGTGAAGATTAATTGGCTGATGTTTTCATTCTCAGAAGGAAAAACATAAAAAACCTGTCTCACAGCTATATCCCCTAGGTTGTTTTATATAAAGCTTTAAGCATCTTGCCTTTTCAGATCAAGCTAATGTGGCTTTCACTTCTCTTGGGTATTTAATTGGAGGGGAAAAAAAAGAAAAAGTAGTAGTGCTTTTAAGGATTCATTAGTACATGAAAGCTACACAGAGCTGAAATGCTTAGAGTCCAAGAGTAATCAGTTCTTTGTGTAGTTTGACATACGTGGTCTCCTGGGCAGTGTGGTGTTATGGAGAACTGCCAACATAGAGAAAATATTGAAAGGAATTGGCTGTGTGATTCAAAAAACATAGAAGAGAACACAGTACTAGAGCATACAGGAAGCCTTTTTTTTGGGTGCAAGCTGATTGTTCTGATAAATCAGAATGGGCTTTTGGCAAAGAGCATCAATAAGATGATTTTTGAAGTGCAATTTACTTTTTGTACTGATACACTTGTAAAAAGGTGTGTCTGATCACTTAAGCTTTTCAGAGAATGAATACATCAGGTCTTCATGCATTCCCCTTTCTAAATGTACTTGCTGGTAAAAATTAAGAGCATTTGTTTAAGTACTCTGTCAGAGCCTTGGTTTCAGATTCTAAGTGCTACAAAACCTGTTGTGTGGCTTTTGAATGTTTGCTTTTCTATGACTCTCACCTCAGTCTCCCTCACAAAGACTTTTAATCTATAATGCTGGCTTTTGCAGCATCTCTGTCTGTTGTTTCTGTTGGCTTTACTGTGAGATCTGCAAGCTATGGTTGCTCAATGCCCTGAAAATAGCACTTAAAGTCTATTTGTATTTAACTTAGGAGTTTCAATATACACAGCAAACTGTAGTCACAATTCAACACATTGCTTATCTCATTGTGGCAAGCAAATTTTAATTTTAGTGGTGGTTGTAGTTCATTATTGAAGTTGTGGTATTCCTAGGATATTTTATTGCCCAATTAGAAACCCAGTGCATAATTTACCAACTGTTACTTGTTAAACAAAACAATATGCCCCATATTAAGAGGAAAAGATAGAGCACTGTGATCCCAAAAAGCATTCATTGCTGTCTTTTCCTATATGTTCTATTTATGTGGCAAATTTTTTTTCTTTATCAAAGATGTTTCTGCTTATGACAAGGTGGAGGCTTTTCTAGTGATTAAAAACAATGGAAGAGATGCAGAGATGTAATGGCTTGATTACTTTTCCTTATTACTGTATTGATACCAGAGTGAAATTAAGCTATGAAGAAAATTAGAGACTAATAGCCACTAATTAAGCTATGAAGAAAATTAGAGACTAATAGCCATTTAATGTTTTTCTTTGAAAGGTTGGTATGTCTGTAGAGTATTATTTCTTTCCACTTCCCTTTGCTCTCTTGGCTTCAGTGTGTTTGAAAGAAGTATCTGTCTTATGTGGGCTCTCAGAAGCTGTTGTGCTGCTAGTGGAGTGTTTGTGTATATTATATTGCTTTCCACAATTTACAGAGGAAAAAGATCCAGTATTTCTGCATATTTGTATGTGTCCCTCTATAATTTGTAATGGTTTTGACTAAAAAAATTAGTTTACAAATTTGAGAGATAGTCTCAAAGAATATCTTTGTCTGGAGGTGTCAAAAAATACACTGCTTTGGTAGCCATAGCTTTTGGTGGTTTGTTGGTTAGAAGAATGGCTTAAATATTTGTTTTAAAGTGTAACCTTTTGTACAGTTTTAGAAGGAATTTTTCACTGCAGGAGTGAAGTAATTGCCAACTTTGTGATTTACTCTTTCTGCCAATTAAGAGTATTCATTTGTGTTTCAGAACCCGTCTTGAAGAACTAAGAATGTTTTTGGAGAATGAGACCTGGGAACTTTGTCCTGTTAAATCAAGCTTTAGTATTTTGCAGCTTCATGTACGTTCTATGGATAAAATATATAAATGTATTAATTTTAATAACTAAGAGTCTCACGGTGTTCTAAGAAGTAGTAAGATCCATGAACTAGGTACAAATGTTTTCAATGGCTTCTAAAAGCTCCTCTGTTTTACTTCATGATATTAGAAACTTAAAAGTCAAATGGTTTTGAAACAGTAGTGCTTCTGTTTCAGGCAGGCAGAGGTTTTTATGGAAGATGCTAGAGCTGTAAGCATAATGTTAACCTTTAATTTTCCTGTTTCAATGTACTGTTAATATGTCTGTTAATAATTTCTAAATTATTTATCTGACAGTAGGGTGCTAAAACATGAGTGCCTGAAAGTAGTTGCATGAGCGCTCACTAGCTTGTACCAACTTGGCATCTGTTTCTGGAAACATAGGTCATACCACCTCATTTGGACAGGAAAAAAAATATCCTTCTGTGGTGAAGTCCAACTGAAAGCAAGTAATTACTGTACTCACCTTCTAATCATCTGAAGTGATTTTTTTTTTATTTTTAGCATGTGGTGGATGAAATTAACCTGCTTTGCCAAATAAAACATGGTGCCTGTGATGAAAGCTGTAACTGAAGTTCAGAAATGTTTTAGCACAGCAATGTTAAGCAAGATCATTTTGCAACCTCTGTGGAGTTAACTGTAGAAGTAAGAAATAGGCTACAGGGTCACTAAAAATATGGAGGGAAAGGAAGGGAGGACCCTCGGCAGCATCCAGCAGCAAACAAAATAGTATTTTTAATAAAGAAATGGGATTATAAATCTGAACATACTACTCAAGGGACTGGAACAGCAGAAAATGGCAGAAAGTTACTGATTTAAGCAAACAGAAATTTAACATTGTAGTCCTTTTAGCTGCATGTGTTTTAATCTTTGAACCTTTAGTTAAATGAAAATGTACATTTTACTATTATGAATATCAATAGCTAGAGTTTAACAGATAAAAATGGTGTGTCATCTGAGATAGTTGTGTTTTGTTAGGAAAAAAAAAGTAAAAAAATAATGCACTTGCAAAAGTTTGTGTACTTACCCAGTGATCAGAAACTGCAGTGGGTTTGAGAAGAAAAAAATCGTGACAACTTTTTAAAAATAAAATATCAACAAGAAAATTTCAGCTGTAGTAAATTACTAGGTAACTCGTGTAAAGAAAACTGCATTTTTGGATAGAATTTAAGTATTTTTTTATTTCCTTATTTCTGTGAAATAAAAACCACAATTAGTTTTCACCTAGTTTTAGACAGTAAATGCTTTCAGAATGAAGATGTATTGCATGTTGTAGCAGAAAACTTCTAAAAGTACAAAGACAAGCAGCATAAGGTCGTCACTTTTGAGGTTAACTTGAGCCCGCGTGAAAAGCATGTTTAAATAAGCAGCAAACTTTGGCTAGAATTAATTGTCCACAAGTTTGTTGTTATCCTTTGTTTTTATGGAACTGGAGTCATAATAATATTGAAAATGCCTGATGAAAGCCTGATTTCTTTCTGTTGGCAGGAATTTAAGTTCATGGAGCAGTCGCGTTCCCCGTCCGTGTCGCCGAGCAAGCAGCCTGCCTCCGCAGTTTCATCCACGGTGACGCTGTTTGAGCAGTACTGCGCCGGGGGAAACCCCTTCGAGATTCAGGCCAACAGCAAGGATGAGGAGACAGAGGACGTGTTAGCTTCCAATGGGGTATGGAGTGTTTCAGAAAAAAAAAAAAGGCAAATAGTGCTTTCAGTAAATGATGATTTATTTTGTGAGGCAATGATGGTAAAGTGCCTTAGTACAAGGATCTGTTGCCTGCAGTACTGTGCTGCTTTGCTTTTAAAAATGCAGAAAGCCAGGCATCCTGTTTAAAGTTCAGTTTGTTTTGCACTGAATCAGTACTTTTTTTCCACTGAAGTGAAGCATTCCTGAAGGTTAGCAAGACATGTTCCTCCTAAATTTGTATTTTTCCAGGGGTTTAAGTTAGTTTTCTTTGTGGAGGTAATTTTATCATTTTAGGACTTGTTTTCTGTCTAGGAAAGAATTGTTGTAGGTTGCTCCTTTCATTGTATTTGTTCACTCCTATGTGATTTGCTGTGGTTTTTCTGATGTTTGTTACATCATTTTTAGTTGTAATTGCAATGCTCAGGACACTCTCTTTGTTGTGGGTTCTTCTATAAAACTGAAGAATAACTGTGTGGGTTTTTTTCAGAAGCCTGTCAAAATCTATCAGTGATCAAATGTGTTTCAATGTAAAACTTTGTACTGTTCTCTTAAATGCTACATTATTGTGTTTTTGTTTAAGCTTTTGTTATTGTTTATCCCTTGGATGAATGATGTTTTCTTGGGCTTAACTTGTGCTACTGAGGCTGGATAACATCTCAAGAACAAAAAAGAGTAATTGCTGCTTAGTGATTTCAAACTCTTCTGATACCTTGCGGTTTGCTGCTAGTGAATGAGAGCCTACATTGTTCCCATATTTTTTTGTTTAGTGACTTGTAAGCAGCATACTTACACTTGTAGAAGGGGTTTGTAGAATTGTCTTCATTTCTTGGCTATGGATAGATCGAGGTGTTTTTATTTTTCTCTGAACATTTGCATGAGATATGAAAACTCTGTATACAAGTTAGGACAGACCTTCTTTGGTCTTTCCATTTCTAACATTTTACCCCTCAGAATCTGTTTCTCCTAGCTCAAAGAAAAAATTAGAAGACATTGTCTTACTCTCTGCTAAGCTTTTGGAAGCATTAAATCATTTGATGAAAAACAAGGTAGCAAATGCTGATGAACATGTTGGAGAACTATTTTGTTGGCTTTTGCCAGCGTGAAGTGTCACACTGCTGCCTTCTGTCAGTAAGACAGAATCACTGAATTGTTAGTGTTCGAAGGGACCTCTGTCACAGAAACTGCAGGCTCATGAGAGAAGTAGTGGTCCTGCAGGTCTTACTGGCACTCTTTGAAACCTGCATGAGTTACAAAACATAAGTTCAAAACAGACAGAAATTTGTCTCTCTGAATGGAGGCACAGGACAAGTTAACTTGTGCTCAGGATATCTCCCAGGGCTGGTATTGGAATGAAAGTATTTCATGACTGAGGTGGGTGTACTCTGCAGATTACTGTCCTACTTTCCCTTTTGACATTTTTAGTCTCCTCTCTGCATTTCTGTCCCGGAGGCTGGGTAACTGAGGTTCATGTTAATAGATCCTTTGGGATGGATTAGAGTGAAACAACACTGGATGATTGGTGTTTATACATACGTATGAATGGCAGGTTTATTTTAGAACAATTTGGTTTCGGTGGAAATGGCATGTAGCCATTTTATCTAGCATGTTGTTATCTATAGTAATACAACAATATAAAAGTATCAAGATATAACTTAAGGAAATATACAAAGAAAAAGGGAAGGAAAGGGTAAGAGTAGATAGTGGAAAGATAATACAACTCATGGATACAACCGGGACTTGGTTTTTACAATTTCAGCATCCATTGGTCAAAGTAATGGCCACAATCTTGATCTGTTGGGGCTGAGGGAAACCACCAAACATGAAAGTTCACTGGGTTAAAAGACATTTATGTTCAGGGGGAAGCAGCCAGGTATCTCCACTGGAGGGTTGTTTTTGTCTGCTGCAACACTGTGGATCATGTGCAGTCCTCTGGTGGAAGGCTGCTGAAATGAGTCTGGGGGCATTTTGAGGGTCTTTGATGGTTTGTGGCCCCTTCTAAATAACTTGACTGCTGTTTCACCTGGCTTAGTTGAGCCAATTATGCATTATCAGATGGGTTGAATACCTTAAGGCTTATGTGATACCTCCTCATGGGAAGGACATTGTCATGATAAAAAGCACTGTCCTGTCTGGCAGGATCTGTTTTGATCTTCTGACCTTTTTCTGTATCTCCGTCAAAAAATGGCTTGTTGCTTAACAAAGGCTGGTTTTTCATGGTCATCCTTTGGTGATGGGTGTGTACCTCCTCTGTCTTATGGGATCAGAGGTTTTGCCAGCACATGGTTGGCTGTGCAAACCTGGCCTCAGCAGAGCACCTGCTGCTCTTGCAAATTGCCGATTGCTTGAGCCATTAACCTTTAATGTTTCGGTCTCACAACTGTCTGTTCCAAAGTGCTGACACAGAGAAAATTCCTGTTTAAAATGTAGAAGGTACACCTATTTTGTTATTCTTTACATAGAAAGATAAATAAGCTGCTTAAAAAACACAGGATAAAATTTTTACTAAGGTTTTGTATTTCAGTGACTGACCAGTTAAGGTGGAGGCACATTTTAGCACTGAAAACTTGAATTATTTGAGATGGGGGTTTGTTTCCAGAGAATATAGGCATGTTGCCAAATATAGAAAGAAGTAGCATGATAAACTGACAAGTAAATTAAATGTTTATGTCCTTATATGTAGGGTGGGAAGACCTGTCAGGATTTCTTTTGAGAATTTTAAAGTCTTTTTAAGTGCTTAGATGTTGCAGAATGTGGCCCCTGGACTCAATTAGCTCAGCTCTGTTTCTTGAGCTTTGGTGAGATGCTTTATGTCCCTTTTCTGTAGCTTCTTAAAATGTCTCTGTTGTGATACAGTTAACTTCCAGTATTGTAATATTCTTCAGCTTGATGAATCTTAGAGCTTCCTGTGGGTTGGTTTGAGTGGATTGCCTTAACACTTCACCTCATTACTGCTACAAGATGCCTGAATTTATTTTAGCACTTGCAAACTTTACTGCAGACTGTGTATATTCAAAATAGATTTATAAGGTCTCTTCAGATTGAGGTCACTGTTTAATAGTTATTATTTAATGCATACTTTAAAATACAAATACATTTATCTCCTAAATAGCTGTTCCAGATCATTAATAGCATTAGATTGAGGGGACTTAATAAAAGTATTTTTCCATGTTAAAAAAAAATAAATCTCAAAATCCCTCTTATTCTATGATGTTAAGAAAGTTCATTAATGTCAACTGACAGATTCTTACATCAATATGAGCTGTAGTTAAAAATTTGTGGTCAATTTATCATTTTACTGTCACTGGATTTTATTTGAATCAGCACATCATTTATTATATGTAAATGCATAATAAGTGATGGTAATTCTCTGTGCTGATGTCCCTGTCAAGTTAGATAAACTGTGGTTCTTTTTGTCCTTAGTCAAGGCTGACCTCAGCTCATTTTTGAAATAAACTGGGTTACTTTCTTTACAACTTTCCTTTGTCTAAAATGTTCATTATGCAGATATTTTGCCTGGGAATACTATTGGTCTGAACATTTCTTTCGAGTGTCTCATACTACATTCTCTTTTTTCCACCTGAGCTGTTTTTGTTTTGAATTTGTTTGTGCTGTGGGGTTCTTGCTTTTGTACATTGTGCTTTCATAGTGCTAGACTTGAAAACTAGCAACCTGTGGCTAAGGCATGTGTGACTGAAAGAATACATGCCCTAGTGTGTTTTGCCTGCCATTTCTTAAGGATCCTGGAACCAGAGTGTGTTACCTGTGTCACTGTGTGAATAAAGGGGCTTCAAAGCAGTGTATGAGTTAAGGAAAAGTGTCTCTCTTCAAGTGCAGGTGCATTCTGCATAACTGCAAGTTATTTTTTTTGTATTGGGTTATTTTCTTAATTAAATGTGTACAGTATAAAAAGTTTTTTAATGAAGTAATAGTTTAGTTCTTCTTGCAATAATAATTAACTATTATGCAGTGCCGGGTTTTTTTTCCTTTTTTTTTTTTTTACTGCCATTATATGGATGAATTTTTAGGATTTATTACTGTTTTTCTTCCAGATTATAAGAAAATAATAAAAGTTCAAATATATGGGTACTTTATACATCAACTAGGAGGGAACACAAATTACTGGTAGCTGAAATAGAATGATGCAAGTATTTACCTAATCAGTATAATATAATTTGCCTGCTGCATTTTTAAAGAACATTGTCAGCAGCCTTTCAACCAGCAAAGTTATTTGCATCCCAATCAAGGTAAAAGCCAAAAAGTGACCAAAGTGCAACATTGAATGAGTGATAATATGATAAGAAAAATAATGGTAGTCAATTAATTTTTTTCTTTTTTTTTTTTTAACAGTATGAATCAGATGAACAAGAAAAAAGTGCATATCAAGAGTATGATAGTGACAGTGATGTTCCTGAAGAGTTGAAAAGAGATTATGTGGATGAGCAGACAGGAGATGCCCCAATAAAAAGGTAAGTGGGCTGTGTGTGTCCTTGGTCTAATTCACATGCTTTTCATCTCAGTATTCTAATTAGTTTAGTTTCTGTAATCTGCAACAGTGGAGTAACAATCAGGTAAACATTATGCTGCCTGAGCAGTTAGAGGGGTCAGCACTTAGATCTCTGGAGTGGGGAGGAACATTAAACCACTCATCATTATTGCAGAGAAAACCTGAAGAAAAGAACATTTTGAAAGCAGATAAAGGATCTCTGAAGCAGGTACTGGAAAATTGGTTAGTAAGGACTAGATGTTAACTGAAGGTCCTTCTATAGCAGCTCTTGTGTATATGTGTAATTTCTGTTGTGTCAAAAGTGGTTGTTTGCAGACAAATGCTTTGAGTTTTGGGCTTCCACAGAGCAATAAACTTCTGTGGGTTAAGAAAAAAAATAAGATTATTCCATAGCTTGAAGACAGTACTTTTCAATTTTAAGTTCTCTTTTTATTTAATGCACACATAGATATATATATATAAATGAATATACCTATTCTATTTTGATGTTTGTAAAAAGTGTTTTATTTATATATATTCATATTTAAAAAGCCAACTTTGTATCCTCTAAAAAGATTTGAAAACAAGTTATGTCAAGGACACTGTATAACTTAGATGTACATTCAGACTTTGTGAAGCAGGCTAACATTTTTTAGGTAGGGTTTGCAGGACAGCTAGAATGCCATCACTTGGATCAAAGCAGAGTAGCTACAAGATAACTCTTTAGGATAAAATGTTGTTAGCATGATTCTTTCTATAAGGTATAGGGTGTCAACTGTCTCTTTTCAAAGGAGTGGTGGACATATAGTTGAAAATCATTTAATTGGAACAAACAAGAGTTGCTGTCTATAGGTTTGTGCTGTGAAATTGAAATTTTTGGAAGAATATATTTTCGAGGTATGGCAGCTGACAGAGGGTTTCTCTTAAAGAAAATGAAAATGTGTCTAGTTGGATAAATATCATTGAGTCCAACTTCCTGCCTCTTTCATGACTAAAATTTATGAAAAAGTTAATGACTTTTTTAGTTTCACCTTCCTCAAAATTGCTTATATTTCTAGGTAGTAACTTTCAGCTGTAGCTGACAAATCTGCCTCTGTTTTGTTGTGACTTGTGCTGTTTTTATTCTCTTTGTGAATTATGAATTTGATTCAGGGTGACTAAAATGACTTTTGGGGCAAGACAGAGGCCTGCAGAACTCCAACATTAGAATAGAAGTCAAAAATTCCTTCTGTAGCACAATTCTCTGTAAATTAGATCAGGCTTTCTGAAATGTTAGAATCCTAACCCTGTTGTGCTTTGGCATAAATAAAATTCTGCACTGGAAGACATCTTTCACTGTCATGTGAAAGAAGAGGGGGAGGAATAATACATTTTCCACTAAATTTCATTTGTATGTCTTTGAATGTTTTCACATGTGCTGTATTTTTTTTTTTTAAGTGTTTCTCGAGAAACTCTGAGGAGCAGAAAGAGATCAGATTATAACCTCAATAAAGTGAATGCACCTATTCTAACCAACACTACACTGAATGTAATAAGGCTTGTTGGTATGTAGAATAATTGTTGGTTTTTATAAGTGTTTTTGATTTTTGTGCAAACTTCTGGATTATAGCAAATATGTTAAATGATATTTAAGGCCCTGAAAAATATACTTAGTTGGGCTCTATTTCTACTCTTTGAAAATGTTAATAAAATTGAAAAAATAGAAATAAAGCACTAAACAAATTCTTTAATTAAATAGACAAATGTGCTTATATCTTGT
Source organism: Euphonia xanthogaster (assembly GCA_034509185.1). Lineage (NCBI taxonomy): Eukaryota > Metazoa > Chordata > Aves > Passeriformes > Fringillidae > Euphonia > Euphonia xanthogaster. The sequence continues at coordinate 24,033,076 of JAYDZK010000113.1, forward strand.
GTGTTATTTTTACCTGGAAAATTAATCTGCATGCATATGATGGTTTTAACCTATAATGGTAGTTTATTTGTCTGAAGTATTGAATGTGTTAGAAGAATGGATATAGCAAGCAAAAAGAATAATGCTCTATGTTGCTGATGTACTTTATGAAATTGAAATGATTTATTTTAAAGTAGAATAGTTGCAAAAGTAAGAACTTTATGACTAGGTTTTTTTTTCCATTTCAGTATTCAAACTCTCACACTCAGAATAACTGTTTTTACTACATAGTAATCAACTAGAAGGAAAGAGCTCTCATACATCCGAATAATCCCTAGGGAGTTTAGGGAATCTCTATCCCTGCAGCGTCATCAGGAGGTGACTGGACAGGCTGCTGAGCAGCCTTGTGTCTTTAGGCCTGCTCTGAGCAGGAGGTTGCACTAGGCCACTTCTTGAGGGCTTTTCTTGCCAAACTTTTCTAGTGAAAGCACTGGCCTCCAATTCTGGGTGTGATGGGATTGATTTTTCCATGATCATGTCTTCTGTGTGATGATCTAGATAATTGTACAATTGTACAATTGTAGCAATTTTCTGCTGCTGACTTCTGTTTTATTTATGGAGAAGGGAAAGTGACTGCCTAAATTTATCCGAGTAGGCAGGAGAGTGAGGAATTCTGTATGTGTGGCATTAATGAGGTCTGCCTCCAAAGTTTGAAAATGGTTGTTGCACTTCAGAGTAAACCCTTTTAAAAAAGGTTACTCCAATACCTGGCTATAGCACCTTTTGCTGTTGTTGAGGGCAGCATGAAAGTCAGGAATTAATTTTCTTAATCTTTTTGTCAGGTTTGCTAAAACCTTTCTTTTCCTTAAGCGTTTACCGTGTAGACCTGAAATGAGAGTTCATTCTGTTGTGACTTTTCTGTGATTGATCTGTGACTTGGGTGAGAGAGGTTTGTTTGCTCTTTCTGCTATAAGGTTTTGCTCTGAGAAAATTGAGGATTGAATATAGAAACCACTCATGGCACTTTCATGCAAACTCCAGCCTCTGTCCCTGCCATAAAACACTCTACCAGTAGGTGAAGCACTAGTTCTGTTTTTCCAATTTTACATAAGCAAAACCATTTGAGGATTATGTTGATAACTCCAAAATTGAACATAATTTTAAAAGCTCATATATATGCTTTTTCTCCTCCTGGAATTATTATTAATTTTTAAGTTTTCTGCTGTTTGGGGTGTTTTATATTGTTTTGGTGTTGAGTGATAGTAGTGTTATTTAGAACATGGAATTGGGAAGGACCTTCTGTGGGAGGAAGATGTCATTTAGTACTGCCTGTAAATATGCTTGTTTTGAGCTCCAGCTTAAAAATACTTCTATTCCCAGCACTCATTCTAATAGGAATTTTATTTCAGAAGCCTTGTCAGCCAAAAGAAATAATAAAAAAAAAAAATTATCCCCTTATTTTCTGCTGACTTGATCTTATGACAAAAGAAATTTTGAGATTTAACAGATAATTTTGTTTTTCAATGCATACTGTTCTGCTGTTTTTACAGGAAGCGATCCTATTTCTTCTCAGTCTTTGATTTGCTAAACAATGTGCCAAGATTTCTAGTGTCCCCTGTATTTATCCACCAGAAACTTTAAATTTTCTACTGTTGTTGTAATCTTACCAAAATCGTGCAATACTTTGGATGAGATCTTCCTGCATTGTCCAATTCTTTTATCATTGCATCGTGGTCCAAAGTTCCTTCCATTTTGCACCTCTTTTGATTTCTTACAGCTTCCTTATACTGGCAGTGTGTAATGACCTTGTACAGTCAGCAGATCCTTCACTTTCCCATTTTTTTCCAAGAGATAAGCTGCTAGTTTATAGTAGAAAGATGCATCTTTTTTAATTAATTCTCCCCTAAATGCATGGATTTACAATTTGTGCTACTGAATTTGATCCAATTCTTATTATAACAGTCATCAAGTACTCCGGTACATTATGTCAGTCCTTTTCTGTTTTGATGGTGCCTCTTTATTTTTTTCTATTATCACTCTTATTTTTGTGCCAGCGTAATTCATGAAAGTGTTAACGAGGTGGCTGATTGCTGGGAACTTCACCAGTAGCTTTTTTAGTTACTTCCCTTTCCAACACACTCTAGCTTCGTTTATTTACTGTGCAATGTTGTTATATTAATACTTTTACCGAACCCCAGATAGATGAAATGTACTGTGTCCTTTGTGTGGAAAGTCATGTACCTTAGTGTGGTACAGTTCACATCTGTTAGATCCACGATTTATCTTAATTTTGCCTCCATATTTCTGTTTCTGTCATTTCCATAGTTTCTTCAAAAGAATCTGAAATTCTGCATCCTAAAAATTAAAACAGTGGCTCAGTAGTTATTTGGATTACTCTTTTCCCCTCTTTTTTATGGTTTTCTTTGCTGTTTTTCAATCATAGTGATGAAGATACAGATTTAAGTTGCCCAATCAAGAAACAGAAATGATTGCCTTACTTTCCTAAAAAGTAGTAGTGCCCACGGTGTCATACTGAATGAGTATGACAGTGTTTGTTAACCATTTTGAAGTATTTCTATGTGCTGTATGCTTTGTATGGAGGGTAAATGAATAATTTAAAAAGTAGTTTAATATTTATAAACTACATAGATGAGTTGCTAATGTATAATTAAAGTGGGAGTGGCTACAATTTCGTTTGAATTTCAAGTGAAGAGTTCAATTTTTCAGATTTTTCTCACATTAACTAAGGTAATTAGTTCTCTTTGTAGTATAAAGTAGCCATTAGAGTAATTTATAAGGTTAATTTTTCCTGTCAACCCATTGCATGTTGACTTAAAATGTAAAGGAAGAATAAACCTGTGTTAAATTTGTATGGAATAGTTTAGGCACTATATATCAACAAGAATAATTAATGATTATGTCATTGTATATATTGATTCAGTGATCTCTTAATTAATGTAATTCTGACCTAAGAAATAGTTTAGTGGGTATTTCTTATATTGATGGGTTTTAATGCTTTTTTTGGCCTTATTTTTGCTTGTGTTAAGAATGGGTTTTGAGGACAATTTTTTAGATTTTTTTCCTTGCTTTAAACTCCATTATCTTGCAAGAAAATAATAATAGTGATGACAAACCTCACAGCAGAAGTTGTTAGCTGAAGTGAGTGATTGGAAACATAACACAGAACCTCTTGCGACTTAAAAAACCTTAAATCACACAGTCTTTCAACAGACTTTGCACTTCTTCCTTCAAAGCAGCATTTTAGCTCTTAACATGTGTCTTCCTTCCACCATTCCTTTTTCCCAGTCACCTGGGTAAGGGATTCCCAAGGTCTTGTCAATGGAGACTGATGCACGAAGACATTTGGTATACCAGCCTTTCCTGTGTCCCCTCCCCAGGGTTCCTTCTCCATTTAGTAGCAGGCCTTTTGTTATTGATGTATTTGAAGAAGCCCTTCTCGTTGTCCTTGACATTCTTGACCAGATTTAATTCCAGGTGGGGCTTAGCTTTTCTTGTCTTAACGTCACTCACTCCAGCAACATCTCTATATTCATTCCAAGTGGCCTGTCCCTGCTTCTACCTCCTGTGTATGTCCTGCTTTAGTGACTTTTGACAGATGTTCCTTGTTCATCCATGCTGGTCTCTTGCCCCCTTTGCCCAATTTCTTTCTCATCAGGATGCACCATTCTTGAGCCTGGAGGAAGTGGTGCTTGAATATTGACCACCTGTCTTGGACCCTTTTTTCCTGCAGAGTCCGTCCCCATGGGATTCTTCCAAAAACATCCCCAAAGATGCTAAAGTTAGCTCTCGAGAAGCCCAGGGTTGCAATTTGGCTTGCTGCCTTGCTTCCTTCATGCAGGTTACTGAACTCCACAATCTCATGGTCACAGTAGCCAAGGCTGTCCCCAGCCTTCACACCTCTAACAAGGCCTTCCTTGTTCATTTGTATAAGGTTGAGCAACACACCATTCCTTACTGGTATCTTCCACCATCTCTGTCAGGAAGTTGTTGTCAATGCTTTACTGTTTGTGCTTTGCTCTTTTGTTCTTCTAGCAGATGTCAGGATGACTGAAGTTCCCTATGAGAACCAGGGCCTGTGACCATGAGGCTGCTTCTACTTGTCTGTTAAAAGACTTCATCCACTTCCTTCTCCTCACCAGGTGGCCTGTAGCAAACACCCCCAACAGTGTCACCCTTACTAGTCTGCCCTGTTATCCTAACACTTGAGCTCTGGACTGACTCATCATCCACCCCAAGACAGAGCTTGATACATTCCAGGTGTTGCCTCACATCCAGCACGACTCCCAGCACTGTGCTTTTCAGGTCTGTCTTTCCTAAGCAGCATGTAGCCCTTCACGACAATATGCCAGTCACACAAGCTATCCCAACATACCTCCACGGCTGCAATGAGATCAAAGCCCCGTGACTGCATACACATCTCTAATTCCTCCTCTTTGTTCCTACTGTGTGCCCTGGTGTACAGGCACTGCATGGAGGTATTTGAGTGTGTCAGTATCCCAGTGGGAGTGCAAGGGTATGTCCCATAGTCCTGTCTTATGTCTTTGGCTGCTTGTACCTGCTGGAGGTATCCCACTTAAACCTTATTTTTCTGCACGCATTCTCACTGTACCTTCCCCCTTACCCCATCTTTCCTAGTTTAATGCTCACTTTACCAGGTTGGTTTGGTAAAGATTTATTGGCAAAGATTTGTGTGTGCTAATTTGTGAGGTGGATCAGTTTTGTATAGATTAGTCTGATAAAGAATGCTCTCTACTTGCTATCCTTAAGGACAGAAGGAGTTCTGCAAGCAATACTTTAAAAGAAACCTGGCAAATGTTCAGCAGTTTAACCTATCTAGAGCCTCTAGAAATTCAAGCTACTTTCAGTTGCTGAAACTTTAAATGGTTTTTTTTCAAGTATTTCTGGAAATTTCTATTTTGATATGGCTTTGGACTGTGTTTGTGCTGTTTGGAAGTGTTCTTATATATCCCTTTTTAACCCAAAACAGTAACTTCAGCCCAAGTATCGGTAACAATGTGTAGACATTAAAAACTGGTGTCCTGTTAGAGAGAGCATCAATGAGGAAATGTTCTTGGAACACTTGTTGTGTCAAGATGCTGAGTGATGTAGTAATAGAGAAATGTTCTTGGCACTGGAAGATTTTTATAGGTACAGTACTTGGGCAGTGTGTAGTGAATAGCCCTTTGGAAAAGCATAAGATGCTGCCCAAGAGATTACCTTCAATATTGATGCCAGCTGCACAGATACTTGGAAGTTTTAACTGTCCAGATTGTGACTCATCACTCATATTGGGTTGCAGGCAACTTTAAAAATATGTTTATCACAAGTAAGTGGAAAAATTCAGCCTGTCCCATACAGAATATTCAGATAGTACGGATGAAGGTGACACTTGCTTTAATTAGGGTACCAGTACCGTCCTTTCACAAACATCCAAAAATTTCCATATTGGACTGTGCATTGGATTTTCCCTTTTAGAAGGCAAATAGAATTTTTTAAGTCCACTTTTCAGTTTGTTCATAATGCTATGGGTCAAAACATTAATAATTAAGTAGTATAGAGTTAACAAAAGGGCTAAAGTGACAAATATCAATTATTACAACCTGTGTCAAATCTCTATAAATAACAAAACATACACTTGCGTGTCTTAGCAAACAGGGGCGTAGTCGTGTAGTATTCAATAAGGAGTCTAAATTAGAAACCTGGAAGGTAACAATGTCAGGCTATTGCTTGCTTTTTACTTTAGTGCTCTACCATTTTATCAGGTATGTAGCGGTATCATGCATGTTTCAACTTAGTTATCTTTGCTGACCTACACAATTACTTGCTTGAAAAATTCAAATAACTCCCCTATTATTAAAATCTAGTTTTTGTTTCTTGGCTACCCAGTTTCTCTAAATAAACCAATATTTTCTCTATCTATTAGTAGATTATTTCTCTGGGCATAGTATCAGCTTGAAGATTAGTGTTGTTGACTACAGGAAAAAGAAATTGTTTTAGCACCTTCCTGTAATTTTTCCAACCTGTCACATCTAGACATGTCTGGAATATGACAATTTGTGAAATGACCTGCTGTATGCTACGTGCTGGGGTGGACTGCATTTGTGTTTTGCTTTAAAAATTGCTGTCTGTCTCTTACTATAATAACCCAACAGTTTGTTGGTAACAAAATAGCATTTGTTATATGTTATGTTTTTAGAACAGTAAAAGGACCAGCAGGATGTCATTTTTGAGGTAGCTAGCAGGAAATGTGGGGTCTCTGCAATATCAGGGTTTTCATTAAGTGTGCTTCTTTTATGACCCAACGAAGAGCCATGTCCTGTACTGGAGACAAAAATAAGTGAAAACTATAGGCCCTGTGAACTAGGTCTGTAGGGAAAGATCCCTTTTGGACTCCAAAACCTATGATCATTTTGATTCAGATAACATATAGATGAAGATCCTGAGGCTGGGGTTTTTTCATTATTTTTAAAACAATTTATTTTCCGAAGTCCAATATGTTACAACAGAGAATAGCAAGGAACAGAAGGAATTATTATTCTCCCTGGATGTGCCAGGGTACTGGCGTCCTCCTTTCTCATAGTCCGTCCCCCGGGAAACATTTCAAACTTAAAACTACTTGAGAGTCTTACCACAGGATAGAAAGGAAGGAGAGCAGAAAATGCTATATCACTGATATGAAGCACATAACTCCTACAGTTGGTGGGTAAAATCCAGTCTTGGACGTATCATTTTTATACTGGGTTTTTCTATTGCTTGAAAAATATCCATATGTCCATATATAAACACACTAAAGCATAAAATCTTCAGTGGCTCTATATAGTATTTGCCAGACAGTGCTTCAGGAGATTATTATTTTTTACCTAAATGAAGCTGAAACTTGTAGAGGATCCAGACAGTTGTGTGTTGAATTTGGTACCAGAAGGCTGAGAATGGTTGAAGACATTTTGATATGGATTAACAGCTATGTTTTGAGAAGTCTAGAAACAATTGTGGTGTCTTAAAGCCATCATTTTAGCTTTGCTTTTAAACCTTTCTAATCTGTAAACTATTATTAAGTTGTTGTTAATAAATAATGAAGGCTCTATAACACCCTTGGTGAAGTTGGCTTTGAGTTTGTCTAAACTGTCTTTGTAGCACTTGTGCTGAGAAACTGATCTTCTCTATTTAATTTTTAAGGGAAATACATGCAGATGATGAATATTCTGAAGCCTATTGCATTTGATGTGATCCACTTCATGTCCCAGCTCTTTGATTACTATCTGTATGCAGTCTATACATTTTTTGGCCGAAATGACATGGTAGGTAGAAGCGTTTTTCATTTTCAAGTATCACTGTACACAGACAATGAAAATACAGAGGAGATCTCTTTGCCTAAAATGCTACCTGATATGTAATTCCCAGAAAAATTAGTGGCAATAAAATGGATTTTAATGTAGGAGTAAGAAAAGGCTGATTAGATCAGCAATAAGGGAAGGAAGTACTGGGAGTGTTATTGTCAGTGAGACATTAGTCATGTTATGTTTTGAATAGATAGATTCTCTATTCTTTTTCCCAGCACTATTGAAAAGGAGGGAAGACTGTGAAATACCTAGAATAGTGGTGGAAAGTGGGTAGCAAAGGAGATTGCAGAAGGAGGGTGGTATGAGCTAGACAGTATAAGGTGATTGAATTTTTCTGTATGTATTTCTCTAGTTTACATGAGAATAGCAAATGTAGGAAAAGGGGGCCATGAAAGTTGTGACTTAAGTTTAAGAAATTTGAAAGATACTTTTTCATATCTAGTATTTTTCTGCCAAACTACTTGCATTAATGAAAACAATGGTTTTTTGAGTGATGTTATAGTTGAGAAAAATGCTTGTTGGCAATGTCTTTACATAATATAGATCAGCTGTCAATAGAATTGTCTTAATAGCTGCATGTGAAAACAGCTTTTTCCTATCTTGGCCCCTAAATTACTCCACAAGTCACAGTGTTGAGGGGTTCCAAATCCATCATCATTTGTTGGCAAATTGTAATGAATTTTCAGACTCAACATATGGTTCTAAAAGGTTTTGAACTGTTTGGCAGGACAAATGTATTTGCAATTTGTGTTTACAAGATGGGTGGGAGGGTGTTTTCCTTTTGTTGGGTTTTTTGTTTTGGTTTTTTTGTTTGTTTGTTTGGGGTTTGGTTTGGGGCTTTTTGGTTTGTTTTGTTAAGATAATTGATTTCCATTGGCTTAGTTGCTCTGCTATTCACATTGTGTTGCATTTATTGTTATTTTTTTGCACCTGCTGTTTTGTGTTTCTAAAGTCCATACCAGCTTCCTCCCTCTGTGCTTCTAACAGAGAGCAGCACAGTGCTAGGCAGGTAAATGTTCTAGCAGATGGGTGGTAAAATTGTGATGTTTTTGTACTGTGCCTAGTATTTGTTTTGACAGATTGTTATCCATGGGAAACGCAATGCTTGCAAGGGTTTATGATTGTAATAAACCCTCTTGTAATGCTGCTTAAATGTCCTCACTCCCCATAGTGTTTCTAAACCTTTAGAAATTAGAGGTGGGTGATGGTATGTGATTTAGACCACTCAGAGAGTTCCTGTTTTATTTTTATTCAGAAAATAATGTCAAATGGGATTCTTAGAGTATGCTGGTATAACCTCCTTAAGTGTTTAAAATTATTTGTGAATATTATGGTTATTTTGTATACGTGAGTTAGTACACACCTAAGGGGAGTGGTTGGTTATACAGAGTTCATTGCCAGCTTAATGAAAACCAGAGATTTAAAATATATATGTTGAGTTCTATGTCTGTTCATGATGCTGTCATTGCTTTTTCCAGACCTTCTTCAAATCATTATCCTATGTAATCAGTATTAGCTTTCTTCACTTCCAAAAATTAAACACTTTTGTCACCAGAATTGCTTTCAAAATTTTTTTAATTTGTGAGCTGTGAATTAAGCCTGCCTTATCTGAAATTATGGATCAAGAAAAAATTAAAAGGTTTGCCTGTATTTAACATCTACGCACTAAAATTTAAGGCATTCATGAACATGCCACAAAATAGTTTTCCTTAGCAGAAACAAACTGAGGGGAGTTTTCTTTTCTTTTTTTTCTTTTTTTGACAGGACATTGCGATAATTTGTAAACTTACTTTTTAAAATAACTACAGGAGGTTATTATAAGAGGTAATTACTATAAGAGGTTAATGATAAGAGGTAAAATTGGTGATGAACAGAATTCATTTGCAAATTGTTTAATGCTCTGCTTACTAGCCTTACTAGGTCATAAATTTCTGGAATTTAAAAATCTATAGTTCTGCAAATAGAAATAGCAAAAAACTTGAATGGAGTCAGCTGTACTGATGAGTGAAATGTTCATGGTGGAGCCATGAGGTTCTGTTCTTGTGAACATGTCTCCTAACATCAGGTTATAGATTTCATCAGAGTGTACTTCTAGTGGGAATTCAACTCGGATGTAAATTGTCATTTAATATAAAGAAGGATTGGGGCAGATGGACATTTTAAATTTGAAACTTCAGATGCAGTAAATAGGGACCTAAATTATACCTGTCTGTATTCACACAGAGGGGAGGAGGTCACATAAACTCAGACACTTCCTTCCTTCCCTGATTCAGCCCACTGAAAGGAAGTCTAATAATGCAGCATACAACAGTGCCTTAAATAATGTTCAGCAAATTGCCTTTTGGTGTGAATCACATACCAGAACTGTATTCAAATCCTTCCAGGTTGTTGACTTAAATTTGTGTTTGTTGCACATCCCGTTTCCACTTTCTTTGTTGTGTTAGTTTGTTGGGGAGTGTTATTAACAGTAGAAGATAGGAAGTTACAATAATTATGCATGTCAAATCAGACCCTCAGTTGGTATAATCCATTGCACTTAGCAGGAAATTAGTGTAGCTATATATATGTGTGTGTATACATATATAAATAAAATAAATACATATATATGGCATAGATATATATAACTATATATCCCAGCTGAGCATCAGCCCCATGCACTCGTGAGCCATGAGCATGAAGATGGCACATTTCTGAGGTAGATCTTTGTAGGCATTAACTAATAATGATTGTTTATAAAGATCAGTGGTTATAACTTTTACTTATGCAAGATATATATTTGATGATTACAAGGGATTGTATAGCTAGAAAGAGGAGGGAAAACCATTTGGCTTGGGTGTGGTGTGAATGCAAGGCTCAGAGATGGTGTTGTAGGGCACCATTCCAGGCTCATCACCCAAATGAGAAAATCTAGAGTCCTGCAGTTAAATACAGAATTAGAACAATAAAAGATACTGGATGTTTTATTGGTATGAATGATCCACTGTCATCTTCATGGAAGATACTTAGGTCATTCTACACACCAGTGCAGTCTTGAGTGCTGTGACCTCTGTTGATTTTCTTTTCATTTTGTGTGGTTGTGATTTTGTGCTAAAATTTTAATGTGATTTGTAGATAGTCTTTGCAAGCTCAAGTTTTGCTGTATAACTTTAAAGTTTAGACCAAATAGATGTCCTTTCCTAACTTAAATAGAATGTATTTCTTCCAGTTTGAATCAACAGGACTGGGCCTCAGTAGCAGCAGATTACGCACCACACTGAACAGAATCCAGGAGAGTCTGATTGATCTGGTAAGTACCTGGATGTTGTTAATGCTCAGTGGGATAGAGGTCTGTGTATGATGTTCAGGAATTATATTTCATTATGGCTTTTTGATTTTTTTCCTCTTTTCACATTCAGTGTGAATGTATCTAATAAACCTTTGTCCAATAACAAAGGCTTAGTTTCGTGATGTAGAGGTCATTATTGTATGAAATCGCTTGTTTCCAATGTACAGCAAAACTAATGAAATAGATTTTGCTAGATGTAACAGTGAAATTTGATATTTAAATCTTCTATTATGATTCATGTAATGAAGAGAGACAATTCAGTATTATCCTTACGAACAGACATTTTATAAAAAGAAGTAGATGACTCATTTTTCTTCAGTAAAAGAATAGCAAAACAGTAAGCTCTCCTGAAGATTGCTCACCTTTCAGGATAATAGTATTTGTATACTAAGACCTTCCTTAATTTTGGGGAACTTTCCCTGATGTATTTTTTGGATTATATTCCATTGGTCATTTTGTGGTTTACTTACAAAGTGTGAAAAGTAAATATGGTGCTCATATCACACTGGCAGAAAATTGCTGTCCTGCAAAGGAGGATGCTAAAAGAGACTGTAGGTAGTTTTTGTGGATTCAGCTGAACAGAAGAGTTTATAAAGAAATACTGCTAAAAACTACACCAGAAATGGAAGTTTGAAGTTTTCATATTCCACCTAAATATAAAACCCTTGAAACATTTTGAAAAAAATTTCCTCAGGGTATCATAAATGGCTTGTGTAGTAGTTAATACCATGGATGCTACAGGAAGGTTTTATTTTCTGAGGTTTCTATCTTAGAAAGAAGAAAAAGATGTTCTGCTCTGACTTGCACAAGGATTTGACACTCCAAGAAATGTACTTGATGCTTTTTTAATTCCTTGAAGCATTATATCAAATCCTAAACTGTTCTCTCAGGGAAGCATCTTAAAAGGCTTGGAGACCATTTCTTATACAGTCAGTAGAGGGAGCATAAGATAACTAATAACCCTAGGCCTGTGTAAAGGAGAAAAAGGCTTCTTGATATTCTTCTCAAAGGCAGTGTATGCAGAAAGAAAAATTAATTACAGGAAGTACTTGCAAATGAATCAGTTAAAAATTATAGAAAAAAGGCAAGTTATGGAATTAATTTTTAAATTTATCCGTGTTGATGGTTCCTGATAGTACTTTACAGACTTCATTTTTTTTAGCAGTTAAAATAATTGAAAAAAAATTCTAGGAGTGAAATGGAAAAATAACAGCTGTTTGTTTTCTTCCTCAGTCATTAACAGTACTGTAATAGATAATGCTATTGCCAGTTGAAATTAATAGCTATGTTCAGTGTAAGATTTGAAAGAAGAAAGAAATCTTAGCTAACTGCTGTTAGCTTAAAGACATTCCATGAGGTTTATTAATATCTTATGAACTTAAGCCAGTCTTATACGACAAATGGTAGTTTTTAACTTTTTAATTTATGAGGAAGTTAAAGTATTCTGGGTATTTTTGTTTATTGTTTGCTTATTTTTAAGAGTTTGTGAAAGTCAAGGTTCATTTTCATTGTGTCATAAAAAGGGTATTTCTCGAGACTGCATGGACAGTTCTGAACTGCTCAAGGGATTCTCCTATCTTATTTTAAATTTCTGTAAATTGTTTTCTGAAAGTATTCATGTTTGTGTTGTGGCATTCAGTCTCATGGCCTGTTGGGAATTTAGTGTTGTTGCCTTGTCTTCTACCCATGGAAACTTTATTAAGGGCTTAATTTCTGTCACATTTCAGTTCCTGATGGCAGCACCAATATTTTATTTCCATAAAGATAGTCTGAATCTGACAGTTCTGAGTCTGTAACCCAAACTTGGCCAGACTTGCATAGAGATCAGAATAATTTCACAAACCTGTCAGTGTCTGTGAAGGTTGAGCTACGTGGTCTATATCAAGACTATTCAGTAAGTTAGACTGGGTAATTTCTAGCTTTCCTCTTGGACTTTCTCAATTCCTTTTTTT
>JAYDZK010000113.1:24059995-24077643 GCA_034509185.1 Euphonia xanthogaster
AATCTGGTGCAGCATTAAGCTTAAAGAGGGTGGTCTTGATCCTAGATACTGCTGAAGAATGACATTGAATGTTTTACTGGAACATTTGAAAATACAGTACACTTTCAAAGAAACTTCTGTATGAAAATTATCATTTCCCAGCAGAGCAAAGAAGGAAGTTACAATTACTTCCATGGTGATGCCATTTATTTTTGCCAGGAAGGAAGATGGAGTTATCAGCACTATCAGTTTTCTTAAAGTAGCTATGGAACATGATTTTTCCAAATTCATCAAGAACAGAGAGATGTCTTAGTTGGCTTGCATGAGCACCTTAGTCAGGAACCTACACCTTGTTTGTCCCTCTCTCTTGTAATCAATGTCCCAGTCTTTTTGGATTCAATTTTGTAGCCTGAGTATTGTAGACTTTTCATCCCCTGAATTTATTTTTATGGTTTTGTCCCATATGATTGGACTACATATGATTGGACTCTTACCAGAACTACTTCTGCATCATAGAATATGTGCTGTCTTCCACTCCCTCTACATGTTTCCTTACTTCTTTCCTGGTTATCTTTAGCCTATTCACTCCCTACTACCTATTTTACTTCTTTCCATCCCACTCTCCTGCTGTCTGCTCTAAATTAGGACCTGAACAAAACACCCTTCTTCGCCAAGTGTTAGCTACCTATTGAGAATCATCAGCTTCCACTGCTTCCATAAAGCCATCATTTTTTAATCTCCTGCCCATTTTTTTCATGCCATCATCCTTTTGCAGTCTCTAGTGAGATCAATTTCGTGTTCAGGGTAACTAAATCTATGCATGACCTGTCTCTGACTTCTCAATTCCTTCATATAACATATGGCCTATACAACTAGCTCTCCTTTTTGAAATTTTATTTTCTACTTTTAAATAAAAGAAAGTGAAACAAAGGCCTATCTCTTCTCCTCTCAGTTCCCCTTACCTTTCAAGTCGATAACACTGTCAGTCACTATCAACCTTCTCTACCTCAGCTTTCGTGTTTGTTTTCAACTTGTTTCTTTTTCTTACATCACATCTCATTCATCTTTTGTGGCTTCAGTGTTCATGAACCATTTAATCCTTATCTGTGAAAATCATCACTCATATGTCTTGCTCCATGCTGCAGTTTAGGTTCATATTTGTGACTTTCCATGAAACTTTGACCTTTACTTTTGCCTAAACAGGTTGGACTAGGAATACTTTCCTGATATAATTTGTCCTGTACCATTTCTGAGAGTGTAAAAAGTACTCATCATCTTCTCCCAAATATTTGCCTGTAATTTCTTATTCTTGGCCAGTTCTGTTATTTTTACATATCTGTAGGTTCTTTCCCCACTGTGAAAAGGGAAGGAAGGTGTTCTGAATAGCTGACTGTCTGAATTTGTAACTTCTTTTATCTCTGCATTCAATGAATGTATGGAGTTAAAAGCCATACATTTTCTCATCCAGTTAACTGACCAGCCAGACACGTTTCTCATCCAGTTAACTGAAATTACTTTCATCAAGCTCTTCACTGAACGAAGAATTACCTCCACTGCAGTCAGCTATATGTTTCTTTAAATTTTGTCCTTCCCTGTCTCCTAGTTCTGTCTTCTCTCCTGTTTCCCAGCTGGCTTCTTAAGCCTACTGAAAATCATCTACCAGTCTTCTATGAAGCTCCAGAGGACTTTTGCCTTGGCCCTCTCTCGTTTTGCCTCTGTTACTTTTGCATTGTGCAAATTCTTTCTGTGTACCAACTCTAAGTGTGAAATTTGTTCATATTCTTAACCTGACCTTGCTGTGCATCCAGCTTCCAGCTGCATGTTTCTGCTGCCTCTTTAGCATCAAACCTAATCATCTAGGGAGTGTATAATAATTAGGATCAACTTTGTGAACCAGTGAAAAACTGAGCTTATTTTAGATTTGGTAGAGGGGAAGAGTGAGGCAGGGTTGTCACTTGTGGGAGCAGCTGGTGGATGAGCTGGTTTAAGTCTCTTGAGTCACTGTGCCCCTGACCCTGTACACAGTTGAAATTGGTGTTCTTGAGGGCATTGCAGTGTCATTTCCTTTGATCTTGACAAATGCAGTTCCTTATCCATTTGAAGAACTGCAAAGGTTTTTTTCCTTGTTTGTTGCCTATCACTCCACTGTGATCCTTGCTGGTATTACCCTGCCCTTAAACTCATCTACTGTCTCCTCTGACCTGTTACTAGTTTGCTGTCAACCTTATTTGCTGTTCTCATTAAATCCTCTACTTCTCACAGAGCTGAGCCAGTGCTGCCACCCTTCATCCTCTGGTTACTGTGGCTGTTTTTGAACAAGTAGCTTTGTGTCTTTGCTGCTCCCACTTGGTTCAGCAAGCTCCTGGTGACCATTCCTAAAGCTGCTGTGGTACCTTTCAGACTCCAGTGGTCGTGATCACTAGAAACCGCTGTCCAGTGTGCTAATTAGCATTGGTTTAATTTCCTCTAACTTACTTATAGTAAGTTGTTCAATGTAGGATTTTTTGTGACTTTTGGGAGAGGAGGGTGTGATTTTCCTAAGTGTCACTGGGTACGGTGGGGTTCTGTTTGATAACTGGGCTAAAATGTGTTGTACTAATGCAAATAAAGCTCTGCAGCAGACATCCTAAGAGAAGTTCTTGTCTGCTCCTAAGAGAAGTTCTTGTCTGCTTTTGACTTAAAACCATAATTTTTCCCCTCCTCAAGGTTCAAAATACTAAGTTAACTTTGAGAAGCAAAATTAATTTTTATTTCCCTTTAAGTTCTGCTTTGCACTGTTTCTCTTTCTAGTTATGCCAATGTAAAGAAGTGTAGCAATGAAGGACGTGCCTTGATGCAACTGGATTTTCAACAGTTTTTAATGAAACTAGAAAAGTTAACAGACATTAGGCCTATTCCAGATAAAGAATTTGTGGAGACCTACATTAAAGCATACTACCTGACAGAAAATGACATGGAATCCTGGATAAAAGACCACAGGGTAAGAGTTAAATTTGCATTCTTTTCCCCTCTGTGGAGAAAATTCATCCTGATGATAAAAACGTGGTAACAATTATAAATAATCAATCTTTCTATGTGTTAAAAATGAATATAGGCATATATATGTATATTTTAATTTATTATAGTAAAACTTACAGGAAGTTCCATTATAATAAATATTATTATAATAATATTTCTTATTATGGAACCAGTATAAATATAAGTGTATGTGTGCATGTACATGTTCATTTTTATCATATGAAGTTAGTATGTGTTAGACCTGGTTCAACATGTGAAGACTGGGGAGGATGACTAAGCCGGTCACATCTGTCTATTGTATCAAAAAGTGTAGATAATTAGAGAAAAGGGAATTTGAAAACATTTGTGAGCTCTTCAGAATATGCCAAAGTGCACAACTTGATCATCAAGAATTACATTTTGGGATCACACCATTAGCTTTTGTATTGCCTTTAGGAGTAGATTGCTTAAACCAGTTTGTAAGGCTCAATGGAGAAGAGTCATTGTTTTTTCTTTCTTCATTTGATAATGCTTAATCAGAATTTCTTGCTGAGATAAGTCTTTTATTTGTGTTTTGGAAACATTCAGATTCTTTCACTCTAGCATGAACTAACAATTATAGCAGATCTGTGTAAGTAATAGTCACATGCTATTGGAGATACCCATCTTTGAAGCAAAAAGTCTTTTAAAGTGAAGCACTTGAAATCTGTATTTTGGGATTAAATCCCACTAGAAATAGAGGAGAGAAATATGTCTTTGACTGAATTTTCTTTGTATTGCCTGGACCCCCAAGACAGATTGTGAGCTACGGGGTTGATGACCTACAGGGAAAAGCTCAGAAACACATTGGTGGAAGCTATGTTTTGGATAGTGTTAAGACATAAAGGCTGGCAAATATGGTGTTTCCACAGGTGTTAAGAATTGTTTTCTTCACATTTTTGACATTTTTTCCTCCTTTATCATACACTGAAATCAAAATAGTTTGCAGACTCTGCAGACATAAGCATTTAGAAGCTTATTGGAAATGGGAAATCAAAATAAAAAAGATCACCAACATTTATCGCAGTTTGTGGGGAAAAAAAAAGTTTTGTGTTGAAAGCTTAATCATTTGCATATGTTTTCCCACCAAGCCTCCCAAAGAATGGAAAATACATTAAAAATTGATTTATATACATGTTCACAGAGTTACTTTATGTGAACTGTTTCCAGTACTTTAAAGTCATAAGCATTTTCCATTATAAGCCACCATGTAGCAAAATACAGTTTTGTCCTCTGCCTCAACTATGAAAACTATCTTGACATGACTGAACTGCAGCTTTAAATCTCCCCTGTGTACTGATGCTTCTATCAGTTGTGAAATCCACACTGAGTATGTGCGTGTATTTTAAAATTTTCTGTCTTTGTCTGCTGTTTTATTCTGCCTTAACATGATCTGGTTTTGTTTGCCAGGAATATTCCACTAAGCAGCTGACCAATCTGGTGAATATTTGTCTGGGCACCTATATCAACAAAAAGGCAAGACAGAAACTGTTAGCTGCCATTGATGACACAGACAGGCCTAAGAGATAACTGGAGAAAGCTGCTTTCTTTCTGACTTGTACCTTTTCCTGTTCATGTGAAGCACGCAGACATTTCTCTCATGGACTAATGACAACAGTAGAAATGTTGTGCATGACCTTTCTTAGCAACATTGGAGGCACTCTGAAGTGACAATGTTCTAAAATATGACTTTTCTAATCTGTAGAATTCTTTTCTGTTGTATTTCTTTTTTCTTTCCTTTTTTTTTTTTTTTGGTTACTTGCCCTTAGTAAAGGGCCACTGTGTATCATTGATGAGCTATATGTTTTACAGAAGTGTATACTGTAAGTAAAATCAAAATCAGAGAGAAACACAATGGCTTAATATATCATTGATGCTCTTTTTAAATAAAAGGGCTACTTGAAAATATGATTTCTTTCCTCCATGCTTTCACCTCCAGAAATTGTGCTGTATTATAGTCCAGTGTAAAGTGAAAGGATATGTATAATAATTTGATCTGTGTATCCTGCATGTGGATTAAGAGTGCAGACCAACTAAGTACTCTCATGTTAAAGCCCGTCGTCTTCATAGGTATTTAAAATGTCTGTTAATTTCAGAATTAATTTAGTTATATCAAAAAGATTGACTTCAGATTAATAGAAGATAATAAACATTGTATGCTAATCTAATTTGTTTGTGAGACTTTGTTTTTCCAATTCAACAATGCAAAATGTCAGAAGTAATGCCAGGGAATTGGAGTAATGTTTTTCTGACTGAAGTTTTGGATTGATACTAAGATAATTTTTCTGTTTCCTGCTTTGCTGTAGACATCCTGAGTGATCTTGAGCAAAGTAAAATGGCTTGACTGCATGCGTGCCCTAGAAATCAATTTGTCAGAGCATCCCTGACTTCACTGAAATTTTCAGGTTTGCCTTTGGTTTTCAGTATGTAAAGTTTCAGGAATTTATTTTTTATTACACAATCAACTTTCTGGAGTGCACTCAGACCATTTTAAAGGAAACTTTGAGCTAATAGGTAAAATAAATTAAAGAAGCTGCAATCCACTGGTGTGTACAGCATGCTAAATTCTCAGTTTGGGATTCATACTTGCCATTGTACATTGATTCAGACACGAGGGAACCAGGAGTTAGTGCATATCAGCAGTCCTGCAGTGACAGAAAGTTGCCCCAGTCATGCAGTGACAAAAAGTTGCCTCATGGAGTCATCCTGATTGTTCTTTTCTGTGGCCTGATTTCCTCTTCAGAAGTGTACTGAGCATCATTGTGTGAGTTTAGAGAAAGCCTGTATACAGTTTTAGAAGAATAATAGAATTTACATTTTAGACATTGACTGTGTGGTATTCAGCTTCCTTGTTGATCTGTATTTTAAAGGAAATAAGATTTAAAACAAAATTTAAACTGTTCTTTATTGACCATACCATCTTGCCTAGTTCTTTTTAAAACTTGCTTAGAGGTTTGTCACCATACGTGTTGAGGCTGAATCACTTTTATCCTCATTAAAATGATGGGACAAATGAAAGTGTGCAGTTCTGCGTCAGCCTGTCTGCCCTGGAGTCAAATCCTGAGCGAGAGCTCTTGGAAGAAACAGAAACACATTGGGGACTATTAGTGTAAAATATCTTTCCATTTTCTTCTCTTGGATGAAATAAGTAATTCAAATATCTTTAGCAGAGATTTGGTGAGCTGAACACATTTAATTTCTCCTGAGCTGCTCAGGTCACTGTAATTTTAGTGCTTACCAAAAGGTAGAGGTATATTCATTGGAATGCAGGGTCAAGGTGAGCAATTGCATGAACCAAAATCAGGAGTGATATTTTTTTTTTGTAGTATAGTCTATAGTTTGACTTGTTATTTTTAAATAAGCCCCCAAACAAATCTTTGCTGCCCAGGATTGATGCCAAGCAGGAAGCCACATAGCTAAATGACCTACACTCTTAGATACATGTTTTTAGGTTGCTGTGTGTGAAATCAGGTGTTGGGCTCATTGATCCTTGCGGGTCTGTTCTAACTCAGAATATTCCATATATTGCTTGGTTCTGACTAACTAATGAAGCTAAGTTTTCACTGAGTGCTGAATTATTATCTCACTAAGGATATGTTTTGTAGTTGTTATCCTCTGATATGAGATTTTTTTTATAAAACTGATTTTTGAGCATCTCTGTGCATCTTCATTCTCCTGTGCAATAAGCCCCCTTTTCTGCAGTAGAGAATGTAGCTTAAATATCCTTTATATTTTAGAGGAGTATTTTGCAAAGCTTTAATAATAGAAGAAAATTGCCTTCAGTCTCCAAGAAGGCTAACCAGCAGTGCAGAAGTGGGCATCTGTCAATCCTTCTTTAGCCTGATGAAGACTAAATCCTGGTGCCCAGAAAATAAGTCCTCTGATATTTGTCACACTCACCTGGAACGTAGATGAGCAGTTTTCAAGTCAAAGCCTGTACCTACACTACACTGACAGCACACAACTGGCTTTTCTGCTGTCAGCTTCTCTCAGTTGTATCTCATGGTGAAACTGTCCTTCCAAAAAGCAAGGAACTGGGACAAAAATAGCAGGAAGCCAGCTGATTGCTTGTGTGGCCCTGATGTATGATCGAGGTCCTTGCTTTGGTATGGGTTCAGTTATTCAAAGCAGATGGGAAAGATCATCTTGGATCAGCTGGTGGGACAGTACACAGGGCAGCCCCTGGAGGTGTGACTTCTACTGCTCATCAGGGTAGGCACATGGATGTTCCATGATTTCAGGCAAGTAGCTACATTTTCAGGTAATTGACTTTCCAGGTTCCATTTTTCCCACATGGCTAAGAGTCTTCCCATGTGTACAATAAAAAATTGGCTTGCTTCTGATCTTCAGTGGGAAAAGCCAGGCCCTGTCCAGATCAGCTTAGAAAGCCCTGGATGTGGAGTGTAGATTACAGCTTGTGTTCACTGAAAGAACAGCCTCCCTTCTTTTCCCTTATCCCCTTAGGGGACAAAAAAGGATGAGTGATCAATGGCTGCCTCAAAGCTTCTGTGAAAGGTTTGCACTCCCTCTGAATTTTTATCAGATGTGAATGATAACGCTATGTTTTGTGATAAATACAAAATGCAAAGCTGTGGATGTGAGTTGTGCTTGCTATTGTGTCACAGAATGCACAAAACTATAAAGATCCCCTCTTCTTACTGTGAAAGTGATCTATTTGGGGGTCTTTTCCTGTTTATGACCTGCTATATTGTAAATGACACAAATGGAGATGGTCCAAAAAATGCAGATTTATTGTGTTTTTGATGGTATCTTTTTTATTTTTAACCACTGTTTGAAACTGTGTAGCAAAAAGGCTAAACATTGTACTGACAGTGGGATTATGGTGCAAATATGGAAATAATGCAATTTGCAAGCAGCAAGGTTTCTGTGCTGGATGGCTATTTAAGGATATTTGTGAGTGTGTAGTTTTTTCACTGCCAGAGCTGGTTTTCATCACAGCAGACTTGGTTTTTAAGGATCTCCTGTTCATCCATGAGATCATGAAGTGTTATGTGGAACAGCATCTTTATCTAATGCTCATGGCTTCACAAACATGTGTTTTGGTTTTTTTTAAATAGACATAAATCAATAGCATGCCATATGATAAAATACACGTCTGAGAAACAAATGATGACATGAGTAACCTTGGTTTCTGTGTTGTGGATCCAGCGCCAAATTTTGTGGAGTATTCTGTCCAGTCCCAGAGACTTTACATGTATAAGCTAAATTAAAAGTAGCTGTATGTGGACTAAACTTGAGTCTGCTTGGCTATTCTGCTAAACAAAATCTCTACAGTGTGCCTCAGCTGTGTTGGTTTGGTCTGGAGCTCTGGATACATGTGTGAAGAAACCTACTTTCAGAGCAGAGATGTACAGATCTGCGTTACATTTGTAGATTATCTTGCACAGATTTCAATATTGTCAGATTTAAAGTTGTCAAATATCTGTCTAAATGTGTTGATCTTTGAAAAACAAAGTATACAAGCAAGCTGAAGATCTAGGGGAAGAGATTCAGGGAGGTACCTCTTGTCAGGAAGCACAAAATGAATGATCAGGTGTGCAAAATGACTGCAGGTATTTCTGGGGATCTCTTTTACAAATAAATCCAGGGTTTGTACCTCTGTATTTCCTTCCCTATATCACTAGTAATTTTTATTCATACATAGAAAGTCATCCCATTCATTGTATTTCAGTAAACAATAAAAAAGAAATGTCACTTGAGCCTTAAAATAAAAAGGATCCTTGTATAGGAAAATTATCCTGGGGCTGCTGTCTGAGAGCTGCATGGATGGCATGTGGAATATGCACCACGAATTTGTGTTACTTGAAATTCATCCTTATAGTATAATGTACATATATACACACACAGAGCTTTGTGTGCAATGTAAGGAACTATGAGAAAAGAATGGTAAAATGGAACAAAAAGCCACATGCTACTGGTTTCTCTGCTATCATTGTCACTGACACGGAAGCCTGGGTAAGTAGTGTGGAAGTGTTTGCCAGGGAGTAACAGTTGTCCATTGAGGACAATGTCATACTCTGAGCTTGGAGTACTCCTGAGTTACCGTTCTGCTTCCTCTGCCACTGCCTGTGTGTGCTGCTGATGTGTGGTCTGCAGGAAGCACCACACGTGAGCCTGCTGCAGAGGAGCTCCAGCACAGCCCAAAACACTGAAAGCAGCAGGTTGGACACTTGGTGGAGCATGTTGCTCTTTCCCTTAAGGGAGAGCTCATGGATAGTCATGCTTGCTGTCCTGGCTGCTTGGGGAGCATACCTATTTTGGATGTACAGCACTCCTGGGTCAGGGCATGGGTGGATCAAGCTGAAATGCAGTGGAAGGGCAGCCTGGTGCAAATGTAGCTTGCTTTGAGAAAGCTTGTAGTTATCTAGAAACCTCAGACTGCAATAAATGCAGGAATTCAGGTGCCTGATGCAGTTTTTAGCACAGTACTGAGCATCTGTGAGTTTTCAGGACCATTTATTTCCAGAAGTGTAGGAAAATGTCATTTATGTAAATGAGTTTGACCTGGGGGTAATTCCTGGCCCCGAGCTGCTAGTTCAGCTGTCTCCACCAGCACAGTTAGAATATTTAAGCAGCCAAATGTTCCAACCAGATGAGTGGTCATGGGTGGTTTATAATGTGCTGCATTTCACTAGAGAAAATATTTGCCATGAATAGTAGTGGTGTGTCACGCTGTAATGCCATGAGCCCTTCCTTCCCCCCTTGCACACGCATCCCAGTGCTGTGCTGATGTCTCTGCTGTTTGAAAAGGCATTTCCTTCTCAGACCTTTATGCTGAGTTCTGTTTATTTTTAGTGAGGTGTTTACTTCTGCCTTCGATTGCTCAAAATGTCTGCAGTGAGATGCAGGGCTCTGGGTGATGCATGAGTTCTTTTTCATTGTGTGCCAGGAGAGCTCTTGGTGTTTGGGGCTACCCTGGATGGGAGAAAGGATGCCCCAGTGGGAATGCCTTAGAACTACTGCATACCACAGCGGGCAGGTCACAGAGTTGTCCTGAGCTTTGATTCAGGTTCTGCTCAGTCTCAGCACCTGATGTAGAGTAGTTTGTTATATTTTCCTGTTCTTTACTCCCCTAGGTATAAAAGAAATGACATTATCTATAACATTTTGTGAGGTGCTGTTAGGCTGTGGTTCCATAGGCACAAGCTGTACTTTTAGCCAGCTTTTGGTGACTTAACCCTGGGGAAGCTGAAACATGAACTGTTTTTTTTCACAGGGTAACAATAGGCAAACAGCCAATGTGGATCACATTTTTATTTTCCTTGAAGCTCAAGTTATACTTCTTACGGTACTGAGTTAAGACCTAAATACCAGAATTAATGGGCAAAAAATAGCTAGACCAGGAGGTTCAAGGAAAGTGTAGATGAGAGTTAAAATCTTGCTTGCTCACAAGAAAATTAGGACATAAAATCCTTGGACATTTATTTTTTTTACAAATACTATTTTTTGGTAAAGCCCATATCTGAAATTCTTACAAATGGAATAATCAGGTAAAGAGAGTGGGGAAATTTTTTCTATGCCTATCCATGCTTTTTAAGATCTATCAACAATGGGAAATGATGGGATAATATCTCTAGAGAATTTTTTTTTTTGAGGCAGTAAATTGGTTAGCTTCAGCTGCCTGGGTGAGTATGCAGACTCTAAGCTGGCAGGCCCTGTTGAAGATTCTGTATGATTAGTTCCCATGAACTTGGGTGCTCTTGTCTCACGTCTTTAGGTTGAGAGTCATTTCTGTATTAACTTTCACTTTTCTGCATTTGAAAGAAGGGAATTGTATGAATAATTAAAACACATTCATTAACCTCTAATGAATGGTGAGTAAAGCTGAAAATTGGACTGAGTGACATGCATGTGGGACATTTTGAACTGTGGTCTCTGTAGTAATGAGAAAAAAAACCTTGAAGTAGATAAAAATTTTTCTGGGGGTCACTATGTGCCTGTATCACAACCTGAAAAACAGAAGTATAATACTCTCTGGGGTTATCTGGTACTTTGTGATGAACCTTTCTGCTCTCACTATTTCATGAGGTCAGTGAAGGATTTTCAGACTGGGCTCTTCTACTCTGCACTCTCATATTTTCCTGAAAATGGGATAGTGTTCATATTTGCTGTTTTATAAACATTGATTTCTTAGGAAAAGAAAAAATGCAGAACACTGAGCTTCTTTAAATATTTTACTAATATGTTTACCTTGCTTTACTTACACAGTGTGGAGGAGAATAGAGATTAAAGCATTGGCTTCTTTTTGCATAACTGACAAGTAAATTTTTGGCATTTTTTTCTTTTACATCCTACTGCACACTACAAGACCAAAAAGAGCACAGTAATAGTCAGTGGCAGTCTGGGGGAGAGCTCTTTCCATGGGCATTACTTCCAACTTACATGAGGTCTGCCAACAGCACTCAGGGGCTCTGGTCATGGGCACCATCATCACCCTGCTGGGGTTTCAGTTAAAATATGGAATTAATTATTTATGTTGCTTTAGTGGGGCTGGAATCTAGCAACATAGGTTGCAGCCAAGTCTGGTAATCTCTGTTGGCTTGTGTACACCCACAGCACAGAATCCCCCTCATCCTTCCCCCCAGAGGGTTGCCACCCCTTGTCACCCGGTGGACATGCCTCCCTCCCCTCTCCCCAGAGATTAACCCCGAGAGCACCTTCTGTTGAGATAGCCCAGTTAGCACTGGTGTCAGTGAGGCTGGAGACATCAGCCCTCGGAGTCGAGAGCAGAATCCAGCCCTGAAATTGTTGAAGTGTTGAGCCATGCCTTCATGGGACCTCTGTGACCTGCATTGTGCCCACCCTGGCCATGTGGATCCTCCAAGAAGAGGGCTAGAAGTGGTGGGGCCAGCCAGCCAAAGAAAGGTCAGGAGAAACTGGGCAAAAACCCCAGGCTGGATGACAAGGATCCAGGGGCTGGTGACCAGAGGACACCTGACTGCCAAGAGGAAGTAATCTTCTGGTTTGTTTTACTGCCTTCCGCATGCTGTTGAAGCAGGGGAGCAGCCTGGGGGACCCCACAGAGGGCTGCCTCTCTCTCATGGGGTCACAAGCTCTCTGTCACAGTGCACAGGGAGGACATTCCTCCTAGTGAAATCACCAGCCAGTCCCTGCTGCCTGCCCTTTGTGTTAGAGGAGTTTGAATTAGGGCGTTGCTCTGAAACACCAACCTTTGTTTGGTAGGGACAGATGAGGAGGTGCAAGTACATTCAATGGAGGAATTTAATCCGATCTGACTCTTCTAATCTTGGTTTTAATGGAAGCAAGGAGGCAACAGGGACTTGCCTTTCAGCATGTGCTGGATCATGGGCTCAGGCTACAGAAGCATTTCCATGCTAGCCCTGGAGCAAGGCTGACGGAGGGTATCTGCAGGGTCTAGGATGTAGAGTGAGAAGAGTAGCCAGGCTGCAGGCTGAACAGAGTCACCACCTTGCAGAGACCATATTTCCAATATGTCCTGGGCTGAAGAGAGGAACAAATAGTAAAAATCCCACAACAAAATTGATGACTTTTTGTATAGGTTTTGAAAATCCCGCTACAGACTTTTTATACAGGTTTTGTGGTGATCAGATTCAGGACTAAAGCAATGAGGGACCAGAGAAATGCGAAATGCTCTGCTCATTTGACAGAATCTCCCATTATCTACCCCAATATATGGAGAGGAATAGGAGGACAACTGAGCCAAGTGGCCTCTCTGTCACCTGCCATGGAGAGGGAACAATAACCCTTCTAGTTCCTCCCCTCTGATCTGTTAAGTCAGCCCAATATCTAGTTTTTCATCTTCATCTCTAATCATTATTTTGTTATCAAACCGACTGAAGGAAAATGAAGGATATGTTGAACAGTTTCTTCTAGAAGTTACAGAAAACATTGTGCTTATATGAGAAGCCATTCTTCATTGTGCATTGAATACCTGCCTGGGTATCAGTGAAAAGTCATTTGCAGACTTGGTGCATGTGCATTGTCTGTTTCCAATACCTATTTTGTGAAAATTAGGCCAGTCCAAATAATTGGGTGTAATGAAGAAGGATATTTGTGAGCACAATATTTGTGCTATGAAAAGGCTGAATGCATGTTGCAAGAAGATTTGGAATTTCATTCCTCCCATTGCAGTCTCTAAGATTAAGGTAATCTTAAAAGGAAGGGGACTACTGTAACAAATTGCTTTTATTTTTGCTTCTCACAATAGTTCATGGACAAAAGACAGACTGTTTTTTTGATGCATTGTGTCAGATCATTCTCTCTTCTGACTCAGCCACTCTCCCCCAACCTTCATTTTACCCAAATGGCAGTTTGGTTGTACATGCATGCGTCCCACCATCTTCCTAAAGGTGGCCTCCAGGTTTACCTGAAACACCATGGCCTGTATTTTCCCTGTGAAATTTAAAGGTCCCAAAAGTTCCACATGTACAGGAGGAGAGGTGGGATCAAGTCCATGGTGTTGCCCTTGCAACCAGCAGCCATCAGGCCATTGCCAGTGTTCCCTCGTGGTTCAATCATGTGCGCTCAACAGGAAGAGCTGAGGAAGAAACCTGAGAAAGGAATAAAGTGTCTGAAAGCTGGATGTTTTTAGAACATTAGGGCATTTAGTCCAATATAGAAATGCACAATGTCAGCCAGAAGCTAAATAATTCTGTCAGCCTGCTTGGAAGATCATTTCCCCTTCCCAAGGGATAGGATGACCCACAAATGTGGAGGGGACGAGAAGAAATGGTGAGGGTTCCTATTTCCTGCAATCTTGCAAGCAGGGTCCTTAGGTTTTCTTCACACAGCTTTCCTGTGAAGTTAACCATCTGCTGTGATACCATATAGCCTCAGTGCCACTGTGTTGTTTTAGGCTAGAAAAGAAGGACTGAAGCTTTCACAGTTTCTCGAAGGTAGGAAGGAATAAATCGCAAAATATGGAGGGCACTGTCAGGACCGAGATAAAGGGAAGAGACTGAAGCAATGGAAGCCCAGAATTGTTTCTCCATAGTACCAATGGATCACAGAAGGACCAGGAGGGTGGCAGAGCCTGGCTTCAGTCACCAAAAAGGCAGTGAGGAAAAAACGGACAGTGCAAGGAAGGATTGGCAAGAAATACCCTGAAACAAAATGTTGAAATACAACTTTCAGTAAAAATATGCTTTGAAATAGTAAATCAAACACTGAATTCTAATTAGACACAAAAAACTCTGAAATAAGCTTTTGAGATGAAATCTACCAGTAAAGTGAGAAAGAAATGGTTTCTTCCATAGAAAGTCAAATGTACTTTTTATTCCATAGAGACACGTATGTGCTCAGGGTCATTGCTATATGTGAACTCTGTCAGAAAGACATTTTTCTCCATCATAATCCATTTGCAAATTGAGTCAGTGAAGTACCAATTACCCTTAGGTCATTAATTTTAAATACACTATCCCTTTTC
The DNA here is from genome assembly GCA_034509185.1 of Euphonia xanthogaster. Taxonomy (NCBI): domain Eukaryota; kingdom Metazoa; phylum Chordata; class Aves; order Passeriformes; family Fringillidae; genus Euphonia; species Euphonia xanthogaster. Next base: position 24,074,439 of record JAYDZK010000113.1, read on the forward strand.
TTTCTTTTTTATTTTCCTTTGCTTTTTCTTTTTTAAACTTATGTAAAGTTCTGCAGGGTCTTGGGTCCTTAGCCTTAAACAGACCTTTTTTTTAATGCACCAATATCAGGGCTCAGATTACCATTATCCTGGGGCTTAGAGCTGCCAAAGACATTTCTATACCTTTAGTGTTGGTCTTCATCCTCTACTTCCCTGGGTAGCGCGTTGTGTGAAGGGCAGGAATTAGTTCCAGCCCTTTTCTTGGTTGAGAATGTGAGTCTATTTTGGGTTTTTTGGGTGACACAGGAGGAGCAAGAGTTCAGCATCTATAAAAACAAATTCCTGCTTTTGTTCCTTTAGTTTTATTATTTTATTTATTTTATTATTTTAAAATTCCATATTGTAGGTTTTATATTTCACTTTTACTTTCGGATTTTTAAAAATTTTAATTGAAGGCTCAGAAGAATAGAATGTGTGTTGTCTTTTATAATTTGCCAAGAGATCCTCTGCTGTGAGCTTCTTAAACAGATTTGGAAGATTTGGCCATGGCCAAGTTTGCCTTAGGAGGGGCTTAATGAGGTTGACTTGACTGTTCTGCCTTTGTTAAGCCCAACTTTAGCAATACTTTTAGTAGTGCTGATGGAGGAATTGCTGAGTATTATGGGAAACGACACAATCCTTTTATTAGGCAGGAGCTCTACTTATTACCTTTAGGGGACCCACTCAGTGGGTTTCTAACCACTCAGCTCAGATGCATGCATGTCTAACACCATGAGGAACTTCTCTGTGCAGGTCCTGAGCACAGCCAAACACAGACCCTATGACCAAAAAGCTGCCCTGGAATGGATTCTTCTGCTTGTGAAAGAAGAAGGATGCCCACCTCATTTTAACTAATTTTCTTATCAGCTATTTTAAAAACCCAGATGTTTAATCTTAAAAATTGACAACACCAAAATCTGGAAAAATACTACAACCCCAAGACTCTTCCAAAATAGGTAAAATCCATATATTCATTATGAAATTTTGCCTGCATTCAGTTTAGTAAAATAAATCTCATTCATGCAACAATATCATAGGAATTAAAGCATATTATGTCAAGAAAGGTGGGGTTAAAATGATTAAATTGACTATACCAAGCAGGGGTTAGGGATCCCAAGCTTCTGGAAGGTGCTGGAGTTAGCATGCACAAAATTTCTAAGATATACATGTCTGCATGGGGGTTTTGGCCACCCTGTGCTAATCAAAATTACTCCCTTTTATCTAAACTACATGTTAACCTTCCACTGTCTCTTCCATGGCTGTGAAAGAGAGCTGCCTTTCTCCTGGCATACACATTTCCTGAAACTATCAGCAAAACTCCTGAATGCTCAAAAATGTGTTGTTGTTTCTAAATGAATTTCTGTTAATGGAAGCAACCTATGAAATGGATCTACCATTTGATTTAGGAGCTTGCATGGTTGTTTCTCTGAAATGTATCTTAGAACTGCTAGTATCTTTATACCTGGCATGGGAAGGAGTTCTACTTGCAATAAGGAATTACAGCTTGTATGACTCCAGACTTACTTACATTAGGAGCTGTAGCATGTTGTCTCAGTCAAAAACTGTTAAAACAGTTCTGAATAAAAACTGTCCATCAATACTTAGAAATAAGCAGCACTTAAAAAAAAATCCCAAATCACTCCATTTATGCATACTTCTTTTCTTTCTGTTTACAGTTTAAACCCTGAAGTTTTATGGTAGAATTTTTGAAGTTTTATTAATATTAATTTGTATTACAGTTCTGAGTTGCTTGGTAACTGGTGACAGGTTTATGCTTGTCATATTCATGAAGGATGTAGGAGAATATATAATACAAGCATGAGTCAATTGGACTGCTGTCTACTCAAAATCTGCTATCCAGGGCAATTCTTCAAACTGCTCTACAGATTATTTCTCTGTTGTCTTGATCCTACACCCTTTTCTGGATTCTACTTGATGCTCCTGCTCCTCTTATTTCTCCTTTTCTCTCCACTTCTTTGTTTATCAGGAGTAAAACTCCTGAAATGGCCAATTACACTCAGGTCCTGTGTGCGGAGTGAGTAACTCTTAGCTCTGACTTTGCAGTGTGACAAAAGCTTCACTTGCCCAGTGGCTGCCAACAAGCACCTTTGGCTTTTTCAGACACGTGTGCTATGCAGTGCAAATGAGTAATTCTTTGCAACACAGTGGCATTTGAGACAACACAAAATAGATCAAATAACAATCTAATAACAGATTACTATTCATAAGACATACTGTATAATTTGTCTGGATGGGAGATCAGCAGGGGAAGCAACTCAGTGGCCAGGATGGAAATATTTAGGATAATTTTACTGTTATGCTCAAATTCCTTTTATAAGCAAAAAAGGAGAACATAGGTATATGAGCAAATAAAAGTTTTTAGAGTCTAATCATAATAGCATGATTAGTCTAGTTGCAATATTATTTATTTGTATTCCATATATCTAATTCAAATTAATACTGGAGATCCTTGATAAGACAGTTAAAATGTGATAGAATAAAATTTCCTTCTTAGTATATTTCTTATGTTCACCCTTGCAATGCTTCTTCAGCTGACAGGCTGTGAGTTTCAGTGTGTGTACCTGTGGGTGGGTTATGAAGATCTGTCAGTACCCTGCAGCATTCACCAGGAAAGAAAAAGGTGTCCTGTGTCCCTCCTCTTTGCCAGGACAAACACACCGGTAAATTTTTGTGCACCTTTCTCTTGTGTTCCACTTTGGATTATTTTGTTTGCTTTTTGTAGCAGTTTGTTTCGATGCTATTCACTGCTTTGCATTTACTTTGTTTTTTCTATTATTTTTCTTACTGCTAGAACTACTTTTCCAGAGCAATGCAAACTGCGCTCCTGCAGGGACTGCTGACTTTATCAGCATCATTTGTTTTATAATCTGTGACCTCCAGTATGATCCTGAACCTACCATCTTCCACACCAATTTCATTCCAAGCAGTTCAGAGGCACTTTGGTCCACACAACATAGGTATTTATTAAATTATAAACGGTAAGTCAACCAAAATAAGCTTAAGCAACAACTACCAGACAATTGGACTAGTGTCACAGTTAAACAGTTAAATTCAGGCCTGTCCAAGTCAGGGCGTCAGGTTATGCAATTTGTCTTGGTTTGGAAAGACAGGTGCCTGCTAAAGAAGGCAGGAGCCCCCCCTGAAATGGAGAATGCAAACCCTCCCC
>JAYDZK010000113.1:24077743-24107574 GCA_034509185.1 Euphonia xanthogaster
TCTCCCAATGGGATGTTATAGTTCTTATCAGCCATGCAGTGACTTTCAATGGCTCGTTATCAGCAGATGTCCCCTGCTGAGGGAGGAGTGATTGTCATCACTCAGGGAGAGAGATAAGGAGAATTGCCCACTTGACACAAGACAACTGCCATACAGATGGTAATAGGATACATCTTGCCTTGCAGTCTGGAACACAATTTCAGGCCAATATAGAGCCTGTAAGTCATAATGGCAAAAATCTCATTTACTGCCCTACATTATTTGGATTCTTGTTCAGTCTTAGCATAATACCTTGACTTTGTTGGAAGCTATGTTGGAAGGCTTAGACAGAGCCAACTGTGGCTTTCAGGCAGGCCATAATAAATAGGCTGACTAGTTTTTATTGATGTTTGAGGAGCTTTTTAATTGTGCATGATATATTGTGCAGCATAATTAGTTGTCAGATGGATAAGAATGGCTTGCTCTGGAATAATGTGCAATGTCCTCATACTCACACAACAGACACAGCAAGCATTCTCTTTTACCAGAGAAAAACAATTAGCTTTTTGTACTTCAGCCCTTCTTCTCATAACATCAGCAAGTTTTAATAGAAAATTTAATTTGAGGGTAAATTTGTATGTGCATAGTGGATTGCATCATTCTATGGGCTACTGCTGCATTTCTTCCAAAGATGGTTATTTATGTGTGCAAGCTGAATGGTAGCTATTGAAACAGGCCCAGTCCCTTGAGCACATAATACCATTAATTCTTTGTGTTGGTCACACTTTAAATAATCGCTGCTGGGGGTGATCCAAAATGGAGTCAATGGACATCAAATCTTGACTCCTCAAAGCCTTTGCCTTTGCCTGCAGCAGTCCGGTTCTGTGCATTGTTTTGGTAAAACAGAGAGTTCATATGAAGGAAGAGCCATGCGCCCAGAGCAAGCTCTGATGAGCACTGCTGTCTGCAGCTGATTCCTGTTTTCCTCTCTGCAGTCCCAGTTGCTGCTGGTGAAGCAGATAGATTGATTAATTTCCTTCAGTAAAGGGATGCTTACTCTTCTGTGTCCATTTCCCTGGCTAGTTGTCTGGGTGTTTTGTGTGTTTACTGAGAGTAAGCAAGATGGGAGCAGACAGACCATAAGATGTTTTATGCTTCTGCTAGCAGTGCAACCCTTGTTGGGTTTCAAACTGGAACTTCCTGTGGAGCCCCAGAGAGAGAAACTAACCCTGGGAGCTCAGGCATGGCAAAGGCATCAAACAAAAAAACCAAACCACAAAGCACCAGATTTGTGCAGAAGAGCCTTCCCAGAAACCTTCCTTATGTAAAAGTCAACATATTGCTTATTTCTCAAATAGAAAAATAGTTCCTTTTAAGACAAAAATTCAAAAGTGTAGATTAGTTCCAAATTGCTTTTTGATTATTTGTGCAAAAGTGCTCCAAGTACCTACATTTGTATAAAACTCAGATGTTTCATATCATACTATTTTCCTCATTATATGAGTATGTTTTGTCTCTGTTTCCAATTTATGTAAAGAAGGAGTAGCTCTGATGGCCCCTAGCAGAAAAGCGTCTTTTGCTATTCATTTGCACTTAGCCATGAAGTACTGCGGTGTGTGTTTCCAAATCTGACTTTGTGCTGAAAGAGTTGGGATCATTCAAGAAAGTAAATGTTTCTTTAGATACTTTGCTGAATCAGAGTATGGCTAGAATGAAGAAATTTTAAATAATGATTGAGCTTCAGAACACTTTGTTCCAAAGGCAGTATCCAACATTGCTATATTAAACTCAGGTAACCAGTGACCTTGGCTGAATCAGGAGGCAAAACAGAGTGAGGACAGTGGCAGCAGCCCAGGTCTTAGGCACTGCTGGGCAGAGCAGCTTCCCTAGTCCTCTACTATGACTTTTATCTCTATAATGCATACAGGATGCCTTAAGAGCCCCAAAGGGCTAAGCCAGGCCGGAGTAACATGTCCTGGAAGAGGGCTGGCTGGACTCAGATGGTAAGTTCTGGGGCCAGTCTTTGCTGTCCTTTTTCTTATTGGTGTGGTCCTCTCCTGGTTGTTATGCACCTAATCCAAATTTTTCCATTTATGAAAGACAAATGCAGAGTGTACTGCATTAAAGGACTCAAATATCAACATGCATTGTATACAAAGCCTACAGTGATTTATCAGAGAGTACCCTGCAGAACAGAGAGAAGCTCCCTATTCAGGTGAGAGCAGGTCACTTCAACCTGCTTCAACCCAAGGATTTAGAGGTGCTGCTGCCAGCCCCTGCTCTCAGGCAGGAGTTCAGATGCAGTTGTAGAAGGTAACATACAGGGAAAGGCCTGGCTGAAGCAATTGTGGGCAAAAATTGGGTGTAGATAGATCCTATGAAACACAATGAGAGCAACATGAAGCAGCACAAGAGTCCTCTAGTAGTAGCTCCTATTGGAATGTTTGCTATGGGGGATGGACTTACATGCTGCATTTTGATAACAATTTTCTAAGGTCATTTCTCAGATATAGGAATGTGACACTTCAATTTTGTTAGGAGTCAGAGAGATAATTTCTGCAAAACATGGTCATTTTTTCAACTCATCCTGCATATCCAGTGCATCCTTCCCCTAATGTTGGTGGTCATTCACAGATGCTGTTAAAATGTTTTCATTTCCTATCTGGAAGTTGTGGGTGTCTTAAAACTATCCTTATCTATTTTATCAGTCAACTGGAGAAATGAGGCCCTGGGGTCTTGAAGTGTAATTATGGGTGAGATTAGCCCAGCAAACCAGAAACCTGCACATGCCTTCTTTAAACAGGCAGTGCTTTTCTGTGGCAACTTGGATCATAATTGCAAAAATGAACCTCCTGTCGTCTAACCAGAGTTTGGTTTGCTGCATGGTGCATTTAATCTCTTTATTTTCAAGATTTAAAAATGATGGTTTGTTGGTGTCTCTAAGACCAAGTTGAGCATTTTTCATTAATTTCATTTTGCTCAATAGCAGCTGTTAACTACATCTAACTGACAGTAAATGATATCTGAAATAAATGACTCTGAACAATTAAATAATAGTAAAATCCATCAGGTTCCAAAGTACTAACACAGACTCACTAAAGTGAACTTGTCCAAAAGAGTCAGACACAGCCCACAACCCATGGTCAGAGATTAGTGAAAGTGAAAGAATAAGGACTAAGTCTGAATCCCTTGAATAAGTCAACAGCAGTTTTTTCTTGATGTTCTTTGAGGCCAGAACTCTTGATCTTCTTCTGGCCCTCCTAAAATCTGCACCAGAAATCCTTCTTGGTCAGTGACTCAGAAATTGGTGGCAGAGGTCCTGCTCAAAAATTAAACACAAACTCTTGTCATTTAATTTGGAATAAAATATCCAGAAGGAGATGGACAATGAGGATGTGAGATCATGACCACAGCCTTTAGCTTTTAGCAGTTCTTCTGCTCTGTTTAATCCACAGCCCTGAAGTGTTGGAAAGGTTTGCTGTTCTGGCTCCTGGGTTACTGTGCACATTAATACTTGAAGAAATGTAAGCTTTTAAAGTCATCTACTGCCAACAATTCAGTGTGTAGTCATGACAAATCTTCAGGACCAGATGAGTTTTCAGGTTCTGCACTTTGAACTTAGATGCTTTAAGTGGAGCTTAAAGAACTGTAGCAAGTTTTATAATTGATGTTTTCCTTTCTTACTGACAGCGATAATAATATATTCCTTAGTTATTTCATATTTTACTATGCCTGAAGAAATGCTAATGTATTGTCATTCAAAGAATTACAGGATGTGTTTATGTAGAACACTAAACTGCATAGTTTTGCACATCCTGAGATTCATATTGTAAATATAAATGCTTTTGTCATTGTATCAAACCCATTAAATTTTAAACCTACTGCAGTAAATATAATCAACAATTTTATGAGTCATAACATTCATAGTTGCTACAAATGTTAATGAAAAAATGGAATGAACAAACTGCATGAGTGATAAAATTCATGACTTTTAATGGATTTAATTCCTGCATTGACTATAAACTCATCCTTTTATAGATCCACCAGTTCTGTCTGCTCTGTTCCGAAAAACTTTTTCGAATGTTGGCAATATTGCAGTACTGCTGATCCAAACACTGCTACTGCTATTGTGGGGCCATTCTCTGTGGACATAAATTAGTTTGGCTTAGACCTGAAGCTGTTAGCAACTGATTAACAAAATTAGAAATCTAAGGGTTTATGCTATTGGAACTGAGAATTCCCTGGGGATAAAAGCTGCCCAGAGGTGTGTTTTTGAAGACTGTCTCATGCTATGGTTCTGAAACATGAAATAGTGAAAGCTGGAAGAAACATCTTGACAATTTAGCCAAATTTTGAATCAGATGACTGGTAAAAGCTCTTTGAGAACACCATCAGGCTCAGAGTTTTCTTGTCATGGAGCTGAGAATGAAGGAGAGAACTAAGGAGGCTTCTGTGTGAACCTACCAGAGGTGTGTGTGCTGTTTTCTGGAGAACCTACCGAAGGTGTGTCTGCTGTTTTCTGGAGAACCTACCAAAGGTGTGTCTGATGTTTTCTGGAGCACTTGCAGGGAAACTTCAGAGTCGCTTTACATGTCCAGAAGTTTTTGAAAGAAAAACATCTCCAAATCAAGAAAAAATGTCACAGTGCATGAAGTGAAATGGAAATACAGGCAATATTTTCATGATGTGGATTAAAAGGTATTCATCCAGACCCATACAGTAAAATTCACATATAGCCTGTTTCTGAGAGGTGTGAGTGCCACATCCTCTCATGGAAGATGAGAATTTTCTCTATGTAAATGTGAAGTAACATTCACAGATTTATTTTCAATTTGAAGAGGACTTAACACCAACTACCAAATCTCTGATATTTTACAATGACCAGCATTTTGAGGATGCACAGAGAGTCAGTCCACTGGTGGATTAGAAGTACCAGCTCAAAGAAAGTATGGAGAACTTATCTTTGCTACCTTGCTAGTCAAATGGAAGTTGCATGCCAGATTTGTAGCCTCAGTGGAAGACATAATACTTGTGATTTTCATATTTTATGATGTTCTCTCTATTTACAGGACTGTGTGCTGAAAAGTAAGGTGGTAAGGGACAGTTTGGGTTGAAAGCTGTTGACAAGCTGGGTTGAAATCTCTCCCAGCTCAAACCCAGAGTATTTTCTAGTTCAGATACATTTGTATGTTTTATTGTTATAAACTGGTGAGAACAGAAGTGACTAGACATTAATAATACAAAGTTATCTAAGTTGTTGTTCCATGAGCTAAAGCATATTAGCTCTTGGACTCTTGCATATTAAGCTTATTAACACCTTAAAGAACTACCAATTACCCACAACTATGAAATTGCCCTTGAGGTACTAGATTTGAAAGTCTGATAGGTAAATATTTAGCTACTGTAAGTGAAAATAACCAAAAAGAGTAAGTGCTGTTTCCAGGAGTTTTGAATGCTTTTGAAATCTCCAGGTAACTTTGTGATTAAATATTGGGGAAAAATACTTTTAGAAAACTTCTCCATAAATGACTGTGGTATGAGAGCTGGCAAGGACTTCTGGCTCTGGCACTGGGTTATTCCATGGCTCTCCAGCTTACCTACCATGGTGCTGAGCTCACCCTGGTTTCACATGGTGTTTCCATAGGTCATTGCTCTGTTTCTCTGGCAGTAAAACATCTCAGCAGTGAGCACCAGCCTCATGTGAGAGCTGGTGCATGCAGAAATGTCCAAGAGAGTACTTATCACTACATGCAGCCCACCACTGCCCTGCCAATGCAGTCGTAGCCGTGCTGACCTGTATCAAAACACATCAGCAGTGGCTTCTTTAAAATGAAATCCCATTATCCTGCCAGCAGTATCCTCATTTCAGAGTTCAGTCGGTGTAGCTGTGTGGCTCAGGACAAGTATGTGCAAAATGAGACCCCCACAGCTCTATCCTAGACCTTGCCTCTGGTCATTTTGCATTTACATATACAAAGGTCTGCAAGGAGGGTCTGTGGTGAGTGGGTAACTTCTCTCTCCATCCTTTCCCATCTCCCAGTCCTCTAAAACATCAAATCTGAATTGTCTGTCTTCACTTTGAGCCCAGTAATCTCACCCTGGCCACCATGCCAGCTCTCCTACTCATATTGACTGAATTTCAAGTGACAGTCCTTGTGCTTTCTCATGTGCCTCGTGTCTGAGCAAAAATGACCTATCAATAACACCCTCCTGCTGACCATGCTGCTTTTCTGCAAATTGCTTCTTAAAATTCTTTCCTTTGCTTTGACATTTTCAAAACATAAGAAACTTACAAAGTTCTTTATATGCTGGGAATAGTGCCTGTCATGGTGTCCAGCCCTGTCTCCCTGGTTTCCTGAACCCCTTGTCTGTCTGTATTTGCCTTTCTGTAGTGTTGAGAAGAGTGAATTCTTGTGACACCTACAAAACACAGCAACACAGAAACAATAACAACTGTGAAATCTAGTAATTCACAACAACACTATAAAATAATGGAAGAACAGTTAAGATAAAAACATCCATTTAGGAAGTTAAGGGAAAAAATGGAAGAGCTTAGCTGTTTGGCTTGATTAAATAGCAAGTGGATAGTACAGAGCAGAGGACAAACATAACTTGGAAATACTTATGAAAGGATGACTGTGTGATGCAGATTAAAGTTCTGTACTTTGCTGGGACAACTGTCACCACCCACATTCTTTTGGAGGAAGGCAGGTTCTGAAGAATGTTGGGAGCCTCGATGAGTAAGTTCCCTCTTTGTATACCATCCTTTTGCTACATCTTGGCCACCATTTCTGACTATAAATCTCACACTTTAGCACCTTGTGTAAACCATTTTCTAGGCAGACACTGCTATGAGCCCACCTGTGTGCCATGGGTGTAATTGTGCCCTGTGGTCACCATGGGGACAGGGTATAGAGATAAAATGGAGGTGCTTCACGTCAGGCAGTGCAGTTGAAGGCTGAGTTCAATCTGTAAAAAGGAAGTTACTGGTAGGAAAGAAAAAACCCATATGGCAGAAAAGGCATGAATGAAATGCATCATCAGAGAGATTTGTGGTACCCCTGCAAAACTGAGACATCTGACAGGGTGTGGCAGGGGCAACAGGGAATCTACAGAAAATCCATGCCTTTCTGGAGGGGCAGCCCCTGACCCCAGCGTACCAACTTAGTATCTGAGTATCTAGGACTTGTGCAATGTACAGTACACTTGCTTTCTTTTTGCTAGACCTCAGTTTTGGGTTTTAAGCAAACAGAAAGTTTTAGAGAAAAAACCCAAATTGCCTTGTTAGTAAGGTTTTCAATACACCAATATCTGTATGGTATTGTCATCTTTGGTGAATGCTGTTCTCATGTGCTAATCATTAACGGGCAGTTTAAGGATTTTTTGCTGAACAAAATATATATGATACTGAACACAGCTTCCTATGCCCACTTAAAAAATGCATTCTGTCACTTTTTGAATCCTTCTATATTCTCCTAGGTTTTTTAAAACTTTCTTTTAAACACTTTTTTACTATTGTATAATTATTTAAACCACTTCACTGAGGCTGCTGAATATGATAAATGATTTCCAGGACAAATCATAGTACTATTAAATGCCTGGTTAAGCAATAGCTGCAATAATGGGAAGCTGAGCTTCATGCAGGTTTAGGCCAGGGCTTAGGCAGCTGATTGAATAGATTCCTCTAGGACCCTGACACAGAATATTAAGGCAATTTATATTTCAGTGTTTTTTTACTCTGCGTGTATCAGTGTGCACAGAAGTGGCAGAAGAAGCAGAGAAAGGGCAAGAAGACATATAGAGGCATTGAGGGCAACCTGGAATTAGATAAAAGATTCAGAAAGAGAAAGTGACTAATTTTTTTGATAAGATGTTGCTGAAGAAGACCTAGAATTAGGAAGAAAGGATCTACCTTGCCATGTCCATAAAAAAGGGGGTAGGTGCATAATCAGTCATCTTGCTTTATGAGAATGAATAGAAATTCTTCCTAAACCAACATAAGCGGAGGCTGGTCTTTTCTAAAGGGAGTGAGGGAATGAGTTCTGATCTCCTGGTAATATAAGGAAAAAAAAAAAAAAGAGCAAAGTCAATGTCCTCTAATGTCCTTCAGCCATGTGAAGTTAGGGGCTATGAGTAACCTCTAGTAGCCTCTAGAAACCTCTCTTCACTCATTGAACAAACTCACTGTGAATGAAAGCTAGGTGGTTAATTTAGATTAGGTACGAAATAAAGTGAACAGGGAGCTGATGTGAGGTGAAGATAGATCTCACATATGCCCCTTGCATGTCTGAAAGGATGATGTAAAGCAGTAAGATCCTCTGAGTGGAGGAGTTTTATTCTTTCCTGTGAGGACTGATGGATTATTTTTCTGTGTAAAGAAACATAACTTTGAATATTTTTTTCCTTTTTAAGTTTCACTGTTGTGTTTGAAAGGAAAATATATATATGGTGAAGTCTATGAGACTAGGCACTGTTTGCCCTGCATTGCCACACTTAGTTTGCTCCTGAGGGAGGGAAAACTGAGTCATGATGGAACGTCCTACGGCTGTTTTCAACCTTTGTGAAAATGTGCTTATGAAAATGAATTTTAAAGAGCTGGTGGTCATCAGACTGCATACCCTGCAACATGACAAAGTCAGGCAACAACTTGCCACTGTCTGTATGCTGCATGTGGTGCTGTGACAGCTGTGGTAAGTTCATCTGCAGAAAAGGGAGCCATGTGCTCTCTAGGAGCCGTGGGGGACAGACCAAGGTGGGCCAGAGACACTCCCTGACTGCCACTTCTTCTGCCATGAAAGACATCCCTGTGTTGCATATTGGTGAAAGCAGGGTCGGGCACTGGGGAATTTTCAAGTGGAATTTTCATTTTTATTGGAATATACATTCAAACACTGATAAATGTCCAGTCATGTGGCCATGTGCAAGCCATAATTCTGTGTGACACTAGCAACCACTTTTGTGAACAGGTGTCACTCCCGACTGGTACAATTTATTTCTGAGAGGAAAGTACATTGCTTTCCCAGGTTTTACAGTTACATGCTCAGCAGCCTGTGCCCTGTGATGTGCTGCTTAATTGCACAGAGGAAGGTGACCAGATAAATGTCAGACCTGTTGGCAAGGAGGATGCAGCCCCTGCATGACCAGGTGGAGTCACACCTCGGTCCCAAACTGTTGCTGCCTTTGCAAAGGGGAATGCTGCTGGGTCAGGCACGGCTGCTGTGAACAAGGGCAAAACATTTAATTTCATATTTCAGGCAGTCATGTAGTAAGGGTGTCCTCTATCAGCATCCCCTCTGAGAGGCAGGGAAGAGTTTAGGCAGCTTCTTACTTTCTTCTGGGCACTTGTGCACAGAAATGGACTCCCTGCTTTAGGTAAATCCAAGCTAGAGTGGCTCTCCTGTTGAATGGCAGCCCTCTGGAAGAAGGAGTTACAAGCAAATAGTCACAAATTTTAGGATATTCCTAGTTTAAGTGATGGAACCAATGAGAGGAAGGCAGATTTAATGGGAAATTAGAAAAAGCATAATTTGTCCCTGAGATAGAAGGAATGGTAAAAGATTTCTCTTAACAAGCCAGATGCAACTGAGATTTCTTTTCGCCCACATATAAAAACAATTCTTCTTTCCAAGCCTTTCAACATATGGTGAAAAAATGAAATTAGTACATATTGCTTTTCACATCAAATTTCTTCCTTTCAATCTACTTTTATAGGAAAAAATTTGCTAGGGTAAGCAGTTCTGGAAGACAGGTGCATGATTTATATTTCCTTATTTTTATCCAGCATCTCTCCTCTGCAGATATCTGATAGATGAAGTGAGATTTTCTCTCATTTCAGCAAATATCTTGTGACAAGAGGATGATGAAGAAAAAGAAACCACAGGAGTAATATCACTGCAAAAAGCTCCATAGTTTTAGTGGAGTCCCTGTAGATTTCCCAGATGAGTCTTTGGACAATTTCTGAGGTGTTTACTTTGCCTGTTTATTAAATCCTTTTTTTTTCTGTTGGTTTTGGTAACATTTTTTGTGAGCCATATGGGCTGTACCCCGCACCCAAAGGCCACAAAAGGCCACTGCTGAAGTCAAGGAGGATTTACTCCCTCTTGGAACTAGGTAAAGTTTTTAGGACACGAATAACAGCAATTTCTTTCACTTTCCTCTAGGTAGGAAAAGTTAACACATTTTACAGAACATGAGCATATTTTGAAATTGAAATATAATAATTAGGGCCTCACTTCATTGAAGCACTTGGAAAAATGCTTAGCTAAGTTTTAAACAAAAAAAAAAGAGAGTGTTTAAAGTCCACTACATTTTAAATCTGAACCAAACTATTAAATTAGCACCTTCTTTGAGTGGCAGGGTCAGTTTTCAAACCTGTGGCTTCAGATATATTGAATGGAGAGCAAAACAGGGTGGGGGTTCAAAGGAACAATTCAGATTATTGAAGAGTTTTTCAGAGACTACCTATTTTTTTTTGGTAAATAAGTGTTATTTAGCTTAGGGATTGTAGGTCTATAATTTTTTCTTACAGTCTTGCTGCACCAAGGGAACAGCCTTCCTGGGGTTTAACAGCCCTGGAAGCTGGAATCTGTCCCCTCGTGCTGTTTGTTGCTAGAGCCATCTATCTTTATCAGAGCAGGCAAACATACCAGGCCTTTGTGCCACTGCTTGAAATAATATTCTGCACTGATTCAGTAACAGAGCCATTAGGGAAAATTTCTTGGGGACAAAATCAACAGCTTTTTCTCTTCGCCCCATTAATTAATATTGTTACATTCTGCCTGCTAAGATGTTCTTTAAAGGCAATGGACAAATGGAAAGCTCTTTTTTGCCTAAGGATGTATTAGATCCAAAAGTAATGTATTTCTGCACTTGCAGAGTGTTTCAGTCCTAAGGGTCTGTCCATTTGGCTGATTATAGAGTAAGGAAATGGAAATATTTTTCCCACACCTTTCGTTGAGTTTAACTATAAATGATCCAAAGACAGTAAACTTCCCCTATTGCTGGTAACTTTCGTGAAGCGTATCAAATTTGCAAAGTTTCAGGGAAAGGCATAACTTGTCCTTAAAATGCCCTTCTGTTTTCATTTATCCTGCTGGTTATGGAATAGTTATTAAGGCTGTTTCTCCTGGTGTGATGTGCTTTTTACATAGGCACCAGAAGATATATTATCCCCTCATGTAAGCAATAAAATAAAAGCAATAAAATAGGCAATTGGATATAAAGCTGATGTAAAAATGGGATTTTTTCCCCTTTTCACTGGTATAATTCCCACTTGGTGCTTTATTCCACTCCACTTTGGTGCCTGTGTTCCTGCACCCCTTTGTTTTAGGGAAACCTGTGCTCCTGGCTACAGGTGAGGGTGAACATGGACATCTGGTCAGGAAGAAACCACAGGGGATGCTGCCACATGAGCAGCTGTAGCAGGGACTGCTGATGTGTCTGGTGTTTTAGTTACGGTCATTGTTTTGGGAATGAATTGGCACAGCAAGAGCTTCACTGAGCTATTTAGAGAACTCTGCTTTTATTCTGTCTTTCTTGAGGAAGAACATGTTTGTTCTTCTTAAAGGTGGGGAAAGACTGTAAGATTTTCTTCGGAATAACTGAAGTAATGTTAAATGGCCTCTGAAGATTTTTTTGCAGACACAAATGTTCTACTTTTCTTTGATGAAAAGAAAATCAGACAACTGTAAGAGCAGATTTAAATCTGTTCTGCTGAAAATAAGTGTAATGTAGGTGTTCTTGCCATGTCTGCAACAGAAACCTGTACTGGCAGTCTGACCATCTCATCCATCTGGTTTTCTGCTCGCACTGCTGCACCAAATTCCCTCTATGTCTCTGGCTCCTGAGACCTTGTTGGGTTTATGAGGAGATATTTGCTCAAGGTGCATCCAAGAGCTTTCTGGAAGTTTTGAGAAAAGCCACTGGGATCCTGTGGGGAGGTTATGCTGAAAGAATCTCTCTTACCTGCTTTCAGACAACAGATGGAATGTGTTTTTCAACTTAAATAAAGCTGCAAAGACCTGAAACAGCAGGGTGAGATTCTAAATAGTAAGAAGGGCGAATACAGAGAGCCCATCACTTTTATTACTTCTGGAAACCTTAGTTGAAAGCACCTCTGCTGAGGTGGAAAAATGGGGTCCTGAACTTCACTAACTCCCAGCCAGGGCTCTCTTTGCTCTGGACAGATTTGCAGCCCACTGGGCAAAAGATCACATGTTTCCTTCCTCTTCTGTCAGCCCCATTTCCAAAGCAGGAGATACCACTATGGCTCCTATGTGCCTGTGTGACACTGTGTGTCTCTCCTGTAGGAGTAAGGGCCCTGAGTCTCAGCAAAGATAACTTCCTGTCTTTTTCCTGCCTCTTCCTCTCTTTCCCACCAGATTTTAGAGGCCCTTGCTTTTGCCATGGACTAGCTGGCACAATGTGTGTGGGTCAGCAGGGACAGGAACAAGTGCTGTCAGTCAAAGATGAACTGTCTTGTTCATAAATCACAGCGAGCTGGTCGGAGTGCCCTGTGACCATAAAACAGTTTTGGAGGGTTGTGCAGCATGGCAGGCAAGCTGCTTTGTCATGTCCCCTGATGGGATGTGTTTCCAGCTCCATACCTAGCCTGGAGTCAGTCCAGCCATCCTCCAGCTAGCTGAGCTCCCTAGTCTGACATACATAGGAATGAGTCAGGAATCTGCTTGCTCTGCTTTGTTGCAATGAAGCTCTGAGTTCCTGTGAGACGTGACTTTCATCTCAGATGCAGTGCTGCTATCCAAGTCTCTTTTTTCCCTCTCTTACTGACCTCCATGCATTGCAGTGCAGCTGTAGATATTGGATCCTAATCTAAGAATCTCCTCTCAAGCATGTGGAATATTCACACTCTATCTTTTCTCAGGCTGTTGGAAAACAAGAGTCCAAGCGAGGAAGTTCACCTTCAAAGGCCTAAGTGGGTACATGCAAAGGGAAAGTGGCTTGGACAAAACACTCCATGTGTTTGAAGTGGATTTCTTTCCTATGAGCAATTTATCCCAGATTATTTTACAACACTTCTGCTTCCTATTCTACCGACTCAACACTTTGAGGCCATGCCCGTGAAATAAAATGCTCTAATTTTTATGTGTGTTTTTATTTCCCCATAAAAACTGCAATACAGATTTACAGACTTTTTTCTCCCCAATCTCATTTGTGATACTTTTCCCTGATGGTGGCCAGAAACCTTACATAAGGCAGTAAAACCCTCCAGGGTTCAGCAACCAAGTGAAGTGCTGGTGCTTATTCCCACCTGCTCAGAAACAGCACAGAAATTGCTCATGGATACACTTGCCCCACATGCAGCAAAGCAGCATTTGAGCAGGGAGCTGCTGAGAATGTTGCCAGCTTGCTGGGAGAGCTGCTAGGGCAGTGAGGCTTGGGGGACTGTGGCAAGGCTGGATGGGGCACTGAGCAACCTGGTCTAGTGAGAGGGAGGTGGGAACTAGATGATCTTTGGAGTCGCTTCCCACCCCAACCATTCTATGATTCTGTGACTCTGGAGGAAATCCTGATTCTCACTTTAATTGCAACTGCTGTTCCTTTCCCTTGGTAGCATGGCTGCTGAATTACTCTACAATTTTCTTCTTTACCTTACCCTAGCTCTCTCTCTCTGAGCATCCTTCTCCAAAGTGAAATTCTTGCTGGAATTCGATGAAGGTTTTTTCCACTGGATTTGCAAATATTTGTTCCTAATTATAGCATATTGCACTCTATTGCAAATGATCTTATTATAATACATAATAATTCTGTATTCATATATATTATATTGACAATTTAAACAGTATTATTTATATCTTTATCTTTAGTCTTCCTTGTGACACCCTTTAAAGCAGTTGTACCCAACCCAGACTCTGTTGAGAATTTGACCTATGAAAACCATAGCTCTTTTAAAGTAAAATCCAAGTCTGGGAAATCTAATTGCAGTAATCCAAAGTCACTATAAACTTCTGAAAAAAACCCATCCTGTTCCTTCCTTTCTAAGACCTGTACAAGTATTTTTCCTTACACAAAGGCAATCGTACAAGAATTTTCATTTGTTGTTTAGTATCATGGTAAGCACATTTTTGTGGTGAATACTCTGTGCTTTGTTACCAAGGATAAAATACTGTTTATTGGCTTCCTTAGAAAGATTTCTGCATAGGAGTAGTTGCTTCTATTTATTTTCCAAATTATAGAGATTTGGAGCCTCTAACCAAAATAATTATTTTATTAGCCTTCTGAAATAGAATTAAGAGTTTTCCAGTTTGGTTAAATGATTAAAAATATGTTCACAGGATATGTTGCTCTTATAGCATATACTAAATGACGTACCGTTTTATTTCTAAAATTACATATTCTGTTTATGTTATTTGTACCTGTGGCAAAATGACTGAAAGAAAAACACAGCTATACATAGCTTCAGTTTTCTTGAGCCCGATTTGAGAGAAAATTCATAGAATGCACTTTTATCCCATGTGTCCCTTGGAATGTTGACAATAATTTTCAGGCCTAAAGGGTGCAGTCCCTAAATCAGAGACAGTTCTTGCAACCTAGCCTGAGCCCTGAAATTGATAGTAGTTTAATTTAATGGTGACCAGGAAAAGGATGTATTGATGTATCAGCTGTGGGGGCAGCCACATCTGGCAGATGGATGGGTAGGCAACATGGGAATAATGATTTCTAGAGCTCTTCCAACAATCTCCTTGGTTTCAGTGCTTGAAAGCTGAACTAATTTTGGTCCTATCAGTCAGTCTGTTCTGAATCTTCAGGGAATTTATAACATGGCAGTTACAGGGACAAATGTTTCAGTTAACTCAGACTCCTGAAAATGGAGACAGCAGCAAACTGCAGACAGCCAATTAATCAATTGGATAATTGAGAGGGTCATTCAGACTGAGACTCAGCCTTTCAGTCCTGATAGATCCTCACTGTTTCAGTTATCAGTTGCAGAGATCTAAAATTCCTGTGCATCACTGTTATAGAATCCAATATTTTTTTCTCTCTGAGGCTTATTTTGATGAGATTGGCAGCTGTAATTGTTTGGCACCATAGATTTGAAGATATAACTAAGAGATTTGTAATTAGAACAATTGCTGAAGTTTTCATGTCAGTGAAATTCTGGATAGTAAAGCCTTTTGCCATAAAGTGTAGAACACATGTTAGAAATCAACCTAGACAGCATCCAGACTTCATACTAGTGGGAAATAGAGAATGAGTGGCTTGCTGGGGTTTTCAACTGGACGAGAAATTAAAAGACAAGCTTAGAAAAAGCAACACATTTTATTTTTAGGGAGAAAACCTTGTTTCCAAATTCTTAGTGCTAAAATTTATAACCCTGTCTTCCAGATGACCATGTAACAGGTGCTCCTCTTTGCTACATGGGTCTTCAGTGCTGAGAGCCTGTGAAACTCCCTTTCTCTTTGTAGCCTGTATGGATAGGGTATGAAATATCTTCAAAAGTTGAGCTTGAGGATTAGAGTATTAAACAACAAACAAAATGCTTTAACAGAAGCAGAGGTTTCAATCTACTGTGCATTTTTTTTCTCCATGCTCATAATTTGTGGCCTCACCTTTTCTCTCACAGGTGGAATCAGCTCTTCTCTTGCTGCCATTCCCCCTGGGTCTATTGGTGTGAGGTGTACTTTCCTCTACCTGACCATAACTGAGGAAAGATGTTCACCAGTTCATTGTTCAGTACAAAGGGAATTAAACACAGGAAGTGGATCTGTTTTCAATTTTGTCTGGAAGCAAAGCCGATGCCAGGGTCTTCCTCTTCCCTTTCCTTCCCCACATTGTGTTTTACCATCTCCTCACTGCACCGTCCTCTACCACATCTATCAAATGGCTGAGATAGATTAATGAAAAAAAAAATTGGGGTGTGAAATTTATCTGTTTATTTCTTTATAGTTAGAGAAAATAGTCAAATTGCTATGATTCAAACTGGATATTTAGAAATGGCTATCTAACATGTAGTGAGAGGAGAGGAAGCACATCAGGTACTTTTATAATTGCCTTTAAACTGTGTATTAACAAATCATGTTACTTCTAGATAAGAAATCTTGCCTAAGAGGAGGGTGGACTAGTTTAGCACAAACCTGAATTAAATATCCAATATACTTGGAGCCCTAAGACAAAAATAAGATGTTGTTTAATTCATTAAAGACTATACTCCCCTGGCTGAGCCATAGTGAAAAAAAGATGACAAGAAATTAATTAGGAAGTGAGAGATCTTAGAAAATGACAAAAATGCTTCTTAAAGAAGATGTGAAATATGTTAATGAAGTGTTAACCTCTGCTGGCACTTTTGTAAGAGAAATCATGTTAGATGGAAAAACACCAAGCTGCATGCTGGGTGGGAGTCTATGTGTAAGATTCTCCTCCTTCCACTGTGGGGGCTATGAGCTCTTTGATCCCAGGGTGCAGAACAAGTAAGAACAGCCCCCACCCAAAACCAACAAAAAACAGCAAAAATGAACAAACAAACAAACACACCTCCCATAAAATAGTTATTGTCAAAAAAAACTTCATTACATTGAAATACCATTTTAGTCAGCACAAACCCATTTGTTCATTCTGAGGATAGCTGGCTGCAGAGCAGCCTACCTAATTGCCCCCTGGTTCCTTTGCCTGCTCCAAACACAGCAGGTTCCTGGCATCCATTATCACTGGGGTGAGAGGCACACGCATTTGACAGAAAATATACATATATTTGTAAAAAAAACACATCAATTTTTTGGCCTTGCTTTGCTCCTGTGCTTTGCAGGCTGAATTCCTCAAAGGTGGAAGTACCTCATGCCAGGGCATCAGCTCTTTTCTCACCTGCCCTGTGTAATCTCAGCATGTGCTGTGAAAGCAGTGTCTGTGGACAGACTCCTGAGCTTTCATAGAGCTCCTCTTGACTTTGCCTTGCTGTATCCAGATAATGGCACTTGTAGCCATTGCCTAGGATCTTTTGGCAATGAAAATCCTTAAATAAGTAATAATCTTAATAAAGATGATGATTGTCTCAATCACAGTTTAGACAGAACCTGAAAGATGGTTTTGAGCAAGGAAGGACACTGTGAGCTTTATGTTTGGGAGGAATAGAGCAAATTTCTATTTCTGTTTCTATTTTCTATTCCTACTGGCCATCAGTAGAAAGATCAAAACCAAAGCAGTTAAGTTGAGAGCAAACCCAAATAACTGCTAAAAAATTTGGATGTACAGAAGTGTTTTCTGGACTCTTTAGAGACATTTCTAACTCAAACCAAAGAAAAACAGAACAACATTTGTCAACATTGTTTTTATGCAGCTAAATTTTCTCTAAACAGCAATAATACTAGTGGGATTGGAAATATTTTTAGCCTGGCTTTTTTTTTTTTTTTTTTTTAATATATATATATATGAAACAGGCTCCATTTGGAGCCCATGTGTTTTCATAGGTAGATAAATTCAAATGTGCTAACTCCTATATGTTCAGTTACAGTTGGATTATCAGAAAAATTATGACTTTCCAAATCCCTCTGTATACGGCTCCGGGGGGGTTTCTCGGCTTTAGGGAGGTTACTTGTGCCTTCTGCTTTGGGTCTGATGCTCTTTTTATGAAATCCTACCAAGTCTAAGAAAGGAAGTAACTTCATAACACATAGCATGCTGCCCCACAGCACACATTTTAGAGCAAGAAAAGCTAGAAAAGTTGTTTGCAGTAGAGTTTTCTTCTTGTTTTGTGGTGCTGTAATTAAATGGGCAAATACCATCTCTAGAGAAACTTGTAGCTTTCAGGGATTTAATATATATCCTCCCCAGTTTTTTTTTTGTTGTTGTTTATTTGGTTTTTTGTGTGTTTTTTTTTTTTTTTTTTTCTGTTCGCTCTAATCTCTGTTTTTTGGGGCTGGGAGTGAAACTTTTTGCCTTTCACATTTTGCCCTACAGCTGTGTAAGACCAGAACTATCACCAGCAAAGAAATAACAACAACTCAAACCCAATCCTTCCCTTAGGGCAGTGAGAACCTGATCCCAGAACCAAGCCAACAGGAAGACACATTTTCTCCACTCCCAACATCCTCTTTCAATGTCAGAAGAAAGATGAATCTAATAGGGCATGCTCTCAGCAAGAAATCCAAGGAGTGAGGTGACCCTACTCATGCACAAGGCCTCCAGAAATCCTGGCACTTTCAAGCCACATTTCGACAGAGTCAGTTGTAGCACAGAATTAGAACAAGAATGAAAGTTTTCTGAAAGATAGAGAATAAGAAATGAAAAATTATTCTGTAAGAAAAATGTCCAATGTGTGATTCTGGTATGAATTTTGCATTTTGAATTCTGTGCAAAAATGCAACTAGAATATGTATATTCTACCACCATAGTCCATCCATAGTGCCTCTTTAATCCCAGTTTCTTCTTAGTATCAACTGCAACATTATATTTTGCTTATTGTAGTTTCCATCTTGGAAATTTAGGTTTAATATTTCAGCTGCTTCTAATTTGACCACAGCAAAACATAATCAGGTATGTTTCCTGAGGTATCCAATGAGCTATGTTTTTTGAAGTGTAACAAAAATAGCAAAACTCTGTTGATTTCAGATATATTTTCCAAGGTGCTACATCCAGCAAAACTTGGTTTTGAGAAAATAGAAAACTGCAGGAAAATTGCTCTTAGTCCATGTCTATTCTGGATCTCTCACAACACAAAAATGGTGGAGATGGACTCCAAACCTAAAGACAGCTGATGGACATTAACCAAAACTTTTACTGCTGGAGTTCTTGCCAGTGAAGGACAAAACCACACTTTCCATCAGAGATAGAATGTCCCATTCATTTCATGCTAAATTAGCTGGAGAATGGCAAAAGGATGGAGACTTTCCAGCATGAAACAGTGGGCTTTTTTCAAGCCTTTAATGAAAAGGAATAGTGTAGGCTTTTAGGGGAAATAAGGTGGCTATTTGGGAGCAGTGGGCAATGGCTGCAATCACAATAGAGGTATGGGTCTATTATAAATGCATCTTGCTATGGCAGATTATTTGGGGGCTTAAATTTAGACTTGCTGAAGTATTCGCTGCCTTGCCCCCACACCATTAGGACCAGAGTCTTGGTTTGGAGATTATTACTGTGACAGAACACTGATAACCTTTTCAAGCTGTGCCACGTGGCATTATAAAACTGTGTGATACTTAGCAGAACAACCAAGTGTCCAGACATTTGAACTACCAGAGGCAGAGGGAAAATTTTCTAAGATTGATATCATCCTTAAATGAATTTTAGAAATCCATGATACTAAAAACCTTTGAATAACTAGGCTTCCCCTTTTGCTGAAACATGTTAAAACCTCATGTCCATTCTAAATGTCAGTGTCATACAGTCTGAATACAAACCATTCCTTACCTCTGTCCTTGAAATTCATATGAGTAAAAAAGTTTGTTAGGGATTTTTTTGTCATTACAAAATCCATTCACACTCAAGAGCCACACAGAGAAGAATCTCAGAGCAATATCTGAAAACAGCAGAGAAATGTACAAAGTTCTGTGTGAAGCAGAGTGGTTTTCGATTTGTGAATGGAAAAATCATTTTTTGCTGTTGCTTTTAAATTGCATTGACACACACCATTATTCTGCATTTCAGCTCAGAACCACAAGCAACATTATGGGAAAGTACCTGTGGGGAGATGAAATCTGTTTTGATGGGCAATGAGTGCTTTGGTACCAGAAGTAAGCACCCCCCTAGAAGTAAAGTAAGTGTCTGAAGATTTGGAGGAGAGTTCCCACGCTGAAAATGGAATATTGTTAACAAGTAAATACTTTTTATCACAATATTACCAAAGACAACATTTTGGTACTTGTCTATCAGACCAGACTTTTTTTGTCTAATGTCATTAAAACACCTCCTAAAATAGACACTCTGGTCTCCCTTGGGCCATCGTCCCCCAGATGAGGAAGACTTTCTATTTCTAAGGCAGATAATGTGTAACTGCTAACAAAAGTCCTTTAATCTTATAATTTGTCCAGGGAATATGAAAATAAAAAGATTTCCCATTATTTCCTTGCAGATGTTGTTTAGGTACAGAAGGTTCCATTACATAGCTACTTACTTGATGCCAAGAAAGCATGTATCTATAAAATACATTTGCTAGCCCAATGAATCTCGTGAGTAGCAATGGTCCAGACTCTCCTGAGCAGCTTTTCAATGCAAAATAACAAATGCAGCTATATTTGGGAAGTGCCACTGAAAGGTTTTGAGCTTTGGCTGAATGAAAATATTCTTAGGACACATTTAAACACCACAGTGTCCCATGCAGGTAGAATTGCCTAATGTTATCTGGCAATACTGCTGATTGGTGGTGCTTCCTCTAAAGTGAAACATTGCTTCAGAAGGAGCTCTCTCCTGGAAGACTGACAAAAACCTGAGAAAAATTAAATTCTGCTGAAGAGCTGGTATTTTTGATATTAGCGAACCAGTCTGGGAAAACCTTTTGGGTTGTGTCTTTCTGAGGGCTGCTAGCATTCACACACACATCAGGAGTGCCTTGCCTGTGTCCATTCTGCCCTTGTACAAACACAGGTGGGTTCATCAGGTTATCATGATGCAAAGGAGATTTTAACTTTCTCAGTAAATTTGTCACTGGTGGTAGGCACAGGAGAAATTGCTTTGTTGAACAGAAAGAGGCAATTTTTCAGCAGAAATGGAGAAAATTAACAACAGAAAGTTGATAGCAAAGCCTGCAGAAAATACTCTGTGGGTTACATGCATTTGATATGCTCTTTTATTTTTTCTTTTTTTAAACATTTATATGGAGATTGACCTTACTCATGGAGAAGGGTTCAGCTCTCTCAACTACGTGGACATTTAAAGTTATGTGCAACATATCCAGGCTACATATGCACAACATGTCAGCTGTGCCTCAGCCCAGTAGCTGCCTTTCAGCAAATGAGTTTCTGGAGCACTGCATCAGGTATAGGAGCTGAATCACCTCCCTGCCAAGCAACGCCTGAAATTGCATCGCTTAAAACCCAGTCAGATGGCTGGAACTACAGCTATAGAGTCTATGTAGGTATTTTGCATTATATGTGAATGTATAAATATATCTATGGTGTGTGATCTCTACATCAGGACATGCTAGAGGATTCTTTTAAGACTGGCCTCTTTCAGAAGATACTGTTGAACATATTTCCTTCTAACTCTTTAAAATGTTTTAAATGTTTCAAAAAGTTCACTAACCAGAAGGAAGAAACTAGAAATTAGTGCTCATGACTGAGCACTATTGCAAAGGAGGAGATTTTGGTACAAAATTCCTGTCAGAAAGCAGAAACCCAGGTTAGTCAGGAATATATTGCTTGCAGGGATGGACAGACAGCTTTTCCCTACTGACCTTTATGGGAAGATTGGTTAGGACTTAGAGACAGTTTAGATGCATCTATAATAAAATGGTCTGACAGGCTGGGAATTTTCACCAATGAAAACATGCTTGAAGGAAAAGTCTCAATTTTGAGTATAGGCCCCTAAATCTGTCAGTGAAAGTTTCAGTAGATTTAGTGAGTCTGGCACCTTGCAATCATTTTCTTAGGACCACACAGTAAGTCTGTGGCAGGGACATGACCCAGACATAAGTCTGCCGAGTCCATGTGGTCCAGTGCTTTAACCACAGGTTTTTGATTGATTTCAGTAGGTGTTTCTTTAATGTTATTATTCTACTAGCTCAGAGCTGTCAGAGATTTTCAGAAAGCTTTTGAGGGAGTGAGGCTTATCGAACTGTTTAAGAACTAGTGGTTTGATATTCATTTGTATCAGAATATCTTAAGAGAAGAAGACATTCCAACAATTTTAAAATGAGTCTGTCTTTAATTGCAAAAAGAATCCTCTCACGAAGCTAAAATTTCCCAAAGGTTCAGTTCTACACTGAAGAAATTGCATCTAAACCACTTCTGTGGTTTACATGCAACATGTAAAATAAAGGGCGATTGACTGGCGCTCAGCTTGACATGGATCCCAGCAGGCACTGCCTGACCCAAGGGCTGGAGCAGACCAAGATTTCCAGAGGCTTTGGAAACCCTTTCCAGAGCTACATCTTCCTGTATTTACTGTGAAAGGAAATGTCAGAGCAAGGCTTAACTTCTGCATTCCTCCTCCAGCCTTGCTCTCTGAACAACCTCCACAGCTCTTTGGGGAAATGACCTGAAAAGAAGACAGCAGCCCCCACATATTTGCATCCCCTATGGGTGACATGGCTGTTATAGATGTTACAAGCACCCCTTTCCCTGAACCATCAATAGCCTTTAATACTGGGAAAACAGGATCTGTGAAGGATGAAATCCTTGTTACGGCAGAATCAATCAGCTGATGCTTTTGATTTCAGTAAGGTTGAGATTTCACTCATGTCTTTGGTGTAATTCACCACGTGTAGAAAACCTTCTTACAAAGAGATACTGACCAAAATGCAGCTTATGAACAGCACACAAGGCTCTACATTATGTAGCAAATACTAAAGCAGACAGTGAATTCCTTGGCTTGTATATAAAGAGAAGAATATTTAAAAAATGTATACAATTATAATTGTATTTTCATTAATATCAATAATGAACAATGAATTTGTGACTTATGAATGTGCCTCAGATTTGCCAACATGGGAAGTCTTGCTACATTTTCAAACCTTTTCAATTTTGGGAACCATGCATTTCAAGCATCACCCATTAAAAATTAATTGCATAAACTTTCCTACCATGAACATACAGTCATATTCTATGTAGACACAGATTGCTAAAAAATAAAAGGAGGAAAACTTCTTATGTGTCCATGGAATTGTTTAAATTCTATCCAGATGTTATTGTGTGTGTTTTGATTACTGAAGGAATATTGCTTATTTGTGATGACTGTATATGCTGAGCATCAAATATATTTATTTTATTTCTTTGTCCTGATCGCATTCACTAGCTTTTGCCAAAGTGCATTGTTGGTAACTGACACACCATTCTGCACTGAAGAGTGTTAGTACTTGTGTAATGTAAAACAAATATCTGAAAAACATTTGAAAATGTCTGAAAAGAGCTCTTTGCTCATGACATCGTGATGTATAAAAAAAAAGTTGATACCAAGTTACTTCTACATGGGCTATAGCTAGAAAGGAGAAACATGATCTATTTTTTGGGGTATTTTTTTTGCATTTGCCAAAACTTAACTTGACAAGTCATGACAAATTATTCATCATGTAGGTGATGGTACATCTGAAGCGACCTCTTGTCATTCCACATCCTTTCTAACTCTGACTTGCCAAGGAATCTCCCATAAGGAAGAAACTTGGAAACAGAGGATTAAAATGAAAAATCTCTGCACTCTCTTTTTTCAAAACTGAAGGCTATTTTGTGTTGGATATGCTATCAACATAATTCTTATGAAGACTCTACAGTACTGCCAGTTCAAAGCTGCAGCCTCCCCAGAGGGACACCTCCCTTCTGCTGCTGGAGAGGCAACAATGAGCATGGTGGCTGGGTCCTTGGGACTTAAATATTTGCTGTATGCCAAAAGATAATACAAGAAAAAAAGCCTGCAGAATAATATAATAAGAAGAAACTTTTCTTAAGCTATCTCCTCTTCATATGTTGTGAGCCTGGACTCATTAAGCTTGCCTGCATGGACTGCAGCAGGCAGAATATGGACTCTGGCCATTTGTAGAGTGACACTCATTAAAGGCAGCTGTTTTATGTAAATTCCTTCCATGTGGAAGCCTATACTGGCAATGCTGTCTCTGCACTTAAGATACAGCCTCTTTCCTCATGAATCTTATTTCACAGACTCCTCAAATTCTGCAGAACTCCCTCCCACCCCTTCCTAGCAGGGGTGTTAATTGTGATGGTGTATATACCTAAAGGTATCTTGCAAACATCTGCATCCACATGGGGAGAAGTTCATGTCCTTGCAATGGTCTGTGGGAAAAGCTGTGCATCTCCCTGTGTACCTGCCAGAAACACCTATCCATACAATCTAGTGCTGATCAGCCTTCTGGACTGTTGCCATCTGGACTGAAATACATTTGCCCTCTTTGCTCAAAACTAAAGAAATAACTAGGAAATAAGAGAGGAGAGTAGGATACAAGGGATTTCCACCTCTCAGGTTTTTCTATGTGGTCAGCATGGACTGGGAGGGCCTTTTGCATTCTTTTTATTTTGATTTTCTGAAAGTTGTTACATGCCAAGCCTTTCATATAAGCAACTATACCTCTAAATGTAGCAAGTAAAATATATATTAGTGGCCAAGTAATCAGTGAAGTTTGTCAAATACACGTAAGAGATATAAATATGTTGCTAATAGAGAACAAACATTTTACTGGAAAAAACAAGGCAAATATAAAAAATAGTATCTTGTAACCTTAAGGAGCCTATATATAGCATAATACAGATAAATCAGGATTTTTGATGTAAAATATGCAGTGATACTGTATTACACCAAGCATTTTCAGTATTTGCTTGAAATTTAGATAACCTCTAAAATCAGAGAGGGAGAAGTCCTGCCTTTAGCCACTCTGCTGAAGTCAGGGAGAATTACTGCTGTGTTACCCAGGGTAAAGTGAAATTAAAAGGTTTTCCATACCAAGGAGCTGCCTGGTCTAAGGTCAGTCCTCTCCACAACAGTGGATCTTATGCTAAGGAGATAACCCAGCAAGCATTACCATGCAGCTGGAAAAGAGATTGCTCCTGCTCATCTCCCAGTCAGCTCCTTTCATCAGCTCAGTGCTGGTTTATGAAGCTGAGAAATGCAGCGCAGCCAGTGTCTCTGGTCCTGGTCATTCCCATCATGAACACATCTGGGATGGGAGCGGGATAATGGGTGACCCTGGTCTGTGTTCCATGTGGAGTCCCCAGAAAACATAAAGGCACTTACTGGAGGCTACAAGTCTTCTGCAGCCTCTCCCACTCAAGACATTGTTCATTTTGGGATGATGGGTCACTTGCTACCTGAACACAGCTCTTATAATTATTTACTGTACATATAATCATATGTATGCCTGCTATCTAGGCTTTCCAGATGGTTGGGGTTTTTGGTGCCTTTTGTATAACTTCACAAGATCTGCTTAGATTTTTTCTATTTTTAAAAATAATTATTTAAATAACAGGATTGTATTCTGTCAAAAGTAAAAAAGATAATGTTACTCTGCTTCTGAAGATACTTGGTTTGTGTCCTCAGACTTTTACCTTACCTTACCTTTAAATCTGCACCTACCATTTCCATAATTCCAGTGGCTAGTTTTTAAAAAACAGTATGGGCCAAGCACCTGAATTCTATAACCTGGTTTGGATCAAAATACACATTTTCCAGCCTGATTTTGGCAAGTAAATCTTGGCAAGTCAGCATAAGCTGCAAACTATAAAAGAAAAATATTTCCCCTGAAAATGCATGGAAAGCACAGATTGGGAAATAAACACATCTTATGATAGTGATACTGAGGGGGAGAGAAATGCAAAGCATATGAGGGAAGGAGCTGTATCTCTTTGACCATATTGTGCAAACCAGCATCACAGCACTTGGGTGTGGGAGAGTTGCATGTAGTCACACATGGGCACACATGGTGCATTACACCAAGCAACCTCCTGTAGTGTGGCCACTTCTCAAAGCTGCTTTTGCTTGCAGTGAGAGAAAAAGTACCAGAGTCTTAAAATCAACGCTGATGTCCTTTAAAATTGGCAGAAGATAATTGTTGCTTTTAAAGATAGGCTTTTGAGGTCCTTAAATTGGATTATGAAGAAAATCTTAAATGAAGTATAAGGAGAGTTAAATACTTTCCTGCTCCAGCAGAGCATAGTGCCCATCTTTGATGCTATGAAATAATAGAAAATAAGTTTTGACAGGGATTCAGAAGGTCATCTAAATGGTTCCTTTGCCAAGGCAGGTGAGCTGGGCCTAAATCATCCCCAGTGCTGACTGTGCTGATTCGTGTTTTGTGAAACACAACCTGGTTAGTCATTTCACCCCAATTCATCCTTCTCCTGCATCAGTAGGACACGCTCAGCAATGGGAGCCTTCTCAGCACTTGATTTCACAGGTAAAACCAGCTGTTCTTCACTAGGATGAAGGCAACGTACGGATCTGTATTTGTGATGGTGAGATTTACCTTATTTTCTCAATTATGCTCTGAATGCTCAGTAAAGGGGTTCCTAAATGCAGATTTGGGATCCGTCTGGAAGTACATAAAAAGTTGTGTAGAGGGCAGAGAGGGCATCCTCACTGCAGGTTCTCATTGGCTTGGGATCAATTACTGTTTCAACGCAAATGACTTTAAGGTTACAAATCCTCAAATTTTTGAGCAGTATTTAGCTTCACAAAGACACACCAAATTTTTAGAATTGCTAGCAGTGGAAATGTAGGTACCTTCACATTTTCAGTGTTTCAGATATCCATCTTTGTAAGTCTGCTCATATTTTGTTTATTGAGGCTGGCAAAGAATAGGAGAAGAGAACAGAAATTCACCACTTTTGCGGGCTTGTTCTTGTCCTAAAGCAGAGTTATTTTGCTGTGTGAGCACTCTGTAGTGTTTTGATTAAGGTAGCATTATTGCTAACAATTTTAATACAGAGAAAATTGTCTGTTGTATTTTTGTTGCTGTTTTATTTCGGATAAAATATATTTATTAAGTAAATAAAATAAAAATCATGTGTTACTTTCAACATCCCATGCCACAACAAACATTTTAATTTGTGCTGTGTTTCTGTATCTCGTAAAGCATAACAAACAGCATCCATCTAAACCTATCTTCCTGATAGATTTGGTTGCTCAGAGCAACCACACAAAACCTTCTGCAAGAGCAAATGCCCACTAAACTGGGTTTTCATGTGTTGGGTGTGGTGTTTGAGAGGAAGCAGATACTGCAGAGGTGATAAATGTGAGGTTGCTTTCCCCTTAAAATGCACCTTGAATCCACTGATTCAAGTGTCAGCTCCTCCCATACTTTTTGATACACTGATACATTAATTATATGTTTCTGCTGTTCTTGTGAAATCTATTTGAGTCAAACCACCCTACCATCATAATTGGAATTATTGAAGTTGTATCAGCATTCTCAACATTACTGTCACTAGTGTATGGTGCTATTTATAAAGCAGAGAATAAAATGTACCTTATGTATGCAATTATGCCATTTCAAACCATGGTTGAGATGAAGAAAAAATAGCATTTCCCATTGGAAAATATTTTGATTAGAAATTACTCAGTAAGTACCTTTAAAACTCAGCCTTTTCTACAAAACCCAAGTGTGATGACAGCCCTAGACTCAGTGTGTATGTTATACCAATTTTTTTGTGGCTGGGAATCATCATCTCTTGACTGAAAC
This sequence comes from Euphonia xanthogaster, assembly GCA_034509185.1. Classification (NCBI taxonomy): domain Eukaryota; kingdom Metazoa; phylum Chordata; class Aves; order Passeriformes; family Fringillidae; genus Euphonia; species Euphonia xanthogaster. The sequence goes on from JAYDZK010000113.1 coordinate 24,105,009, forward strand.
CAAAGCCTCCATAAAGACTGACATGAGCACACCAGAGCTACAAACAATATCCTAAACCTCAGATCCTGGATCTGACTTTTTAGAGCACTCTACTAAACAGAGCAAGAAAATATCATGATAGAAGAAAGAAAACAATCAGTATAATGGTAAAGCATTTCCATTTTGTACATCCACATGAACGTAACTGACTGTGAAACAACTTGCACTTACATGTTGTAAACTTTTAAAACCGACATGTTCATTATGCACATTCTCTATATTATGCACATTTCTTTTACAATCAACTCATTTATCTCAAGAAAGCAGGAACGCCTTCTGCAGCCCTCCTGGGAAGTGCAGTGTGCCCCAAAGATATTTAGAATAATACAGATTCATAGCAGAGCTACTTTATTGTCTTTAACAACTGGCTCCTCCATTTCCTATTTTTCACCAGTGAAAGTAGAAATAGCAATATGAGAAATACTGTTGTTTGAAAAAATAACTGTCTTTGTATTCCTTGAATTCTGAAAAATAGGTGTGTGGCTTGAACAAACACACACGATGGTATTTTCTTGTGAGTGGTCCACTGGATTGACCATGTGATGATCTGCACCACCAGCAGACAACCCCTTCTTGTTCCCCAGCTCCTCTTTTGTTCTACAATGGCAGAGCTGGCAGCTTCCTCCTCATTCTGGGGACAACATGCCATGGTGCACAGCTGGTGGGTGTGCTGGTGGTGAAAACAGAGCAGCCTCTTTCCCTGCAAGGCATTGCCTCATGTATGGACAGGGGGAATCTGGTCCCTTTTCATAGTGCTGGCTTTACAGCTCTGCCTCATGAACTCACTCCTGGAAGGGACTTTTCCAGTGAGATGGTGACTCATGTAGCTAGACATGTACATTTTTTCTCCATTTAAAATCTACAAATCGAGGGTAAAGCTTAGAGTCTGGTTGTGTTGGGGAAGGAAAATCAGCCTGGCTGGATGCAATATTTAAAAATGGTTTCAAATCACTGTGGAGGAAATGTCCTCACGTTTTTGCAGTCTACACTGAACTGTATTGTGTAACTCATTCCTGAACATTGAAGAGAGTTGTTCATTGCTCATCCAAGTAAACAGGGATTTGTGTGCTGATTTCAATAGAAGCAGAAATAGATCATAAAGGTTTTTGGCAAGAATATGTAATGATTAGGAACTCAGGAGAGCAACCAGATTCCAAAAGCAGATGCTTCCTGTGCTAAGATATTGGTTCCTGATTTCTTTCATGGGAACATTTTCTGCCATGATCGCAAATTTATAACAGACAAGCATTCATCTAGCACTCAACTCAGAATGCCTATTAAATAAAACATAGTTCCCAAACTAATTTCACAGCTTATTCAGAGTGAGAGAATTGTGCCTTAATGATGAATTTCTGGGTAGAGTAATAGGGTGACATTTTTTACTATAAATAAAGATTCTTGAACTACCAGTATTGTTAAATGAAATCTATTCTGAGATGCTTTCAGGACTTGTGTCATTAAGCCTGAAGGACTGATTTGTTTCTCTGAGGTGTTTGAGATCTTGGTATGCAATGACTATTTCACCTTAATTTGCTTTATGCCCCTGCTAAAGGGATGATAATATTTTGGAGTATCCTTTGGGGATGGTATTATTTTGTGGCATTCTTTGGAATGCATCAAGATTTCAATACTTTGGAATGACTTTCTGCTGTTCATATGGTTGATTTTTCTTGCGATGTGCATAATCTTTTAAGCTGTCATCAAGCTCATTTAAAGGGAAAAATAAATGACTCCAAGTCAACTTTGTGAAAGTTGATGGTTTAAAATCTAGTGTTAAACAAAAGTACCAAAAGCAAAAAGTGCTGAAAGTTTCCAATTGCCACATACTGGTTCTTTCTTCCCATTTGCTATTGGCTACCTGGGGCTGTTACAAATGTCAGATGGTCACTTCATACAGGTATCAGGAGATGTGGAGATTACGCAGCCTAGTGGGCAGGTCCATGTTCGCTCCCATCTGCAGTGCACAGGAAGAAATGCTATTCCAGGTCTGCATCACACTCCCTCTACATCATTGCTGTCAGAGGTTGATGTGGTTTGAATAGGATGTTTCCTTCTGCCTTGGCCTGCACTCTGACACAGCATTGGATTTCCACACTCCCACCCTTCTCCCCAATTTTCTCATGAGCAGAACATGAAACAATGTGTTTGCAGTGGCTGATGCTGAGCTAGGCAGATGTGTCTCCAGATTTTAATGCAACGAGTTCAGAGTCCTCTACGTATCTCCCGTTTAACTGTTCATTGTTGGCGTCATGATGGTACAGGTACACAGGGACCTCAGTGATGGACGTGGCCGTGTAGGAGGTAGATCGCGTGGAACAGTGCTCTCGGCGCCTTTGGCCCCACTGGGTTTTGTACTGTGTCCATTGCCTCTTCAGAGCTCCTTGGACCTGCCAGGGAAACACACTGCTGGGGTGAGGCATAATACAAACACCTGTGATGGGAAGGAAAGGAGAGGAAAAGGAAAAGGAAAAGGAAAAGGAAAAGGAAAAGGAAAAGGAAAAGGAAAAGGAAAAGGAAAAGGAAAAGG
>JAYDZK010000113.1:24107871-24123441 GCA_034509185.1 Euphonia xanthogaster
AAGGAAAAGGAAAAGGAAAAGGAAAAGGAAAAGGAAAAGGAAAAGGAAAAGGAAAAGGAAAAGGAAAAGGAAAAGAAAGAAAAGGAAAGGAAAAAGGAAAGGAAAGGCTGATGCTGCAGCTGGATTATTGCCCCTGAAATGCCTAATGCATTTTGATACCTGAAGAATCTCAGCCTTGAGTAATGAGAATTGCCATGAATGGCAAAGTCTAAGTACACTTCATGAGCTTGCCCGGAATAATTTTATAGAAAGAGTTAGAGGATCAGGACAGCTAAACAAAGATTTTATTCTGGTAATTTAAGAACAGGTTCTGTGCTCACAAAATACAGAATGGTCATAGTCCTCTGCATAGCAGAGGATTTCAACCTTTGAACAGTCATCTGCTAAGAATAAGATATTTTATTCAGCATTTACATTAAGAATGGTGTTATACAGTGTATTAGGAAATGATTTAAACTATTGAGTCTTGCCAGGGAATAAGGACTTCTCCAGCTGCATGTCCATGCATGGCAGCTCTTGATAGTTTTGCAACATGAGCAGAAAGTGGGCAAATTGTGGCTCTTTCTTGTTTAGATCAGTGATTCTGAACAACACAAAGTGAGAATAGCAGCAGTTTGGCACAATAATCTGATGTAAATGACCCTCTCCTCCAGAGGAAGGCAGGTGCAAGTAAGGCACTGTGATGACAGGAGTCTAAAAGTTTCAGTGGTCCTGCTGAGGTGGGCAATGTTTGTCATTTGGAGAATGTATTGCTATTCACCTTCTCCTAACACATAAATGAAAAAAACAAATGGCTCTGTGGAGGTTAATTAGATATCGAGAGCAGGAAAGGAATATGGTCACAATGGAACTTTAATTACTTCGGCTCTGAGCAAGATTTACTACGCCAATGTTGAGAATGAAAGTGAAATAGCTGCATGCGGGGATGTCTTATCACACTATCACCCAAGTTTATTAGTGAGAAAGAATTACTGGGTCCAAGAGTAATGCAGTGGCAGCACTTGATACAGAAATATTACATGAGTTAAACTTTGTAAAGATTTCAGTCACTTTAAAATTGCCTTTTGATGTTACACGATGAATATTTTAGCTTTGTTACACCAAAAGCTATGGGGAGGGACTGGAAGAAGAAATCTCCAGAAGTACTGGGGCAGTGATTTCCCCATGTCTCACTGGGGCATCTAGGGCAGACACAAGGAGGATAATGCAGAAACCTTGTGTGTGCACAGGGGCTCTGCCTGCCCGCAGCCACCTCTCCCCCACTGCACCACGGTCACCAGCCATTGTGTGCTTCTGGCCTTCACCTCTGCCCCAGGCTGGCCATGTTTGCGTTTCACAGCACTTCTTCCATTCAGATTCATGTCAGCATCTTCAGTGAAGGCAAGAAGAGCCTGCTCTTAGAGACTTTCAGTTCCTTTCCCAGCCCTCTTCTACCCCTGCCCCCTGCACAGACCCCAAGGCTCTGATCACTCTTGCATGGGGGGAAGGGCTGCTGTGCAGGTGAGAAGCTCCTGATAAGCTCCCCAGCTGCTCTCAGCTGAACTAGAGTCTGCCGTAGGTCTGGAGATGATAGTGTGGTTAACTGGAGAGGGAAGAACAATGTCCCTGAGTCTTACAGAGCCTGTCATGAGGAGTTTATAATTTTCTTCTTCAGAGGGAGTGATGCTTACATTGTATGTATGGTGAGTAGACAACAGCCACATCCCTTCCAGTTCAGCCCATGATCAGAAGTGCCATTATAAAGATCTAAAAGGCTCCACAGAGCAGTGAGAGCACAAGGTCAAAGCATCTTTTCTTTCGTTCTCTGCTGAACTTCTTGTTTGTACAAGGGTCTGGCCACAAATGGATAATGGATTGTACAAGTTGCTGCATTTGAGTAGAACTTGCTAATCTAGTGTTCTGCCATGATTCCAAGAATCTCAGATGATCATAACTCAGTGCCAACTAAAATCATTCAGTCATGGATTTGAAATATGTTAGCAGCATTACAGAAAATCACATGTACAGCCACGATGTATTAATGACTGAGGAGGCACCTTGGGACCCTGAGGCACACAGTGATGCCTGCCATGCTTCTCACTGATAAATGATGGCAGATAAACAAAAGCAACCACTGAAGCAGTGAAGAGCCCAAGTTTATTTACTCTGGTCTTCAAGAACAGACTTTAAAGGTTTTTCTGTTCTCTATTAGCCATTCACACCTCATTGGCACATAAGACACCTGGCTGTTTTTCCCCAAATAGACTTTCCATTCCATTGTCCAGCTGTCTAGAAGCAATCCCGGGCTTGAAAATGTGGTCTGGTGAGCAGGCTATTGCAGAGACCTTGTATCATCGGTACAAAACTGTTGCTGTTGGACAGAGAAACTGCAGTTCTACTGGACACCAAGATTTATATGAAAACGTCCAATAAGATTTTTCATTTCGAAAGTAAAAAACCAAACATTGTTTATGTGTTCTTCCAGATGAATGCAGACATTAGTACAGCTTTTTTATTATTATTTTTAGATTTCTTTCTATAGATGGGCTCATGGTACTAAAGTCAAGTTAGTGAGGCAGTAATGATTAATGCACTATAAAACACATTAAAGTGGATCTGAGTTTAGCACTGTTTGTCCTGGCTAAGCTTCATGTATTTTAGTCTTGAAGTTAAATGTTCCAGTAGGAAAAAGTAAATCCCAGATTAGCCAAGCTTCTGAAGTACTAAAATTAATCTCCTTGCCCCACACTAAATTTTCTCATGAGAAATAATTTTAGCCTCTATGGCAGCAGATGTATGCAGCAGCTTGGAAACAATCTTATATCCTGACTGAAGACCAGACTATATCTTTGGTCTGTGCACTTCGGCATACACCAGAACTGAGGGAAATTAGCTCAGTTTTCTTGGTCAAATTCAGATTAGTGCTCCCTTTGGAAGGCTATAATAGCAGCTTGGCATTGGTCTGTTGCTGTTTTTCTATAGGTTTTGTGCCATATATATCTATAGATTGTGTAACTGCAGAAATAAACGGGAAGAAAGGATCACAATCCTTTCATCCTCTCCTGGCACAGCCCAGCCCAGCTACTCTAGTGCATGCACTTTGCTGTGTGTAATGTGCTGCGGCAAGTAGTACCAAACTGTCTTGAGTCTGTATTACAGAGGTGTCATCTTTGACACTGCTCACCTTAATGGGAAATTCTAAGCAAACATTCCCTAAATAAAATTTCCTAGAAGAAAATAATGAGAGGATTTTCCAGCACTCCTACCACTGACAATCTGCAAATCTCAAGCAGATGCAAGGATTTTGAAAATAGCTGTAGTGGTGAAAAGTACCCAAGCACCAATAAAATCACTCTCAGGAAGTCTGAGAAACCTGCATCCTCACAGTCATTTGTTTCTACTGCCTGACTTTGATCCATGTTTCTGATCAGCTGCTCCACCAAGGAGTCATCAATCATGCATATTGGCAAGCAGATGCCTCAGATGTATTCCTTAGAGCATACTTTGAGAATTGTGTTCCTGGGGTTATAGAGGTGGGCATGGTCTCCTGACATTGTAGCTTTGTCAAAAGTACTTTGGAATTAGAGCTAGTTGATGAAACTAAGAAACTAATATACTTTAAGATACTTTATGTTTTCAGTGCATTTTATTGTGACATTTGCTCATTTTTAACATTGCTACAACCTTTAATCTAGACAAATCTGGGTGTTCTCATTAGAGATGGAGAATCAACCTCTTGCACTAAAGCTATAAAACATGAAGGGACTTGGTTTTGCAAAATCTAATCTGAAAAAAATGCAGGGGACACTGGGGGGAGTGAAGAAGGCAATGTTGGAGACCAGGATTTTGGGGTAACACATTGTTTGAAGGCCAGTGAGGAGACACTGCAGTACACAGTGATGCCGTCACTCTTATAGGCAGAGAATGCTTCAAAAACTGCCTGACTCGTCTCTGCTTTCTTCACAGTAGGTCCTCCATACTAGGGAGTATCAGAAGTTTGTCTTTGTTTCCAGGGCACGGATATTCAGCTGTGTCAGAGTGATGACAGTAAAGGAGAAGGAGAAAGGTGATAGCAGCCTTCAGATACTGGGGACAGAAATGTGTTAGGACAAGAGTTGTACATGTCTTCGACTTTGTTCAGTTGGATGCACGAAACCGTGAACCTCTGTAGTGTGATCTTTACAGCTCTCACTTTGTGTTAGGTTCTGATGTGATTAGCTGCTCACATTTTGCCATTCCCTGTCACGCCTCCTGAGGAGCCATGCTATGGAACTGCAGCTGAGGAGGCTTCTCATCTTTTTTATTCTTCAGTTTCTCTGTACATTTACACAGGGAGCCAGCCAGAGGCAAATGTACAGAGATGTTGACAAATGGTGGCAGAATTTAATACTCCCTGCTATCCTGAATGTTATCAAATCAGCCAGTAACACCTTATCAATAAGATAGCCTGCTTTCAGTCTCTATCAAAACATCAGTGTGGTCATGTCATTACATGAAATTTGCTGGTTTCTAATAATAAACAGGGATAAACAGGAGCACAAATGTCTCTCTAGGTTTACTTACTGAGTGTTAGCATCACAAAGTTTGTTCTGTATCTAATTCATCTTCTCTGGAATGAAAGTGAACTTTTTAATGGACTTCCTAGCTTTGCTAAGATATATTGTATTTTGTTTTGCTGCAGTTGAATGCTCTTGATGTGTGCATGAATGATCTTGAAAAAGCTTTTTTCTGCCAACCACCTTTGGAAAATTTCTTACTGCAGAAATTTAAATGGTCCTTACCATATTTTAACCTGCTATTTTTTGTAAAAAAAAAGAAGTAGTAAAGTTTTTCTAAAACCCTCTGCAGGTGTATATTCATATCTATGATCCAGCTGTAAGAGATTGGGAGAGATCTTTGCCTCAAGGGTTTTTATTTCTCAATTGCTACACAAGAAACATTGACTGTAAAAAGGCCAGTGCTAATCCCCAAAGGAGCTCAAGCAATTGCACTCCTCTATCTCTGACAGTGCTACTGGGGATGGATTTGCCATGGCTCTGGCCTGAGCTCCCCACTGCATTCTTCAGACACATCTCTGAATGTCCTCTGCTTCTTATTGAGTATTGTGGTCCTTCCTGCTGTTCTTGGGAAGGAAGGGCTATAAAACATTTTTCTCCTTCACTTAGACATCCATCACAAACTTGCAGATAGTAGGGTAAGAGTGTCGTGCCTACACCTCACTGGGTACCATCTGCTTTGTAATGGTAACAGACCTGATTAATCTGCTCAGGGATATTCCAGTCACACTCTGCACAGAGCTGTCAGAAGTGTGCACCACTGCTCGTGTGTAGAGAGTAAAAGCAACTTGGTGTGGTTTCAAAGTTTGTAGTGTGACATCCTTCACATCTGCATTAATGAACAGCAGGATGACTAGTTTACAAGTTCTGCTCATTTTCTGCATTTCATGTACTTACCTCACCATTGAAGAAGCAGAATATGGTAGCCACAAGTAAGCCCTAAGAGAAGGAAAAGAAAAGAATTTAAGGATCAGAATATATAGACTTCATAATGTTTTGGAAATTTGGACTTGATGGATAAAAGATAAAAACATTAATCCACTTCCTCTGCATCACAGACACTCCCCATCTTTCACAAATGTGCTATTAAATGGATTTTTTGTCTTTTCATAATGTTTTACTTCCCCACCCCATATTACTATATTTTATAGATTATCTGTTATGGCTATGAAGTTATTTATATATAAGAGATGTAGAGAAGGAAAATAAATGGTAGGTATGTATTTTGCTTACAGAGGAGAACCACACTGCCACTGATTTTGCTGAAGAGATGGTAGAGGAATTTTTTCCTATATATTGCCACTCACTCATCAGAGTGTAGCTATCCAGTCAAAAGTGCCAGACACAGAGAATCCAGCTGTCCCAGGAAGGCTTCAAATTGAACTGTATGTCAGGATAAGTGAACTGGTATATTGGGCATCACAATGGATGGAGAGGATATGAGAAGAGGTGTAAGTGGCCAGAAAAAGGAAAAAACTTGCCACAGCACATGAGTTAGAGGGTAGGGAGGCAGAAAAAAAGAGACACTGCACATCATAGCTTGGTTTTAAGTTAATTCCATCATCACCAGAGTTGTTCAGATAGCATTTCACTACTGCTATAAGATTAAACAGGGCCAAGGCAGGAATATGAGATGGCAAAGTGTGAAATTAATAAGAGAGAAAATTCTTGCACAGAGAGCCTGCCATTCAGGATTATGTAGTTAAAGTGGTCCATGTCCTAACTGCACTCACTCTTATTAAAATAGCATTACATATCATCACTGGGAGCCAAAAGCCTTAATTTTAAATTACTTAAAGCAGTTATTATAAAGTAAACGTATGGCAGGTTGTGAAACTGAGGGGAAAACTGCAATGCAGCTTATGCTCCCGAGGGCTGCTTTGAAGAGCTTTACAGCTGTATCTTTTCTATAAAACCTTCATTTAAATGATTACCAGTTGAATTGTAGATAATGCTTTGCAAAATATCTTGGACTCTCAGATGCATATTTTGCACCACAAACAGAATAAGGAATTGCTTTTTACCAAAATGCTTATATAGAGGTACACAGGCTGGTTTGGACAAGTGCTGACCACTTCAATATTGACAATTATTTTTCTTGAATAGATTCTCCCTGATGCAGATTTTTTAATTTGACATAAATTCAAATATCAACATGAAACAGCACGTAAAAGGAGGATGAAAGGTAGACATAGTGAGAAATAAAAGGTTTTTTTTATATTTTGGCAAGGCAGTGAGTATTTTCAAAAAACTCTAATCCCACCATGCAGTAAGAAATACACAACAGCTTGTCCATAAGTTTTGGACTGAGAAGCTCCACAAATTCAAACAAAACCTTACAGTTCTAAAGCAGGACTTTGCCAGACCAGACACTCCTAAATCAAAATTTTTGCAAGGGTAGAAAATGCACAGGTTCCTCGCAGCCTGTACTGATGCTGCTTGTGCTGTGCACAGATGGACACAACCTCTGCTCTTGAACTGCACTGGGCACCCTTGCAGCAGGGGTCTGCTATTCTGCTAAATGTGGTTTCACTAGCAGCAGTCAGCCACAGTGGCAAACCAGATGGATCTGGATCTCCTCTGGGAGCAGGGATGCTCAGGGACAGTCTACGAGGCACGGGAAATCAGAAGACAGCGTGGGGAGGGAAAGAAGCAGGGGGAGAGAAAGAAGCAGGGAAACTTTTTTCAAGTTTGCTCTTCAGTGAGAATGTTTAGGGGGAATGTGGGAACCTCAGTTCACCTAAAGATAGAAATTGAGCCTGAACTATTGAAGTGAAGCCATTTTCCATTTCAATTCCTGCATGGTATTGGAATTCTTCTGTTATATCCCGCAATTGCTCCACTTTTCTGCTATTCAAGAGTGTAGTTCCTTTAACTTATGTTTTCTCTTGTCAACCTCAGACAGAAAAGCTAAAGAGGAAGGTGGAGTGATGCCTCACATCCCTTTCAGTTCCTCTTCTAGTTTTGAGTGAACTGAAAGCACACCCAGCTTCTTGTTATTTTGAGACCATGCATGTTGTACATGTTCTGGCTGAAGAAATTGTTTTCTGTAGTCTGTTCCATGTACATCCCATTGCTCTTCTTCCACCTGCCATGGCCCTCTGAACTCTGCCATCTATCTTTCTATTATTTCTATTTCTCTTTCTGTTTCTACAAGTTCTAGTTCTAGTTCCAGTTCCAGTTCCAGTTCCAGTTCTAGTTCCAGTTCCAGTTCCAGTTCTAGTTCTAGTTCTAGTTCTAGTTCTAGTTCTAGTTCTAGTTCTAGTTCTAGTTCTAGTTCTAGTTCTAGTTCTGGTTCTAGTTCTGGTTCTAGTTCTAGTTCTAGTTCTAGTTCTGGTTCTAGTTCTGGTTCTAGTTCTAGTTTTGCCCATAGTTCAGAGGGCTATTGTTATCTTCAGCTGTAAAGCTACAGAGATATCAGCAGCAGACACCAGCTTTGTCTCTCTGGAGCCAGGAGGGCTTGGGATGACCATAATTCTACAGTGGATCTATTAAAACATGTGACAGACTACATGTAGGTTAACTATTTAATTTAAGGCCCATGGGTTGTTTTTCATATCTCTTTGACACATATCTCCCAAATTCTAACTGCTACTGGTTTTTGCTCAGGATACAACTCTTGCTGAGGATGAAATGTCTAAGTCAATTATATATCTCTGCCACTCTGTGGAGTTGTTAAACTAACCTGTGATATATTGTGTGCTCCTAGCAAGATAATGTTGGCTGTGGTGTTGAAAATGGAAATGAAGAATATATTTATTTTAGGATGAGGGCCTTTAATGACTTCTTCTGAAATTCTTTATTTCTGAAATTATGTGAAGAACAAATCAATGTGGCTTTCAGCTGAATCATGCCATAGGGATTGTCCAGAGACAGCAGCTCTCAGACTTTCACTACCTTACTTTATTAACACTGTATTGAGTTTTTTTCCAGTGTTTAAGTGACTATACTGGTCTAAGTAAATTCTTTGCTTGACAGGTATTTAATTTGTATCTCATTCTCCTAGAAGACATGAGGGTCTTGAAAAGAAGTTTGAGTAATTTACTCAAGTTAGAAATGAACAAATAAAAAATACCAATGCAGATACTACAAATTTAAATAGGTTTCTCATACCTCTTTTTGCTTTTTTATTCAAGCTTATGTCTCCATTAAACCAAGAGAGCATATATAGGTGCACTTATTCCTGCTGTTCCTGACCATGTCCAGGACCCTAGTTCCTGCCCTAATCAACCATACGCTGTGTAGCTGTTGAGATTTTAGTGGGGTCATATATTCATTACTGATATTAGAAGATAATGTACAGGTGGTCATAGTATAAAAATCAGTTTTTGATTGTCTATGTGGACTTTGCTCCATGTCCATTCACTTCTCACTTCTGGAGCTGAATGGACAGCAAAAAAAAAAAAAAAAAAAGAAAAGCATGGCTGAGGTTGTTCATAGAAGTGCATCCCATTCCCACCTCGCATTTTGGCAGAGATAAAAAGCTTTGCTAAAAACAGCAGTGCTTTTCTCACCACCTTCATTCACAGCACACCCATACAGCTTCTCTGAGGTAAATGACTGCGTTATGAATTGTTAATTTATGTTACATGAAAAAAAATAAGCAAAGCAAAGAATGTGTCTGTGCAGTTTCTGCTGCCACTGAGGTGGGGAGATTGTCATGAGAGGGCTGAAGACAGTAGCAAAATGATAGAGACATCCCATCAGCCAAAGCTCATGCTTTGCTTCTCCTGTTCCCTATGGAGATTTCATTACTGTCATTTTTTACATGAAATTTTCATATAAAATTGCCACTTTGCTATATTCAGCTTACAAAATATATTTTCCCTAACCATAATTGGCTTAAAATATTAAAAAGGCTTTAAACTACTAATAATTCAAATAGAAAAAAAGAACAGAAGATAAAGAAAAAATGCTTATGCTGACAAAAGCAGTGCTATAACTTTAAGTTTGAACAGAAGGAGAAAATATTTCTGCCTGGCTTGGCATTATAGAGGATATTTATTTCCTTTTAAACTGAGAAACAGATGGAATGAATACCTTCTAAAATACATTGAAATTTCTTACTATTTTTAACAGGCTACTTTTAAATGGGTTAATTTTATTCTGTAAAAGGTTGCATAGAGAGCTGAATTTAAAACTTGGAGGCAGTGTGGATATATATGCAGTCCAAACCCAGGCGTTAAAGATTCAAATTATCCTTGTACTAGACCAGGCACCTCTGAGCTGCGTCCTCCTGCCTGGCAGGGTGGGTGCTGCAGTCATGAGAGTGCTGCTTGGAAGCTGCTGAGTGGCACACAAAGGATCTCACTTGTAGAGAAAAAGACAGTTATTATTTTCTGTTCAGCAGAAAAAAACCCCCTTCTATTTGCCAATAAAAGACAAGGCTCTTATGCTGAATATCTTCTTAATTTCTCATTAGAGATAGACTTACACTTTTAGAGCCTCAGTCACCAAGGGATTGAGAAGAGTAGCTTTAGCTGCTTGTGTACTGCTGTTGATTCAGGGGCTGTTCCTCCACCCCTCCCTCACAGACCACCACAGTGACAGTGCCATTTTATGTCACCTGACAGCCTCTAAAAACCTGGCTTGCAGGTGCTGGAGATAGAATGGGACAGTTGGTGTAGGGAGCTTGAAAGCTGAGGCTGCTGCATCCCTGGGCTGGTTTGAGAGCTCTGGTGGGACTGTGTCTATATCTGGGACTAACTGATGCGTCATGCAGTTAATTTTCTACTCTTCCTTTTTTCTTGTGAGGCTTTTGCTGTGGACCAATGTCAGAAGTCAGAAGCTGGAGTAGTGGTCCTCGGTAGCAGAACCTCTGATGGAAGCACAGCACCCCAATCTCTTTACAGCCTGGGACTTCTCAAAAGGTTTCCAGTGGTTCCAAGGGTGAAGGAAGTGTCGGCTCCAGCCCCAGCACCAGCAGAGGTGCAGGAGGCCCTGCCAGGCACAAGCCACATCTCTCTTGCTTTATCTCAGAATGGAGACCTGAATGCAGCTACATGCAGGACCGAGGGCTGTGGCTGTGCCATTCCTTCACAGGAGGCATTCCCTTTGCCCAGGTGTTTCATTTTGTCTTCACTGGGCAGCATGATGGCGTTTTCAGGCATTTGACAGATGTGTTTTCATGCCAGAGGTGTGCAAGGAGCTGGTATATCTGGTACCCTAATGCTTTACATCCTGAGGGAGTTTGCATCTTTCATGTGATTTCAGCATCATCGACCAAGTTTTGAAAATCAGGTCCTTTAAGGTAGATCTGGAACTCACTGGCTCTTGTGAAGTGCAAATGTTTGCTTTGTGGTGCCTACTTTAGGAGTTCTGTGAAATAAGATAGCTGTGATGTATCATCAATGCATCCACAGCATCCCAACCCATGCACGTCATTCCAGTTAAGATGTGCTGGTTTTATGTAGGGCAGGGTTAGTTTTCTTCACAGTAGCTGGTCTGGGGCTCTGCTGTGGATGTGGGCTGGATGCAGTGTTGATAATTCAGGGATGTTTTAGCTCTGGCTCAGCAGGGCCTCCAAAAGTCAAGGCCTTTGCTGCTTTTCATCTCACACCAGCTTGGGTGACCTAGGAGTCCACAAGGAATTGGGAGGGGACACGGTCAGGACAGCTGAGCCCAGCTGATCCAAGGGATATCCCAGATCATATGGCATCATGATCAGCATATAAAGTGGGAGAAGAAGAAAAAGGGGGATGTTAGGAGTGCTGGGATTTTTTTTTCTCCCAGGTAATGTTTACATGTGGTGGAGCCCTACTTCCCTGAGGATACCTGATCAAGTGCCTGGCCAAGAGAAGGTGAGAATGAATTCTCTATTTTGCTTTGTTTGTGTGTGTGGCTTTTGCTTTATCTACTAAACTGTCTTTACCTCTACTCATGAGTTTTTCCTGTTTTCACTTTTACCCTTCCACTTCTCTCCTTCATGCCAGTGCAGGGAGCAAGTGAGTGGCTCTGTGGGGCTGAGCTGTCAGCTGGGGTTAAACCACAATGTAATGGTTGAAATGTCTTTCTCTTGCCTGGTGTACTTTTCTTTTCAACTTTCTGGAGACTAAAGAGCTGGTATTGGTGATGGTGAGAAGATATATGAACCTCTATATTTAGGGGATTAATGGGAAGTTGGCTAGCTGGTCAGGAAAAGTATGCATTCCCATTTGCAGCACAAAAGCCAGCCTTCCATTCTTTTTATCATTTAGGTATCTGTTCTTCAGATCTGATAAGAAGAACTGGTCTATTTTGTGAAAGACACATGCAGTAGCCATTCAGTGATTGCCAGTTGCTCATACAACCATATTTGAAAACCCACTTCTGCTTAAAATGGTGAGTATTGATGACACCATCACAAAAAAGGGTGGGGCAGATCAAAACCAGATATCTGCTATTATTCAGAAGTGACTTCAGCAGAGGAAACCTAGTTTGATGACAAATAAAATAAAATAAAATAAAATAAAATAAAATACTGGCGTGTCATTTTTCAGCTGGGAAAACCATTCTCTGAAAGAAATAGCATTACATGGGGTTTTTTTGTGAGCAAATTCTTTCTTATCTTCACTCCTCTGAATTTTACAATAGACTGCAGTTCTTGTTGCACCATTTCTGTGTACATGAATTATATAACTAACACATCAATCCTTCATGTTTGCTTAAAGAAGTCATGTACTGTGAAAACCTGCCTCTCTTTCTGTTCTAGAAAAGGCATAAAATTTTCTCATTTAAGCAGTGCAGAAATGAAGAATGTATAACATGTTGCACCAAAAAAAGATGGGTAATTTTTCCCAGGATGACTGACATGCCATGAGCTACAAAACCCCACAGACTCTTGCTGGTGTCTGCACAGGCTGGCTGTGCTGTGGGTCATGGGAGCACAAGAGCTAGAGGGCAAACACAGCCATTACTCAAACTTATACAGTATCTGCTAATTACAGAACCAGCCCTAGAAGAAAATGAGCACCAGAGGAGTGATTATACAGCTGGTGGTGGATCTTAAATATGCATACAAGAAATGTTAGGGAAAGGATTAAGCATGTTTATTTTAGGTTACAGTTAAAAATCCAGTCTCAGTGGAAAAGGGAAGATTGCAGTTGGCTGCAGCCAGCAGGACAACTGCACAGCCCTTCCAAAAGGCCAAATTCTAGCAGGAAGCACACCGAGATTATACTGCAGAGGTGTCAAGGGTTCTTCCATGTCAGCAGAAGGAACCCATCAGGGATGAAACTTTCCTGCCTTGGTTCCCTTCCTCACCCAACGCCCTTCATTGGTGCAGCCTTCATTTAACCTCAGTTTGGCGATTTTCTGTTGCATAATGGTCATAATTAGAATTTTTAATTAAGACAATTGTAATCGGTTTTGCAATTCTCCAACAAATGCATGGAATTTAAAAGATATTTTAAAAGTAAAGTGATTATTGTAACACTCAGTCTTATCTTTACTTGTTAGAACTGCAATCAAATAACTTGTCACCAAAAAACTAATTTGGAGATATTCTTTTATAGCTCTTGTAAATGAAAAAGCAACCATACAGGCAACAATAGAAGAAACAAAGCTGTCATTCCTTTTAAGCAGAACTGTAATAAAAGGTGTCATACACTTCAAAAGCAGACCTATAACTTCAGTTATTCTATCCAGGCAGCAGCAGGAGCACCCACAGTTTTGAGGGGATAAGGATGATAAGCAGGATATATAATCTGACAGGGTTCATAGATTTTGGTTGCCTTATTTACAATTTCATTTAAAGTAAAAGCACTACTGATTTTTTAAGCTCTTTTCTCATTAAAGCATTAAAATAATTTCTCCACTCACTCCTTCCATATGAATGGAAGCAAGAAGTTAGTCACCATATTCACTCATGTTGGCCACTACTCACAAATGCATTGAAAAACTGCCTTTCCTAATCAATATAAGTCGGGATATATTCCAGTCAGTCAACCAGATAACCCAGCATTTAAATACATTTTGGTTTGGCTTGTTTTGTTTTCAAAAAAAAAAAAAACCCACAACAAACTAGACTTACTGAATGATGTTGAACTTTCAGAGTGTTTTTGAAATCAAAATGTCAATCTGATAATTTAAACTGCCTAATAATGGAATTATAACTCTTAAATGAAGCTTAGTTATCTCTGGTTTTTCTTTTGTGTGTTGGCATTCCCTCTGAACAACAGTTTGCTAAGGCTGCTTATTTTATTACTGAGGTCACAGCACTAGTTTTAGTCAATTTGAGCACTTCAACAGAAGTTGTGCTGGAAGATAAAAGCTGTCTGTGAACTCAGTTTTCTCTCCATAGCTTAGAAATAGTGTGAACTGATAATTTTGGTGACTTATTACATTGTTTCCTCTATCTTGTTTCTGTTCTTTGCACAGTGGTGTTGCTTGTGTAAATGCGGATAATCCAATACTGTGAAAGGGCTGGAAAAGAACTGAAAACTCAGTTGTTTCAGCTTCAGGGCAAAACTCTTGGCAACAGTATCTTCGAGTAAATTAGCTTCACTTCAAACAATTCAACTACACTGAAGCTGCTACATACCTGGTAATGCATTAGTATGTGCATGATGTAATCATATATTTCTCCAGCAAGTCGGTTTTCTGGTCTCCAGGGAATAATAACAAACTGAATTCCCAGTAAGGGCACCAGGATTAAAGTAGCTCTGACCGCTTTCATATACATGTTGGACTCAGCACGGTGGGTATCTCTCAGCTTTGTCACCAAAACTCGGACAATGTTCAGCAAAAAGAAAAAATTGACCTGCAAAACCAAAACTATTGTTGGTAAAAGCATTCAAATTAAACAGACATTCAAAATGAAAATACAAAGCACATAAATGGCAGTGAAGTGTAGCTTTCTAGCTTTATTGTATCTTATAATGGGCAGTTCCCTGGCAGTCAGGTCTTGGAAAATATTTTGAATATTTTCAGGAAAGATCTATTAAGCAGCTCTACATGCTTTGGAGCCTGCATGGATGCTTCAGGCAGGCAGGGGTCAGGCAGTTCTAGGATGCACTGGATGTTTTGACACTGATGTGGGCAAATTCAGGGTTTCCAGGGAACACTAAATATTATTTTTATATTGGAAGTTTAAATGGGGTGGACAAATTGTCCCCTAGAAATAACCACATCTCTGTCCTGAGTTTGACAGTTGCCAAGCTATCTTGCCAGTTGGGATAAAGTCCAGCATGTCCCTGGACACATGGGACCTGTGGGAGCACACAATTTCCCCAAGGAATATGCTCCATGGACTAATACTTCAGGCTTGTCTGTGAGCAGGGGTGTAAGGCTGTTTTTGAGGAAAACCTAGGGCATCCCTTGCCTCCACCGTACTGCAGGGACCCCGTGGTACTCTAACCACGAGGAACAGGTAACTGTTGCTGTCTCAGGGCAGAAATTTTAGCCCCTGATCCTTATGATCAGTGATACCAAGTAGTTCAGTATGTCCTCGCCTCAGTTATTCCTGGAAATCTGATCTCAGCATAGAGTAACCTGCCCTTGACCCTGGCTTCACAGACAGCTCCTTGTGGGATGTGCTGAGAGCCTGCAGGAAGAGGGAGGGCAGACCCAGGCTGGTAATGAGTTCAGTGATTACCCTTTGGACATCCCGGGATCACAGACCCCTTGGTCTCCAGTGTACCCAGATCATTCTTTTCCACTCTGCTACAGTGAAATCAGGCACTGACACTTTGGAACTTTAATAGACTTTCTTTTTCCTGCTATTTTTTTGAAATAAGTATGTAAGTGTATAACTTCCATATAGATATTTCAAGAGCTCAAATCACACACACACACACACACACACACACACACACACACACACACACATATGTATATGACATGAATGTGAATTCCCATGGCTTAAAACTTTAAGTGTTAAAAGAGAATACAGGTACAAAGGAATTTCATGGCAACGAGGTAGAGCCAAAGTGCAGGCAAAATAAAATAACAGCTCAATGGGCAGGAATCCAAAAAGCATTTTGGGGAAAAAAATGCCCCAGGCCAACAACCTTCTAGATGGGAGCAGTGGGTGATGTAATGAGATCGGAAGAGCGTC
>JAYDZK010000113.1:24130702-24164366 GCA_034509185.1 Euphonia xanthogaster
ACACCAAAAAAAAAAAAAAAAAAAAAAATCCTTAAAAACTCAATAATCTGAAGGAGCTTTTTAGAACTGAAACAAACAACTTGTTCTAGAGGTCAAAGGAGGGCTGTGAAAAAGACAGTAACATCGAGCTCCAATTTGGATGACTTCCTTTTGATCAAACTTTTCTAAGCTTTTTCAGGGCTCTCTTCTAAGCCAAAGTCATTTACACTTTAAACAGCCTCCAGCTCTGAATGAATTCCTTTGGAAAGAGGCAGCAGAGATTCTTTTTGTTGGGTAGCAGGGATACTGTCTGATACCACTTTGTGAGGTGAGAGCTTTGCTCTATTTTGATGAAATAACAAATTGACATGTGGAGGTAAATGGAGCTGGTGTAGTGGTTCCCATGCATGGTTCAGACAAGGCTGCAGACAGAGACCTTGCCAAGGGACTGTGCCTACACATTTCTGGGAAGCAGTGGGCAGGTGGTGGAGGGAACCATGTTGTGTCCACTGCTGGAGTGCCAGCTAGTGAGGGACAATGCTGCTCCTCTTCTGAATGGGTCTCATGTCCATCTGCTTTCTTAGGGAGGGCAGTGAGGTCCTCCACCTGGACTCCTTGTCACCACAACCCAGGAGGGCCAGGAGGAGTGGCAGGCATTGCTGTGCTGACAGAGACCCACTGCTTCTGGGGAGCACCACAGGCTACCTGGAAATCTGAGGTCATAGCAGTGATAGCAAAGTAACAGTCACCATCTGTGGCCACAGGAGAATAACTACTTCCCTTAACTTCCGCAGATGTTTTCCAAGCTGACTGCCTGGGCTGTACAAGATGTCATTAGGATTCACTTGTCTCTTTCAAGAGACACTTTTGCAGTCCAGCAGACAGGGGACTGCATGTTTTGCATTTGTCTAGATTGCCCCTCTGGATCAGAAAATCCTTTCAGTCATCCAGTCCACCGCCTTCTGCTCCCAACTCCCAATTGCCCAAACGTGTATTTAGTTCTGCTTCAATATTTGCAGTGCAGGTTGGTGTTCATGAAAATACAGGCTTATTGATAGGATATAGGATTCTGACAAGATTAGTGCGATGAACTGTTTTGTATTTTCTAGCAATTCATGTTTTCTTCTCACCATGCAGGACAGAACAGACTGTTACATCTTTTTTCCACACTGTGGCTGAACAGTTCTTAAAAATGTGTCCAAAAAGGGTTGTATACTGAACCCAGCCCAAATCAGCCAACCACCACTGCCGCTACCATCAAAACAAATGATAAGTGAAGATGTATTTGTTCCTTTCTCCTGTAGGCAAAAATGTTCATTAAGGCTCTTATATCATTCCTGGACTGTTTTTCAGCGGTCTGGGTCAGTATGTTTATTGCCTTTTTTCCTAGCCCACACTCAATGCAGCCTCCTAGCTGATGGCTTTCCTTTCTCCCTTCTCCCCTGACTGATCACCCATCCCTTCAAGTGCCTGACAGGCACTTCCCTCAGTCTGCACACAGATTCAGGTGCCCTCCCTGGCATCAGCCAGCCACCCTGGCCTCTAAAACACAAGCAAACTTCCTGAGCAATCGCAGCAGTTTTCTGTGTCTGAGGTTTGGGCTGGACCACCACTGTATCCTCTTGTGGAGGTCTCCAAGGAGGAGCTGCAGGTCAGAGGGGACACCTGAGAGCTCAAGGCAACATTTTCCTCATGGCTCTGGTGGGAGTGACTCAGGCTGCCTGCATGATGCACATGGGCTGGTCCTGCTCTTGCCAGGGCCAAATTGTTCCATCCAGGCACCTGGGCTCTAGGAACAACTAGAGGAGGAGCTGAGTTCTGCAATAAAATCCATGGTACTTCTCAAGTGTGTCATTTTGACTTAATTCTTTCCCTGTTTCATACTGCCCAACTGAAAGGAAGGTGGCTATGGAGGATCCTTGCTCCTCTTTGCCTCTTCTCTGTATGCACTGCTCACCAGCCCTCTGAGAGAGACTGACTGAACACACCTTTCACTAGAACCAAGTCAGTCTTTGCTGGAACTTGTATCTGTAGCTCAAACAAATGCACACATAGAAAAAACATTCCCTGACAGCTGTAGAGCTAAGCACCATTTGCTTCATTTCCCAACACTTTCTTTCGTGTACCCTCCTATCTGAACTATGATTTGTGGCTTCAAAAATGAAATATTTTACTTATCCTTTAGAGCAATGGGCATGCAGACAACACATGGCTCTTGAGGAACTTAATAACTTCTGATGTAAGAAGATAGAGAAGTAAGAAAACCCTTGGCAAATAAAGGATTAGTATGACTAGTACTTCCACACACATCACATTAATGTGAGAATTCATGTGAAAAAGTTATTATAAGGAGTTAAGCACAACAGTGCATTGAGATAAGATGTTATATTGATATTATTCAAAGGGAAACAAAAATCAGTCTGCTTTGGATGAGGTAAAAAATGCAGTGTGTTTTTGCTATGGCTAAGCGATGCAATGGAAATATTTTCCTACAATAGTGAAACTGTTTTTCTTTGGTCAGAGCAAGTAAAAGAGATTTTTCAGATAAGAATTGGATTGGTAAAAATAGAACACGACAAATGCAACCAACACCTTGGAGTATATTAATCTTAATTGAGAAAATAGCAAGAATAGTAAGTTTTATATAGTGTTTATTTTTACAGAAACAAAATAAAACTGCAAGATGATACAGAAGCAAGTTTTCCACCTGTGCAATGCTTGATAACTGATTGTTTTCTTTACTATAATTTATAAAGCTTTACTATAATCTATAAAGACTGACATCTATAATTTATAAAGACTGATATTTTTACTATAAGGGTGGGGAGGCACTCCAACAGGTTGCCCAGAGGGGTTTTAGACTCCCTATTTGTGCAAGTGTTCAAGACCATGTTGAGTGAGGCTCTAAGGAACCTGGTCTAAGGGAAGGTGTCTCTGCCCATGGCAGGGCTGTTGGAATTAGATGCTCTTTAAGGTCCCTTCCAACCAAACCATCCCAAGATCTGGGATTTTATGACTGTTAACTTCGAGAAAAACAACATATGCAGGAAGTTTATTTTCTGCTGAAGACAAAAGTTTTGTTGTAAGTTCTTTGAGGCAGAGGCTCTGTCCTTGCTGTGTCTTGTATAATATGCAGCACAGTGAAATCCAGGAAAGGATTATTGCACCACCTTCACACTCTGAAGGGAAGTTAAAAGTCATGAGCTTTTCAGTCCGCAGCCTGGTGTGCAGGTGACTGAAGCTAGTGGGTTTTAATTCATTAGCAGCACAGGCTGAGAGGAAATAGCAGGTCCTTTCTAGTGCAGCCCCATAGCTGTTGCTCATGTTGGTCTCCTGAACAAAGGAATAACAAATACTCCACTTTCTGACAGCCTGGAAACAGTCAGCACCATCCTGCACTGTCCTGTTGATGGCTATAGCAAGGGTAAGTGTGAAAAAGTTATCAGGAAAAAATTACCAGCCCTCAAAGTCAGCCTTAAAAAGCAGCTCTTTTTGTGCTTCTGGAAGGATGGTCAAGAATGAACCTCTTTTGGCAGAATGCAGTGTGGAAAGAAACTCAGTCTGCGAGCAGGGAGGCTGCCTCTGGCCACGTGTTTGTATTGCCCTGATGGGCACAGAAAGTGAGAAAGATTCTCTACAGATCTGCTGGACAGCATCCAAGAAAAAAAGAGTCCATTATTGCTGATTTTCCTTCCTCATAAAAGCAACCTCCAACGACTGCAATGATTGTGGCCTAATTACTCAGGGGCAAAAGAGGTCAATAGGAATACAGTCAGTCATATTTCTCTCCCTTGCAAATCTTGCAGAGAGTTATGGAATTTGTAAACACCACAGCTGCAGTATGCAACAAAAGCACTTCAAAAGGATTCTGAAACATTTCCCAGAGGAGAAATAAAACAATCTACTCTCCTTTTACAAGAAAGAGATAGAAAAGGTGTCTGCGATGTTTTGCAGGGCATACTGGCATGTTATAAACACTTTTAATGTTCCAGTCCTGCCAAAGGAATCCCAAAGGTCCATCTGCCTACAAAGGACCCTGCAATTGCACAATAATGTAATTGGCATAGTGCTCTCCTCAGCTAATCCAGCAGCCTCTCATCACATGTGCTTGTCATTTCTCTGTTAAGGCTCTCCTTGGTTATTGGTTAATAGCTTATGGACAGAAAACTGCACCATTAACTGCACCACTTACCCTCATCAGGGCAAGTCAATCAAAACTCTTGGGCTGCATAAACCCCAGAACTCCACATTCAATGATAATAACAAAATTTAGTATGAAATAAACATGCTAGTTTTTTGAGGAAGGTTGTCCTGCCAAAACAGACTCAAGCCTTTTGCTCTGACTGAATTACTAGGACAGATTCCCATGTGTGCCCAACCCTGCAGTGCCCTCCTGGGTAAAGGAACTCAGGAAGGCAGGCTGGGAGGTCTATGGTTTACATCAGTCCTTATCAACTCCAGAGATCCTCCCCTATAGAAGGCAAGTATGGGAAAGCCCCTCAGCATGCATAATGAAATGTTTCTTCTCCAAAGCTCACTATCCATTGAAATGCCTCCCACCAACATTTCAAATAAATTGCTGAGAACAGGCCAGCCAGGGTTATCAATTTTAAATGAATCCAGCTATATGAGCCATCACTACAGCTGCACACTTCTCTGTTTAAAGGGAAATACACGTATTTGACCTTACTACCCTAGTTCCTCTTCACCTCTGGAAATCTGCCCAGCACATGGCAGCAAAAGACCCTCCTCAAAAAGATTACAGCTTGCCTTGGGGACCAGATATTATTTATTCAAATTCCATTTGAAGGCAATACAGTATATTCTCAAATATTCTAAACGTAGCATTTTAAATGAGTAGCTTCAAGTTTGATTATTGTTCTGCCTTAAAAAAACCTGTTTTTTTTCTGACTATTAGAACACTATTCTACGAAAATATTCTTAAATTCCAAGTATCCATATGTTACACAAATAAGCAATAAAAGCTTTTTCCAAAGCAAGACTGTGCTAAGTATTGTAGCTGTAAATCACTGGCTATCAGAACATCACACCATTATACAATGTATCTGCAATGAGTCATCCATTAAACTGTGTTCCAGTCAGAAACCTGGCACACTGGGGTTTGGAAGAAGATTAACATTTTAATATACTTTTTAACCATTTACAGAATGAAATGTACACAGTTCTCAGAGGGCTCCCAGGTTTTGTGTTACAAGACAGCAAATTATGAAATTAAACAACAGGGGATATTCTTAACAGCGTGTGTGTCCACGTCTATGCTATAGCAAAGTAGTCAGACCAGATTTACACATTCTGGACAGGAATTAATAAGGCTACATCTCCACATACCTGAATCCTGGCTGCTGTAGCAATAGTTCTCCCTGGACTGCAGCTTTGAGGTCTGCAGGGCCAGAGGGGTTCTCACAGCACATCTGGCCCTGTCTCAGTGTGCAGTGGCCACTGGCTCCTCACCTGCAGGATGGCAAGTGTGATGCAGGGTGTGAGGCAAAGCAAAACAGCCTCACCATTCCCAAGGGGTTTTATCAGCTTGGTTTCTGAGGGGTGTTGCCAGACAGAGGCAGTTTTTCAGGGAGCCATTGTGGATATGAGCCTGACTGATGGAGGAGAGCAGATAGGCCAGCAAAGAGGGAGAGAAAACAAAGGCAGGGCTGGGTAAAAAAATGGCACAAGACAGTGCAACCTGCTGTTCATTTGGGCAGGATCTCCAGTGGAGGGAGGCAATCCCTGCCAAAAAGGGTTAAGAGCTCCTGCTATTCCAGGCACCTGTCCTCTACCATGGCCCCCGAGCAAGAGCCATCAGGCACAGGAGGACAGGACAAGGCAGAGTCGGCAAAGGCAGAGCTGCATCCAGGCATAGCTGAGTTCTGGGAATTGAGCCCTGAGCCAGGGTAGTTTAAGTTTGCATGGAGTATATCTAACAGTCAAGGGCACCTACCTTATGTTTGAGGTGTAAGACCTAGGCCTACAAAAGCATGTTCTGGGGACTAGGTACACTTTGATGACGTGAATATATCCACTCACGATTCAGTTAAACGCTCCAGGAATTTTCTAATGATACAACTGGGATTTGTGATACTAAATATAGACACCAAATTTGTCTCTCCTGTAATCAAAAGATAATGTTAGAGATGATGGAGATTATAGTAAAAATTACCTTATCCTAAAGGATAGATCTAAAATAAGCCAGATGGATAGTGCCCTGAGTGTAACTCTGTCTCTCTTTAGCATGGGGTGACTAGGTCTGCTGTACATGTCTGCAAAACAGGTGTCCAAATATAAGATGTGTCTGACCTTAAATGTTTATGAGTGTTTTAATTCTCTAGATGTACTCAGATGCTGCTCCAGTGTCTTTCCTGGGGTGACCCGCTGCTAGGTAGAGCTGCCAACCTTTCAAAGGATGTTGGGCTGAGGGGATACCAGAAAATTGCAAAGTCTGTCAGTTGGGTGTATGAAAGCATAAGCCACTCAGAGGTGAGATGGTGAGAAAGGAGTTCAATTATCCAAACAACTGACCTGTTATTGGCCAGTAGTTCATTCTGCCAACTAAATTTAAAGGTCGTGTGCATAACTAACCCAAGCCTCTTGATGTTTAACTCCTACTGGGATTCATTACTGTTTCTTCTTCCATACCCTTTTTCCACATGTTGGGCTGCCATCTGTAAAGGCACTTTGATGTTCTTTCATTTTTTTTTTAATCTTCTGATTCAGGCTACTTCTGTTTGGTCTTAGATACCTTCAAGAAACACAGGGTTGCAGGGACATGGCTGAAAATGGGCAATACTGCTGGTCTGCACAGCAGTCATTGAAGGGCATGTCTGACTTCATGGTATAGATGTGCAGGATGATGGTCCCTGGAGAGGAATGAGCACTCTGCATTTAATTCACCTGACTTGTTTTAGCCACCTGCTTTAGAGTGAGGTAAATTGTCTCAGACTGAGGCACAGCTGCCTCTGCAGGAAGCACTACCATTTAATCAGACAAATCCCAGTGAGGAAAATAGCTGTGGCAGCATGGTATCAGGGAGAGTATTGTGTTTTGGAAACATTATGGTACTGTCCTTCTGAGGGGAATTCTTTTTTGAAGAATCCAATGTTTTAAGGGATTTTTAAAAAATATTTTTTGGCAATTCATACTCAAATTTCTCACATTTCAGTTAGACCCTTTTAAAGGCATACTGCAAGGAAAACTTGGAGAGACACCTTGAATGTTTCTAGATATAATTGCTTTATATTCACAGAGAAATATCAACACCTGAGCTGCTTAAATGTTCCATGAATGTGAGAGGCCACGTGTAAAACAGAAGTTCATTAGGGTGCGCCACGTCCATGCAGTGTAACACAGAATCCATCAAAAGGCAACTGTTAGCATCTGCACTTGTTGATCTGACATTTAAGGAGTGGCTACTTGACATTTTCTATGCCTAGGGACTAATGGCATATTATTATCTATTTAACTTTCAGTCTCTCAGATGCATTGGAGACAGTGCAATAGGCAGAAACTTATGGTTGCCCAGATACTCTCCCAAATTTTTACATCATCTTCACTTTTTCATCTCTCCTATTTCTTAGGAAGACCAAAAGGAAAAATGAAAAAAGCCTCAGAAAGGCATCTAAGTTGAACACAATTCCATACTGTGGAAGATGAATAGCATTTTGGAGACTGCTACAGCTCAGATCTGAGGGTAAAGTAAGCACACCTTCCTTGAGCAGCAGTTCTGGAGACAAGTCATGAATTTCAGCAAATCTGGAATGGATTCACTCATTTTGCATAAAGCAGAAGTGTGTGCTTTGCAGGGTGTGCCTCGCTTCAACAGCTGCAAATGGCCACTGTGGCCAAAGAAAAAAACGACAGCAAGAACTGGGATGCTGAGATTCTACTGATTTTGGGAACAACTATGCTGGGGGTGCTCACTTCTCACTGCCACAATGGCAGAGCTTCAGGGTCCAGAGATGCTGCAGAGGCAGAATGACAGGTTATATCTGACTTTTCACAGTTATTTGCATCTGAAGTTTGGACTTGTACTGGGTATTTGAGTACAGGTCTACCTCACCTGAGCAGAAAAGATATGGACAGAAAACCTGGGAATGAGCTCTGGGATTTGATGCCTTCAGCTTCTGGGGAAAAATGCGTTTTGTGTGACAAGGTTTTTTCTGGAATCACATTTCTGGAGGAAATGGCACTCAGGCTCCTAAATAAGAGGCTATACACAGGATCTGATAGAGTCTGAGTTATTTTGATACGAAAATCTTTGGATTGGGCTGCATGAAAGTTATAATCTCTCCCTGTCTTTGTGGGTGACAGAGTAGGGATTCCCTACATTCACAGATAGATAGAGTAGGAATTTCCTTTCCTTCTCACTTCTGTGATCACCCCTCCACAGACACATGAACATTAGAACTGTGCTTGCTTGCACCTGATGGGCTCAGCCACAACAACTGTAAACCTCAGCAATGTGATGTGGTGCTTTGTTCAATTCTGAAATTCTTCTTAACAGGGACAACTTCTCTCAAACTTTCAACATTAGTGGTAAATCTTCCTGTTCTTACTCTCATTCTATTGATTTCGCAATTGCCCAGGCTCTCTGTCACCTCTTGGTTGCTAAAATGGCTGCTGAGGATAAGTAATCTAATGGAAGCAGGATGGAGGAATAGATGTACTAAGATAAAAGACTTCAGAGATGCTTTGACAGTGACAGAAAAGTTGTGGAAATAGTCACATGAAAAAAAGAATCAAATTATTTAACAAGAATGGCACCTCCTGAAGCCTACCCCAAATACAATACATGAAACAACTCAGAAGATTGAAGCATCCCTTTCCTTTGTGGATCACCACCTTTACTGTTTCCAGGGAGGTCTGCTTCATGAGGGGGACTGCTGGAACAACCAAGGAAAATAAGTTGCATGGAGCAGCAGTTTTGCCATTTGTCCTCACTGGTATAATTTATGAGCACCACACTTGATAAAAAGATATTTTAAACACCCCATGCTCTGCCAGGCTAGATCAGCAGGAAATGAAAGCAAGAAGAAATGAGAAGATAAGTTTTGTGTGGTAAAAAAATACCCAAAATGACACTAGTCCTGAAATGCTGAAATCTTCTTTGCTTTCTTGTCTTACATTGCCTCTCTGTTCCTTTGGGAACAGGGAAATACCAATATTGGAACCCCATAAATCACAGTAACTATTCTTTTACACTTGTCATCTGTCCACACAGCTCAGTATTTAATTTCTACAGTTTTGCTGTAATTGTGGTAGGATTGGAAAGTTGTGGTTTTCACTTTAATTTGTTAACGGAGAGATTATTTATAGTGTTCTAGTGTCCACTAGAAATTTTAATATTGCTACTACCCTTGCCTTGCTTTAAAACTTTAATGTTAGTGGGCACCAGCCTCTGTGCTCTCTTGGTCTAAGTAATAATGCCAAAAGCAGTAAGATGTTTAGAAGATCTTAGTGCTTAGAAGGCTTGCTTGTTCCAGGAGATGGGTTCTGGGCAGTACAGATAACCAAGTGCCTCTTGTCATCCCACCTCATGCCCACAGCGTCAGCAAGCTTAGCAAAATGCTTGCAAAGGGAAAGGGACTATGTTCTCCTGCCAGAGACGTAGAGTGCATGTTGCACCATCAGCTAGGGTGGTAAACTAGCTCAAGATCTTTAAAATACATTCACACCTGCACAAAGAGGGAAAAACAGCCTCCATCCTCTCACCCCTCATGTTCAGGGGCTGAGTTTGTTACAGATGCTACCAGGAGGAAATGAAATCATGCTGTGTGTAATTAAACAGAATTTAATGCTTTGGGTTCTTGCCTACCAGGTCTGCTACTGAGCCCATATAAGAGGGTGTACAGGTAGTTTATACATTAAGGCCTAAAGAAGTTGTGTGACAATGAGATGGGACTTGACAGTGGGATTGGAGTGTGCCTGAATGGTTGCTGTGTCCTAACTCTCTGACATAGCACAGCCAAGCATGACACCCCACACAGGGCTCCTAGGAACTATTAGTGGAGCACTGGCCCTTGCTATGGCCTCTATAAAACTGCAATAGAAATACAAACTTTCCCACTATACAATGGCAGAAGCAAGGGTGAAACTACCACATAAAAGGTGAAGAGGCTACAGAAGAACCTGCAGAAAGAACAGATATTTCTACTAGAATGCAAAACAAAAAAAAATATAGTAAGATCTCTAAAAGCCTTTGTGGAAGAGGTTCTAATTACTGAGACAAATTACTAATCTGTGACCAAACTTAGCCCCACCTAAAGGCATATTTATATGATGCCCATGGAACTGATGAGTTGCTCAGTTTCTCATTGGCAGAGCTGCCCCTCCAGGCATTAGCTGTCGATTTCTTTGACTCCCATCAGTATGAGTATTAAAATGACTACTCTTGTGGCACACAGAAAATGAAAATTACAGATCTAATGTGTAAGACTTGTATTGAGAAATTTGGCAGCAAGAATTTTATTTCTATTTAAGGGGTTTTATTGGAGAACATAATGTGCTGTCCACAGATCACCCTTCTACTGTGGTCAGTCTCATTTAGGAAGGTGATAGATGGTATCTCTTCCTATGAGTGCGGTTCCAATAATAGCATAATTAATGCACTGCCTAGTTCAGATACAACAGTCAAAATTTTCAGTATATGTAAATAAGTGTTCGTACACGTGTCCTGTTTATTTTTTGTTTAAATGTCTTTGAACCTTGTCCATTGCTTCTTCATTTCTTGTATGGCCACCTGGACTCAGATCCTTTTTTTCCATGGTTTCAGATCCAGATCAATCCGACAGAAAGAGAAACAGAGAGAGAGAAAATTGTACAACCAGAAAACATGAAGTAAATAAGCAAGTTAAGATTATTATAAAAGTGCCTTGACTTACCATTTTACATGAGCAGAATGATCATCAGAGGATTTAACTCTTAGCAGCAATGTGAGTGAGGATGTGGTACAGACTGTCCTCAAGTAAATGATGCTTTGGATTGTCTCATGTCGTTTGTCCCTGGGTCACAGGGAGAATGGGACTGTTTTGGAGTTAGGAAGGAATTTCCTCTCTTGCTCCTCCTGACTTTTCTCCTTGTTATTTAAGAGATTGTCCTTTCTTCTTTCAAAACTATATGGATTTGTTGATATCCTCATAAATTATGAATCACTGAAAGTATTTTCCCATGGCATTTCACATTTAAAAACTGTTGTGAAACTTTAGGTAGGAAAAAAAAGCAGGAACTATTGGGACAGAAACACATTTATTATTTTGCAGAATAAATACCAGCAACTTCATCTCAGTGGCTGTCATCTGAGTGGTATCCATGATTGCTTGAAATTCAATCTACACATTTCAGTATTTCTATATATACAAAGGGTGAGAGCCATACATACATGAACCTGTGAAGCTTCAAAGATGTGCATGCTGAAAGTGGGTAAGTGCAGCAAACTAGAGGAAGTCAGAAGCTGTAATCTCCAAATGGGCTTATTAAAGCAGAGGGTACAGTAGTAGTGGAAAAAACCCAAGCTCTAGAGCTTTCATTTGCTCTGATAATAGGCATCAGCATAGAAGTATCATTAAGGGGATTTTTTGTAAATTTTTTTAGCATTTTAAATATAAATCGTCTAAGTCTTCATATATTCTATGTAGAGATTTTCTGTAATTTCATCATATGTTAAAAATGTGCTCCTGTCTGTTAGTTTTCTTTACCCAATCACAAACCTAAAATTTTATTATGTTACTAAGGTAACAGAATACATTTTCTAGTAAGGCTGGGAGACTTTGAACATATTAGCAGGTCACCTCACCTCCTTTTTATTCTTTTTTTTGGTTTTTTTTTGAGGGAAATCTAGAATGTGAGGCTAGATCAAGCAGTGACTGTACTCTCATCCTGTACTTGATGGTGGGATAAAAATGAGAGACCTCAGATCTCCTGGCCCCAAGTTTTGTACTTGTCTGTAGACAGCCTTTCAGTCCTGGGTCAAAGACATGCAAATTTGGTTTGGAAGAAGAAACTGCAAAGCAATGGCTTTGCTCATCAAAACATCTACTTAGTTAATAACATCAGCCAGTTTTGCTAACAGGACACTGCTTGGGTCATTTCCATGACTGTGCTGAGAATTTAGTCTCCTCTTCATATTCTGAGCAGAGATCTGAGAGCTGAATGTGGTACATGAACCTCTGCACCGCTTTGGGGCTCCGTGGCCTCCGAAGCCAGTCAGTGATGTCACATTTACACTGTCTGTGCCAGAGTAATGGAGACTGGGGATATCATCATGTGATGCTCAGCGGGCTGGAACCTGTTCTGTGGCTATGTGGCTCTATGGGAGCCTCTGAGAGTTTTCTCATTGACTTCACTGGTGTTGAGATTTCACTTCCCATAAAGACACCAGATAGTGTCTTTTGTTAGACAAGAGTTTTGTTAGGCAATAGTTTTTTAATGAAATCTTAAAAACACAAGACTCCTTCCCATGCTCTCGACTTTTAGTTTAAACCGTTTCAGATTATTTATGCTGTCAGAAAATGTCATTCTTAACCCTGAGGTAATGATTTTACTTAAATTTAGGTGCCTGATATCATCTGCCAGCTTTTTTCTTCAAATATCAAGTGTACTTTCATTGCACCTCTTGCACAGGCTATCTATGCATGATGCTATGCAATGAGGAGAAACAAAATGTGTGATTTTAAAATTATTCTTCTGCTCTTCTATTTTTTAATCTCCAGATGGTTTCTGAGACTGGTGATGTTTTCTTTAGGCTATGTATTTTCTGCTTTAATTAACTTAATCAGCACACATTTGAGAGACACGCATGTGATCGGATAATATCAGTTGCTAATATTTAATTTCTTTCATGAAATTAGAGGCAGATAAATGGTTGAATTATAATGGAATGATCTTAATTAGACTACAAGCTGATTGGTGTTAAAATGAAACTTACCACGTTTGCATTAATTTCACATTGGCTGGGGCTGCTGTGAGGACTGAGCACAATGTAACTGCTGGCTTAGGGAGCAAGATCAGAGCTGGATGACTGAATCTGCCACATATATTTATCAGCTGAGGGGCCGGCACAATTTGCATCACTACCTAAGAGCAGTGAAGGTAGGTAACTAATGCTTTGAATTACTGCCTCTCAAGTTAAAAAAATGCAGCAAATAGACCTTTTTGTGTGTTGTATTAGAATAAGCCATCTCTCTTTCCATCCTGTCCCTTCCAAGTGTGTGGTTTGTGAAGAAGGACAAGCAGTCACCAAAGGCATCTATCACCTCAGGGGCTTTTCTGGGAATCATCAGGTAGTTATAGCTGGGAGCGGTGGAGGTCTGGCACACACCTGTATGGTTGGGCTGGCTGGAGCAAGTCTGGGGCTTGTACAAGATTCAAAGATTTTTATTGCTTGGTGAAGGATCTGAGCAAGTTTGAGTGAAATTCTCAGAACCTGCACCCTCTGTGTTTGTTTTCCCAAATGGCTACCATTAGCTGAGGAATGGGAATTCTAGGTTTTGGCATGGCCATAGCGATTTTACTTGGTGTTAGGATGGAGAGGAGTCATGCAGTACTTACAGGGTCCCTTTTTACAAGGCCTGGGTTAGGGACGACAGCAATGAGGTGGACAATTGTAAACATGGAGTTCAGCACATAGGAAAAGAACAAATTCTTATGCAGTGTTATCCTTTGACAGCTGAGGCTCCTGAAAAATATGTAACACATGTCATAAATTAGTATTTTTCCCCTGATGTCACTTTAACAAGCTCTTTCTGGCAACATTCTCTCAAGAATGTCTTTTGGCAAGGCATAATTGGAAAATACATGCCTTGCATTGCAGCCATAACCTCTGAAAAATTTTTGGGTTTGTTTTTACACCTGTTTAGCACCACATGCTTTTTAGACTGTGTTCTAAAGACCTATCCAGCTACATTCTTAGCTCTTGATGCCCTTCCTTAATTCATGGTAATTGAGATATTTAGTGGTAAAGCAGAACCCTGAGAATTTTCAGATGCGCATGATGCAAGAAATGAATATCAGGAATACTGCTTTATAAGTAACTGTTCCCTGGAGACTCAATTTCTCAAATACTCAGATGAAAATTATTTTCTACTTCAGGAATTAGTAGTGAGGCAGGATGGGAATTTGGGCAGGAATCTCCTTAAATTACAGGGGGATTTGGGTTGGTATCTTGCATATTTCTAACTCCAGCTGAGATCCCAAACCAGAGGAGGTTGCTTTCCTGCTCAGAAGGAGAAGAAATCTCTTGAAATCACTGGTTTTAGGGAAGGTAGGATTCATGCTATTGTGGGTAACAGAGTTTCGCAAGATAAATTTTAAGAATTCTCATGAAACCAAATCATGACTGCAGTTTCAGACCTGAACAATCTCCCATATCTAATTCATACCCATGTCCTCATGTCACCTCCTCATACATCCCCGAGGCAGAGGAAAAGGCCCCTGCATCACTCCATGCCCCAGAGCATAGCACCAGGCTGACAGAGGGTGATGGCAGAAAGGCAGTCATGGAGCTGTTAGATAGTGCTGTGCTGTCCAGTGATCACTGAGAGCAAGGAGGCAAAACTGCTGGGTAAAGAACAGCTAAGATATACTGCTGTCTTGCTGGGGTAAGCTCAGGACTAGGAGTCTTTTTCAGTCTGGAATGGAGCATGGGTCATGGCTTTCTTCTCCTCCGCATGCAGAGGCCAATGCAGAGTGCACTCCCTTCAAAAAGAGAGAGCTAATCTAGCTAGCTGAACTCTCTTCTACTTATTTTGCTTGCTGGCTTGATTTGTTTCCCTTCTTTAGCCCCTTGGTTACCTGCCACTTATTCTTTGTTTTCCTTACACCTACTTTCCAAGTCATTGCATGGAGTTCTTCCTTTAGCTTGAGCTCATCTTTCTGGTCATGGTTATCCGCATCCAGCAATGCTGATCACTTCTTTTGACCTCCTTATTTATCAAGTCACCATCTGGGGTTCAGATGTCTATGAGATGCAGATCCTGGTGGCTAGGAATGAGAGTATGTCTGTACCCTTGGCCCTGATTTTATAGCGCTCCTTTAGCATCAGCTATTGGCAAACACTGAGCTCCAGATACAGGGCTGGTTTCATGAACTTTCAGTTTGATTCAGTGTAGGACATGGCATTGGAAGAAACAGACCATTCTTTGGAGCTAATTTTGCAATACTATGTTCTTGTGCTTATTCCACCTGTATTTGTCCCCACCACAAACCTCACAAATCTAGTCTTGATGTTCCTTTTCTGCTCCTAAACTCTGGAGATATTTATTCAGTCCTGAGTTTTCCCTTCTCCCCATACTCCATCACAATACTTTGACCATGCCACTTAATCCCACTTTTTTGGGGACGCTATGACGTGCTTATCACTGTCTTTCTTTGGCAGCCCTGGGAACAGGAATGGTGTGACATCAGTTCTGTTCCCAAGAAATAAAAAGTTTCCTTATTACTGGGAACAATCTCTTCAGCTCCTTGCCACAGAAATGCAAACTCCTGTCTTTCAAAGTGCCTTTCTGTGCGGTTTCTGGTACAGGGAGTCTTTTGTGATAATCTCAGCCAGGTAGGTGTGTCTTAACTCCAGTTCCTGTCCTTCCTAATTGGTCTACTTGACATTTGGCAGTTTTATTAATCTATTAAATTTGACTGTCCTTCAGTACATGTTGCCTTTGTGTGCTGCCCAGCCTCCTTTCTCTGCCTGCATTCCTCTCTTAGTTTTACTTTCTCCTCCTTTTCCCTGAGTATTCCTCTTTTTCCTTAATTACTGCTCTCATGTTAAAGGTCCACTTGCAGCATCAGCATTTATTTCCATACCCTCACTTTCTAATTTGACCTTCAGTGTTTGCCATCACAATGGCATCAACACCTGCCTGACTTGGTCCACACCAAGAGGAGAAAGTGGAACCAAACCAAGCTTTTTGTGTCTCCAAGCCTCTATCCATTGTCTCTTTAGAGTGTCAGTCTCCTATGTTTTCTGTGTCTCCCCTGTGTTTCCCATTGATTCTGTCTCCTTTTTCAGACAGGTTCTCTTACCTAATCACAGTCACCCTCACTTTATTGTTCCTATCTCTACTTCCCTATTACAATTAGAACATTTTCCTCATAGAACTGCTCTGTGAATCTGTCATTTTTCTCATGTATAAATACTGAGAATATTGATTTTCATGCCTAGGCACTTATTTTTGTCTCCTCCCCCATTGTTTAGGTATCAAATTATTTTCATGCTTTGTACCATGTCCTCCCTTGCCCCTGGGGAAAATTCCCCAAAAATTTCACAAAATGTTCTTCCATCCATTACCCTTCAACTCCTTTTAAAAGCCTTGGCAGCAATTAGACTGCAGGTGCATTCATAACACACCATCTATTATTCTGGCAAATATAGATTTGCTTTACTCCCCATCTGTCTTTGTACAAATGTCTTTGTTTTAATAATTCAATTGAAAGTGATTTGGAGGTAGGAGTACCTCTTTATTTTGTGTTTTATTTAATAAGTTAATGGGGTCTCACTCTGCAATTATAGAAATCTTGCAATAAGGTGATGATGTGTGAAGCTGTTAGACGCCCTACTTTATTAATACTTTCTCCTGTTATGAGTTAGCATTGCTTAGTGATGCTCACCACTACTGATTCATTATTCCCTTCTGAAAGTACTTCAAAATCTGCAATGCCAGATTATTATGAATCTTGATACCCAAAGGTGAACGGAAAATAAATCTCTGCCAGAGAAAACTTATACGTGGGAAACTGCAATCCCTGCAAGCTGCCTCTAAAGTCAGAGGCTATTATGCAGTCCTGAAATCATCTCTTGCTGTCTGATGGACTGTCTGATTGACAGCTTCCTTTCAGCAGAAGGTTAAATAGTCTATTGCTGTCATAGCCAGATGATAGAAAACAGCTGAAGGTTACATGAGCCCTGCTCCCACATAGCTTCATTCTCACTTTCCTATGACTGTAGTTTAGTTTTCTCTTTGACTTCCCATTATGAAGCACTTTGGTTTAATTCCTTTCTCTCTCCTCCCTGTAACCTTTGTGTCATGGCTTAGTCATGGCTGGGGAAGGAGAAGCGGAGGAGGGAAGACAGGAGGAGGTGTTTACTGTCTGGAAGGCGGCTGCAAAGGCCAGTCTTTCAGTGCAGCCTGGGACCAGGCAAGATCATGCATTGTTCATGACTCAGAGCTCAGAGTGAGTCAGACAGGCTGACCCTGCCTTGCTTGCTGCAAGGAGTCATCTTGCTGGTCCATTTAGCATACCTAATTTCACCAGATCCTGTCTTTATTGTCCCAAAGAACTCAAACCAGGGTATGGGATTCCAAATCAGATAAAACTGTGCTCTTTCCAGTTTTCTCAAAGCATTACTGTGGCTATGGTTTTGTGCTATTTATCAGCTTAGATGGGAAGGGAATTCATCAGTTCATTTAGCAGAGTTTCTAGCTCTCTCTGTAGCTGATTAAGATGCATTATCACAGGCACTCATCAAATTGCCTCTTTGGAAATTACCAGAACTCGCAGCCTGTGTTTGGATCCACCAATTTGGATTTTACAATCTTATAGAATCTTATAATCTATGAAAAGTCCAACCATTTAATTTTCCTGTGTTTCCTACTCTTATTCTTGGTGGTGGTGATGTTGTGGACTTGATCTTTTACTACTCTTCCAGTTTGGCAGTTGAGGCAGAGGCATCTAGTTGACAGTAGACAGGTTCACAAAAGAACAAGACTGAAATGCTCTAGTCAAGCTGCCATAGAGTAGCTGTAGTGCTTTAGGTGAATATCAGTCTCCTTTAAAATTCTGATACAGCAGCATTCTGTTTTTCTTTTAATGAGGATAACAGGCTGCACACTAGTGTCAGATTCACCTCAGATTCAGGAGCTTGGACTCACTGCCCCATGCTCCAGTCACGACACCTGGCAAGCTCTGGACATGCTCTTAAGGATCATAAGGCAATAGGTAAATGAAAGGCCTTGCTGCATCCCCAGTTGCAACATTTCCCCATGAGCTGCACTTTTCACACCAGTCCTGACAAACACAACAACATGGTCTTGGCTACACTCCACTGGGAGAGGTCCCATTGGTGAGAGGAGCCTGTGCTCAGACTTCTTTATCAGGATTATATAAAAAGACACATAAGAGCTGCTTCTCACTGCCATGACAACTTCCAAGATTTCCTTTGGTTGATATGCCTCAGGGAAAGAAGAGAGTGTGTCTGTAAGAAACACTTACTTGAAATAGAAGAAAATTGCCAAGGAAATCAACAGGGACGCTATAGACAAAGCGTGGCCAACGATTGCCATATAATAAAGTATGAACGCCATCTGGAATTTAACAAAAAGAAAAGGCAAGCATGAACAATTTGCAGGCACTTTGTTTTCTCATTAAGGAAGAATCTACAAAATCAACCTCCCATTTTGTATTTTTTTTCTTTCAAACATTCTTTTTCTATCTATATATATATATCAGCAATCTATTAAATAGCATGACTCATGATCTAAAGATAAGTGTTTCTTACATATGCTGATCTGTTATATATTGAAGTGACTGGTGAGATCCCTGCTCACACTGTGTCACTAACTTTCTCAAGCTCCAGGATAATGTAGCAGATATGATACATTTAGATTTTAATGTGCCCATGACAAATTTTCACACATATGCCAAAAAAAAAAAAAGCAGCAAAATAAAAGAGATTGCTGTGGGATTGGTAGAAAAGTTTTATGGGTTCAAAACAGCTTAAACAACAGCAATCAAAAGCTTAATGGTCACTTTTGGAGATGAGTCAGTATTTAACTGCCCTCAGGACTCGTATTAGGGCTGAGTTTTTGTTCAATGTATTCGCCAATGAGCTGATCCAGCAAAACATCTGAATTTCCAGGTGATACTTCCAGATAATAGTGAGGCACTCACAAAGGGCCTCATTTAACTGAGGGGACAAGAAGATGTCATACGAGCTTTAACACAACTTTAACACAGTGGGCTGAAAGACCAAGGACAAGTGGTCTAAATCCTGTCTACACAATGCTTAACCTAGGACTGGAAACCAAATGCAGGAAGGAGATCTTGGAGTCATCCAGGCCAGTTCTCTGAATCATTGGTTTACTGTGTAATGATAAGCAAAAAGCCAGAAAAATAATGATTATGGCACAAAAAAGCACTGAGGGTAGAGCAGAACATATGTTTGGAATTTGCAGCACTAACCTTAAATTCATGGGTGCTTCAAGTCTCCATACCCCACGAACATAGAGCAAGGAATGGTGAAAAAAGGCAAGCCCTGGACATGCTAAAATAGCTGGGGTTGAGTTTCTGTGGGTACAAAGGGTGGGATTCTCCTTTTTGCAGAGAAGTCAGAGGGGGCTTATGACCAAGGCCTTCAGAGTAATGAAAGCAGCAGCTGAGGTGACCATTATCTTCAATGCACACCACACAAGAACAGCACATTCTGAGACAAATTCTGGTTCACATTAGTGTGAACCTTGGTGCTGGGCAACTCAGTGCTCTGACAGTGCTGTGAATCCAGTACCCATGGACAGATAATTGGGCTTTCACTAAATCTAAGGGAATTCTAAGAGACGCTGATCCATATTTTTTATACCAGTTGTGAAATAAAATTGCAGGACAGTACCTGGGCATCAGAATGTTGAGGTATTTAAATGCCACACTTTGGTCTCAGCCAAACTCTTAAGCCATCTGTCAGAGGAGTGAGTGAAGAAGGCTAAACGCCATGCCAGGCTTCACCTACTGCCTCCTTTCTGAAAGCAAGGATATGGTCCCAGCAGCCCGTCTGGGACAAAAGACTGGAAGTCTTAGTTCCTCTGCTGGGCTTATTCTCTTTTCAGCTCTATTTCATTCATCTTTCTTTTGCTATGCATGAGAAATTTTCCTCTTCTCAGTGATTAGATGAATTGCTTTTTGTAGCCTGAAGTTTTGACACTCACATATATTTGGTATTTCCAAGTAATTTTAAACTTTCCCTTGACAACAAGTATGAAAACAATTCAGAAAGCAAAGCCATTCCTCTTAGTAAAGGTGCTCATCTTATGGAATTTGGTCTCTAGACATTTTACAACTTTCAAATAAGCTTCTGCATTCATTTATCTACGTGGCGGTGGCCTAGCTTCAGATATAAACCAGAGTCACATTTACACTGATCTGACAACGCAGAAGAGACGTGATCTGAGCGTAAAAACAATTCACCAAGTTATGGAAAACTGTTCATGTTTACTGAAAATACCTAGGTCTCCTAGTTCTCCTTCACAAAGGCTAACCACTGCATTGTTAGTGAGCACAAATGTTTGATAACGCATTCTGAGAGCACCAGCAACCTCAGAGAGGACAGGCCTGAGTGTTGAGGAGATTAGACAGCTGAAATGCAGAGTAGTGGGGGAGGTTTATCTGTGTACGTGTGGCATTTGTTCCACTTCATATTACATGATTGCTGTGTTTTTAATTAAATGGATATATTCTTAAAGCCTGAACTTAATCTACAGATGACCTGTTCAAAAATATTTTTTTTCTACCTATCTTTTATACAACCTATAGCCTGATATATCTAGAAGCAGCAAAGATCTCCAGATAGTTACTTGCAAGTTCATGTACAGCCGGTAGGATTCTTGTTTATTAAATCTATCTAACTTTCTTTTCTCAAGTGCTAAAGTAACTGTATATTTGGGACTCAGAAACTGCTTTTTTTATTGCATCCTGCAAATTTACTATGCCAAATGCTTAAAAAAGCCTTAAAACATAGAAATGATGGCAGATCAAAATGGACTGAAATGTCAGCTAACAAAGCGTACATATATCATTACATTTTTAAAACTGGCAAGAATTTTTTTTCCAATGATCTTTCTCAAAAGTACAGCATGCTGATATTTTCAGTTAACTTCAAACAAATAATGAGCACTTTTACTAATTTTTGCATTCCTTGACGCATAAGACTTATATAACATGCTGACTCATTACAATTTTTGTTTGTTCAGATTTTTTAACCTGGATTTAGAAAACTTAAATGTTCTTCCTTGTTCCTCTAGATTTCTTCACTTGAGGAAGGAGAATTCTCTAAGAGTAATACTTTTGACTCTGTAAAGTGAGTATATTATGTGTAGGCAAGTGGAAATAGTCTACAAATGAAGCACATTTCTGTTTACTGAAGATTTGGTGTAAAGGTCATAATCTAACTTGGCATTTCTGTAAGAATAGATTCTTACTTCATTTTCCACAACTTTTCATTTCAGAAAAATCATGATGTGCATACAATTTTCCTTTCTGTTCTATCTGTTCTCTGCATGAATGATGTTCAAAATTCTTCTTCTGGAAGGCATGGATAATAGGTAACACAACCACATTTTTTGCCTCCTTACACGTGCCAACATCTGGAAAAATTATATATTTATGGTGCTTCCACATAATGTCTCTGTAAGCTCATATTGTTACTATTATTCTTGCCTTGTCACATAGATGAGCCTCATTTTACCATGATGGTTTGTCATGCTGCAAAAACTCTCAGAATTCACCTCCTGCCTAGTCCAACAGATTTTTCCAAGGCCCTTTGGGCTGAGTTACTGGCATCCTGCTTTTTGGCTGTATAAGAAGAGGTCCTCCAACACAAACCCCAAATCAAATCACTTCTTGAATCTTTTCCTTCCACTGTTCCAAATAGTCACAAATTATTCTGTCACAAATCTGTAATCAGATTTTCCTGGACCTCCGCTTGCATTTGAGAAATACATTTATTATTATGAGCTTCCCTAACTTAATTTTTTTAAAGCTTTTCTCAGATTTCTCTCTTCTTATTTCTTTCGGTTCTTTTATATTTAGTTCTTCTCTTTCAGTTTAGCACCTTGATTTTGGAAATATTGATTCATTAATACTTAAATACTTAATTCATTATTGTAAATCCTCTCAATTACTTCAGTAAAAGTCAAAGTTAATTGTGTTCATGCTTGTAAGATTTTCTGGATTAATGGTACCTTCATAAATATATTTTTTCAAAGAGTGTGAGTACAGGGTAATACTCTTTGCTTAAGAAAAAAAAAATTGACTTACATTAATATTGCTAGCCCTGCAGAGAAGACATCAACATCTTGGAATATTATTGTTACAGAAAGCAAAAATGAGACTCTAAAATATTATTTTATAGCTGTTGGTCAATCAGGGAAAATCACAGAAATTAAAAATGCATCTGAAAAATACTGCAAAACTTGTCATATGAATTACCACTAAATTATCCAACCCATAGCAAACCAATATTGAGGTTTGAGCACTCATTAAAGAATTTGGATAAGCTGAAATCACAAGAACAAGGTTATTTCAGTCTTGTGCAACAAATAAAGATGAGATAGGGCTCTTCTGGTCTCTCTCACGTGTATTATTGCTAGCCCAGCCAAAACATTGCCAAACAACCACTGCCTCTTTAAGTTCAGCATACCTTCAGTTTTTCAGAGGTGAAAGAGTTGCACAGGGTGTAGTTGGACCAAGTTCGGTTGCTCTCAGGATGACGGAACCAATTTCCAGTTTCATCACAATATTTTGAGGCCCTCTCTGATGATAAATTGCAATAACAGTTATTTTAATATATGCATATTATGACTTTAAAAAACCATCTAAAATAATTTCTTTTTTTTGGGAATAAAATGTGTGTGTAATAAAATCCAAATGATTTTCAGCCTGTGTAATTAATATCATAAATACATATCATTAATGCATCTTGCTGTTTTGCCATTTTGGTTTTTTTCTGGGACTCATCTGGTGGGGAGTAAACTTGTTTAGCTGTCTCCTTTTTGACTGCACCCACTAGGGTATATATCTCCACCTTCTTTCAGACACAGTATTTAGCTGATAATAATCCATTTAAAGAGGCTGTTGACAGCAGCTTATGGAAGAGAAAATAACCACAGGTGCTGATGCCAGACCTGAAGGAAGTGCCCAGGGTTTCAAGTATCAGGGTTAAACGAGTTAAAAATATTGCTCGGGCGGTCGGTAATGGATAAACCAGAGCCTGGGTGCTGGAGATGCCAACAGCCCCAGCCCTGGGCTCTCTCTGTGCAGAGGAGTGGAAAAGTCTCTCCCAGCCTCCCCACCGGTGGAATCCTGACATGCAGAGAGGGAGCATTGCTTGCTCTCCTCAGGGTCTGCACAGCATGCAGGCACAGAGACAGGCAGCCTCACAAGCACTTGGCACTGATCCCACATGTCCAGTTTAATCTAAGATGGCTGCAGAGCTCTCTGTTTCAATAATCTGACGTGTCTTTGGCCTCTACACAGGTGTCTCTGGTGCTGGCTCCTTTGCCACAGGTGGCTTGGTGTCCTTCCTGACAGCCCTGCCATATGGATGGTGCTCCAGGCTTGTGCTCCTCTGCATGTCCTTTTGCTGTGCTGGGGGACAGTGGGGCTTCAGCAGGGCACAGCTCTGTGGGATGCCTGGAGCTGCAGGTGTGTGCTGTGTCTGCATCCCTCCGTCAGGCTCACACTCGTGCTGGGGACACCCTGGGTGCTGAGGCGCAGACGGTCGCTCCTAATCACCTGTCAAGTTTTGGCCAGTTCCTTTGGCCTTTCCTCAAGCATTAGCCACATGGGAGTTGTTGGAATGTTTGCCCAAGTAACAAAGACAGGATAAGATCATAAACTGATAAAATAATAAACAATTATTTGATGCTTTCTTAGTAACACAGAGACTTATGAAAAATATGCTTTTTAATTCTGACTTTTAAAATAGTCTGAAAAGTCTATCTTGAATTTCCTTTGTTTTTTCTAGCTCTATAATTTGGTTGGTTTTATACTTAGATTATCAGCATTTCCAGTCAATACACTTTTACAGAGCCCATGGGCATTTGAACATACACATTTTCATTTTTTGTGGTACACGTTCCTTCTTACTTTTCTTCATCTGAAGACTAATGGTTCTATTAATTTGTAAGATTCATACTCCTAAAGCCTAAAGAAAGGAACTGGTCATATGAGTAAGGTAAAGATAGTATAGACTGAGTTATTTTACTCTCACTACAAATACCCTTTATATAGTGTCCTTGCAGAAAAAAAAGTCCTCCAGAACACAGCATATTTTTTTGAAATTATTGTGGATTTAAAATAACTGGTTTGGGGGACTTGTTAAATGTCAATACGTGCATCAACAATACCAAGAGGAACAGTACATGTTATTTTACATGAAGCTTGGAGATAATCTCAGACTGCCCATGTAGCAATGTTCCCTTTTACTCATCGCCAGATGCTATCAAAAGCTGGAAAAAAGTTTTCAGTCACAGATGAAAGATTAATGGTTGTGCTACCATGGAACACAGTGTGCAAGCATTGCACTGATTTTCTCTGCAAAGTGCACGGCTTTTGTTAATCTGCTACAGAGAACGTATGGCAATGACATCCATCATCTCTGTACTTCAGTGCATGGGTAGGCACTCTGCCAGAGCATAATGTGGTCTCTGTAAGTTAGAGACACCTTTCACCTCATGCTTTTCCTTAAAGCCAGACAAACACTGATCCTACTATAAACTGATCCTACTCTGAAAGTGCCAATGTCCCATGGATTTCTCACTGTGATGTGAGATTATAAAACTGGGGAATAAGCGCTCTTTCCTGTCCATCCTAGTGACTCCCACAGGCCAAACATCTCTTCTAA
Source organism: Euphonia xanthogaster (assembly GCA_034509185.1). Classification (NCBI taxonomy): domain Eukaryota; kingdom Metazoa; phylum Chordata; class Aves; order Passeriformes; family Fringillidae; genus Euphonia; species Euphonia xanthogaster. The sequence goes on from JAYDZK010000113.1 coordinate 24,155,295, forward strand.
ATCTCTTCTTTTATACAGAAACAGAGCTGCAATCCAACCACTGTTCTACTGCAAGTTATTCTAGAGTGACCCAGTAGCAGGTGTGGGATATTGAACCTGGGTATGTGTTGGTTCTTTGTGCAAACCAGAAGATATGGTAAAGTCTGAAAAAATACACACGTGCAAGGATGGTTAAGACAACACTAGCAAGGCAAAATGGAAGTTTGGGCTTTGACATTACTAAAATACTGTGTAAACACTAATTTTTTAGGCTCTGTCTTTTTAGGCTCTGTCCCCTCTCAGCTTTGACGGGACACCACTTGGGCATTGCATTATTCAGAGTGGAAGAACAGTGACATCACATGGTACTGTTCTCACCTGATTGTAGGAACCTTAAAGCTACATAATTCATGGGCAGCTGTGCAGAATCTTTGCAGTTAACTGAGAGAGATAGACACTTCAAGAACTGTCTGGGCAAAATGGATGTGAGCAATCTCATCCACAAAGGAAGTTTTGTGGGAGCAGTGAAGTGTCTTGGAAGATTAACCAGTAGCAATAATTTGCATGGGTATTGTTTGTGCCACTAATAGTGCTTTTATGAATCATATGCTCATTAAAAAAACCCTTGGTCATCTACATGTAACAAATATCTTAATATCTCTGGAACAGCATGATAGCTCTATCAATCAGGCTTTTCACAATTAGACCAGAGCTATAGCTAGCATATGTTAAGGGAACTAACATCAGTTTTTTGTTTATTGGTCAATTATAAGATGGAAGAAGAAAGAAGTTCTCCCCTGTTGCAGTCATGGTCAGTGCATATCAGACACTCAATTCTTTGCCATTGTTTGGATAGACCTGTGCAGTGCTTCATTTTGCAGATGAAGGAATAGTGGATGTTGCACATCTGATTTACTCACATCTTTGGTAAAATATTCTGGAAGAAACTTTTTCAAAAATGAAAAAAAAAATCTCATATAATGCAATGGAGACCCTAGAAAACTTCAATTCCAGTGTCCTAGTAAATGAAGGGTTATCACTGTCTTCAGAATGTCTTAGTCAGCAGAACTAGAATCTCTATAAGATTGATATTGGGCAGTATGGGGATAGGAATTGATTTTTAAAATGCAGCTGTCAAACTTGCTAAGGAGCAGGACATAAATGCACAGAAGGCGTAAGAAGAAAAGAAGCAGCTGGACAAAGAGTTCAGGTTTGTCTTTTTTATAATTGCCTAAATTATATCCTTCAAGACAAGAAAATAGGACCAGCAGAAATCCAGAACTATCTATTATTGTTAAATGCAGCCAAAATTTAGATTTTGTGGCAGCAAGAGAAGTCGTCTCCCAGTGTCACAGCAGGAAGGCAAGGCATTTTCTTCAATAGTAAGAGGCAACAATGCATTAATCATCATCTGATTGATAGTCATCTAATTGCTTATGGATGCATATGGATTTGCTTCCAAATTGCATTTCTAGAAACTCTTCTCCTGAAGCTAAATGAAGAGTTATGAGTAATAGCTTTCAAAAGGGAACTAAAGACAGAAACCCAACAAAGCAGAGAACCGAGGGGAGTTTTGCTAAATGCACCTTTGGTTCACAAAGTGGGGTGGACACTCCTCTTAAACACTGCTTTCTGCCAAAACATAAAGACAGTGAAGCTGAGATGAAAAGGGGTGTCAGCCACAGAAAAACTTCCACATTTGGCTCCCTTGCTATATGAGTGCACCAAAAGAATCCTGACTAAATGCACTGCACAGAGACAGTGAGGTGGGCAATGTAAGACTCCCTTACCACAAACCAAACAGCCCACAGGTGGCACAGGGCAAGGCTCAGCTCCTCCTGCTGCCCTCGGCAAACCTGCCCTGCTAGAAGGCCATTATATCCACAATGTCCTTTCTTTTCTTCCATTAGTAAGAATATTGCCAGCATGAATTACATACTGCATTCCTCAAAAACTAAACTCCTACCAAATTCAGTTTGACCTGGAACCATTTCAGAGGGATTATACCAAAGATTAACCTGTCTAAAATATGAATATAAAATACAAATTGAGAGAATTGCACGTTGCCTGAATAGGAGCATATAAAATAGCCCTGCTCAGAGTTTCACAGCCAGAAGTGGATGAGACAATGAATTTCCTGCTGTCACTGGCATTAAAGCAGTAGGTCTTGTTATGTTTTCAAGACAAATTGATTTGTTTTTATGCATTATCACATTGTGCATGATATGCACTGCAAGAAAGAGATTGCTTCTTTCAGAACAGATTCCTGTCTAGCAAGAACTGATCTAAGTTCAGTGAAATAGGTGGGACTACACTTGGTAGCTAACTGTGAAGTTGTCAGACAGAAAATGAACAGAGCACTGAGCATGATCTCCTTCACTTTGTTCCTGAGTTGTTTTCTTCAGAATACAATTTCACCTTTTTTAATTTCTGACATACTCCATCAATTTCTTCTTGGCATCAGTGCTGAATGTTGGGGATCAGATACAGAGGGCTGGTACCTGGCACCCACAGATATGGATGGGAGGAGGATTCGATACTATGCTGACAGTAATGTTTCTCTTTTCCAATTATGAATCATGTAAGTATTAAAGCAAAAAATACAGAGGAAAGACATTATTTTATTTCAGGTCTCAAAGCTATACATGGCCTCTTAGTGAAGTGACATAGCCATCAATTAGCTGATACAGAGTGGTTTTGCAGATCATGGTGCAGCCCAAAACAACGCAGCATGAAATCCTTGTTTCAGAAATCCATGGGGTTACTTGCTTGCCTAAAATACATACTGAGGTATTTGGATGTCAGAGACTCGATGGGGAGGAAATCTGACAGTCACTACAGTTTTCATCATGGAAAATTGCTATTTTTTAGGATGAAGTTTCTGTTTCTCAGCAGAAAAGCTGGCTGTATTTTGTTTAACATGAATAAGGTACCAAAGGAAATAATGACTTGTGGTACAAAACCTGATAGACTTCTCAGGACACTTCAGTCAGTGCTTTCGGCCACCTGTTAGTGCCAAATGAAAGTGCAGCCACTTTCATTAGCAGCTGACAGACTTGTAGACACCCCCCTTATTTCTTGTCTCCCTCCTACTTTATTAAGTCTCAGTGTGACAACCAGCCACATGTCAAGCAAGGCTGACTACCCACTGGTTTGATGCCACATCTGTAACACATGCTGGGTTACTCAACAGCTATTCTAGGAAGCTAGCTCTGGCTCAACCAGGAGATGCTGAGCTGCTGCCAGATCTGGGAAAGAGGATTGACTGACCAGGACGCAGGCAGAGGCTGACAGAGGTGCTGACAAGGAGAAGAGAAATACGCCAGAGGAAAATACCAGGTCCAGAAGACCACAGGTATTGTTCCTAAAGAGGATAGCAGAGAGAACAGTAGAAAATTAATTACTGGAGGAGGCTTTTCTTCCTATGGCGCTGTACACAGAACATGAATACTAAAAAAATTCCCAAATTTCAATATCTAAATCTTCCCAGAAAGAGTAACTGCAGTATTGACACACTGTAGGCCAGACGTCATGATGAGCATTTGTACATTAAGGAGTGATTTGCAATCAGTGTACAAGCCACAGGCCTTGGCATTAATGAGCATTGGTAAGTGGAGTGAGATGCCTCTCCATGGATGGCTTCAAGTGTTCCTTTGAAAAGTGCTGTTGTAGCGGAGCAATTAGCTCAGAACAAGTCACTGGAGACTGACAAGAGGAAAAGCTGAGAATAGTTGGTTGGGGAGCAAGTAGGAGAGTGGCTCTGAAATCACCCCCATCTATGAAGGGTGAGGACCTTGTGATTTCTGTCATCACAAGAATGGCCAACACCCACCTTTGCAGGTACAAGCTGAGCATTGCATGGAGTATACATAAACTAAGACTGTTAATGCCACATATTTTTTTCTTCCTTGAAAACTATGGAAGCAGGGAAAAGAAAATACTTGTAGTAAATCTTCCTAGTCATAAAGAGGGCTGTTGCTGTGTGGGAAGGATATCATGAGCAAAATGGAGTTTCAAGCAGAAGGTACAGACCACTTCTTAAAGGCACTTTGAATACACATGCAGGAAAAAGCTTGTGCAACCTCAGGATCCAGAGTTTCAGGCTCTCTCCTGAATGTGGGCACTTCTGTGTGGGAACTGAACCGAGTTTGGCCAATTCTTCTCAAATGTTCTTTTGGAATCTTTTGTGCAAATAGTCTAATGGTTGAAGTAGGGGTCCACGGAGAGGAAGACCTGAGTGGAAGGCAGAATTGCATTTGAGGGTCTCAGCTTCTCAGTCTGTTGTCCCCAGGGGCTCCAATGAAGAGCCATGAGGAACACGTGATTGTGTCTCTCTTCAAACAGTGCTCTTTGCAGAGTTAAACTTGTGTCTAATATTTCCTCATATCTATTTACAAATACCTGCATTGATTTTTCATTTTTCCTTTTAAACATTCTTCAATTACTTCTCTCAGTCTATTTCTAGATTTTGTATGAATAATTCAGCTAAGAACTGAAACTCAGAGATTGAAAGATCATTATTTCTGCTCATCTTCTTTCATAAAATTATATTTTCTAATAAAAACTGAACAAAGAACATACTGATACATATTTCAAGCACATAAGCATCTTCTCTTCATTATAAAAAACTTAGAATGAGGTGCTAAGAATATCTTGATGTTGTGATTCAGAAGCTGCCATTTTCATAAACTAGGTTCTGTAAATCCATGGGTTATATTTACATAAATATAAATACATATAAAATATTTTAAAAATTAAAATATGTTAATTACAGAACCCAAAAGCTTGATGTGTTTTAATTTCAACCAAACTTTCTGAGATTTCAGAGAGCTGCAAAAATGCCACTGGATTGAGCACAGCCACTCAATGGCAGAAATGTTCTGAAGACATCCTTTGGAAGATAAAATGGTAAAAAGAAATTCTGTACCAGTTGGATCGAAGTCTGGAAAATAATCTGGACAATTCTGAGCAGTGAGCCTTCCAGCAGGTGTGTCATCCCAGCACAACCAGCCATCCCATGTTCGGTTGCAGAACAGACCTGGACATTTAAGAAGGTTGCAAGAGTTAGTTCCACAGAAAGAGTTAACTCCCTCCTGAACCACTCTGTTCTAGCCTCTTGAGGATTATTGCTGCCTGTGGACAACCAAGCTTTCTTTTTGTAATATAACATTTTATTATTGTAACACTCAGAGTGGCATTCGGGTGCTAGAAGGTACTTGTTTTTACTGACCTGATGTTAGTGGTGTCCGTTTTACCAGAAAGTTATGTTTTAAAGCATGTTGGACTTAACTTTGAGTGTAGTGTCCCATCCTACAAGTTTCTCTTCTTGATTCTCTTTCTATCAGCTCTAAGCACGTACACTAGTGGTTCCTAAGGACCTGTGAGACATCCACTTTTCATTTCACGTTTTGCTGCTCAGTAGGTCTGACAATCAGGAGTTGGAAATGTAAAGATAGGAAGCATTTGTGGAGACATGCCAGCTAAAAGCAACATTAGCAGAGACAAGTCCCTGTCAGGCTGTTGCCTCGTTCCACACCAGAGGTCGGTGATGCAACTGTGCACCCAGTGAAGCAGGTGCAAGACTGATCTGTAGCAGGCAGATTCTGCCTGCTGATGCTGTCTCGGTAGGCATGCTGTGGTCCTGTCCTCATCATGCCCCTTCTGGAAAGGTGGTGCTGTTGAGGCTGTGGGATGTTTCCAGCCCCCAAACAGCAGAACACAGCTCATTGCTGATCCCTGTTACAGAGGTTGTACATGCCGTGGTCCTCAGAAATTGTTCTCTAAGGCTGCTTGCTGTAACGTGTAACATGACTAATTGTAGATTATACGAGAAACGCATTAACCCCCCCCCTACACTTCCTGTTTTTTTTCCATTCAAAACCAGTTTGTGTTGGAAAAAAGTATGTGTCACCAAGATCATCAGGTTAAAGGGAAATAGAATGGGAAGATACATTTTAGGTTTTTTTCACTCTGGGACTGAGGAAGTATTAAAATGAAGGTTGTTTTTGAAAGAACCGTAATAGAAGGCACCTAATAACCACTGCAAGTTATTAACATATAATAGTTAGTTGCTTCTAGAGCTTTTGAAACTATCCACAGCTAAACTTTCTAACCGAAGCAAGAAAGCTCTAAAAAGGCATGTGAATTGTTCCAACTTGCACCAATAACTGTTCGTAAGTCCAGTTGTTGATAAAAATAAAAAGCATAAATTTTAAAACCAAATTTTTTTCCAGATTGGATCTTGTTCAGAGAAGAAATTTTTATGTACACTTTTTCTTCATTAGCTAAGATTTTATGCACATATATTTTTCAGTTATCAAGTTAAATGTGCTAATGTTACTTGTTCACTTAATTAACCTATCACCATATCAGCAGTTTGTTATCTTTCCTTCAGGCATTGTCATGTTCTTCTAGATCATTGAAATGTATCTGAAAAACTTTTAGGAACATTTTTGTAATACCAAAGAAGAAGAAAAGTGGAAAGTGATTGCAATTTGAGCTTGTTTTTGAAAAGTAGTGCCAAATTGAATTGGAAGGAATATTTAGTTTTACAACTTTAAATCCTTTGCCTGGCCTGATAAAGAAAGATAATCGCATAGGTCAGTCATGTGATTGGTCATCATGGACTTGTCTTCCAAGGTAATTATCAGGATATATATATATATATATATATATATATATATATATATATGCTCACATTTATCCTTGTCTGTCTATCTATCTGTGTATACATATACACACACACATATATATATGCACACGCTGCTGTTCTGGAAGGGTGGTCATGTGTTTCCATGTGCCTGAGCTCCTCATTTTTTTATGTCTTCAGTTCAGAACACAACTTCAGTGGTGCTGGCACCATTTTGTAGCCACCCATTATCCTCATTCTGAGTTAAAAATGAATTGAGTGCATGTTGCCATGAACCAACAGCCCCCAATGGCATCACTCAAATTTAGCTGCCGGCTGAAAGTATGCAGGCTGTCCTCCTGCAACAGCACTGCCCTTGAGAACACTACTAGGAATTCATGTCTTGAGACACATGAATTCCCAGCTCATGCTGGAAAATCAGCCCTTTGCAACTTATCACACAAGGAAAGTGCAAAAGAAAGGTGAATCCAGTGGTTACTGTCAATGGATGCAACAATCAGGTGTTTATAGAGGTGGAGACTAAAACAGTAATCTAACAAGAAACAGTAAGTTACTTCCCCTGCAAGTCCAGCAACTAAAAGGCTTATTTTTAACTGAAACACCATTCCTTCTACCCAATAATCCTGTTTAACTGCTTGTGGGTACTAGTCACCTGAATTAAGACCTATTTTAAGCAGTGGGAATCTCTATATTCATTCCCAAATATTTCTGCATCAAAAACTGATTATCTATCTTAACTCTTCTTTGGGTCTTACAGATCCAAGTAAAATTTTTAAGATAAGACCTGTAGAAATATATTTATATTTGTATTACAAAAAATTCCACATTATCTGTTTTTGTTAATTGTTTAAAATATATTTTCCCTTTAAATTATGTCCTCGGTATCTGTTGTTTGCTTGCAGAAGTCTCACACCTCCTGTGATATTTTTTTCTCTATCTCCTTTTTCTCTATCTTCATTCATAGCTTCTGTGAGAAAAAGTGACCAGAACTCTCAGTCCCAAACAGAAAGGCTGTTTTAAATACAATTGCAGCACCACTATTATTTGTCATTTCCCTTTTTATTAATCTTCATGTATGCCTTCTATTCAATAAAGAGGCTTTACAAACCTCTTTTATAAGTCTCAGTGTTTTATAAACCTCTTTTTCATATTGTTGCTGCTGAATATAGAATACATGGAACTTGTGCTGGTACAGAGCATGACATCCAGCAGTCAATTCAGAAATGGCTAAAAATTCAAACACTGAGTGGAGCAAACAGAACAACATTTATATTTAGGATTCACATTCAGGTGTGACTTTGCTGAGATGTTCAGGAAAATGTTATTCCCCAAGCAAGAACAAGAAAGCAGCAAAGCACTGAGCCAGAAATGTAGGAGACAGAGGAAGGAAAAGCTGTTCATTCCCTGGGCTTCTTCCAGCCTTTTTCCTTTCTTTGCACTTAAGAGGATGATAAGTAAGTGTGAATTTGATTACTGCATATGGAAAGGAAACTGCACACTGAGGAAGACTATGGGTTAGTATAGAGAAGAAAATATTTCTTTATAGTTATATAACCACACATGGCAAATTACAGATCCTTAAAAAACCCTTTTTACCTTTTTTCTTGTATGGAGGAGCTCTGTTCATCCTCTCATAACATTTGAACTGCGAATCTATTATCTTCTGCCGTATGACTGAATTTTCAGTTACTACAGGCTCTAATGTAGCATCAGTATAATTTACAGCAGAAGAAAGACTTGGAACAATTCTCTGTATGGAAAGAAAAAGCTGTTAGTACAACTGGATAAACAAAGAGGATTAAATTTACAAAAAGTGAGGACCAGAAATTTGTATTACTCATTCTTGAAAGGCCTTTCATTTGCACATATGTTTATCATTATGATGGGCCTTGTACTACTTACAAAGTAAATGCTGAATTTTATTAGTTTACCTCATGAAAACATGATATTTTAACCAAGCCATTTTTCTTGGTAAAGAGAGGGTCATTAAATACTTGATAAAGTCATCAAAATCTTTTAATTTAATTTAGTGTCTGCAAGAGAATTTTCTGTTAAACCCATGTATTTCTTGTGCTGATTTAACTCTAGACAGTGCAGACAAAATACTTCAGTGCCACAACCTTTGCTTTGAGCTTCTGCAACAGTTAAGGTCAAAGAAGGTAGAGTTTAACCTCAATATCTGACCTTAGCTCCTAGTTAAGTACTCAAGTAGACCCCCTTAATTTGATACTCTAAATAGCAAGGTCCTCTTTGATATAGTGGCATCTTCTGAATGATCCTGTTCTAAACTGCCTGCTTGTCAAAGGAAAGGATCATTGCCTTTGGAAGGCAAAGATCTCAGCTAGAGAAGTCGGTTATGTTCTTTTGCCTTCCATCCATCCATCCATCCATCCATCCATCCATCCATCCATCCATCCATCCATCCATCCATCCATCCATCCATC
>JAYDZK010000113.1:24177664-24190862 GCA_034509185.1 Euphonia xanthogaster
AGAAAGAAAGAAAGAAAGAAAGAAAGAAAGAAAGAAAGAAAGAAAGAAAGAAAGAAAGAAAGAAAGAAAGAGAAAGAGAAAGAAAGACTGGAAAAAACTTTAATTATTCTGCTCTGATAAATCTGCAATGCCATCTTTCACAATACTGCTAACATACCTTTAGATAAAGAAATGGTTTTCAAAATAGGAATTTGAGGAGTTGTGGCTAAGTACAGAAGTGTAATGCAAAAATCTCTTTCTCAGTGTGTTCATTATACTTAGAATTTTTGAAACATCACTTGCAACCTCCCTACTAGGCTGCAGGTTTCTTTGGGAGCTTCTTTTCCACCCCATGCAACTTTCTCAGGGTGACTAGCTGGGTACACACCTCAAACCACAAGGTCTCTGTGTTTTTTTATTTAGATAAGGCTTGCAGACCCTCCTGGGGAGTGCCTTGCCACTCAGCACAGAAGGCACCAACCTGCTCTGCCTGCTTTAACACTAGACTGGGAAACACTGGGCAGACACCACTGAGCAAGTCTCAGGCAAGCCAGCAGATCCTGCTGCTGAGTGTTTAAGGATTTTGGATCCAGGGAGGAGGTTGCAGGTTGGTGAGTGCAGCCAAACATGCAGACAGTTTTGAGGAAAGTATTAAAATGATCCCCTCACTCCCAGTGGGACATTTTACCCCTGGGTTCCTAATTTAGGCTGCTGCTTTGGGCCAGGAGTGAGCCGTACCCTTCTATAATCCCAGGTTTTGTGCAGACTAGAATTGTAGTGATAACCCCACTAGGAGAAGAAATGCCAGGAGTTTAATCCCCGTGCCTGAGATGGGAGTAGAGCCAGTCCCTCCTATCTCCCCAGCACATTCTCTAGCCATTAGCCCACAGTAGTCTTGAAATGGTTTAAGTAGCACCAGGATCCCTTGGTACTTCCAATAGGAATTGTGCTTGCTGCTCGGTTATTTTTCATATGCCAAAAACTGGTGACCATCAGTCTCAGGCAGAGAGATGGGTCTCCTTACAGCCTCTAGTCAGGTGCCCAGGGAGATGAGGCAAGGCAGGAGATGTATCCACTGTCTTCTACTCCTGCACTCCCTGTGGTGTACCTTTGTATAGTACCTCAATGTTTTGTCTAACCTTCCTTTTCATACAGGAATCCCTTGAGAAATAAAAATTCCACATTCTCAGTTTCTGGTGTCAGGCACATAAAGACATTGCAGCATTGAAACTGCAGGTATCTAGGAGTCTTGGAGACCCAAATGCTAAGCTGTGTGATGACTACTCAGTTGTTATTTGTAACAGATCACAGTTTCCATTAGCTTGCCTGGTGGAGATTGTGAACTGCATCTCGAGTGTGTGCTATGTTAACAAACTGAAACTATCAGCTATGGCAAATAGGCAATTTCAGATTTACACAGAGGAAATGACCAAATAGTTCTGCTTTATTGATCCATTTGGATTACACAGGAGCGTCAACTCTCGGTACTTCATTTTTCCATTTAAAACCAGTCAACAAAAAGGGGTTGTTTTACCTTAGGTTTCCCTTTAACCAAATCCTTTCCAATAAACCAGATGAATATAAGAAGAAAGTAGCTAAAGACTTGTCAGTGTCCATTTTTAAGGTGATCACAAAGTTTTCTAAGCCCACACATTACATATCTGAGCAGCCAATGTGATCATACACACCAGTGAGGAAACTGAAGATGGAAGGGAAGAAGTTTATTGTATTGTTGTATCACCCAGACTAAGAAGTTCTTGGACTGGGTAATACAACAGAGACAAATATACTTTGAAAAAACAACAACAACAAAAAGCCAATAAATACACTTTGAGTAAGAATTATTTATCCAGGACTTTAAAAATATATGAGCCAAATTATCCAGAAGACTTTCAGGAAAGGCTGAACATTTTAGGAAACAAAAGATAGTAAACATGAAAGGAGTTAGAGGAGCTGATTCCTTCCAACTGCCAGGGCATAACTTAGGAGGGGAGTGCTGAGGTAACTGGCTGAGCACTGATACAAATCCTGTTTGTATTACATGTAGATATGGGTAGGTGTAGTGCTTCTGCATCCTCTAATGACTGTAAATGTAGGGTGATGCCTACTGCTTGTTAGTAGCCAAAAAAACCCCAGTAGCCAAAACCCCCCTGCTTCTTCAGGGCTTAGGAAGCCATTGCCAATGACCCTCTTGGCTGTTGGACAAGGGGTTTTATGAGGTTGCAAGTAAAAGCAAAGAAAATTTCAGGAAGAGACTAGCAAAGTATATCAGCAGATTTGTTGGCAGAAAAAGCTTGGAATGCTTACACAAACCAGACTGTGTAATTAGTTTCAAAAAACTTAGTTTTAGTCTTTTGTAAATGTCTTCTATGAAGTATTTGAGCCCAAAATGTTATGAGCATTATGTGAAGAATTGCATACCAAGCAATTCTGGTGTTTGGCATGTACAGGACCCTCTGTACCTTGCTGCATTTCTCTGAATTTGGCAGTATCATACTGTTTTACCCAGAAATAGTGCCTGAGGGACAAGGTTTTATGCCTTTGCACCACAGACTCTGGTCAGACAAACAGTGGCTAAAGGAAGAGGCTTAGAGATGGAGGAGCTGGTGAATAATAACAGCATATCTGCCCCTGAATAGATCAATTTAAGCTTTTGTGGAATTGAAATTAAAGAAAAGTTACTTTTATGCTTTTGCAGTGGAAGAAGAAGCAATGCACACAATTATGCTTTTACTTCAGCCATAATGCAAGACAGAGAGTGGATCACACCACAGTGACTCTGGAAAATGAGTTCATTGCCTTCTATCACTATTCAGAGGATACACTCTTGAAATAATCTCACCGTTACCAAACAATGATTGCTCACATAAGAATTATGTCAGGCTCTCAGCACCCATCGAAGTATCATAGAGTGGTTTGGGCTGGAAGGAACCTTTAAATATCATCTAGGTCAAAACACCTCTGCCGTAGGCAGGGACACATTCCACCAGCCCAAGTTGCTCAGGGCCCCATCCAGCCTTGTCTTGAACACTTTGGGGGATGGGGCATCCAAAGCTTCTGGGCAACTTGTTCCAGGGTTTCATCTCCCTCCAGTAAAAAATCTTCCTAATATACAGTCAAAATCCACCTTATTTCAGTTTAAAACCATTGATCTTTTCCTGTGACTACAGACCCTGGTGAAAACTTTTCCCTATCTTTCTTGTAAGACCCTGTTAGCTACTGAAAGGCTACAGCAAGGTCTCCCTAGAGCCTTCTCTCCTCCAGGCTCAAGACCTCCAGGTCTTTCAGGTTATTTTCAGAGGAGACAGCTCCAGCTCTCTGATCATCTTCATAGCCTTCTCTGGACTCATTGCAACAGGTCCACATCCTTCTTATGTGGGGGCCCCCAGAGCTGGGTGCAGCACTCCAGGTGGAGTCTCATCAGAGCAAGCAGAGGTGCAGAATCCCCTCCTTCGATCGGCTCGCCACGCTGCTTTGGACACAGCCCAGGATACAACTGTCATGTCACAATGTTCATTCCTGATGATGAAGGCTTTAATTTTGTTTTAGTTCTTACAATCAAATTTGAATTACTGAAGTTAAATGCAAACCTTACAATTCTGAAGTAACACTCAGGATTTTACTAGCTCTGCTTTCAGTAATGGATAAAAAGATAAAAGCAGCAATATTTTAAGAAACTTGCTAAGTGCCAGGAACATTACCATGTTAAAGTCTAATATTTCCAATCTGTGGAACAAAGAAGGAGAAAAAAAAGTAAAGCTGTGAAACAAAGCAGAGGAATAAAACTATAGCAGAGCATTCCTGCTATTCTGAGTGCTGGAAGAGTGGGACTAAATGAAGCAGCTTTGGCCACTGGTCCACATTCAACAGATGAAGGCAAGCACAATGCAGGAATGACTGGTTCATTACTGAACATTCCTCAAAGCAGAACACTTCCTTGCCATTTTGCTGCATCATTATGAATCTCTGGCTTAGCATGTCACACAGTAGCACAGTATAATTTTAGCCTTTTAGGCCCAGCTGTGAAATGTCTTTTGAAAAGTGCTTGCAATTTCTGGAGGACTTTGCAGCAGTGCTTGTACAATAAGAAAACATGCAATTATCTACTCTTGGAGACAGTGCAGCTTGGACAGAGCCAAAAGCTTGGGATGAATGCTACACTGCTGTAAAACAAAGGTTTCAAAAGAATTATGTACATTTATGTCAGACTAAAATCTTTTGCACAGCCTGCAAAATTAAAGCAGAAATTTAGAATTATTCTCTCTATACATAATATTTTAACAGGGAATACAGCTTTCGCAGTCCTTATCACCTTTGTGGGTAAGATTAATATTAGTATAATTTAAAAGGAGAATTGTAAGGGTACAGCTAAATATACATTGCTAAAGAAACTGAAACTTGCTACACAGTTTCAGTCAAAACTTTTGAGTTAAGGAAAATGCCATATCCATGGTTGCCTTATAACTTTAGCTGGAACACCATTCCAACTGTACTGTACCTACAGCCTAGACCTTACACACCAAACATGCCTGTCAGTGTATTTAAAAATACTCTAACAAATACTTGACTTCAGTCAAGAGCAAGAATACAATGACAAGGCAGACCTGGATGGACTTTGGAAGCACACATAAAGAGTTAGGGAGAAGTAAGAAAAACTGCAGAGTAAGAGGTGAATGTAAGGTAATTTTTCTAATTAGCAAATTCTTTCTGTATCACACTGGAAGAATCTTCAAATAATTGGATAAATGTAACCTCATACATTACATTCTTCCCGCTTGGATCAATACTTGTTTTGGTCAATACTTTCTTGATTTCACATATTAAGTTTTTTTGTTAAAAAATTTTCTTTTTGTTGCAGCACATGCTGCAAAGAAAAATGGTTATTTAATATTTATTTTCAGCCAGTTCCCTCTCAGTTTTCCATTCAATTCTTCCCCAGGCAAACTCCCACAAGTCTTATTTTTTATGCTAAGCATACATTCCTATAAATTATTAGAAGCAAGTGAATATTTTATGGGGTGGGCAAAAAATCAAGAAAAATATTCTAAGTTCTTATTATGTCAATGTTTTTATATAAGTCATATAAAGTGTGAAAAATCCTGTGAATAGATTGTTTTAAATCAAATCCACATGACATACATTTAAAGCATTTTGTTCACTCTTGGCATAATAGCCCATCCTACAGCTGGTTGTAGGTTTCAATTCTACCTCAAAAAATATGAGCCTGTGTGGAAATAATGCATTTTTTCTTGAGTCTGGTTCTGATTTTATAGCACTTTTGCTAATAATGAATAAAAATCTTGAAAGATTTTTATTCATTATTAGTAATAATAATTAAAATCTTGAAAGATTTTTATTCATTATTAGTAAAACTTCTATAAAGATAACTATTTATTAGCAAAACTGCTATAAAGATACCTAAAGATTTTTTACCTCTGCTGATGCATCTTGCTTTACCTATGCTCTTAAATTATAATATCTACTGCAACACTGATACTTCTGTATTACACCTACCCTACAATGAATAGAAAAGTTACCCAAAGCTGTCACTGCATTTTAAACTATTTTTACATCCCATCTAAAAATGAATAAAGATACAATAATGTAATGATTGATGGGGATATAAGAAAAAATTGGTAAATCAGTAAAAATAAGATTATCTGCATAATTTATTACATATTAGTTTTGAATATCACAGCTGTAGTGCTTGGATATTGTGTTGTCCCTGTCAGGAATTATGGCACCATTACTATAAAAAGTTAAATTGAATGTAAAAAATTCTAAATTTCCAGTTTCAGTGAGGGCAAAATCTACACATTTCTCCCTAAGGCATTACACATTAATTTCAGCAGTTCAACAGGGCATTTTACATACAGTAAAGTACTGTGAACTGACATTTTCCCAAGAGGTAGTTATTAGCAACTAAAAATTCAGTGGAAGTCTTCCAGACTAACATACATGTAGAGATGCACTTTCAATGATAACTAGGCAGGTGAAGTTCACAGTGCTTAGGTTAAAATAAAGGGTAAAATGGGTCTTTGCCAAGACCTGCAGAGAGCAGGTTACTGTTTTCTTTGTCGTTCCTCTTTTTATATGTAAATTAGAGTGGATTAGCATAGAATACAGATGAGGGAATGGGAATCACCTGAACAGCGAGACAAGTCATTACTGGTGAAACTCATGCATACGCTCCAAGAAAATTTTATAGAAAGCCTTGGTTCTTTGTCCTAAACGTTGCTCTGGGCTTGCAGTCTGGAGTCCAGGGTTCATCCAAGTGTCCCAGAGGAGCAGCTGAATCAAGATGAGACACTGTTTGCAGGAAAACAAGACCAGGAGACAGCTAAAATAGATTGTGGCTAAAACGTGTGAATGCACCTTGTGAGCTGAAAGGTCGGTCATTACTCGCTGCTAATATTAATGATGGCCTTTCAGGGACACCAGCTGCCAGCCATGCAAACAGAAGCTCTGGTGACCTCTTCCTCTGCTTATAAATATTAATAAGCAGGAGAATTTTCATAACCACTTGTGGGGTTCAGAGTTTCAGCAATACCTTCCACAGATCCTAAATACGTTTGGTTAAGAATGACCAACCACGTATCTCAGAGGTTTCACTGGAACCAAAGTAATCAGGTCCATGGAAAAAAGCTTCATTTTCTGGCAGATCAGTAGTGGATGTAATATTTCAAAAAAAACCCAAACCAAACCAAAACAAAAAACCAAGAAAAACGGTGAAGCATGAGAAAGCCAGTACAAAGGAGAAAAAAGGTCTTTCACCACAACCTTCCCAGCCAGGAGGAACAGAGCAGAGTCTTTGGATCTATGAGTCTGCATCTTTCTGCCAAGATGAACAATCATGAATATGTTCTTGAGAAGTTTGTGAATCAAGCTTAGTGTATTAAGCTGCATTTATTGAAGATCTCTTCATACCCTGCCTTCTGAGGACAACAATGAGAGTTTAGACTGACTCTCACAGATTGTCATTTTGCTTTTGCAGTCCATTGTTTGGGAAGTAAGATCAGAGCCAGATCCTCAAATCTCAAGGTTCTCACTGTCTTCAGCAGAGCTGCCCTTCTGTGAGCCCTGGCTTTTTCTTCTTCCACTACACATGTTGAGGAGCTCTGAGACAGCACTGGGAAGCAAACCTACTCACCTTGAAAAGGAAAATGGCCTAACATGGGAATGATTTCTTGTCTCTTACGTTGGCTCCTCAGAGCCCATTAAATGGTATACTGATTTTTTTTATTGGCCTGTTGGCAATGTCACAGTCTCATTTGATATTACTGTTATTATTTTAAAGTTCTTTCATTTGATTTTGTTGTCTTTTCGTGTGTGATGTTGTAAGTGACATTCTAGTCTGACAAATAATGTGTAGCCTAATTTTGTGGGCACCAGTGGAGAGCAGAGCCTCTCAAAAGCATCTTGTAAGCCAGGGCCAGTAAGTCAGGCTGGGGGTAAAGCATCGTGTGGTCTGGCTCCCACCTGCTTCACTGTTAGCACTGGAAGCCTCTGGGGCCACTGCAATTCTCAAGCAAGTCAGTTGAAGTCCAATTACGATCACTTATAACTTATATTATTCACCATCTCCATTTCTTGAGTATGCCAAAACTAACTCCAAATGCTTTCTTATGCCAATGTTTGCTTTTGGTGAAGTCTTGATATACGCTGGCTGAAGAATGTCTTTAGCAGGGTTTTATTTTGCTGGGGCAGGTGAAATTATTTTCTGGCTCCAGTACCCAAAGGATTCAGAACCAACCCCAGAATGACATCTGAAGTCACTAAAGACAAGCCTCCAAGTTTTGAGTCAGCTGAAAACGTAGAGTCAATTTTCCTTTCTGAGCACATTCCAGACCCATGCAGGTGCCAGGGGATTGTTAGTTTAGCATATAGAGCTGGAACTTAGATGATTATGTAACAGCTAAGCTTAGGGTTTCCCCAAATCTTCCTACCAAATCCAGCTGCAGAGACAAAGGATAATCTGGATCACAAATTATAAAGTTAAACAAGAAAATAAATGCCTCCAATGTAGCAGCCTATTTGTAAGATTTTTAAAAATAAACCCCTGGAAGTAGTCTGTAATTCTCAGCAAGATTTTTCCCGTTACACTATAGGTTGCCAACTTTAGTATTTATTTCACTGTCAATAAATTAAAAGACCTGAAACTTTAGACTCTCTGTGATGTTAAAAACTCCAAATATCCATCCACGATCTAAAGCTTCATGTGGAAAAATTATAATAGACGGTCTCTTCCATAAATTACATTGCCAGACAAGTGCCTTCATATGGAAAGTACTTCATATAAGGACAAAAGGGAAGCATATTTGGGTGAGTACTGAGATTCAGAAAAGATTTCTGATGGCTCTGGGAAGAAGTCAGAACAGTCTTTTCAACAGCAGCTACAGCTGACCTTGCTTCTCACCCTGACTGTCTCATTAAATCCAAACCTATGTGTGTCTATGGGTGCGTGTGTAAGCTTCTGCAGAGAGGTATAAAATCTCAAGATGTAGAGAATTGAACACAGCCTGGCTATTATGAGATCTGTAGAGATCATGTCTTGAGGCCTTTGCCCCTCTAGTATTTATTTGGCCTTCTGGTGATGGAAAGATCTCAGGCTTTTTTTTGCTTATTAGTAACTTGGAGCTTTTGCCTGAAGCTTGCCAAGTACTCATCCCGATGAAGCACTTGACCTTTCTATGAAGTATGTTTTTCAGACAGCACCAATTCAAACAGCACCTAAAGAATATTTTTTTCTTTAACAATCAAAATATTTTTAGTTATGTCTCTATTTTGGATCTTCTGCACTGTACTTTGTGCTTCACCAAGGAAGTGAGAGACTCAGCTCTGGTTTCTTAGAGTAAAATCTGGTTTTACGTATCACATATTTCACACATTGCATATACACAAGCAAAAATGCAATGTAAAAGCCATCTATTTTATATGTGTTCTGCAAACAGCATCTGTATGTTTTTTCTTTATTAAGATAAAAGTATCCTTAATATTTTAAATATTGAGGGTTTTTGTTACTTATTTTTTTATTAGTATGTGCAAGAAAATATCACTTTTGTAGCCTCGTTCAATGATCCCATTTGAGCAGGTGTTTCACATATCTACAAGGAAAAGAAAAACCAATTCTTTGATTGAGGAAGACATCACTGTGAAATTAATAATACAGTTTAATAGTACAGTTCACAGCAAAGACACAAATACCAGAACGTACTTTACTGTGCCTATATGTCCTAAAACTTCTTCTTCCAGACCTTACGGTTCCCTTTCCTACATTTAGCATTTTCCTACTATTCTTTACTTCCTTTCACCCTTGCATTTTTTTTCCAGAAGACACTCTTTCCATGTTCTTTGAATATAGTCATATATAATGATAGCACAGAGTTCCACAGCATAGAACGGAAAATCTGGTGCAATATAAATTTAGTTTACTTTCAATGAATATTGTGCTAACTGCTTCCCAAACTGTTTTAGTAAAACACTCATATGGAATCTATCTCAAAGCTTTCCATCATGTCTAGCCGGCTGTATTATGTCTCAAAATCCCCAGCCCTTTGTTATAGAATTAGGATAGGCTTCTGGAGTTCTGGTTATATATTTCTGCTCGAGGGATCACACCATGACAAACTCATTCAACTTTAATTTCCTTCTTAATGAAAAGAGTTGGTAATCCAGGTTCAAATCATGAATCCCACAATCCCTTTGAAAAGACTTCAAATGAAACAGCAAAAATACAAACACCAAAAAAACCAAGCAAACAAAAATCCCAAAACCAAAACCAAAACAAACAAAGCACTCTAAAATGAACAAGCAAATTAACAACTCCACAAAAGGTACTTTGGGAAGTGAGTTCTGAAAGATCCCCTGTAAGAAGGATTAAATTCATTCACATTGTACAGTTCAAACAGCTGCTAAGCAGAGAATGACTCAGCCCATGTGTCCATCTGTGTCAGTCTTGCTTAGGCACAGCTTCAGAAATGCTCCCCCCAGCAAGCTGCATCTGGTCACCCACTGCATCCCATCACCAACATGAAATAGCACATTGCCACACAGACAGAGGAGCTGCTGGGCAGGGGAGTGGGTACATACTGCTGAATACCTTTATGTTAACTCTTTTAATTTACTGCAACTGGTATAAAATAACAAACTTTGACTTTTTGTGGTTCCTGGGGAGTATCAAATGCATAAAACTCCACTTTTACTCCAGTGTCATCAAAATATGGGGAGTGATCAATGACAATAACCAAATATATGGATTTTGCTGGTTTGAAGTGTTTTAATAATGACAATAATTTCTTCATTGATCTCCTGTAATCGTACTGATAGTAATGGGAGAGGATGCAACAGCATCTGCTCTTATGATGCAAGTTGGTCCTTGCATCATAAGATCCTAAGACGGTTGGTCCTTGAATTTCTACACTAACTCTTACCCAGCCATTCATCTCTATTGAATATTTCTACTAAATTGGCTTGCTTACTTGATATTCAAATTAGGATAATGGGACAAAATCAAATAATGAACTAATTTCCTGACTTGCATAATATGGTTTTATGCCATTTCCTGATTGTGTGATCTGATCTATGTCCAGTAAAACCAGCTTTTGGTACAGCGCTTCAATGGCAATTAAGCTAACAGGCAGGTCTTGAATCCTGTTCTTGGTATCACTTTTCTCAGTGGCATCTAGATTTTGACTCAAAAGTGTTGATATCTGTAACTTGGTCTTTGATCATTAGCAGCACAAACCTGGCTTTACTTTCATGAATTCTGCCAGGAAAATTAGAACATATGTGGAAAAAATGATCTGTGCGTGAACTGAACTATGAACATTACTTTTGACATGAAAGACAGCATAAAAGACAAAACACTTATTCCGTTCTGGCCAACAAACTGCAGAAGTCAGAAAAGGAGTTCAATTATAAAGCAGAATCCTTGCCAAGAGCTGTTTTACTTAATCAGAGAGTGTTGGGCTAAAGCCAACACACTGACTTCCACAGGGAAATTCAGATGCATAAGTCATACAAGATGATGAGAGGACAGCAGATGCTTGGAGCTCTTGAAACTAGGTCCCAGCTACTAGCAGGACTTCTGCTAACAGATACTGAACCCACTCCTTAGTCTGATGACAGACACTGAACCAGCTCCTCAATCTGATGATTCAGCCAAAAGGATGGAGCACAGACTTGTATCCTGACACTGCCAGTATTCCTTGTTCAAGAGGGCTACACAGCATTTACCTGGTTTACAGTGTTCTTATTTCACGAGATGCAGGCATAGCACACACGGGTGCTGTATCCTACGTTAGCTTTCTGAAGTGAGTGAGCCCTAGTCCACATTATGAGTGCTATCCCTTTTGATCTATCCATCCACAGACCTGGAGGCAAAACAGCAGATCAGCAACAGAAGGCCGTCTATACCCTGCACAGTTTGGCAGAAGGTTTCTGTAGCTTCTGATGACATCTGGTGTCTCTTACCTGATGTCAATGGATGTGTATGTTGTAGGCTGCTCTCTCCTATTACTGGATGGGACACCTCCCTTCTTAAATTCTTTGTCCACAAAGGAATCAACAGTGGCTTGACAGTGGTCAGTTGTCTGTGTACCAGGGTGGAAGAACTTCAATACTATTCTGCAGGATATTTAACTAAAGACACTCTGTAATATGCACATGAAATAAATTCTTTGTGCTTTGTCTTGGTATGGAAAGGCGCTGCAATCAGGAGTCCCACCTGTACAAAAGAGCTCCCGGGGAAAGACACAAGCACATTAGGGCAGTGCCAAAGCTCTGAACTCTGACCCTAGGCAATCATATTTCAGTCCCTTACTTGCAAGAAAAGTATTAGTCATGTACCATAACAAAATTAGCTGTTTAAGTTCTTTAAAAAATGAACTGATTTTATATTGCATTTTCCATTTTTTATCATTTTGGATCTCATTTAAGCTACAAGTACTGTATATATCAAGCAAATCTTGACTAATATCTCCTACCTGAAAGACCAGGAAATGTTTGTTTCTACGTGATCAAATGTTTCTGATAAAAAAACATGAAGCAAAGCTTAGATGAAAAAAAAGGTTCTACTTGGAAGATTAGGAGTTTTTTACATCTCTTCTGGAATAAAACAGCAACAGTCTTTTCATTAAAGCAAATGGCTTAAAGTTATTTAAAGGGTCTGTTTCTTGTTTCTACCAGGTTTACCTTATTTTAATTTCTCTCTATAGCTATTGGTTGAAAAACTGTCAAATTGCTCTGCTCTGGTGAGATAGTAAAGGAGTTACCAGCGTATATACAAAAGAGCCTAAACCCCCCTTTGCCTATTAAGGGACTCTGGAATTATTTTATAAATATTCTGTTTGGAGGTGTTGAGAATCGATGATCTATCTTTAGTGCTGTAATTTTAACTCCCATTACACCGCATTTGCATTTCAGCTTTCATTTCCACAGGAAACACAATGAACTGATGATATGATATGTTTTGGAGCTGGTCTGGGTGCTGGATACTCAGCAGTACATAGATCCTCCTTAGCAAAACTCACCAGTGCTCCATCTTTATTTAACATCACTTTTCCAACAGTTGCAACGACAGTTCCTTGGGAAAAAATGCTTATTTTGTAGTACTCAATTTTTTGGAAGACCATGACTGTGACTTTTCAGGCAGCAAATCTCTATCTTTCTCTTTGCACAGGACTTAACCATTGCAAACAAAGTGATACTGTCAACATTGGGTACAACAGGGTCTCGCTGGGAATTCTTGTGCCAGGATAGAGGTCAGTGGTTCAAGCAGATGTCTATAGCTAAATAAATATCTCATATGAGATTTTAATTCTAGAAGTAACAGTTTTGGGAAAGATTCTTTCGTAACTTCATATGAAATTTTGATTCTAGAAGTGACAGTTTTGGGAAAGATGGTTTGGCAACTTCATTTTTGACATCAGGTTCTTCAGTGTGGGAATTTAAGCATTGGATTGCAGCATTTATAATAAATGACTATATGAGACAGTGAAATACAGACTGTGAGACCAAGAATATCTGAAATAGGCAAAATTTTCAGGGAGAAATCATTGTTCTACTTATTTTCATATGAATCAATTAACTCAAACTCATTTCTAAATAAAAAATATTTTTGAGTATCTTAATTTTTGAGTGTGACTTCAAGACTTAACTCAAAGACTGTCATTAATAATATTATATATATAAAATTATATATTATATTATATTATATTAT
>JAYDZK010000113.1:24190870-24230680 GCA_034509185.1 Euphonia xanthogaster
CTGCTGATTGAGCAAGAATAAATAACTGTAAATTACATGCAACAACTGTTAAATTACTATCAACTTTGAAGTTGCATGCAATATTTTTTCTGATTTAACTTTGGTGTTACTTTGGTCCAATAGTACTGTTCAAACAAAGTCAACATTTGGTATCAATTTCAATGAAAAGAAGTTTGTAGCAGACAGAGAAAAAGAAGGCTGCTGCAAAGAGAAGGGCAGTCTCCCACAGAGAGCAAAGCTTACAAAAAGACAAATCTCTTTACTCATCATGGATTTCTAGCTCAAACATCCTCCTTGGTAATTGCAATTCTGAGCTGCAGTACACAACACTGTCCACACAAACAACCATGCCTCGCTTGAAACAAATTTAATTATGAGGGCTTAGGAATAAGTTCACTGTCCTACTTAATTACAAGTATTATAAAATTCTACAAAACCTTCACACAGACTTGTTACTACCACACTCTGACATGTGTGCTTTCCTGCTCCAGTCTCCTTCCATAGGCTGCATAACCTGAAGCTCCAACAAAGCCCAACATATGTTCTAAAGCCAAGAGAGATTTTAAACTCCACAATTTGCTAAAATAATGGGGCAAAGCTGTCTCCAGGGATGCAGGTTCTGAGTCTATATGAATATTGGGCTATTTATTGAAATTTTGTTTCAGAAGCCAAGCTCATGTATTGGCAGCTCACCAAAGTTAGACAGACATGGAAATAAATTTTTGTTCTGAAGAGACAGAATGAAAAAGCCTGTGGCTTGTGACACTAATACCAAAAAGAACAGCCGTGATTTCTAATGCCAGCACAGAAGATAAGCTGTTTCTTTTTGTTTTTCTGGACATAATTAAGTACATTTTTTTCACTTTACTATCTATGACTTGAACAGGACATTGCTCCTTACTTGAAGTTAAGTTAGAAAAGTATAATGGAAAAACTTCCCTAACCAGTTTTAAGATTGAAAAAAAGTGCCAAAATGGGAATGAAGTAGTGTAAAAATTAATACAATTTTCTACTGATAAAGTTTCACAAGATCATAGCATCAAACACTCTATTGGTACTGGAAGTTAAAGCAATTTCACCTGAGCTTTCTAAATTCATATGTACGGACTATCATTTCTGCCTTCAGGCTTATTTTTTATTGAAACTATGCAAAAATTTTATATTCCATTGAAAATAGAAGCAAAGGATTATTTTCATACTTGAAGTAAGCCTAAGAGCAACTGCAGTTTCAAAAAACAGTCTGGCAAAGACAGTCAGACAGAGATATACATCTGGGTTATGTACAGAAGTCTGCCTATAGATTCTGGTCACTAAATACATTTGAGGAATTAAATTATTGAAATTTGCATCATCATAACAGTACTTAGGAACTTCCAGAGATAAACATTTGCTTTGTGATGCATAAAAATACATCAGGAAGGTCTTGTGCAATTATTATAAAAATGGCACTCTTGTAGACAATACACAGGATTCAAGTACACAAATAGTTCTTTGAAGTTATGAATGCTGACAGGAGAATGCCTTCTCCACTATGGTGACAGATATTTCACACCAAAACATAGGTTGTTCTCTCTTTCTCCACAGATCAAGTCATGCATTTTCTACAAATGCTAAAAATAGGCTACTCTAGCAGTGTGCCATAATGTTATCACAAACAGGTACACCCAAGGAGAGTAAACTTTAAAAACAAAAGTCATAGTGGTATCTGCAAACTTCCTCATCAATTCATGTTTTCTACAGTGTTTCCTCACCTTTCTGGCTGTACGTGTAATGTAAGATCTCTATATCCTACCATCCTTAATACAGTTAGAGAACAAAAGGTATGAAGAAGGACTAGACCTAGATGTAAAATTTTCTGTATTCTGGAAAGAGCTATGTGGGGATCTTCATACTTTCTCAAGCACAGCAAATGTCTTGACTCATGCTGCCGCAAATTACCGCTCAAACATTTAATTCCCATTTATTTTGTCAGAGTGAGAGGAAACAGTTATGGTCTCCAGTGTCTTTGGCATTTACAGATTTCGAAATTATTGTCCAGAAAAGTCTAACCCCTTCTGTAAGTGTGCACAGAACAGAAGCAAGGAAATATTTGTCAGCCTAAGACCTGAATTGCAGCTTTCTTAACTCTGTGGAGAAGTGTTAATAGGTTTTTCATATCGAAACAAGAACATTATCTCCTTCATTATCTGAGCCACAAAGAAGAATTAAAGGAATTTTCCGTCTTGGGATAGAGCATGGAAACCATCTGTAGCCTTCATAATGCAAAAGCCTTAAAGTTTTCACAATTCTCTCTACAGAAGAAAAGTAATAGGCTACTTCAGGATTGGATATTGGGGCACAGTGTTGGCTACAGGTTTTGACTGAGGAAGGAATGATGTTGGGAAAGGTGGTAATTTCTGTACATTTACAAGGACATTTGTAAAAAATAAGGGACAGGATACAAATAGTCATAAATTTTGTTGACAAACCTAAAACTAAGACCAGAGAATATTAAAATTATTATTAAATAATAATATTTTCATTAACTAGACAGCTATTACAAATAGCTTTTCTGTGTTTTATGTAATGTAGGGAATTGCAAAATCTGTCTTCTGTCCCTCCTTGAAAAAGTATTCCAGCATACTCTTTAGAAGCAATAAATATTCTGGTCTTATTTGATTTAACAGTCTCACACTATACAAAACCTAACTTTTGTTTGATAAGACTGGGTAAGGCACAGGAAATAACTGTGAAAAGAGATTTGGAGTTAATCCTAGAGGAAAGGATCCAGTTTACCATGCGCACACAATGGTTCTGGTACAAGTTGCAGAGCAAGACACAGGCATCAGCAAGCCTCTTGCCCTTTTGGATGCAATATGAACAAAATCAGCATGTCTTTCTGTATGCCTCTGGTCCATTAAACTGTTTTCCTGGAGGATAGTGACCATTGCTTCCCCTGAAATGAATGCTGCTGGTAAAAGATGCAGACAAACCACCAGAGGAGTGGAAACAGATCTGAGCTACTGCAGCAAAGTATGAATTACTAATCCTGATAAAAATTGTTTTGTCTCATTTGTGTGGACTATATGAGACTAACTTAATTTTGAATGTGCAGTCCTTCCTACTGCTGGCAAGAGAAATAATGGCACAGATCACCTTCCTCACTTTATACATGGAGGAAAACAGGATACATATCACAAGGGGCCTCAAAGACAAGACGACAATCTAGTACTTTTGGGGACCAACCAATTACCTTCTCTTTTTCCTCATCTAGAAAAATTGCCTCCTGATCTGGTTTCTTCCTGCATCGTGTGATGGAGAAGTCGGGAGCCAGCACTAGGGCTGAGCATCTGTGCATGGTATAAATTCACGCCTATATGGAAGCAGCTTATCAGTGCTTCTTCCCATTACAAGCAGTCCCAGGAAATAGCTGTATAAGCAGAGTAAACGTGGGCTGCCCATGCCATGAAAGAGAATGTAAACAGTGTGGCCACCCTGGGATGATCACCATCTGGCTTGCTACCACTGCAACTGGGATGCAGAGCCTCTGGCATGCAGGGGACTCAGACCAAGACAGAGAAGACTTCTTTCTGGCAGCAGATCAAAGAGAGCTGAACAGAGTTACTAAAAACATTTATTTTTTATTAGACTCTTTTTCACTAATATTTTTTTTCTAACTCATCTGTCAGAGCCTCAAGATCAATTTGTTTATAAATGTAGTTATGCAGTTATCAATCAAATAACTGTATTCTCTGTTTGTCCAGGCTAAAGTGAATCACCATCACAGAAATTTTGCTTCAGTGGGTTTATGAAATACACTAATGTGCTTTATTCATTTTCGTGTCAGTACATCTGTCCAGTCAAATTGTACTCTTCAGAAGATCCACAGTTCAATGTCAAAGCCTTTTTAAACAAATCAATGCTGCAACCTTTAAAAAAGAACCAGTCCTTCAGCTCCACATGGAATCCTTGCCTTGAAGTCACAGAACAATTTAAAATATAACAGGACAGAGCCTCATCCTTTACCATAAGTACATGGGAGTTATTCCCATACACAGCAGCACTACCACTGCAGATATCCACCTTTTAAACTCAAGAGAAAAACAGCCAGGCTAAGGTGCACAACCCGTAGAGGGCTTGATCTCTTAATTAAACTTTAATTTCACTAAGAATATGCATGCTCAGGTTGACCCATCCCTAGAAGTGCCTCAAGGCTGGGTTAGATGGGGCTCTGAGCAGCCTGGTTTAGTCAGTGTCCCTGACTAAAGGGGCAGTGGAACTGGGTGATCCTTTCCAAACAAAAGCCATTCTATGATTTTATGATTAGTGGAAGTATTATGAGCAGCCGTCAAAAATCTGCCTGGGGTTTAAATACAAACTCTGAAACTAAACTGTACATGGAGGCTGGTATTTCCCAGACCAGTTTCTGTATTCCCCTGGAAATGTCAAGCATGTTGTAACCCATTCATTATACACCGGAGGATTTTCCTGGCCAA
This sequence comes from Euphonia xanthogaster, assembly GCA_034509185.1. Taxonomy (NCBI): domain Eukaryota; kingdom Metazoa; phylum Chordata; class Aves; order Passeriformes; family Fringillidae; genus Euphonia; species Euphonia xanthogaster. The sequence continues at coordinate 24,195,346 of JAYDZK010000113.1, forward strand.
GAAAGGAAATGGCTAAACCAACTTTTTTTTTGGAATAAAAATGTAAGTCATGCTCGTTCAACATCTTGGTTCCTCTATCATAGCTATGGTATGTATCCTGTCCCAAATAATTTTCATTCCAAATGCCCAGGAATTCACCTACTCATAAAATAATGGTAATTTTATTTTACCCATCCCTTATTGCAATATTACGCAGGAGACAGGAATATAATTGGTGCTGGAATTCCTAACAGGGGGTCATTACACTGGTTTCATAGCAAGCAAAACCTTGGCAAATGGAATAGCCTAGAAATTTGTAATAGCAATGCAATGCAAATTAGTGTAAAAGGTTGGCTGTCACAACAGGCTCCATTATCTCAGTGGCAGAAAAACCTATATGACAACACTTGATTTTGGCAGATGTGTGAGGGTCTAATATGACCAAGATTTTTACATCCCTTGTTCTTTTAAATGCTTTTTTATTTACTTTCATTTTTAATGCCATCTCTGAAAAGCTAGAGCACTACATTTTGTCATGCTGGTGTTGTTGGTACATCATTGCTCAGACACAACAAGAAAAGACAAGTTCAAACCTTTTCCTTTTAAAAGAACTGAGTGTTGAACTTGGAGACTTAGCTAGAGCATTTGCAGCAATGTCCTGTCCAAGATGAAGGGAAAAACCCACTCATGTGCAGGGTTGCAAAAAATTCCTTCTCAAGAGTAAGAAAATTAGACTGGTAGGTATGGTTAATCTGAGTCACTACTGCATCCGTCTGTGAGACAACTGATGTTGTCCTTGCCCAGAAATGTGTGCAGGTGTAGCCTCACTCTTAATGAAGATGGTTAATCAACATAATAAACCTGACCCTGAGACTGAATTGTGACACTGTGACTCATATCAAAGAGGCTTTTACTTGCCAAGAAGACACATTGACTTCAATGCCACCATTTAAGAGATGAAGGTCAGCTCAGCATGAACACAAGTAGCATCTAGGCAGCATTCCTTTTCTTTTGATGCTTCAGAAACTCAGACTAATCAGATATTAGAGAGAGCACAACTGCCTTCAATAAAAGCCCTTCTTAGATCTGGTTTGATATCACTAGTGGTACAAATTGCAGTAGTAAGCAAATATCTGAAGTGCAGGTGGCAAAGCATATGTTCCTCTCTGAGGAAAAGTAAAGTATTGTAAAAAAAGGAAATTATTCTTTTATTTTGGTAGTTGTTATGTTCTTGTATGTGAACACTTACTAGCGATTTAAGATTTAGAACACAAATCCACTATGCTGAGTTTATTATGCTAATAGGTTTGTGCCTGAGTTTTTTAGATTATGAGAACATACACTTTCCTCCTCAACATCTTCTCTCTGCAAAGACACTCTCAAAGGATGCCTGAAGGTAAGAGATGGACCAAGGAATATTAAATGTCTCTCTCTGAATGACACTTGAAAAGTCTGGTCTTTTCATGTTAATATTCTTTTTAAAAATGGGAATATTAAAACCACTATAGCTTCCAGGTGGTATCTGGGCTATACACTCAACTCTCATTTCATACTGAGCAAGACAAACAGGTACTCATAGGACACGATTCATTCACATTCTCTTTATTTTAGGGAGATAAAAATTAGTACATTTAAATGTCTGTTTTTACATAATCTATGCATTTCTCCATTTGTTCCATGAACATCATATCATGGTTTTGATGAAAATGCATAAGATCTTCTACTGGGGAAAAACAGCAACAAGCACTGCAAGCATTGCCCTTCCCTGATGCTTCATGTGCTTTAGTACATTCCAAACCAATGTTTGCAAATCAAAAATCATGAGGACATCAAACTGGAGCTTGTCCAAGTCAAAGACTCGCTCCAAAAGAATAACCCAAAAATCTGTGTTGCCTGCATGGTTAGAAATACGGTCATGTGAGGTTGTATACAATTTCCCTATTAGGGCAACAAAGACAAACTCAGCAGGTGGCTCCAGTGGTATTTACTTCCTGATACCTGCTGTCCTTAATTGCTGAATCCTGGCTCTTGGCTGTGATACTACTAGCTGAACCACAAAGAGAAAATCCTTAGGATGGGCAACTGGGGAAGACAAGGCATCTGACTACTTATTTTTTCTTTCTCTTATTCTGAATCATTATTGTTCTTGTGAATTTAAATGTTGTTGCTACATTCAGTTTGATCTCCAGAGGCAGCGAACAGCCTACAGCCCATTGTTCTCCATTGAACAGCAATGCAGCCTGAGAACCTTTCAGGATGGACTGAAGAATCATCTGTCATAGAAATGTTAAGGTGACTCCAATGGAGAATGATTGGGAATATCCAGGTTTAGAAGCACTGGAATGGACAGCTTTCAGGAGAGGTGTAGCAGTCACCAGGATTCCAAGTAATTTATGTGCATCTTCTCAGGGCACCCAGCACCAAGGACATAAAGGACAGCCTGAAAGAAGAGATGTACTAAAATAAAGGCTGCCTACAAGCAGTCTGAAGCAGACTTGGTGCATTTAGAGATGGTAGTGAGAAGACAGTGACAACAGACCCATATCATCATACAAAAAGCAGTGTTCACATGGTGCTGATGGTTTGCAAGCTACGAAGAAGCAAGGAGAAGGGAGGAGGGTTCAGTAGCTTCCATTCCTTATCCTCCAAGCAACATCAAGAAAGCCTGGGCAGACAACATGGATACAATGTGGTGTCTGTGTGCTGAAGACATGACTTGGGCACGTGTTTCTTGTGTCTTTATGAATATGTGCTGCAAGAGTGTGAATGAGTAAAACAGATTTTGTTTGAAAATAAAATCACATTGCCCTCACTTGAGGGGTCCTATTTGGCCTTGCTATGCTACAGTCCTGCAGTCATGAGAATCAGACTCTCTGTATTGGTTCAATAACATGTTTTAGCTCATAGGAACAGTGAGAGCTGCAGCAATGAGGACTGGCTAAGACCTGTGTTTAGCACATGCTCAGTAAGGCACTTTTGCTGATTCTGCACTTCAGATTAGAAACTTAAAATCTCTTTCATCCTATGTTTAGCTAAGATAAACAGTCTTTCAATCCTTTCCTTTTTGTTTGCAAATAGCCTGATCTGAACCTGATTGTTATCCATATAAGAACATTATTGAAATGTATATGTTGCTGCATGCTTTTATTTCAAAAATTGGCACTGTCCCTCAAAGCTATGAATCAGAAAAAATATTTTGATACAAAACCCCCAAGCAGCATTAGAAATAACAGAATGTGTCATTGCCAGTTATGTCTGATTCAGACTAGAAATACATTTACACCCTTATCTATACACAGTTTTCAGAAAACAAAAAGTAAATTGTAGTTATTGACTATAATGCAGTTTAATAGTATTAAATCCCTGAAATGAACTACCTGAGAAAAAAAATTGAATTGTATCACCAGACTATTTTCAAAGGTTTTAGCAACAATTTATTGTTCACATTAAAAATGACAGTTTATATTTTTAAAGACTTTTAAAAGACTCTACACCAAAGAAGCTGCTTTTCTAGCAAATATTTCCAAAATCCTTGTGAAGAATCTTCAGCTGAGATATTATTAATTCCTTTTACCTGGCCAACTATCTTCCTAGTGCAATTTCCCTTACAAGTACACTTTTAGGAGTGTTGCAGGAAGGAAGCTCTAATAAACAAACAGCAGCCCAAATTTCTCAGCATTTGTTTACAAGGTATTCCAGTATTTTACAGATAATTCACTTAAATACAAAAAATGCATGACTTGTCCATGTACTTCTCTATTATTTGATGGTGTTGGAGTCAATACATTGCAGTTATATCTTGTATGTTTTGTGACAGTTCACCCTTCTTCACACAGATATGTCTGTTTTCAGCAACAGTGCATTAGGAACACACTGGGGTTTGAAACATGGAAAAGGGATACTGTGGCATTGATGGCATTCAGTTTCTCAGGAAGAACAAAATGTGCAAGGGGGTGAAAATGGCTGATAAAAGACAAGTTCAAAGACATCTCTGCCTTCCTCTGGGATAAATATGGGAACAATTTGCAACTCTCTGTTTACAAGGAAATTTTGGGGCCATTTGTCTGAGGTCTCTCCAGTCATTCCTAGGGTGGAAATGGCAGCTGTAGGAGTTTCAGAAGGGGCCCCATGGCACTAGCTTTCTCATGGCACACAGAAACTTCTACAGTGACATGAGACTAAGGCGCATATCATAAGCCATAAAATTTAGCACTTCTTTTCTGGGCATGGTTCCCATTTCAGTCTTGGAAAAAACAGCAAAATATTCTACATCCATTTTTCAGGTGTGGAATGTGAGGTCCAACAAAAGAGCACCTTGATGTACTAAACCAGTGTCCTGGGTTGATGTCAACCAGGACAACCAGCATCAGCTGGCAAGTTCTGGTGACTAGTGTTTCATTCTCATACACTTACTTCCTTCTTGTGACAGTCTTTATTGGGAAGAGGTTACAGTTTGGAAAGGCTGGTTAGCAATTTTTGAGGGAACAGTTTATTACAGAGAGCTCCACTATGGAAGTATGGGCTTTGGATATAATTCAATTTCTAGAATGGCACTTGAATACTAGAAAGATGCTGGCTGGATTTTCAAGGACTGAAAAGCAAAGGTTGACAGATTATTTCAAAATATATATTAAAAATCATCCTTTCTTATGAATCTTCGTTGCTGTTGTTCTGTTCTTGAACTGCCTTGTAAGAATGGAAACTTTGAAAAGCATAACAATAATTCTGAACTTCAACAAATGCTGAAAATGCCTGAAAAAATAAATTGGCATTGCCTTCTATTGATTGCCAACTCCATCTCAGTCAGTCAATAGAGATCGCTCTTGATGTAACATAAAAACTAAACAAGCTATTTCTGATTGTATTTAATGAAATTTGCAAAGCAAAACAATAAGAAAAAAAAAATCTAAGACATAAATTGCCTTTTAATACTGCTATTTTTACTTGAGACTCAAGTGGTCCCTCTCTGTGTTTCACAATAAACTGTGACCGAAGAACTCATGCTTTAGTCAGCCTGCATGTGTAGGCAGCCTTTCCTGAATGCTCTGTTTTTATAAAAATAGTGATTTCTAACTCACTTTTTTGCAGATGAGGAGGATATAAGACAGCAGAACAACATGTCATGGTGTCTGGGTTGTACATGAAGATATTGGCAGCCTTCAGATTTGCTTTCATCTCTTGGTTGACAGGTGCAAGTGCATGGCATTGATTGCAGCGCATTCTTTCAAAAACACTTGTGAGATCTATCTGTGAAGATGTGAATGGCTTGTGAACAGCTCTTTTCACTCTGTCAGATCAGATCAAGAGCAGAAGTAAAGACTGTGCTGCTAACTTGTGGTAAAAATCTATGTACTATATGGTAAAATCTATGTACTACTTCACACGTATCTGAATTGATTTGTATCATGCTGCTCATCCCTATAATTACATACCTCTAAAATGTGAGTCAAGATAGATTGCAGAAAATATGCTTTTCTGACCCAGAGATAGGGCAACTGAGAGGTGTTTTTAAGAACTCTTATTCAATTTTCAGTCTCATGAGAAGGGTGAGACAATACAGATGTTATAATTCACACCATCACAAGCAGAAGCCACCTATTTCCTAATTACAATACACTATAAGTGTTTCTTGGCCTGTCAGCTTTTTGCCACACCATGCTGTAAATTCTTTAAATGCCAATCATCTAAAACTATGCTTTGTGGGTGCTACTACAATGCATCTTTAAAGTTCTATTTCTCCAAAGTATCTAGTCTTATTTGCAAGGCCATCCTTTTGTCTAGCTCCATTTCTCTCTTAACAATATCTGTTCTATTTCATGGCATTTCTAAGTCAGCATATCTTATCTCAAAGTTTGCATATGGATGCATAATGTGTGAGCCGTCTATCATGCCTTGAGAACTCTCTACAAATCCATTTCCCACATTTCCCCCTCTCTCTTGGATAGAAGAAACATCTTTGATGACCTTGTTCACCATTTGCTGTGCACAGTGAAGTACACAAGGCACTATCACTGACATTGTTATGACAAAAATCAAAGTATATAAACTTATATTCCATTTTCAATCTCATAAAAGGAGTGAAACAATACAAATGTTATAATTAGCAGAATTGCAATCAAAAACCACCTATTTCCTAATTACACTACACTACAAATGATTCCTAACCTATCAACTTTTTACCACACCATACTATAAATACCTTAAAACTAATAATCTAAAACTACGCCTCATAAGTCCTGCTACAATACATCTTTCATAGCTCTCATTTTTCCAGAGTATCTAATCTTATTTACAAAACCATCCTTTAAAACTTTTTTCTAACTCTCTCTCAACAATATCTATCCTATTCCATAACATTTCTAAATCAACATTTCTTATCTCAAAGTTTACCTACAAATCCATACTATAAACCTTCTGTCATACCTTAAGAGCTCTCTACAAATCCATTTCCCACACTATGATATACAGATAAGCAGTGTGTTACAGACTACCAGGAAATGCGTGGCAAACTTCCTATTCTGGGTTTATGTGTTTATGACTGATGCTTGCCCTCACTGCCTGATGAGTATGATCAGAGGTCTGTGTTGCTCTAACTCCATTACAGTTGCAAGGATGCCATTTTTACACAGGTATTACTCATAATCCAAGTGAAAGACTTGCCTTTTATCTGAAGAAACCTGTGGATGAATGTGCAAGGCTTCAAAGAGCAAGATTTTGCAAGACAGACCTGGTGTGAGCCCCTGCTAGCAGGGAGCAGACAAGACTGTGACTCGAGCCATCAGCTGTGTTAGTTCCTCTCTTACCAGAGAATCAGGCTCCAATACTTGGTGTTTGCCCTCAAGACACCTAAATCACCTTAGTATTCTTCAGTGGAATCTGGCTCTGCATTCCCGGTTTTCCCCATAGATGCATGGGGAGCCGTGCATGACACAGGACAACATGATGTCCTTACAGGGGTTCAGGTGTAAATCTCTCAAGATACTTCTTGAGAAGGAATACCCAAAAGCAGGCCTACAATAAATGTCTTTCTTGCTCATTTGAATTGTTGTCATCGGGAGAATATTTGTGTCACACCTACATAGGTTATTTACTTAATTTCAAAGAATTATTTAATTCCTTTAATCAGTCCTTCTTTGCTGAGTTTGGGATGGTGGAGGTCATGACAAGAAATGTGAGACAATCATAGATAAATGAAAATCTTCTCAAATATCCAGAGAGAAGAGAGCTGTACCAGAACTTCTACCCAGTTACTTTGAGCCTTGTCTTGCAGTCAGTGGTGCGTAGTATACATAGATATTAGCAGTATACCCCCACCTGCATAGGTGCTCTAGGGAGCTGCTCTAGGGAGCAGCGCTTTTCTTTTATCCTGTTAGGATTTAATTAGGTGAAACACTAGACTAAAATTCTCTAGTGCATAAACTCATCAGCATATTTTCATCTGTAACTGGCCCTATCTCAGGAGAGTTACAGGAACCTAGTAAGATACACATAAATTTGTTTCTTGTTTGCTAATAGGGGTGTAAAGCTGAAGTACCTTATCAGTAGTATCAGTAAGTCAATTGTCACGTTCTTTCATTTTAGTCTTTAGTTTTCTCTTGGAGTCCAATCTCTGCCTTTCAGAAATTTAATTTATGTCAAGAAGTAGCAAAGAGTGAAAGGCAAACACAGCTAACTGACAGCTGTTCTCCAGAGAACTGCAATATCCATTCTGGAACCAGCCACTACATTTCAAGATTCAGTCAGGTACTCTCCCAGGAGCCCCTGGTTCAGTCGAGCCTTGGGCACATTTGTTTTGATGTAAACAAGAGAACATATGTTACACTACTAAACAACAGCACTTCCTAGCTGAACAGACTAACAAAAAACTCTTTCACTCATGCATTTGCACATAGGACTGAGCTGTGGCATGTAACACCATCTCTATTTCTGAGTTCTTGAAATCATAGACTAACCTGCGTCCCACCTGGGAGCCTGGAAGGTAAAATTTCCAGTCATATAAGTTCTTCAGGAATACACTGGGCTTCTCCTTTTAACAGAACAGATTCTATAATGAAGTCCTAGTCTGGCTTTTGCATTCTGATTTTTTGCAAGTAGTTGTTCATAATGTCACTTTGTACTCTGACGAAGAAGGCTGTGTGGCAAGGTCTAATCTGTACTTAATGCAGTAGAAACCAGCAGTAGTTCCACAAAATCTGTAAAGGATGAATAGAATTTAGGCAAGAGCATTTTTAGGCCTCAAATCAGAAAGCACTTTTCTATCTACTTAATATTATGAATGTGAACAGTTGTGGAGATTGCAAAATTTAGTTGGAGTGGTTTCTTTTTAGTTGTGGGTTTCATCTTTTTCAAATTATCAACTGTTTCTGACATGTGTTTAGTACTACTTCTTAATTTAAATCTTTGTCATCATGACATGGTCATTATTAATTACTATTGGTGAACTTAATTAAATTAAATTTAATTTTAATTTGAAAGAATCATGTTTTCATTTCTTTTTTTCCTTATATTTTAGTCCTATACATATCATCAGCAAAAATTTTTGTTGGTCCAAACTCCTGTGGTTCATCATTAATCTATGTCATCTGAGAACTTGAAACCATAAATTAATTCAAATTACATCCTTTATAAGAACAGATACACATTGCAGATTGCTGCAGCACTGTACTGATTACTGACTTCCTAGTTTTAATATGACTATATGTAGATTTATAATTATAATGAAAACCAGTAGCAGTTTACCTGATATCATTGCTAATTAAATATGGCATTCATAATACAGTTCTTTGATTAAATCATTTATAATAATGGATCCTCTCCAAATGGTTGGAAGCACTAAAGAAAATTAATTTAAAAATTAGTAAATTGATCTTCATTGAATAAAACCATTCAAATATGCAGCTAATCTCCTGCTAGTTTTTCAAAGCCAATTTTAATAATTATATCCATAAGCAAAATCTAAAAAAGGAAAGCATGAGAAATAAGGGGGCCCAAAGAAGTAAAAGATTTTGCACATGGATATCCAGAGTGTCCCTAAGAATGCCAATGTAGTATTTTTGTGTTGTTTTGGCAGGAAATAATTAGTCTGTTGTTGGACTAATCACATGAGGTGGATGACTACTAACAATCCCATGAAATGTTAAAAAAATAAAAAAAAAAAAGCCTAAGGATTTCCAGAAAACTGATGGTATATGTTTGTACATAAACTGCATGATCACACGCCCACCAATTTCGTGCAGTCTTGGCTACTAATCATCTAATCAGGGAAATACTGGACTTGTTCCTGATGTGTCCACCTGTATAGCCATCTTTGAAAAATGGAGGAATTGTTTAATTCCTAGAAGTGCAGCTCAGAGGGATAACAGCAGCCAGTGAAATATTTGTATCTCATTATGTGGGAAGGTCACTTTACACGAACTCTTCTTCAGCCAAATGGCTCTTTGCTTCACTCTTTTTACCCTAGCCTATGACCAGGACTGTCTCCTTCACTCATCCTTGCCCCTAGGCTTTTCCAGGGTCTATAGGACTGTTCCTCCCAGGCAGAGACCTGGATAGCTGGACTTGCCCATCAAGGTAAGGTAATCAGCGAAGGGAAGGAGGTGTTCAAATTTTTAGCTGCCTCTAAAGCTCACTTTGCTTCCCCAATCCTCTTATTGTACCTTCAGAAAGATGCCCAATGGGAATGTGAACTAGTAATCCCTTGAGAACCTTGAAATATTTGAAAATAAAGCAAGATGAAATAGAACCTGCCTTATCCTCAAAGACTGACTCCACCTTTCTGATTTTACCAGCCCAATGTGCCCACAGAACAGAAAAATAATCAATGAACATAAATTAATTGCTTTACTTCTGGAAATAGCTTATCATTACATTAAATTTCCAATTTGTTATTTGCCTGAATGATAAAGACATTTAGCTCATGCTTTTGCTTCAGGAAGGAAAGAAACAGGAGCAGGACAGGAGTATTACTGCCTTATTAATCTTCACTACTTTAATGGCATAGGGTCTCAAAATTAGGGCCACAGCCTCACCATGATAACTGCAATGCAAACTGGCACAGCACCTTGTTCAAGAGAGTGCCAAGGCATGCACAGGACTCAGGTTACACAAGTGGAAAAAAATGAAGGAAGAAAAGAGCATGATAAGACAACCACAGCTCACAGCCCACCAGATGCTTGCAACAAAACTCGACAGGAATATTCACTTCTGGTCATTTGAATTGTTTAGTACTATACACAGAGGACTCATTTCACAGCTGCTTGGAACAGTGTTATCTATGCTGCCTTTGTATTTACTCTGCTGCCTTGGGAGGCTTGAAGGATGGAGAGGCTAGATGGAAAGAAATTAAATGTTTAGTTACAACTTTTATCTGTCTGCGTGTGCATAGAACTCTTTCAGGCTACAAAACAGACAAATTTGTTTAGATTATTTTCCTGAAATTCCTTTAATTTGTAAACAAAAGGTATACAGAAAATGGAAGTGTGGCAGATTTCATTTTGAAAAAGAAATCATAGCCTTTACAGAGGATTTCATACCAAGACACAGTATCTAGAATAAATCTAGTTAGCTGACATATATTTGACAGAAACAATACCTCCCTCCAAATCCTCAGAGAAAGACAGAATGGTTTACAGAGAGAGAGCCCTCCCTGGAAATGCCTGTGAACAAAACTAAAGGGAGTTTTTGACCTCTGGAAGGCCAGCTCCTGAGAGCTCTGTGTGTGTGTGTGTGTGTGTGTACATGTGTGTGTGTGTGTGTGCATGTGTGTGTTTGTGACTCTGCCAGACAAGAGTTTTCTTCCATTCATTAATTCAGGCTAACTCATAAGAAATTAGAATTCATGTCTTGTCTCAAACCTAGAGCCAGCACAAGGTCTGAGTCACCTATTTCAGAGCATAATCTCATAAAAAGTAATTGCTAACAGCATTACAAACATTTCCTTGTGCCAGACCTGCAAACATTTTCTTTGAGGTTGGTTTCCAAAAAACATCCAGGTTAATATGACTTAGCCTACTCCCTAGAAGAGTATTGGAGCAGATAGGGGAATGATGTAAAAGAACTAAAATCAGATTTGCTTAGTACATTATCTTTCTTTTGACACTCTTGGGGACTTAGTGGGACTCTGTGTAGAGGTATAATAGCAGCAAAATATAGCAGCAAGCTGAGTTTTCAACACCTATTGATCTTTGCCTTCGAGTTCAGCACTAAGGCCTCTATTTTGAAAACATCCTGCCTCTCAAGACCTCTTTCCCAGCACTTAAACACCCCTGAGAAAGGAAGAGAAGTGTCTCAGCAGCAGGTTAAGATGAGATTTCAAGGGAAAAGGGTGAATGAGAGTCCTTGGAATAGGTACAAATAGGTGAAGTAGAAGAAATGCATGTGTCTGTTCATGCTTAAAATGCTACATCCTTTTTCCAGAGCTAGCCCTTCTAACTTAGGCCACTGAAGTCAATGGTATTTTACATTGCTTTGTCTGAATTTGCACTTGTAATCTGTAGCAGAGCAGGGAAATAGGTCTTCGCCTTCACGGGTCCAATCAACCCCTCTGCTACAAGACTGTCTTTCACCATACACTGATAAAACTCATCCTTTTCCTACTCCCACCACAGCCCAATGCAGTTGTACTTCAATAGGCACATTTAAAGGACTGAATTGCTGGAACATATCGCAGCTCAGTATATTTAGACTGATGTCTTTTGAGTCTGTTATTTTTGAATGTCATAGAAACAATTTGCTGCACCGCTTAGTCTGTAATTTTAGTACTAAATACGACAGCAATAATTCTAGGAATGAGACAGGTATTTACTATAAACAAATCCAAAGAATAATAAGACCTACCATCTTCCAGAATCCATTTTTCTATCAGTTATGCATATATTACTGACAGTATAATCAGAAGGTATGGAGTTTGTACCATCTGCAGAGCTGGAAGCAGCAGAAGTGAAACTTCTGTCAAGTTGGAGTCCTAGGAACAGAATTCAGCTCCTCAAAGCAGATGCACCCATCTACTTCTCCATGTACACAGAAAGCCCAGGGTCCCTGAGCCTGAGACTGGAGGAATGGCCTCAGCAGTAGGAAGCTCAAGCCCTGCTGAGGCAAGTGAGCAGAATGTGTGGCACCAGTGAGTTTGCACCAGAGATTGATAGGTTCTAGGAACCACAATGCATAGGAGAAGGTACGGCCTGAGGCCAAAAATGGGAACTTCTAGCACAACTGGAAATAAAAATCTGTGACCTCTGAAAGCAAGGATGCTCCCTCTACGACTACAGATGTTTATTGCAAAACTATTGAAGCCAATGGAAAAACACTTTTAAAGAAGAGAAGCTGGCTGGAAGAGGAAAGGAACATGCCTGTAATTTATGAACTGGAAGAGATGAGTGTTAGAGATATTAAAATCATAGTGGGAAGAGAATTAGGGAAGAAATCAAAGTATAAACATTGTATGAAGTAGCGTAGCCGAACAGTAAAAACAGGACATACTAAAGGCTGACATCAAAACAACCTGACCACCATGGGCTAATTGAAGGAGAAGTCACAGCACCTGGAGGTCTGCAGCAAGCAGTGGAGGACTCAAAGCCACTGCCTGTCCTCTGTTGGCCTCCCGCACTGACCAGGGAGGATGAACAACAGCTAGGTGTGGGCCCAGAGCCACCACCAAGGCTCACTGGAGCTCCCCATGGCACCCTGTCAAGCCTCTGTCTCTCTGGAAACCACTTACTACTGTCCCGACGCCAGGGCCAAAGGGCATTCACAGAAAGTTGTCATTTCCACCACCTTTGAAGATCTCCTGAGGATCAAGGCAGACTGATGGCTGCTGCCGGCTGTGTTTGGGTGCCTTGCAACCACAACTTTCATGTTCTTTCTCCCTCTTCTCTCCCCTCTGTAGCATGTCCTCAGCTGTGAGGCTCCAGTATAGCTTCCTGGTCTGTACCCTTCTGAATACCTGCAGCAGCATGGAGACAACATGCTGAAGCAAGGAAAAGAGAAAGTGCAGCTCGTTTGACCCAGCTGTCCATCGGAGAGAGAGAAGAAAGCTGGTGGATCCTTGAGTGTCTGATGGACTACACAGCATTTTTCCACTGGTTGCTTGAGCAGACCCCAGGTTATCCAGGACTCAGTTCAGGCAGGGTGGGGCCCACTGCTCTTGCCAGAGCCAGCTGGCGAAGGGCAGAAAGAGTTGGGTTTCAAAAGAGCAACTTTCTCCCCCACATCCCCCACAGCAGGAATGGGCAAGGGGCAGCTACCAGCAGCCTGCTGTGCCCCAGGGACTCTGTATCCTGTGAGCTGCTGTCCTCTGTGGCAGCCAGGAGAAAAGGAACAGCCTCGGGCATCGGATGGTGAAAAACAGCAGGGTAAAAATTTCATGCTAAGCAGTGGAAGTGGAAGGAGCAGGCTCCTAGAGGGAAATTGCTCCTTCATGTTGATATTTTGTGTGCACCGAACGGAGAGTGGGTCAGAGCTTCCTGCTGCTCCAAGAGCCCTGGGGCAGCTATGAGGCCTGAGCACAGCAGACCATCCTTGGCTGTCCAAACTGAGCAAAATCTGAGTTCCTGAGCTACACAGGTGAAGAGGGTCCCACGGAGAGTCGGCCGAGTAACGACAATCACACCAATATGGCTACAAGTCGATCTATTTTTTAAGTATTTTTGGCATATTTATGCTTCTCTATACAATGTTTCACACAAGTACTGCCTAGTGCTCATTGGTTAAGTGGCTGTATTCACACAAACATGTTATTTACTGGTTGGTTGTCACACTATGAGCAGTTTTAGCAAAGGTGTGCTAAATTAGCAGTTCTCATACCGTGTTTGGCATCCGGCTTCATCCTTGCACAATGCTTATTCTTCCTTGTTGGATCTATTTGAGGACGAGACTTGGTCTTCAGAGTAACTCTGTAATCTGCAGGCCAGGGCTGTCCAGTTCCTGTAGGAGTATAGCATGCCCTTGTTCTGCCAAGAATTCTTCTACTCACACAGACTCTGCACAGCATTGGGATGACCCACGGTTTGGTGGGTACACCAACGCAGACAACAGTTTGTATTCATCCACTATTCTGCAGAGGGAAGATGATAAGTGTCCTGCCATGAAACCCCAGCTCCACTGCTATGACTATTTGTTGCCAAGCAAGATACCTGGGCCTATGGGAATAGGTGAGGAAGCCTCTGGAACAAGACTTCAACTTTTCTGCCCACATTAGCCACAGGCTAAAGACAGGCAACCCTGGCACTTTCCAACAAAGTGCTGTTTGTGCCGTCTGTGTGCTCAGCACTCTGAAACAAAGAAACCCTCTTAAACTGTTTGTTTCTCTGGATGCTCGTGTGGCAAGACAGGGTATGCAGTAAAATTGTGCTGTGTCATGTCATCAGCCCTTTGTGCTACGCCCCCTGCCAAAGGCACCTTCAAGCTCTCCCTGGCCGGCACATCTGTTATTTCAGCCCAAAAGTACGGTGCAACGTTTCATCTTCAAGAATGCAACTTTCTTTATCTATCGGATATCACATATGAAGGCTGTGAAAAGACAGACTGTCCTGAACCTAGACTTTGGCCTTTTTGCACTATGGTAATTTTCCTATATCCAATGAAGTCACTGAAAGCCTGCAAATTATAATAGGCACCGGGTTTCATGCCCACTCATTCTGAGACCATCATCCATCCTTGTGATTAAAAGCAGTTATGGCACAGATTGAAATGCAGTTTGGGGAAGTGAATGTCTTCACAGTGTGACAACAGCCATGAATACAGATAGAGCCCCTTGCTGACTAAATACTGATTAATGTAAAAGCAGATATATAAAGCCATTTGCATGTTCCGGCAGCAAAACCACTCTTGCAGTCAAAAAGTGAGCTCAAGTCTTCTTCTTACCTTGTTAATTCATCAACTACTGGCTACGAAGAAATCCATATACAAACATTCCTCATTCCAAGAATAGGTCTTTTATGGATTGGCATAATTTATAGGAAAAGATTGATCAGAATTATAGATTCTGGGTTCACAAAGCCAGCTTCTACATACTGTGACGAATAGTCCTTTTCAGGAATATTTTATTCAGAAGAAGATATAAATACCTATGTAAATGTGAGTGTGCATTGATGTCTCATCACAATCAGCAAAGCCAGAGATAACTTAAGGGAGTCAGATTTAGGTCTGCATTTTCATGTTTTCCTAAATTGAAATCAATGGGAGACAAATTTTAACAGGACTATTGACCATGAATTGGGCCATTATTTCCTATTTCGGAACTCTTCATTATCTGCTGTGCACTTTAGGTTCTTATCACATTTACTCTACATATCTTTCCTTGCACATGCAACATGAGGACTTTTAAGCACTAATTAATAGATAGTAGTAGAGGAGATAACTAATGGCTTAATTTAGAAATAGGAAATATTTGACATCCCCGTAAAGCAGCATTCTGCTCAGCTGTCACTCTTCATCACTCCTCTCTGCATGCATCTAAAGCATTACAGTTACATATACCTGCTTAACTAGCAGACATGCACATTGTTGATATTCACTGAACCTAAGCCAGCTTTTAAACTAGTGGCAACTCAGGGTTTCTACACTACCTCCCATAGACCCCTAGATTCCTGTCAGAGCTTTGAAATTCAAGGCAGGATTTCTCTGTGTTAGGTGTGTTAGGTAGTAACTCAGTCACCTGACAGTAGTACTAACTAGTATTAAAAATGGCAACAAGTGCAGCTTCAAGAGAATACTTTCATATTGATTCTTAATTGCTCTCTCAGATCCTTTATCACTTTCTCAGAAGAATACTGGCAAACATTTTGCTTTCACAGTTTCATGTCACCACAAACCCGTATTTGCTAGATAGAACACGTGCACATAGTGCACAAAGCAATGATGAGCCTGTGGAGATGCCAGCTGCAGCTCTGGGGTGCGGGTGTGCAAAGGCAGAGAACGATTCTTCTCAAAAATGCCTCCTTAGTCCTTATCAACAGTTTAAACTATCACATTTGTGGACAATAGCTAAATGATGCCAGATGAAATCAGTTATTTTCAAAAATTATCATAGAAGCATTAATAAAAAGTTAGAATTTGATGCTCAAAGTGTTGCAAGTTTCTGCTGAAGTTCTAACCAAGTCACTTAAGCTCTAATTTGCTTTCAAATATGAACCATGGCATTAGATGAGCATTTGACCTTTGTCTTCCACATTAAAAGTCTCAAACTAAATATTTGCATTTTCAATATGCGACGAAACAAAACAAAACAGAAAAAGCTCTATGCCCAGCATTTAAGTACAAATCTTGATTCAGGCTTTTCATATCCTCTTATGAAGGAGAGGTAAGACCTGGGTTCCAGTTTGTAGGGCAGTGCCATTATACAGTAACATCTAGTCCTTCTCCTACCAAGAGAACAACCCACCCATTTTCAGGTATATCCTTTTTTGTCAAACTACTGAAACCAATAGACTTCCATACACTGCTTCACCTTAGATGTTTCCTCAGGATTTGATGATGAGCTGATTACTGAGACAGTGAATTAGGAACAGTGTTCAGTGTATGCTAAATGCTATAAGTTAGATTTCATTTCTGTTTTGACGCTGCTTTCTTTTTATTTCTACTACAAATGGTAAAATTGTGCACAGAGGCTTAACTGAGTGTCTCGTAATTACAATTACATATTTATATGCAAATAAATATGTTTTAGAAAGGAAATTGGCACATTTCAGGTCGCTTTAGCTTGGATATGCCTGGAAAGAAGTATTTCCTTTTTTGTACTAACTGAAGAAGAAAGGGTCCTTTTAACTAGATTCCTCACACCAATTTTATTAATAGTTTGATATTGTTAGTGCCCATAGCACTGTAATAAATGTAAATTTAGAAATGGCTAGCACACTTCAGGAGTCTGAATGGTTGTTGACAAAGTACTTGCACAGATTTGCATGATTCAGTGTTGATGTGAGAGCACTTAAAGAGAAAGGAGAACCATGAAGTCCATCATAACTGCAGACTTTAAACTGAAGCAAATGTTGGTACTAAATGACATTAGTGAGATAACACATGGAAGAGAGGACAAAGGCAAAAGAAATGGATTTCATATCTTCTACTTGCAAATCACAGGAGTGAATGAATTCTCAAGGAAAAACTGTAATTTCTATCACATGGAGGACTAGGAGGAGCACAATTGATTACCCACTAGAGAGCTCAACTAGACAAATAACATCCTCCTCCCCTCTTCATTGGCATGCCTTACTTTCAAGACTTGCACCTGCAAAGGTGCCAGTTGTCCTGGAGTGCAGGTGGGAAGGGAGGAGTGCCCCCAGGGGAAGGGCTCAGCTGTGGCACCCATCCTCCCTTGGGCAGCGGGGGACTGCTCCATTTCTCACACAGCCAAGGAGAACAACAAACCTGCCCCATACATTTGCTGTTTAGGTATTTAGGATATTTAGTTATTCAGTATATTTAATTATTAATTTCAAATTGTATATTTATTAATTTTAATATTTTAGTTATTAATTTCATTTCCTATTGACATTTTGCAGTCTTTGTCAATCTTCCTGCTTCTCAGGATGAACAGGACCATGTTTAAATTGACAGATTACACTAAATCTTAGACTTAAGTCTAAGTCAGATTACACTGAGCAGATTACACTGCTCCCTAAGCAACCCAAAACACGTTTCCTGTTTCCAGTAGAAAGGAATGGAAAAAATTAGAGAGAATTTTGAACTTCTCATTTTAGCATGGGAAGCTGAGACCAGAATGCTGTTCAACAGCATGCCATTTAGGAAAAGAGAAGAAGGCTGCTGAGTGGACTGGTCAAAGACACTGCTAAAACAAAATATTATTAATCCTTTACCTTTCTGAAATAGAACACTGATTTAGAATTTATTCTTTATTGTGGGTGGAAAGCACTGTAATTTACTTCTCTTGTGATGAATACTGAGTTCATGACCAAAGGATTTGGGTGGAGAATAGAAAGTGAATTTTAGCTGAAAATAAATTTTTTAAAATTGCACAACATCAATCACAAATCAAAAATTCATCAGAAATATGAGTTTTGGTTCTCTGAAAATTCATGCAAAACTATTATTTAGTTTAGGCTGAAAAGAATGGGAAATGTGAGATTTTGTTCTTTTTTATAAAAAATCATGGTTTTTCTCTACCATTTTCTTAGAGATCATAATAATAAGCCACCGTCCCTCCGAAAAAACCACAAAACCCCGGAAAATAAGTTTCTATCATTCCACTACAATGGGTTAGCTCTGTTGACGTTCCTTTTTTTATTCTCAGGTCAACTTCAAACATCTTTTAAGTCTTATTTTCTAAGGGCTGTGACTTACATACCCTGATTTTTTTGTGTGCCAACATTTAGGATAAAATCACGTGTGTCTTCAGGTAACACAGTGTAGTAACTTTAGGTAGTACAGTGACAACATGAAAGAGTTTTAAAACGACTGGCCTGTGTTTCAGGGGATGTAGGAAAGGTACTATCACTGCCTAGCTGAAATGTTCTACAGTCTAGACCCCAGATATAACAGGAATAACCCCTGTGTAACAGGAACTATAAAGAGCCTGGAAGATCCACTTTTGAATCTTGTGTCTGGTGCCCTTTTCAGCTGGCCTGGGGATGTAGCTCTCAATTCATAATAGTTCCATCACTGCTGATAGTCTACCTCAGAAGAAAGATTGAAAAGAATGGTTCATCAAGGAGACACAGGCACAAATCAGTTTACATTACCTCTGTCTGTCTTGCAGCAGCAGCAATTCTTTTTACATTTCCAGTCTCTACTTTTACTAAAAGCCCCATCCTTCAGAAATGTGGCTGCTGCTTCAGCACATGCCATGCAATGTTCTGAAATCCCGTGTTTCAACACCTTTCCTGGGAAGACAACATAAATGAAGAATTAGACTAGACTAGCATTTCACGTGCAGTCAGGCAGGGGAGCTACAACACTGGCTCTGGCACAGCAGGAGCACAGGCCTAACCTGCACTGTCCATTTTCACTGCTGCTCCCGCTAGTGACACTGGTGAATGACCCACTGCAGCCCTTCCTGATGCCTTCCATGGAGCATTGACTGGGAATGAGAACTGCTCAACCCCAGGGAAGCAGAAGTGAGAATCCCAGAGTCTTCCCATGCAAGAATTAAAATTTAGATCAGGGTTTATTTATTTATAATGATTCAGTCTTTTGACTACAAACATAGGCAGCTGACTAACATTGCTCATGTATGTAGAACTCAGAAACACATACCTGATTGAAAATGGAAATCCTGACCAAAGCACTGTCCTAAAACCAGCAAGGAACTGCCTTAACTAATTTTGAAAAATTCCCCATATTACTGAGTCAGAGGCACTCCACATTTTTCCTCATTAATTTGTTGTAGAGACTGAAAGAGGCCTTAGTGCCATGACAGTGCATTAAAATAATTTGTCAACAATACCACTTTTATTCTGTAGCAAATTTGAGAGTTATTTGCAATTGCTCTATACATAGGAATTTGAACACTAGTCCATGCTTCTCTATTACCAGGAAAAAAGGAATGTATTTCTCAGATAACACCGAAATAAACAAAGGAAAAACTTTCGGAATATATTTGCTTCTGAAAGGCAAGTCTCTGAAATGGGTAATAAATTCAAGTGTTCAAGGATCTTTCCAGCTCAGTATTTTTTTTAAATTACACAAATAATGTTCTTCTCAATTTCCATAAAGAGAGGTCATTTTTCATAAAGGATAATCAAGAAATTTGGATTGGCCAATCCAAACCTGCCATTGTCCACACACATCCACAAACTTAAAGAATGAGAGTGATTGAAACCTTGGGCATGCTTGAAAACTCTCAGTTAAGTTTATCAAGGGAATACATTTCCATTAATATTTTGATTCCAATGTTGTAATATTTTCTTAATAAGGAAAATGAAAAATGACTTAATGAAAACTTCATGAAAAATGTTTGACATGCCTACAAAGACATTTCATCCAACTGTTTCTTAGACGACATGAATAATAACATTTTTTCAACCAAACCAGAACAATGTTATTATAGGTTTTAAAAATTTTAAAAGAACTTTTTAGGGAATAAAAAAAAAATCTCGAGGAATAAATGAGCAGCTTTACATTTTAACATTAGCACTGAAAAGCTGAGAAGAGATACTGAAGAATGAAAACACTGTTCCATTGGAGAAAATAAATTGTTCAAGCTACCATCATCATTTCTGTTCTGTTTGCTGTGCTTTTAACTCAAAATAAATGAATTTAGAAGATAGCCCGCAATAGTAAATGATTGGAAATTCGTTCAATGTCTAAATGACTGTTAGAGGAGATACATCTGAGTTGGAAACAAGCCTTACCAATATTGTATTCTGATTTTTGCAACACTTGAAAAGATACAGAACCATCACTTATTTTCTCTCTTTCAGGGAGATAAACTTGTGCTCTTTTTAAAAAAGTAAAGAACGATTTTATTTAGAGAAGTGAAACACAGCATTTGGTGCCATCTTTTGCATTTAGCAAAGGATGGATAGATTGTGTTTCTAGAACTGCAAAGTGTCATAAAACAGAAAAAAATGACAATGGTGATTGATAGATTTTAAAAGGAATGTTTACTTTAATGACTGTCACAATAATTCTTGGAAGCAAAGGCATAGATAGGAAACAAGATTAAACATAAATGCCATAAGAAGGACAAACATTTTTCTTCTGAGGAATATTACTAAATTTGTGTATTTCAATGAGATATTTTAATACTGTTAGGAGTTGATTTTCTTAAATTATTTAGAAGCTTTGAAATGTCACGTCATAGCTCACTTAGCTGATTTATAGACCTAAAGTCCTATGTTAGGAGGATAGTCTGCTTTATTTAGAGCAAATGGGTATGGGAATCTAGAAGAATTCTGAAAGAATTCAAAATATATTTTTTTTCAAGAAAGAGAGATGTATTATCATTAGCAGTGCATTTTTAGCACACACTGGAGAAATTAATCAATAACTCTGTTTTGAATTTGCATTTTATTTGAGTTTTGTTTTTTCTTTTACTATGAAACTATGAGAACTAAAATATTAAGAAAGTTACCACAACCATATTTTGTTTTTACCTTGTAGATTGATTCCTTAAATCCTACTCTGTCATTAACCATCATGTGTACTATGGCAATATCCAGGAGACCTTGTCACTGACCAGTAACCCCTTGTGTTCAGCAAAGTAAGAAACCATGCAAAGGAAAATATATCCATGCAAGGAAACGTAGCTATATGACAAGAGAAACGGGTCAATACAGAGGGAGAATGGAGTAAAAGGAAGAAGACCTACAGCCAACTGCCTCAACAGACTGACAAACTGTGAGGTCAATAAAAATCATAGAACAAGAGGGTTTTTAGGCGAACAGTGAAGTGGTTATTCACCAGGGGCTATTCCCAACGATGTGAGGTGGTCCAGGAAAGAGAATTAAGGGTGTTCCCTAAGAACAAGTGATTGGTGCATTAGTGAGATACACCAGGGTTATTTAGAAGTAGAAAGAGAGGCTGACTAACTGATAATGCCCGAGATGTGTGACTGTCAAGTGACTCTAAGCACAGTGCAGGTTAGAAAAGCCCCATGAGTGAAGGAAAGAGACTAAGGAGGCTGAGCTTCCAGAGGGATACAGGGGCATGGCTGATGCCCCTGGAGATGATGGATGACCCAGTCATAAAAAAGTGAAATGAGATGGTATTGGAGACATTAAGCAACTCAGCCTAACTTCAATATACAAAATGATACTGAACCGTGATAGAAGACAAACAATTTATGACTACCTAGTAAATAATACACTGATAAGAAACAATCTTTGTGAGTACATCAAGAAGAAATTGTATAGAGCCAGACTAATTTCACGCCGGGTTATCTAACTGCTGTTGGTGTGACTTGAACATGATTTTTCTAACACAGTCCTCAAAACTTTCTCGCAAAAAAAGCTGGGAAGCATGGTCTAGATGACAGCACTATAAGATGGATGCAGACCCAGTTGAGAAGTAAGATTTAATGACTTGGTAAAAAATATTTCCTGTCAGCAAAGTGAGGCTTATCAATGCTGTGGGGCTCTCTCCAGAGCCTGATATTATCTTAATTTTAAAATCCAAAACTTCTCCTCACCCATATGTGAGGGTGTCTATGGAGTATAATGTCCCTTTTTAAACACTTTTGAAATTAGTTTTTAATAAATTTGGGGACAAATTGATGCCCAGAGGAGAGTAACATAAAATCTGTGTGAGAAAACTGTCTCAAGAGATGTGGGAAAAGATGTCTAAATATAGGAAAGATTCAGCAACATTTTGAAATATGGGAAAGAGGTTAAATTTCTGTGTTCCATGAAGGACAGGAAAAGAGACAGTGTGCATAGCATTCTGGAGGGAAGATCTGCTTGCACACCAGAAAAAGCAGTGCACACGCACATTTAGAAAGCACTCAGATAGGTACCCTGGTGTCTTTACAGAAAATCTTTTATTATTCTGCAGCAATAGGAAGAGAGAGGTATTTGCTCATGACAGAGATAATGACAGTATCTGAGAAGTAAGTCCATAGTTACTGGAGTAAGGCAGTTTCAAACAGATCTCATCATCCCTGTCTAATTCCCAACAGTGCCTATCAGCTCGCTGTCTGTTAATTTGTCCAATCCCTTTTGGAAAACCTGACAATACTCTGCTTTTCTCAGACTCCTGTGGCAACAGTGAACTTCTGCTGGTTCACCAGTTGCTTTTATCTGTTTTAAACTACAGCTCCCTATTTCCAGTCTTGTGGGACTTGGTGAATAAGACTTCGGCACGCATTTATGTCATTAACCACCTCCATGATTTTGTAAACCTAGAGCACATCTCTACGGCTCTCTCCCTTCCAAACTGCAGACTTGTTACCACTCCTACTTCTTTATAAAAGGTGGCTACTTCAGCCATTTACGTCTTACACTAACTTGTGGGGTAATGGATTTTAATGATAGGCAGGAAGGGAACACAGCTCACCCTTTCAGGTTTCACATTTACCATGTGATTTTACACTTCAAGCAAAACCAGACAAGAAAAAATGGTGCCACAGCCCCACTTATAATGCCAGTGAATTCAAATCTATCTGCTGGCTTGTCTAATATCTACTGGTTTTATTTTAAAAATGCTGTTCTTTTAATCTGTCTTCTGTTTAACCATGCTCTTGCCTTGTAGCAGCATGTCAGAGGAACACCTCATATAATCCATTTCTATGGTCACCTTTGTGGCTGACAGCTGAAAGTCATTTGCTTTTGTTTGCAATACCAATTGAGCTATCTTCCTAAATTTGTGTCTCTTCACTAAGACATGGTAGGAGAGGCCACTGCAGTGGACTCTCATTGGCCCCTCATTCTCCCATTGGCATAATTACACCTCGCCAATGGGAGTGAAGTTAATGGGCTTCACAACAGCTCTCCCTCATCAATATTTCTGATTCAGACAAGGAAATGGCTAACTCATTTCCTGCATTCCCTGGACATTTAATGTGGTTCTGTTTGTAACTTTCATTTTCATTGTAGAGTTACATTCAGCTTTCTACACTATATATTTTCAGTTCTTTGGTAAGCACTTCAGATATTACATGAAAGGTGCCTTTAGATGGTGACTTCTCAGTACACAAGGGGATGAGATGCCAGTTATCTTAAAATTTAGGAGACTTTATGCTTAATGAAAAGCAAATCCCAAAACTGATATGAGACAAAAGCACTCAAATAACAAGCAAATTCATTAGAAAATATCTTACAAAATTACTGAAGTATTCGCTCCATTATACAAAGGGTCTGACAGTAAAAGGAGATGTGTTACAATAATGTGTTGGGATAATGTTGACAACTCCATGGAGAAACAAAACTAGTTTAGAGGATCATCTCTAAAAGTCTTCTAAGAGAAAGGGACAATGTTGACAGCTCCATGGAGAAACAAAACTAGAAGTTTAAAGTATCATCTCTAAAAGTCTTCTAAGAGAAATGTGAGTAGTAAAAGGAAGTGAATGTATCACTGTGGTTATGGAGGGTCCCATAAAAGCCCTGGTCTATTGGGAGAGGCAGCTCAGACAACGGACAAGGTTCTGGTTTTCCTGATTGACATCACAGTCAGCTCCATCTCACGTGTTGGAAGGAGGAGATGGTACTGTTATGCAAGTCCCTTTCAGGAGCAGGCAGTTACACCTCCAGTGGTGGTGTACATTTTCGTTCTGTTCCCTATTGTGATGACAACTGTACCAGAGCATCTTTGTGGTGGCTGAATGCAAAGTGATGGCATCATCTTTTGTTTGTCTTCTTTGTCCTTTGATAAATGATGGATAAATACAGCAGATTGTGAGAGTTTCCCTTAGCAGCAGTAGCAGCTTATAAACATCATTATGTCTACCAGAATATCAAGTTTCTACCTCTCAAAATCACTAAGCAGAATGATTAATTAACTCTGTTATATTTAGGATAAACTAGTACATAGACACATGGAAGTTTTACTCCTAATCTACATGACTGCTTTTTGAAAGTATTGGCATTTTTTAAAAATTGCCAATGACACAAGTATGACACAATACTCAGGGATTTTGTGCCAGTTCGTAAGGGTTGAAAGCATTTGAATCCTGTTCTCATGGTGAAATACATACAACTGTGAAGGTGAGTGATCAAGCAAAGGTCTGACATGGACTGATGAGGATTAAAGCATGATGCCTTACACACTTCTAAAATAAACAGGAAATTATTTTCTTTCTCCAGAGGTGGCAGACACTTGCCAAGTTCTTCAGTTGTGTAGATGTTTTAGAAGCCCAGAGGTTATGCACACTATCTAAGAATAAACCAGGTGAATAATAGAATGTTTGCCACTGGCTAGCATACACAGGGAGATTTTTTGCAATGTTAAAAAATTCTCAGTGATCAGGCATTAAAGAGTGTCTAGCACAAAAAGATTGTAGAAAGGGTCAATTAAAATTTAAAATTTTTAGAAGAAAGAAAAATATTGTGCTTCTAGGCATAATGTACTTAATTCTCATTTCTTAAAAAGCTGAGAGGCAGGCAGGTAGAAAGAAGACAAATGATCTTGCAGAGTAGCTTAAACATTTTGAACAGTATTAAAACTCTTAAAAATCAGTAATTTCAGAAATATTAAATTCCAGTTGTGTCCACAAAAATAAACTGTAACAATTATTAACAACTATTTAATCTAACAAAATTTAGGAAGGATGAAATACAGAAAGACATTCTGTTGTACTGCTGTCCTAATCTTCTGTAAGCATTATTTTTACTGGCTATGTTTTATGGAATTTCATAATGATAAAATCTTTGGCTTTGGAAGCACAGAAAACACAAACCAATTTTTGTTTCATCTATGATTTAGCACTCCACATCTTTCATCAATCTTCACATAATTGCATTTTAGCCACTATGCACATTCTTTGAGATATGTGTATCTTTAACCATAACTCTGATGTAAAGACACATGTAAAAATAAAAGCCATATAATAAAGAAAACCAACACACTTACAAAGAATAACGGAATCATTAAGGCTGGAAAAGACATCTGAGAAGATTGTGTCCAACCATTAACCCACCACTGCTGTGTCCACTATTAAAGTATATCACCAAGTGCCACATCCCCACACCAAATGAACACTTCCAGGGATGGAGATTCCACTCTGGGTAGCCTAATCCAGTGAACAGTTATCAGATTTTGTGGTTTCAAGAGTCCTATTTGGCTGAGGCTTTTATTCTGTAGCAGTTGGTATTAAATGTTTTCTTTATCTAATTTTCCTTTACCCAGTAAGGGTTTTTGTATAAAATGTCTTGTCTTCTTCTGTTTCATCAATAAAACTGGCAGTTTAGAAATATATCTGTTATTTGCTGAGACCTGTAAATGCTTTTCCATGCTTAGGTTCATAAAGATCCACTGCCACAAAAGACTGAAGCTGTGGGAAAAATAAACTATGAGCAAGGTCTTTATCAAAAGCTCATCCAGGTGAGCTGGAAAACATCCTCTGATTTAAAATCTGATTTTGTTAACAATCACCCTTTCCCTGTCTATACTGCTACTCATATTGGGGAAAAAGAGCTAGACAATAAGGGAAATGTCAGAAAAGGATTTAGATAACCAAATAAGGATCCAGTTGGAATTTAAATACTTTTTTTGGGGGGCACATAAAAAAGTGCCTTTTCAAGAATACCTAAACTTCATATTTTTATGTGCTTTACAAGTTCCCACATACCTAATTTTTTGAGGGCTAAGCCTCAAAAATTATCAATTCCTCTGTCAGAATCCACTGCAACTATATCTATACCTTCAATTAAAATAATATCAGGATATGGTGCAAGCAACAAATTTGCAATCATCCTTCCTCTTATCTGTTTGAATGTGTTCTGGCATGATTTTGACCCACACCAACTAATGCTGTCTTTGAGATTGTTTTGCTGCAGATGACATCACAGTTCAGGCCCAAAGCAATTTTGAGTTGGCAGTGCAGGAATAAATATATAGTTTTATGGCAAAGAGAAACAGGAAAAAACTCCTCCAATCCCCCCTTTTCATAGGAAAATATGAACACCTATTTTCTTACCCTCTAGAGTGTTTTGGACAGGCATACTTAGTGTTCTTCCTACAGGAATATGCCACTGTGTGTGGTGCTTAGTAGTGAGGTCACCTACTTGGCTATTCTAGAATCCATGTAGTTTCTACATTTCTACCTTCTATACCTCCTAATTTATATGGACTGCCCAAAAGAATAAAACAAAATATGCACAGACTAAAAACAACTACTTGTTTTTATTGCCCCCCAAGTTGTAGGCATGGAGGTTCACCTTTGTTTCCTGTGTTCTTCTCTGCATGGGAATCCAGCCTCAGCGTCAGACCTGGAGTGCACCTTTACTGTTACCACCAACCCCATATGGGTGATATGACACATGTATTGCAATACTACAGCCACAAACCTTTACAAGGAGAGGCCAGCAAAAGCCTGGACCCTTTGCAAGGCAGTAATGTAAAGACATTTTGAGGAATTCTAACATTTTAAAGGGCATTAGCTGCAATTAATTCTTGAATGACAGAGGAGAAGAAAAGAGTGAGCTGGAATCTACACCCAAAGAAAGCATCCCAACTCTATATGCCCGCTGGGGAGCAATTCTTGCCTGCACATTCTCACATTCAGTGTTCTGACTGAACCTAGCCCTAAGAAGGCTGACTGCTCATCCTACAACATTATTTTTAAGTGCAACTTTTCATAATCAAGCCTTTCCACACTGTCTCTAGTAAACAAACTGGAACTTTATAGCCTGGGTGAGAGGACAGTTGGAAGGGCAAAAACCTGCTTGGAGGTTTGGAGGTTGGTCAGGCTTGAAGGTTGGTCAATGACTCACACTCTACTAGAAGGATGCAACAAGTGCACTGTTGCATGGCTCTGTTCCAGGACCTGTCCTGTCCAACACCTTGCCAGTGACTCAGTCAGGAGGTGATTGAGTACAGTTCCATCAAACTTGCAAATGACACCAAATTGGGAAGAACAGCCTTAAGGGCAGGTCTGTCATGCAGAGGGACACAGGCTGGAGGAACAGGCTGACACAGGAACATTATGAAATTTCGCAGTAATCTGTGCTAAGTTCTGCACCTTGACAGACAGCAAGATGAGCCAGCACGAGCCAGCTACGTGCTCTGGCAGCCAAGATGGGCAACAGTATCCTGTGCTATACTAAGCACAAACAAATGATTCAGGGGTGTGATTATCACTCTCTACTTGGTACTTGTTAGAGCACATTTGAAACATTGCATACAGTTTCAGGTTCTCCACAAAAAAAATTCAGTGTTAATAAAATGAAGTAGTTCAGCAGAGAGCCACCAGAGCTGTAGGAGAACAAGAGACAATAAACATAAATTGAAACTAAAATTTTCTGACAGGATATAAGAAAAAACTTTTTCACTCTAAGGACAGTCACTAATTGGAGCAGGTTTTCTAGTGAGGCCCTACAGTCTCCATCCTTACTGATTTTCAAGGCTCAGCTGAAGAAAGCCACAAGAAACCTCGATCTCTTAGCTGATATGACTTAAAGTTTATATATGTTGGACTGGACACCTTCTTATGTCTCCAGCCTCCACTTAGCTGTGATTCTGTGGTTCTATGAATCCTGTTTCCTTTAAAGGTAAAGTTTTACAACTTAATGTTTCGAGTTTTACTGAAAAAAATCGGCATTCTTCTGGTTTCTTTTGGGTCATGCAGTTTGAATTAGAATTACCTTATTGTTCCAAGACTCATCTGAACTATTCATTGTCACAAAGATGACGAGAAGTGCTAATTAAGTTGATGAGTTGTGAATTGTCAATTTGGATCTCTCAGCCATCACAGTTATGCTGAAATAAATTATATGCATTATTAAAGGGTGAATATCATAACACCCATGTTATAACTAAGGAAGTCTCAGAAGAGAAGACTTAATTTTCTCATTTTCCTGAAGAAAATTAGTTGTATTCCCATACCACAAAACATGAATTTGAAACCACTCACACAATTTACCAAACTTAAATACGTCAAGGGTGGATTGAAAGAACTGAAGAGTGTTAGTAATTCTGTCATATTTTTTAAAGCAACAAGACTTGCTAATATTAGCACATGTATTTATGTGTTACATTCATGTCACCTAACGGTCAGTATATGGGAAAAAGAAAAACCAAGGCTTTTCTCAATGCAGATCTGACAAATAAACATATTTTTCAAGTTTTTTGTTACTGAATTGAAAAGGAAAGCATCCACTGTTGACCACGTGAACAGAATTGTGTGCAAGATTCTTACTTTCTTTAGTGTGATGTTACTTCTATTAATTATCTGTGAGAAAAGAAGTAAGACCAACACTACAAGATAGCTTCTCCACAATTTTGCACCGAGACAGCTCATTTAACAAGTATTACAAACCACACAAGAATCTAATAAAGATATCACATACAACACTGTCATCTGGAGAGTCTGCAGTGGACTTGTCTTTGGTGAAAGAACTGTCCTCATGGCTTGTTCAGCTGCAGATTGCAGGGTACATGTTGTGGATCCAGTTTGCAGAGCACTCTGTGAGTTGTGTGTTGTGAGCACAAACAAGACCTTACAGGTAAAATATTAAGAAAAAAAGATAAAAACATTGCACTGTCTGAACACAGCAAGCAAGTAGTTAATTAATGAGTCTAAATGAGGGAGCCAGGACATTCTGCACTAATTTCTTACAACAGCAAGCAGACATTGAACATAGGAACCCTTAAACAGAGGGCAGTAAAGACCTGTCTCTGACTTATGTTCTTTTCTTTCAAAGAGAGAGACAGGGAAGAAAAGATAATGTCAGTTAAGGTAACAGCAGCGGAGACCAAATAATTGCAAATCATTGAATGCAGAAGATGCAGGATGTATTTTACTATCAAGTAGGTACTTGTTAGAAGCTATTTATGTATCAAGTGTTGCCTGAGAGGACCCACAGGGAAAAAAGAGCCAGAGCACTAGAGATGCAGCTGGAAATTAGGATGGAATTCAAGCAAGACCCAACGACAGGATGGATGAAGGGAGGAAGAAGGTTCAGCAAAGAATACCCGATGAGAATGGCTGAACACCATCATGAAGAAGAAGAGACAGGCATGGAGGAAGGAATGAAAAATAATAAAAAACTTACAGAATGGGCTTGTTTCTCCAGAAGACAAAGATAGGAAGAAAAAACAGAAGGGATAAGGAGAGGGAGAACTAGTGTGTCAGGAAGAGCAGATGGGGATACTGGGAGACTAGAAAAAGATATGGGAATAGGATAATACATTGAAGACTCTGTAAGAGAATTGAAAAAATATTAAAAAAAAAAAAAAGAAAAAAAAGAACAGAGATCCACTGCAACAGCATAAAAAGGCAATTTTCAAAGGGACTCACTGGCCCTATCTGTATAAGCATTTTGGTTTAGAGCAAATGAGTTCTGAAACAGATTACTTCAATGTTTCTACTTAGTGCATGTCAGTTTTGTTGGTGGAGTTGCTTGGCTTCCACCTTTGGGAGAAAACTACTCCAGAAGTTGCTTTCTTAAGTGTAAATGAAAAGCATGCTTGCCCTGAAGAAGAACTAAAGGGCCAGTCCAAAGTGGGCGATATTGTCACCAAGTTCTACCCTGCGTGCATGAATGTCAAAAAGTTCTTAAACACCAAAGTGTTTCTGTCACAATCTGAAGCCTTTTGGGACCTATAAAATGAACCAAATGCCGTGTATCTGCTGCCATATTTATCATCAACAGTCAGTCCTTGACTCTTTGAATCTCTGTCACTTGTTCCCCTTTCATCTTCTCTAATCCTAGCTTGGAACCCTTATCTAACTTCCCTGTGTCAGCTGCTGTCGGTCCGCCCTTTCTGATCTTTTACTATTAACTTTTATCTCTTTTGCAATGATGAGATGCAAAACTCCAGAAGGTGCAAATTATACTGTGCCATGAAAGGGCTGAAGGTTTCCTCAGGAGCAGCCTAGCACTGGCAGCCTCAGAGGGCTGCATCATGACTAATGAGTGAAGAGGACTGATGAACCAAACAATCTTAAATTTGAAAGGATGAAAATCATTCTTGATGAGCAAGGGCAACAACCACCCTTTGGGGGCAGCACAGTAGGAGTATCCATATTCTGGAGAGCTTGAATTGGTCTCCTGGTGAGAGCTATCATTGATTATGTTGCCCATTTGGCTGTCTGTGCTCTGGGATACAGGACAACATATCTCCAAGCACACTCTTCAGTGCTCTGGGATCCTGTCCCTGCATCCCACAAGTGTTTTGAAGAACACTTCAAGAGCAGAAACAGCGGTGACTCTCTGGCTTGCTTCTAGTGCTTTTGCAGAGCAAATGGGTGTCAGTGTTCCAGAGTCCAGTTCAGACCAGTATACTGTCCCTGTGCTGGTCATTATAGTGGAATGGGAGTAACATGATGTTTCTGACACTTAGATCATGACTGAGAGGAGATGATGAATGTTACAAAGCCTGTTGCACTTCAATAAAAGTCTGTGGTCATGAGTTGTGGGTGAACTCCTCAATGGGACAGCTAACTATGTCGGAAGCTCCTCTCCTAGTCCCAGACTGTACAAGTGTTGAGCTGTATGCCAGTGACTGTCCAGCTGTGCATGCCATAGCACAGCCCTGCTTGAGTCCCAGAGACTTGTGCCATTCAGCACCCAGAGGTATGGGAATGGGGGAAAGCTTGTGCCCTGGGAGGAATACCAGATAGCTGATTTCCTGGGGACCAGGGAGAGCCAGCCCAGGCTGATGCAGAATCTCTATAGAGCATGACCTCTGTTGTTCCTCAGTGTGGACAGTCAGTCAGGGATAGGAGTGGAGTAACAGAAAACACCTGTTGGGACATTTCTACTGTACTCAGGCCTCATCTGCTACCCCAGGTGCTCTTGCAATCGCAGGAAGTTCTGGTCAGCTCTCCATTCAGTGGGGAAAAAAAAACAAAAAACAAAACAAAACAAAAAAAAAACCCTAAACAAAACCAAACCAACAAATAAACCCATCCCCCCCCAAAAAAAAAAAAAAATAAAATCAACCAACCAAAAAAAAAAACAAAAAAAACAAACAACAAACTAACAAAAAGTCAACACGAGGGAGCAATTTTCCTCTAAGAGCCTTCTCCTCCCAATCTCACTGCTTAATGCCACCTCTCCAACTTGCTGTTCTGTGTCTGCCGCCAGTCTTGGTGATCATGGATGGGAACAGAGGCATCAGTTCAGGTTGAGGAACTAAAGTAACCCTAGGCTGGAGCAAAATATCTACATGTGCATAAGAAATATGTGACAAACATAAGCACCAACTGCTTTGATCTTCTGCTTTTTTCCTGTTGTGCCAAATTGTGTACTAAGATAGGCACAGATAGCAGTACAAGAACTGACAGGTCAGTTGCTGCAGTGGATGCAGGAAATGAAGTATAGGTTTGTTGTGTGTCAAAAGGAAAGATAAAAAATGGGGGCTTTTTAGAGAAGTTAATAATTCATAAAGCTGCAAAACATAACTGGTATGAAAAACAGCTGTAATTGCTGTTCTTCTTAATGTATTTAATAAATACTTTACTTATCTGTTTGTTTAGACAGAAAGAAAACACAGATCTGCACCTGTATCCTCTGCAAACATAAACCAGAATGAATGTCCAGACAGCTATATAGATATTCATCAGTTGTCTACTTTCAGCAATCCTGTCAGAGTCAACTATAAATTATAGAGAACTTTTCTACAAATATGTTGGAAAGTGATCAAATTAATGTTTGTGCCAGTATCAAGAAGAAATAAAGGGAGTGTGGATGGAGGAAAGCGGGAGCTGGCAGTGAAGGCTGAAATACCAGCTGTAATTATAACAAGATAAAAACAATTTTCACATGCATTACAGAGTTTAGTCACAGAACTAGGGCATCTTTATTTTATGAGCTTCCCTATTATCAAGCTGTGCAGCCCAGCCATGAAATTAGCAGTCAAATAAGGAACTTAATCCTGACACAAATAACATTCCCACAGACGGTACCGGGAGATTTGTCAGAAAAGTGTGTTCAGAACTTGACCTCTAAAATGAATACAGTGTTGGTGGGTTCCTAATTATAACATCTCATTTAGCTACCAGAGTAAGGCAACTGAAGCAGTAAGAACTACAAAGAAGTCAGTTGTTGACAGATGGCTTGGTCTTTGCAGCCATTACTCACAGAAAATAATATTTGCTCACACAAGGTGCCCACAGCATTCACTGGAGTGTAACACAACTTATCAGAGGAACTCAAGTTTCATGATAAATCTTTCTAAAAACAAGTTGTGGCAGAGAATCAGTCTTTTTTTTTTTTTTCCAAGATCAGTTTTTGTGGGTAAAATCACCACTTTGCATTAAAGTAATCATGGGCAAATTACTTGTTTCAGCGACTTTAAGAGCCCGTAATTAATTCAGGAAAACCTTCAGTGTACTTTTAAACTAATCAGTTAGCTTGCAATCTGAAGTCAAGAACAGCAAAAGTTCACCAAAACCATGGGTGTTTTAATGCTTGTCAAATGAGGTTTTATGCTCTGTAAGCAATTCTCTAACATATATGAAAGTTGTTATTTGGCTCTGTGCTGGAACTGCTCAAACCTAATTCAAAGTCTACTGATGTCAGCAGCAATCTTTTCTGTGGCTTTCAGATTGCAGCCAGTACTTTTGCAGGAATAATGGGACTACTCAACCCCAAAAAACAAGGAGACCTCACCAGCTGAAGGATGAAGATCATAGTTCTGGACTGATAACAAATTATGCTAAGAAAGCTACCACAGCTGTCAGAAAGAGACTTTAGATGACTGGTATTTCCCAGGTGTGGGAAAAGAAAAATATCAGAGGCTTCTGATGTTTCCCACTAAACCCATTTAATAATGGGCATACAGAAATGCACAGAACCTTTATTGCATGCTCACTTTTTGAGGTTTCTCACTTTTTGAGGTTTGACTAGTTTCCAACTAGTCAAATCAACTTAATTAATTAAGAAAGCATACACTCACAGGAAGGCTTTATTATCTTATTGGTGCTAGAAAATTAATTATTTTTAATCAATAGAACTGTAACTATAGTGCTGTCATGAGCAGCAAAAGAAAACAGAGCAACCCATGAGTGCAGCAGTTTTAGTAATTGCAAATTTGAAGCACATTTCTTTCTCATTATGTTTGAATATCCAAACTACTGTGCAGTAAATTTAGTTTAGGCATGATGTCACAGTCTTGCTTCTCTTTTACATTCAGCACTTATAATTCAGCATCAGTATAAAAGGAAGAACAAATACTACTCTCTTTAGTGAGATATGAACATCAAAATATGATTAAAGCATTACCTCCTGAATTTATTCTAAAGGAATGCAATAGATCAGACAAGAGATTCATTCCCAGTGCATTAGAATGTCTGCATACTTCAAACAGGAATAGACAGGAAAAGCAAAACGAACCATTCCAAACCTTCTTCATCCCCCTTGCCCATTAGGTATGTTATTTTCTTGTTTACAGTTATATTGCAATCAGATTTCAGCAGTAGTATAACTGGAATTCAGCAGCACTTCATTTTGTCCTGATGCCTATATAATTGCCAGAGGAAGGTATCCTATTTACACAGCTGTGATGTGTTTTGTAAACAGGTTGATCATGACTTCTGAAAGTTCATGGAGAATTATTGCAAAGGAAAAAAAGAAAAGCTGACACAACCTCCCACGTGTTTGAATTCTTGCCATGTTTACAGATAGGACCACAAAATAGTGCTTCTGTCTGTTTTCTCTGGAAAGGCGCCAAAGCTATTTAAGGACAAGCAGCCCAACAAGTTCCTATCTGAGCACAGCTGCACAATCCACTGCTTTAAAGTCCCGAAGTACTGTGACCAGTCCCAAAGCAGTAACACTGGATCCCCCTTTGGAATTAATAAAGCTCCTGTTAAACATCATCTAATAAATTAAAATGAAATAAAAAAAAAAAAAGAAGTTCATTTACGAAGCAAAGGCACTCCATCACTTTTATAATGACAGTGGTATGACAGATACTGCTGTCATTACTTCTGCTGTCAACACAGCTTCTGAGTGGAAAAGTAGGATTTTCACCTCAAGTTGCATTTCCTTTCCTCAGATAAACACATCCTTTATCAGGAATGCTTTCTCTTCAATCATGCATTATCAATAATCCCACACTAGACTTACAATAGTTTATGCATAAACAGTGCTCTGATCTAACAAAATCCCCAGTTATATTTGTTTAGCATATTGCATCCATGGAAAGTTTTAACTCAATTTGTTAGCTGAAGGTCTTTTGGACAGCTGAGCCACTCATGATTAATTCTAACAATATTTTAATTTCCTTGATTATTAGGTAACTAATGATTTTAAATGAGATTGAGTGTTCTAAACTGAATCAGAATTAGCTTTTTTTTGATGAATGAACTGTAATTGATTTATGAAGTGGGACCCTCTAGAGCCTGACTTTGTAATGCTTATTGATGAGGCTAAATTCCCATTGAAACCAATGAGCAATTTTCCTCAATAAGTACTGAAGGATCTGCCCTTATGATGTAGAAGTTATAGCTAGCTCTAGCTTTTGAACCACTCTTAGGACTGCAATTACAAACACTCCAGAGCCATAATCCCCAAAACAAATTTTCTAAGAATTACACCAGAATTTCTTAGTAATGTGTACATGGACTTACCCCAAGGATTTTATGCCTTTCCGTGACTTCAGTATTTTGCTAGTGTAGTAAACACAGAAACCTGAGTTGGAAGTACTTGGGCAATATACTCCTAAAATTTTCTCCACCAAAACAAGTCTGGATACACTATGTAGATGTAATTCAGTTTTTTCTGTAATAATCATTCCTCTTTATCTTCTTCTTCTTGTAATTTCTCAATGAGCTCTCACAAACAAAATGAAGAAGCTGAAG
>JAYDZK010000113.1:24230696-24262520 GCA_034509185.1 Euphonia xanthogaster
GAAGGGATTAAAAGTCACACAAATGTGGTGTTTTGGTATTTTCTTAATGGATACTTCATATTATTAAATAAAACTATTTGTTTTTTCTAGACCAAATGCACAAATGTTATTTTTTCCCAACAAATAATTTTTAAAAAGCTTCTGTTTCATGTTGCAATGAAATATTTTGTGTTTTTTTCTCTTTTCTATTTTTTAAAATCAAGCTGTTGGCCTTTCAAGATCATCTTCTTTATAGACTTGTGTCAAGAAGCAAGCATCTCAAAAATGAATACATTTTAGAACCATTTTGGTGAGATAATTCCACATTGCTTTTTTTGCAATTTTGCAAACATTTCTTATGAAAAAAACTCCTAAACAAAAGCGCCTGCACTTCTAATATTACAACTTGAGAACAATTTTAAAAGGCAATTTATTAGATATTAGTACATATTAATTTTTGAAGCAGCTGTTGTTTTAAATCTGCACATGAGTTAGAGCACCTGTCATCTCCTGATGTCATGAAGTTGCTGTGTTAGAATTTGAATGGGCTTTTCTCTGCTGGCATCAGTGAGAGCTGGATCTGCCATGAAGCCTCTGTCCTGTCAGACCTGAGGTTCAATAGACTAAGAATGATCCCTCAGGTCTGAGCACAACTTCAAATTGAGTTTCAAAGCCTTAAGAGATTTCAGCTTTCATAGGATTTTGCCAGGAGACAGACTGGGTTTTTACTAATATTTCTTAAAGGTATGTCAAGGAGTTTTAGGAAATGATGGAATATCTACTAGTTTCCTGCAAAAAAACAACTATTTCAATAGTGACCTTGAAAACCGAATTAGGAAAAAGAGCTATCTCTCTATTGAGAGAGAATGAATGAGGAAAGCACCTGAAACTGGAAGAGAATAATTTTCTGAACTGTCAGGGTCAATATTTAATGTAAAATATGGATCTTCTATGAAGAATTAACATTTTTCCTGTTGTTCATTATGTAACCACGTACTTTTCATTGTTTTCAGAAAAGCAGTTATGGTTGTTCATTCCTATAGAAACACTCATATATCACATAGTAGTAGATAGCTGTGCAAGCACTGCTAAGGTAAAATTTTCTATGACAATAAGAAATTTTCTTAGACAATGCTACAGTCTCAAACCCAGTGGTATATTTAAAGATACATACTTATGTTCTCTGATAAAAACAATCTTATATCACATCAAAAATATAATCCAGAATATCTTCTGAAATATACCAGGAAACTGCAAAGATAAGTCCACAAATGTCTCAGTTTTGTGTTGTTACTGTCGTTTTTGGAGGCATAGCTCTCTGAAGATGTGTAAGAATCCTTTATTTTATCCCTCTGTATGGTGCTGATTGACTATCTCCTGCTACCAAGTGAGGCACACACAGAAAAATCTTCTGTCTCTGTGCAAGAAAGGGATTAAGTCTTATGCCCTTTTCCCTCACAGACCAGAGACTATGCCCCAGTAAAACAGACAAAGAGCCAAAGGCTGGCTACAGTAACCACTTCAAGCCAGATTTTACCAGTTTCCCCTGCTAAATTAGTAGCACCATATTCTGTCTGAAACCAGTGGCACTTGCACAAAGAGACACTGCTCAGTAAGTTCTCTGGGATCTAGGAAAACCCCAACTAAGTTCTCTCAGGGGTGCCAGCATCAACCAGAGCTCCCCTGCCTGCAACCACGGCCCCAGGGAGTACAGGCAGAGTGATCTGCAGCACTGAGGACACGGGTTTGCCTTTCCTAAGTGTGCTGGGATCTCCCAACACTTATTCACAATGAATTAAATTATTCATCTGCTGATGAAGTACCCATCTCACTGCAGCTGAAGGTTCACTCAGGTGAGCTTTATTTACCATCCAGTTTCTGACAGAGACAGGGCTGTGCAGCTGTGCAGTCCACTGTAACCAGTGAATGCCACTTGCCAAGAGCTGTTCGTCTTGCAACTGTAACAGTACTGTCCTAGCCATGACACAGGACATCAGGAAACTGATGAAAAATCCCCTACCAGGGACTATAATGGCTCATACTCTCTGTAAACCAGACCACAAATTCAGCAGATGGTGGCACACCTTCCCGTTTAAAAAAATCCCTTGTCCCAAGTATCTACGGCAAACTGATAAATACCAAATAAGTCCCCACTACTTGGAATGGCAGTTTTCCTGGCCAACACATCAGGCATTGGATCAGGGATGCTGAAGTCCAAGAAAATGTACACAAGTTTAAAAATGATTTCTGAGCAGTAAACTGTAAAAATGAATACCTAGCACAGGGCGAGCTCTGCAAATATTGTTGCCAGAAAAGCATTTCAGGAACTCTGAAGATGATCCTATTAGATGCTATATAGATTGGGGAAGCTTGTTCCACACCTACAGTTTCTTCCTAAAAAAAAACATTATTATGCTTTCTGTCACAAGTTGAAAGCAAGACTCCATTATCTAGATGTCTCCTTTGCTTAGGTTTTGTGTGATTTCAATATTATTCTGAGTACTGACATTTAAAATCTACAGCTTGAGTTGTATTTTAATATTCCAAACATTCAAGGAAAAGTATTGGGCTCTCTAATCCAAATGTTGATTTGGCTTTCTGAAAAGCATTGGGATGAATTCTGATCTGCACTTGTGCATTAGCTTCAGTGTTGAGTTTTATAACCATATGTAAAAATGAAAGAACTGATCAAATGCAGAAACTGCTGATTTAGAAGGCTAGTATTACAATGGGTAAGTTATCTATGAACAAATTTACTTTTTCAGTCTTGCATTGGTCTGCAAAATCAGATCTCAGCAAAAGCATAAGTAAAGCACATTCTCCCAGTGACCTGTTTGTTGAGTGAAGCTGGCTGAGGAGTAGCATTTCTGATTTCTGAAAAAATTTTGGTGGGAAGCAGAGAGGGTTATTTGGTTTACTCCGAATCAAACAGCAAATCCCCTTTTTAATTTCCCACGAACTGGAAACTGAGAGAATATTTCATTCTGAAAATCCCAGCACATGAAACTTCCTCCAGGAAATAACCTCACTGCATGCAGCTGCTCAGTGAAATCAACATTCCTGGTACTGTCACGCTGGCTAATCACCCACCTTGCTTTCCCCAGCAGCTGCCAGGGCACCCCAGCCCCACACAGAGCCCTGGCTCCCTGCTCACATCTCTGCAGCTACACCCAGCCATTCCTCCACAGCTGGCCACAAACCTCTCATTTCCACAGCTTTCAGGCTCCAGCCTATGGAGAAAGAACCTGCCAAGACTCTCAGCTCAACAGCAGAAAGTGGGGAAGCCCTGGAGCATGTGGGTTTCTTAGGGCCTTGGCTATTGGGAATGCTGGCCCACCCTGGTCCACCGGTACGCCTGACTGAACATTTATTTAACATAAATATTTGCAAAAAAACATTTTAATTCAGGGAAACATTATTAGTTCCCAGGTCTCTGGTATGCACAAGTCATACCTCTTTAGAATACAAAGCATGAGAAACCATAAGTGGCAGACTGACCTCTCTGTCTCACAATGCCTTTATTCTCCCTGAAGGCAGGTATCTATATGGACACAGAGAAGAGAAATGAATCCTCATAATTTTTGCCTCTGAGTGAAACAGACTCCCATTAAAGGCAATGTTTTTTGTAAGATTCCAGAGTATGAATAGCTCCAGCATGGAAAAATCTGCCCTTCCTAAGCTTATGAGAAAGATATTATCAGTGTAGTCCTTGATTTAGAATCATCAACTGCTGTATTTCATGGGATGCTTAGACTGACTTCAAATTAATATTAGCAAGATGCATTTAAAATGATGAATTTACACATACATGTTGTAAAACAGCACTACAGTTGTTCTTTTCTGAAGTACAGCTTATAGAAATAGAAAATTGTTAACAAAACTTCGGAATGAGCACAATACAAAATGTAGCGCATTCAAGAAAGTCACTGAGATTACATTTATACTACTGATCCAAACATGCCCAAAAGAGTTCCCTGGCACTAAGGCATGCAATAACCTCCACATATACTAATCAAATGTCTTCTCTTTGAAAACAGAGTATCCACATCCCAGCTGCCTGTTGTGCACATCCCAGGCCCATGCCAGCTCCCAAACTTCATCCATCAATTCTTGGGAGAGCTCTAAATCAGCTGAGAAGAAGAGTGTGCCAGAAGCTTCTCCAACAGTTTTGAAGTATGGTGGTATTGCTGTGATTGGGAGTGTAGCCTGAGATACACACGTACAAAGCCTTAAAACTCTGAGTTACTTGTAGGAGAGAACTGCATAAATACCACTCAAATATGCATTTTTTTATGGTGTCAGAGAGCCACTGGAGTGTGGTATGTATAATCTGGGTCTGTCACTAATGAGGGTAAAGCCAAATGAGAGGCTTGTTTAAGTACAGCATGTTGACTAGGAGCCTTAATTCCAATCTTTCAGGATTTTTCTGCCGTGTAAAGGCGGTTACCCACAAAAAGACTAGATGTATGCTAGAATGACAAATCTTTAATCTGCATTCAAACTTTTGGCCAAAGGAAAAGAATTATTTCACTGAAGTGTTTTGGTTTTCCATTGGAAAGTGTCATGATTCCATTAGGATTTTTTTGTGGCAACACATGGGGGAAAAGAATTATGTTATTTCTGCTACTATACTGAGATGACATACTTTAGTCTGATTCCTCAGACAATTTTCTGTAGCTGCCTGAGCTGCTATATGGTCTCATGTAAACTGAGTCTGCAATCCCCCCCTTCACATTTTCCTCTATCAGCTAATTAATACCATTCAATAGATGATTAAAAATATTATAGGTTCAATTAAAAATGCATTGCATCTGCTTAACGTTTCTTATTTGGTATACTTTTGAACTTTTTATTCCCTATAAACTTCTGGTTATATTGTAAATTAACAAAATTTTTCACAACAGGAATCGATTGCTGAACATCTTTATAACCCTATTTTTCTTATTCCTCAGATGAGACAAAAAAATGGAAATTAACACACCTCAAAATTATTGATTCTATTGTGACATTATACATGGTTTAAAATTATTATTGCTGTTATACCTATGACAGTTCAGAAAAGTCAAATAAAGTTCATATTTTCAGCCCAAATGATTTTTCTATTTGAATAATATTAACACCAATATTAAATTATTAGCTAGTACAGAAATAGTACTTCAAAGTTTACCTACATAAAGATGCACATGCTATTTGGAAGACAGACCAGAAGACATCAGAATTGACAAAGGTGACAAAATTTTACTCACAGATCTTCCAACAGTCTATTAAGTACATGGCCACAAGCCTTCTTTCACCACAAGGAATCACTGACAGGCTTGAGGTAATGAATTTATTTGTGTAAAGTGATAAAGTCAAATCTAAATCATGTTACTCTTAATCCCAACAGATATGCTTGCACCCAGTATATGCACTGCCTATATAAACACACAAAGGTCATAAGGATGACAAACAAATGCACACATTTAGCTAGTCATGAATGACAACTTTTATTGGATTCTGACATATAAAATTCATCAAAGTAACTTTTTTTCCTCTGGAGTTTCAAAAGGACATGAGCAAAAACTTGTACAGATGCCTTTTAGCCTGTGCTGCCCATGACCCACACATTTAAAAAAAATGGAATTAAAAATCTTTCACTGTGGTAAATTTAACATGTTGTGCTTTTTATTATGAAGACATGTTCATTTCATTGATACCACTATGCACAATGCAAATTTTTCACAATGCCTGCAGACTCTTTTAGTATTCTTGTCAGAGTAACATATATACTTACATGATAAGCACCAGGGTAATTATAAGGGACACAAGCTTTACACAAGTTGTAGTTGTCATTAGAGAAATACAAGCTATAGGGCCTCTTGATACTCCAATAACATTACACACAGTACAAAATGTCAAACACTTTGCTACCTATTCCCTAGAGAATCTTAAAATCAGGCTGCATTAGATATTCTGAATTTATTAATTTTGCCTTCCTCTGTATTATATTATCCTTATACAGTTCCTTTTCATCCTTTAATGGGATTTTAGGAAACTATTCCCACATTCTGTTAATGCCATTTCAAAAAATTAGTTTGCAATCAAACACTCAGTCAAACCTGAGTGCAAATGCTACTACTGAGAAGTCTCTATCACAGTCACAATAAATTTAATCAGCAGAATTTGCTGAGGAAAAAGTTGTTCTTATTATCAAACTGAAAATGAAGAATTCTGTCAAGCTAGCAGGAAGTATAGCTATAATCCTAAATGTGATGATTACTTCTTCAGACAGTTGTACACAGAACTGCTTAAACTACAACATTGCTCCTCTGTGTCATAAAAATTGAGAAAAAATTGTGAATTTTGAGAATTTTTTCTACGTAGCCATTAAATTAACAACCAACATTGTATCTCAACATTGAACATGCTTACATAGTCTGGATTTGAAAATCTGAAATACTTATCCCCTAAATATTTTACTGCATAATATTAATTCAATAAATTGTCAATAAATTGTATTTAAGACTAAGTTTTGGTGCACCATCAAGAGGAAGTTTTGAGTAATATGAAATGTTTTAATTCTAATTGTACTGATTATAAACTAGGATATAGTCAGGCTCCCACTCCCCACCTTGCATTAATAACAGTATCCTACTTTTCAAGGCTGAGAATGCCCTGTGTAAGTAGTGGAGAAATATGATTAATGAATAACTCTTTAGTAACATTTTAGAAAAGAATAAACTCAAAAATCCATGTGTGAAAATGGTCACCACAACAAAAGTGTTCTCCAAGTTTGTTGTTTTGGTTTGTATTTTTTGGTAAAAATCAGAGTCATGTCCTTGTAAGTGTGAGAGCACAGCTTGCAAAAAAGCACCACTCAAACATTCTAAGCATATTTTTGTTATTTTATTATAATTTATCCTAAGAAGTTAATGCCAATTTAATCTGTAATTAGACCAACAAATATTGTGGAGTTGTAATGCTTTATATCACAAGAACAGAATGCAGTATAGATGCAATACAATGCTTTACAATGGAGCTAACAAGTAAAGGAACAAAGGAAAAGCAGGCTAGAAGATGGAGGCTGTAGTCCATAAAATATAAGCCAAGCATGGAGATTAGGAGTCCACAGAATGAAGAAGGCCTATTCATGTAGTCATCTAAATGAATACAACACATAGGCATGCATGACAGGCTAGAAAGGGATGTGTGTTGCACAGACCCTCAAATTAGGGACCAAATGGTCATATGGAAGGCAACCTGTTTACACACATCCCTTCATTTCTGAATAATGTCGTCTTTTTGAAATGGAAAGAAAGCCAGTTGTGTTTGAGTTGCACCAGAGTCTCTAGTTGGGATGATCTGGTGCCAGACCTGAACTGGTTTGCACTCTTGATCAGCAAAGGAGCACTATGGTTCAAGACTCACTGGCCAATTGAGAAACAGCTTTATGACAAGACACAGAGCAGTTCTCTCAGATAGATAAGAAAATTTAGTTCCTTTTACATAAGCAGGACCTTCTAAACTTAGGAACTGACAAACTTTCAGAAAGACTGACTTCAAGAGGATAGTTATAATTTCTACAAGTTTTACTAAAGGAGTAAAACTTGTAGAAATTATTAGGGATTTTTGTACTGCTGTGTATCATTTGAACACTACTTCAAAGTGATGGAGTAATGCCCAGGCTGTTTCCAACAAAGATTTTGATGTGAACATCTTGTTAATAATTAAGAATCAATTACAGCCCAACACCCAAAACAGATGCCAGAAGTACAACAGAACTTCCCTTCTGATCAGGAGTCAGTCTGACTTTTATTGCTGCAGTGACTGATTCATCAAGAACTGCATGCATTAATATGGTGGCATACAAGCAGGTCTCTTGATGCAACTCAAAACTGAAGCAGAGCAGGGGAAGAACTTCCCTGCCCCCAGTGCAGCCACAAGAGCTACTGCTTGTACATTGAACAAGGCCTTCCTTGTCCACACAAATTAAACAGGCACTTTTGATTTCAGGTTTTTATGCCACAATAATTATATCCTTTTCCATGAACAAATTTTAACTAAAAGAGAATCTGCACACATCTTCCCTTTCCCTGTGTGATTTGAAATAAAAATTATCTTTCCCTGCAGGACTTCACAGAATTAATTTTCCTTCATTTCTGAGATCTGAGATCCACATTACAACTCTCAAAATCCACTTCTGTTCCTCATCAGAATCCCATTTTACCCCACATCAATTGCTTACATGAAAAGGACAAATACCAGGAAACTAATATATTTTTAGCTGACTTTAATGTGACTTAGCAGCTGGAGACAAGGACAGCTTGTTCCATGAGAATGCCACACAGCACTCCATGGGCACTAGTTTGGAAAGTATTGGTAGAACTTTAAATAACTTTGTCCAGCTAGACATGTTTTCCAGCAACCTTTGCCACATTCAGAGCTCCAGTCAGCCTTCACATGCCATGTAATTTTGATTGAAACAGCTCCCTCACACTCTTGTCAGCAAGAAAAAGCTCCCACATCAAAAGGGGGAGACACCCCCAGCCAGCAGAAACAGCGGGAGGTTCTGCAGCCTCTCCATTGTAGTGATGCAAGGAGACGCAGAAAACAAGAAAATAATAGGAGTCATTCTCTAAAGAGAATAAAAAGAATCTGTTTACAATTGTTTACAACCAAAATTACATTCAATATTTTCATTATGCAGTTGTATTAATGATTAAGGGAGTGATGAACTGGAGGAAGTTTTCCAGAGAAGTTGCAGATGTGCCATCCCTGGAAGTGCTCAAGGCCAGGCTGGGTGGAGCTCTGAGCAACCTGGTCTAGTGAAAATTGTCCCTGCCCATGGCAGGGGGTTTGGACCTAGAAAATCTTCAAGGTCCCTCCCAACCCAAATCTTTCTGTGATTCTATGATCCTATAACTTAAAGTCTCCAGACTGTAAGATCCTTTTCACTTAATCCAAGAAATGGTGTTGTGGAGTTTATAGCAGCATTTCTTAACCTATGCTACATAAAGGACCACTTTACTCTTTAGAAAAATACCTGTAGATCATCGCGATACTCTTTCTTCTCCTGTGAAAAACAATTGGAAAATTGCATGTTCATGCATTTTCCCAGTTGGTTTCTTCTACATGTGTGAGACTCTGGTATAGGGTTAAGTGGTTTTTTTTAAGAGTTTGAAGAGCTGCAAGGCACAGGCTTCAATTAACTTAACAAACAAAGAAACAGTTATACGCTTACAAAATAACTTTTGCAATGTCCCATAGCAATATACAACACGCAAACTACT
This sequence comes from Euphonia xanthogaster, assembly GCA_034509185.1. Taxonomy (NCBI): domain Eukaryota; kingdom Metazoa; phylum Chordata; class Aves; order Passeriformes; family Fringillidae; genus Euphonia; species Euphonia xanthogaster. The sequence continues at coordinate 24,239,945 of JAYDZK010000113.1, forward strand.
AACAAGCTATCTACACCATTGAAGTGAGGCCTTTGCAGATGGCTCCGGACTCCAAGCTGAGAAGTACAAAAAGCCAAAGCATAATAAAACAATCAGGTAGGAAGGATCTTTTCTGTTTCTTTGGTATTTCTATTGGTTTTTTTTTCACTTCTATAATTTGGAAAATTTCTCACATTAGTCATAGTCTGAAAGGGGCAGGATTTTCAGTTCCATGCCCTAAAAATGTTGACATTTACTATCCCCATTTTTCTCACATTCAGTAAATTCACTAGTGTAACTTTAAAACTACTTGCCAGCTGCTAGAAATGAGCACAACATAAAAGTCATTCAGCAGAAACAGTGGGAGGTTCTGCAGGCTCTCTGATTACTGTTTTGAAATTATCCGTTTTCCTCCTAATACAGGTCAGTGCTAGCCAACACTCCCCTCTCCACACCAGGGAGAAAAACATCCATCAAACCCAGCAGTAACTTCAGTGGGATTTGTCTTTCCATCACATGTGCAGAGTCTGTTTCCTTGTTAGCTGGGGTACCTGCAGCACCGTGGGAATGCAAAGCACTCTGTACAGCTCAGCTCCACCACTGACTTACAAAGGCAGGGAATGCTGTGGTTTGCAGACCTTTGAGCAATACATCAGATTAAAATAAAATGCCCTGCCCTCTTATATTTGTTAATTTTTATACTATAAATATAGTTAAATGCATTGGTGAGCTTCACTTCACTACGAGTGATTTAGCTCCCCTGCAAGCAAAGTAAAACCAGAGATAATGGAAAGATCAGCATTGTGCCATATCTGCCTGGTAGCCATGCATGGGTTGATTCTGGTGACATTAAGACCCAGAGAATCTTCAGCAAGCCACCTAAAGGGGATGTAAAGCCAAGCACACAAAGTTAAATGTATAGCCCAATTTTAGCAGAATATGCAGTCATATTTCAAGCTTGTGTTATTCTACAGGAGAGCTAAAGAGCATATTAACTTCCCTCTAGTGAGCCTAATTTCATTTTCAACTGCTTTTCCTCACTTCAAATTTGCAATTCAATGCAATCAATTTCACTTTGGTTAAACAGTTTAATGTGCTCTAATAAAAACAGGCAATTGATATTCTAATTCTGTTGTATTGAAACTAGCACTGTATTATGAACACACATGACAAAATATAGCAAGTACTATGGCAGCTACTTAAGGACAGTTTTTCTTCAGTTGTTTGTATAACAGCAGCCTTTATTGCACTTTTAATTTCAAAGGGCTAGAAGATACTTTACAAGTTACATCTTTAAATACCAAATAATCCTAATTTCTGTTTCTGAGATACACCAGGGTAATCTTCCAACACTTCACAGCAGTACCATATCATAATTTAAGGACAAGTAAATACTTTTTGTGCACTAAATGTTTCTGGGATCTGCTGATGGGATCTTGGTCAGCAGGGAAAGACTGCCATTCTAGTTTTATTGATGCTGCATGGAGAAAGACTATATAGAGGTGCAATAGAATTGAAATATCTGGATTTGATAATTTTTCAGAAACTCTTTTCTGAGGAAGTCTCAAAAACTTCCTGACTTCTATTGACTGGAACAGAGGAAGTCAGGGGAGGAATTAAGTGTTTTCTAAGTTTTTGTTGTGTGTTTTGTTGTGGTGCTGGAAATCGTTTTATACAGTATAGTTATCTGTCTAAATAATCTCACAAAGAAATAAACAGAAACACTGAGTAACGTCCTTAGTTACCATTAACTAATGGGCAGAATCTTGTTTTTGACTGTTCTCTGTGTTTAGTCATCAAATGCACCTGCAGTATTGGTTCCGTTTTGATTCTGGACAAAGACTATCATCTAAGAAAACACCCATTACACTCTTGTATTCCTTGCTGACTTTCCAGCATGATTTCAATAATCTTGAAGCTTATAAATCTTGAAATCTGATGAAATCACCATCTGATACATCAGATGTCAAATCAGGCCAGTCTTTTACCTTCTGGGGCTTGACCTTTCTTGACAAATTTTCATTAATGGCAGAGGCAATCCTCCTGAAAAGGGCTGAAGAAACATGGAGCACTAAAATGCCCAAAGGAAACCTGAGTGTACCCATCACTTAATGCATTTGGATAAATCCCTTAATTTGTGTGTTTGGAGCCAGATCTTCTGAGAATCCAAATCTTGACTCCCACTCTAATTTTCCAAACAAGTTTTCTGATGGATTCCTTTGTTGCCCTCAGAAATTATGAAAGCTCATGAAAATATCAAATAGGAATAGATTTAGAATTAGTTTACTTGTCTGGCTTTTTTCCAGGCAGATCATTATATTCAAGGCAAAGGTTTTTGAATTACATTTGCAAATGCGAGCAGGATCACCTTCAGAAGGATTAGTGGATTTGCATTGATGAAATATTGCAATACACAAGACGTGTAATTATTAGTCTCACAGTTGATACTTCTCTCCCTTACATGTGCTACTTGCTAGCATTGATTTAGTATTTTTTTCTTCTGAATTAAGGCCAGATTAATTATCTTACAGAAAGTCATGGTTATTTATGAATCAATTACCTCCTGTATGTATTTTATGCTCTTATTTTTCTGCATTTCTCAATAAATGAGAAGCTATTAAATTTGGACAAACATTTTTACAGATCAGTTGGTAGGCAGGCAACAATGACAGTATTGAATTATTTCCATAGAAATGAGCTCATTACCTCTGTCTGTTTGTGGCAAAATAGTTTTAAATGTGTTTTGCATATGTGTTGCCAATCTGGTAGGCAGAGATACTTGCAGAAAATGTAATTAACAGATAAACATGAAACCAAGTATGGGCACAACACAGTTGTGCTCTGAACTGCTCAGTTATTTTGTTAACTTATCCCTTGTCTAATTCTTGATCAATAAATCAAGAATAACATCAATAATTTTTTCTCAGAATTGCCCACTCTGGGTATTTCACAGGATTATTAAGAACTTTTCTGATCTGTGTTGGTTTTAGTGGTGATTTCAGCTGAAGCACAATTAGGTCCTGAGGGCTTGTCCAAATATCAAGTCAAGTATGTGAGCAGAAATCACATAAATCATGCCTAAAAAAGGAGCATGACATACCCACGTTGGTATAGTAAGGAATAATTATTAAACACCCAGACTGTGTCACAATATGAAAAAAAAATGCACTTGCTCAAGCAAGCATTCGCCTCTTCAAACCACACATTGCTTTGCAACTTCACCACCAACAACTCTCTTCCCTGAGTCAAGACCACATCATTTTTAGTAAAAAGACAAAGCAACTGAAAGGTGCTTCAAGTTAGTAAGTTCAAAAGCTAAACCAGGATCGAATACTAATCATAAAGCACAAGCTACTGCACACATGAAGTTTGCTTTCTTTTTGCAAGCTTTATATTTTAAAGGACATAGAGGAGGACACAAATTTGGGGGGCATTTACAAACAGAAAGTAAAAAACGCAGCAATCTACTGCATAGCCAAACAGCAATACAGCAATCCGGCAACAAATCTGTCTGGGGTATCACCAAATACAGATGTAATCTAAAGAGATATTACCATCAGGTAAATAGTAGAAAAGGCCATAAAAGGGCCTTCACAGTTGTTTTTTTGGTCAGCTTATCCAGTGCAGCTATTTATTGTGACCCATTACAAGACTCAAACTCCAGGACTGAGCTGTCTGGAGAGACTTTTACCAACTTGAAGACCCATACCTATTTGTACATTCTCTTTTAACTTCATCGACATACAATTTTTTAAAAAAGCTTTCAAAAATTAATTTCAAACTTTCTATGTACTTGCTCCAGTCCATCTTCTGAATCACTTCCATCCTTTCTCTTCAAATATCAGGATTTCTTTTGAATCCATGTTTTCTTCTACTATCTAATAACTATAAGTTTGCCATAACTTCTTTATTCGTAATGGACAATGCTGTGTCAAAAGCCCACTTGACTCATTGTACTGTCTCTTTTCCTGCCCTCTCAGTCTCTCAGCTTTACTCACACTTCTGTTTGCAAAGATGATCTATAAAAAACTTTCCCTTCCTCATTATAGCCCCGATTTTCATTCACTGCCTGCTATAATTTCTTAATTAACTAACTATATAATTAAACTTTGCTGCATTTTCTGAAACATCTGCCACAAAAGAAGTGCTCCAAATAAACTTGTAGTATTACTGAATACGTTGCTATTAACTACAGTCTCTCATACAACTATCTCTGTTTCTATCCACATGGAGTACATCTTTCTCTTGGCTTAGCTGGTAAATCTTCTGGGATGGGAACAGTGTTTTCCTTGGGTGTTTGAAGAGTCCTGAAGAGTTGGTTTCAACTACTCTGAGACAGATGATAGTTTAATTTAAAGAAACTTTAATAATTCATAGGGATAAATGTTCTCTATAGAATCTGACATAATTAATTCTGCATCGAGGCAGTCAATAATTCTTCCTTTCTTCAAACTGGACCTGTTTGCTTAAATATGGGGGGAGTCTGTCCTACAGACCACTTACCAGCAAGCAATAAAGTTCCTGACACGACCCTCCTTGGGAGCCTGCTCAGCAATGTTGGGCTCTGCACCCTTCAGCCAGATCTAGGACCAAGTTGTAACATTCGAAGACATGAAACACCCCTGGGGGCTGTGTGAGCACAGCTCTCCATGCCTGCACAGTAAGCTGTGAGAGATGCACTGGACAGGCTGCTGATTTGTTAAGCAGTTGCCACAGAGCTCGAGTTATGATGACAGACAGTCCTTGCTACCAGACACCAACTGCTTTAACATCAGCAATGAAGATGAGTCACTAAAGCAACTTGGGAGCATCATTGAGCAAGGGCTGAGACAAATATCTCTGTCTGCTGCAATGGTCTATGCTGTGACATCTAAGAGAGCACTGCCCCGGGGTGTTCTCTGCTCTATTATCTCTCTCCCCCACATCTATCTCAAATATTGAAACTCCATTCCTCCTGTAAGTTCAAAGGAAGAAGGAACTTTGCCCCTTCACTTTCCTCCAGCAGCCTGCTTATTTCAGAAGACTATCAGTCTATCCAGGCCTGAAACATTATTTACTGGGGTCCTTCCCCTGGTGCTACTAATTCAGCTCCTCTGAGTTTTTCCAGGCAGCAGCAGCAGATTTATAAATTGGCTTGATTCATACACTGCCACTCACACTCTGAAGCGGGGGTATGATCCTATCCTACGAATTTCAGCCTGGTACAACCTGGGAAAGTCATGGTTGGCAGCAGATAAACAGAGATGGTCTGTCTGCAGACTTGGGAAGATGACTTTGTACTTCACATTTGGTTAGAAAAGTACCCTTGTAGTCCTCAGACATATTCGTCTAATGTGGTACTACTGTTTGACAATTGCATGAAAAAAAAGGTTTCCCATACTTTTGTTTTAAATGGAATTTTCTAGCTCCGGAAATATTGTTTCTATTTATATGTTTACCAGCAATAATCCACATCCTTTTTTTACTTTTGTCTTTTGGGGAGTTTTCCCTGGGAGAGATTGTCCCAGAGAAAGTAGTCTGGGATGGAAGAAGCTATAGAGGTGAACTCTTTAATTGGTGTGTACATGAAAAGCACAACACTGAGTGCACATGTATAGAGACTATAAAAACAGCTGTATTCCCCTTAAAACAACATTTTCAAAATAATTTTGGATTAAATGTGTATTCAGAACAAATAACAGAAGAAATGAAATAGGCCAGTATCTGAAACTCACTTTTTTAAAACTTCACTTCTCAGTGACCTCTCAATCTGATGCAAATTGACAATATAATTGATTTATTACAGTACCAGGACTTGTAGATACAACTAGACCAGTTGCAGATTGGCAGAGGACACTATGGCATCTTTATTCCCATGTCGACTCACAAACCTCAGAGTAGTAAATTGCAGGAAAATGTTTAAAACCCCCCTCTATGTTCCATTTGATACAGATCTGTCAATCCTATCCCGTGCAAAGACAGCTTTGGAACTAATGAGACTTGTTCAGCTACCAAGTGTATTTATTTCAGATCCTGCAGTACTGAGTGGCTGAGAACCTTTTTTGTTGGTCTTGTGTCCAGCCACAATGAACTTCTGCTGCTTTTCTCCTCCAAGCAAGGCGAACCTTCAAGCAGACCAGGAGGTGAAGCTTGAGTTGAAGAACAGCTCTTTGGAAACACTCCCTCAAGACATCCCCAGATATCCCTGGCTACTCAACATCCTGATCCACTACATGTTTCTGAACACATTAAGGAGATTTGTTTTCCACCCTCAATCAGCCTGTGAAATATTTGTGTGCTTTCAGAGAATGGATCTGTGTGCTTTACCTGAATGGTTAGCTGGCACCTGATACTGATGTCCTGTGCCAAACTTTAACAGCCCAAAGCATGTGCTTGCCCAAACTACCTCTGGTGATATCATTCTCATGTAGAACTGTGTGCAAACACTGAAGGGTTTGTGACCACACAGACTTCCCCAGCTATCATGAGCATTATTTCTTAATAAGAAAAAAATGAATACATTCCAAAAATGAGCAAGATGTAACAGAGGCAAATTAAATGCTGATGATAAGATGTCACAGTTTTGGGCATCAGTTGCTCAAATGTAAATGCAATATCCTAATCACCACGTTCTGGAAACAAGTCTTTAATTTAAACCAGAACCCTTAAGTCAGAAAACACAGAGGGATTTCAGTAGGTGCTGTGAACATGTAGCTCATTGTAAACTCCCTCAGAAACTTGCTCTGAACCAATGAAGGAAAACACTTTCCCCCTCTCTTTCTTTCATTTAGATTCCTAAATAGAGATTTTTTTGAAGCTTGGAAATGCCAAATTTCAGAGCCTTGAATAAAAGTCCTCACAACAACATAACTTCTGCATGTGCCAATTCTGTGATAATCCATTCAAATTCTGCAGAAAAAAAATGCATTTAACTAAAAAAAAAAACACCAAGCAACCTCAACCCAAACCAACTGATGCCAGCACTGTGTTAAAAGGATGCCACCTACCGGGCACCTCATCAACCTCCAGCAAGTGATCTGGAGAGGGAGATGAAGTAGATCTGACAGAACTGAAAAAGACTGCTTTTTAGGGTAGCTCCGTACAACTGGACTAAGAAAATTTAAAATTAAAACCTCTCAGTGCTCTTTAAGCTTGGTGTTTCCCACAAACTCAGGGTTTTCTTTATTTTCTGTCAGCTTTCTCTTGCCTCTTTTTTTCTCTTGTAGTAATAGCAGCAGCAATAGCCATATTTCATGAGCATTTATTCTTTTATTTTCCTATTAACTCTTTCCCGCTGGTGCTTCTATTACTGACGAGAAGGCTGCATCTTAAAATCTGTTTCCCATTCTTTCTTTTCTCCTCCATTAGGCTAACAGGTACTGTCCAGGCTTTCCATTGAAAATGGAACAATTAAACAATTAAAAAATGCAATATAGGCACACACATGCAGAGATTTGCACACAAGCAAACAGGATGGAATTAATATCAAGTTTTAGGGGGAAATCAGGTTTTGCTTTAGGCTCTGCTTTAGGTATGGTCAAAAACAAAAGTCAAAAAAGAAGTTTCAGCTTTGAGTTTATATTTCCTGGGTTTGTGAGATTATTTCAGCCCTGTTATTTAATTGTTCAGCCACTACATTCTGCCTCAACTATTGGGTTTCCTTGTTATCTAAAATATTGTTTTCTAGTAGGAAACTGCCAAGTATACTTATGTCTTATATCCCTTCCAATTGTGGAGTGCAAGATACCAGAAAAATCCTCAGAATTGGAATGAGTTAATAGTCTCCATTATTAAACATAAACCTTCAGAAAAGTGTGCAGCTGTTTCCCATGTCTTGCTAAAGAGTACTAAAAAACCAGAGGGACGTGCTCTCATTTACCACTCAGATTGGTTTATTATATTCTAGCAGAGTTAAAAGACTTTGAAACAAGCATGGATTACATTTATACCGACCTTCTCCAGATTCCTTTTCCCTAACACATTAATGCAAAGTAATATTAATTATATAAGTAGATTCTAAGTCTTTGTCTTAGATCCTATTCTCATTTTCACTATCTTCACTGTTTGCTACACTGACAGTACAAAGAGGGCTTCACATGAATCAACTCTTTTCAAGGAGGACTTTAGGCTTTAATATAACAAGTGTGGTATACAAAGGGTCACAGAGTTGATTTACTTAGTTTTAAAAGAAGTATCAATATCCCTTCTAAGAGCATCTCTTTTTTTTGTAATTGGAAGAAGTATTTGGTGCAGTAACTGATGTGCTAACAGTACAGATGTGCTTTTTATCCACCAACACACAGCTCCTTCTTCTCACCCAAACCAGGGTGTGCCTACTTACCTTGCTCTAACCTTACACTCCTTGGGAGCTCTATGATTTTTTGCTATTTCATTCCTTTGACATAGCACAGCAGATAGACCATACTTTAGGAGGGTATCTCCTGGCTACAGAAACCCCTAGTTCTACCTAAATAAACATAAAATGTAAATAGATTTCCCTTTTTCTCCTCTTGGGAAAAGTCACATCACAAAAGTTAGCTTGTCTACTCAAGAAGTTCTTAGTTTGTCCTGTCTGTTTGGCAGTGCTTCTTACTTGCTTTTTTTGCCTTAAAATTTCACTTAGGATAAGAATGCTATGGAAAATAGTTTGTGAAATGCTGCTTTAATAAAATTATAAGAAAAAAAAATCTAAATTACTGATTTTTAAGGATACCAAATATACTTTCTCAAATTTTCCACCCTCATGCTTTGCCCATAGCCAAGGATTATCCTGAAATATCAAAGACAATTAAGAAGGAGGAAACTACTCAGGAATAATCATGTACAAATTAAGCAAAATGGAGAAAGAGTAAAGGCAGTTTATGAGTAGATATCTCACTCAAATTGATATGTGGATTTCTGAAGGGGGTCTCTAAAAGTCTCTCTCTCTTTTTTTACTTTTAACTGGGACAACTTCATACATAATCCTATTGCTTTGGGATTCAGCAGATTTTGAGGAAGTCAGTGTACCAAACAGGATTTCACCAGTATGATAATCCTCTCTTTATAAACAGACATTGACACGGGTGTGAAAGCCTATGAAAATTCTAGAGTTGTCTTAAAAGTAAAAAAAGTATCTTAAGATATTTTACAGGATCCCCTATTTTAACTACTTTGAATAACAGATCACATCTTGTATTAGTCCTGTCACAGAAAAACCTGCCCCTGACATATTTCAGTCTCTCTGACAGGATGGCAATTTTTTCAGCTGTAGGAGCTACCTCATGCCCTAGCACCACTTCCTTTCTCTTGCAGTGTGTGAAATCTGCTCTTAAAAAATACCTTAAAAGGAATCAAAGTATGAAGAACAGATATGTACTTCTTTTATCAGGCTAATGGTAATGACCCACAGAGAAAATGTAAGTTCTTCATGGACTGACATTAAACCTGAATGCTAACAGACTGGCTGTCAGACTGCCACCTTCTTGAAGATTGATGAGCTTTATTCAGCAGCACTAAGATCACTTTAACATTAGCTCTCAAGAATATTCTACTTAGCTTTCTGAGTGTTTTTTAACTCTAAGGTACTTAAATTACTGCATTGTTTTCCCTTTCCACCTTTGTTTTTACTAATGGAATAAATTTTTACCAAAGATTCTGAGTTCAGTGATGTTAAAAGATCTTCTAAAGGAAAACATGGTATTGCCTGTAACACTTAACATTTTTGTAAATCACTGGTGTCCGTGTGTCATATAAGGTATTCTCTTGGAATTAAATTCATAAAACCAAATTCATGTAATAAAGTCATAATTAAAGCCTCCCCAGATTATAAAGCTAATCCAAAGTTAGAAACCACTTGCATAACCCTTATTTAGCCTTTTTTGGTAATAGTTACTACAGTTTTAAATGCTGGTTCTCACACTTCTTTTGCCATTGGAATCCTTCTTCCCTGGGTCTTTAAGGATGAACAGTGCCCACTTAAAGAGAAGTGATTCAAGACTTTATCACTGGTAGTCAGTGGACCTCATTTATTGTACATACATAAAGCCTTTCATGGTAAACAGATTTATTAATTTCTCTGCATGGCTTTTTCCTTGGTGCTCATTTCTGCCGTATAAACGTTTCACTGACAAATAATTAACCTCCAAACTACTGCTGATTGGTGAGAGATAACATTATTATGATTCCACAATGTTGCATTGATGGGTTGGCATTCTTTTCCTTAATCAAGGACCTCTTAAACTTACTACCTGCTTCCAGTAGCTCAGCATATCATACACATGGAGGATGAAGAAGCAATATCTAACACATGGAAGGAAAAGCATTTAAGAGATAGCTGACAGTGAATAGAGCTTTCATAATGTTGCATAAATGCACATCACTATTGCAATATCCACAGCTCATGCAGCACATCCTGTAGAGGTTTTTTTCCCATGGAATGTTGCCTTTTATTTCAAGGTAAACTTTGTCTATTTTCCTAGGCCATTTTTTAATTGCACATAAAAGCCTGTTCCTCCAAGTTCTTACAGAGATGACATAATTTCTGCTATTTAGCAGGTGAGTTGCTTACCCTACCCTGAATTTAATTTCCTTTGGAGAGATCAGTGCTTTCAGCTCTTTTCCTTTTTTCCATTTTTGGATATGCCTGGATGCCTCCTTTTGAGACCACAGTAATTCCCTGAGTCATAGAATAAAATTGGCTGTAAATGACCTTTGGAGATAATCTAAGCTCCCTGCTCAAAGCAGGGCTAACTTCAAAGCTAGATCTGTTTATTCGGAGTCATATGCAGGCTAGTTTGGATCTCCACAAGGAGGGGAACTCCATAGCTTCTCTGGGCAATCCATGCCAGTAGAGCACTCTCTACTGTTCCCACTCATCTGCTTGCTAATGATTTGGATGTGACTGTGATTTCTAAATGTCCCCAGTATCATGTGATTAACACTATCAGATTTTAGTGGCATTCACTGGTATGAGTGTGAGACATTCTGCTATTCCAAGACCTTTCCTCTTTGATATATCATGTGCAAGCAATTTACCAGCAGATTTTCTGAAACACTGCCTTCTGGATAAAGTGTTGGAAAGCACTAATTAGCTGCTCTCCTTGTCCTATCAGACTTTCCAGTATCAAACTGTGCATCTAACATAATGAATTTGGTTTTTATAGAGGGCCTGGAAGTGATGACATTTAGCATGAGTGGGTTGTTTTGTTCCTGCATGATTGCATGATTGTTCTTGAGTTGATTTGTTCTTGATTCATTGCCCTAAAAATCTTTAATATCTATGCATACATGGAATACCCTATTATTTTTCTTCTCTACTGCCATCATCAAGTGCACCCTTTCCCATGGCTTCTTCACTTTTCTAATTAACATCTTTATTGCCAAGGGCCTCACAGTAGAAATAGCTATCACAGAGCTGTGCACTTCTGGTACTGCCTTCTAGGTAGATTCTGTAGCGAGCAGTTGACATCCTCTGTTTTTTCAAACACACTCATAAACCATCACACAGGACTGCCAGGCCAAATATTATTCTCCAGATTTTACTGCTTGTAATGTATTTATCAAATTTAATGCATAGCTAACCTTTCAATGCAAAATTATTTCTGCAGGAGTGTCTGTTATAGAGATATCTGGATGTTTACTTGCATCGTTTGACTTTTATCTGCATAGGATAAATGTTCTTGTATATCACTAGCCATGTTGTATGCCACAGATTCAATTTTTCCTAAAGTTAGTCCCAAAACTTGTCCCCAGTACTGATGCTCATTTTTATGTCTACTTTTTTCTTAGTTTATTTGAAACGATGTATATCTCACCACTATAAATTTCCTTTTTTTAACATCAACATTTCTGCCAGCTGCTTTCCCCAGCAACATTCTTCAGCTGCACACTTTTCACCTTTGATCTCAGTTTGCTTTGCAGTATTTAGCATACATATTCTTAAACACCTGCTTTTCATTTTTCATTTTATGATACTCCTATGCTCACTGGAAACTTGCTGAGTTTATGGCTCTGGACCATGCTTCTAATGTGAACTTCGTTTGGTGCTTCTCTCTGGGACTGTGCACACAAATGACAGCTGACCCACATTTTATCATCTACATGTCATCACCAAATGTCCCCTCATCTGATGTGTATCTTTTATTTTCTAGCTATTCTAGTGGTATTCTAGGATGTTCCAGTCTCCTCCACTAACATTCATACTTTTATTTCATTTTTACCTCTCCTCTGCAAAACCAGTCTTTTTGTAATCAGTTTCAGCTGGTTGATTCACTCACATCAAAGGACTCAGTAGGTCTACACTTTTAGCCTTTCTCTGTGTGAAGAACATAAAATTTTCTCCAGTTTCTGTCTGTCAGCTTGGTTCAAATTACTACCATAAAGACTGGTACATAGCTTACAGTCTGCAGGTCCTGCTCACACACTGAATGTGCTGAACTAAAAAGAGTTGCTAAAATTAATTAGCTTCCCAGATAGCTTCTGCACCATACCCACTGAAGCCTGACACAATAAACCCACTATACCAGTGTTTTAACTCCACATGGTGAGAATGGCTCAAGTGAGAGACTAGAGCCTTTAAACTGCTGCAGAAGTTCTTCACCAAAAATCTTTACAGATGTGTGCTGACAGCAGAATATGGGTGAGACTCTGGCAGGTCATGTATGACTGGTGCGTTGTCAAGGATAGTGCCTCTCCACTCTGAGCTTCTCCATCATGAACTTTATTCTGTTGTACTCCTGTCTCCTCCCAGACACTAGCTGTTTCTTCTCACCACTTTCCACTCTCCATTCTTTCAGTATCAATTACAATTCCTAGCCAGACCTAATTCCTTCCAAGCTTTCTGCCACTGCAGTTTGAATTTCTTTCCCAGGCATTCACTTTCTCCCCTTCTTAAAGCTCTAATTTTCCAGGCATCATGACTCCAATATATTTAATGGGGAAGGGGGGAGGTAATTCTGTCTCTTCCAATGCATCTTCCTCCTGATGTTCTGATGTCCTGCAAGTTCCTACCCCTAACTAGCCTCTAAATGCCTGTTTCTGGAAATGTCAGTTTCTCCCTCAGCATCTAATGTGCTGTACAAGCTTGTCCTTCTCAAATGACTCCTGCCCCAAACTCCACACTCTGCTGGTCCTCAGTATTAACTCCTAATTCTGGTATCCTTCTTCCATGTGTGAAACCATTTCCATTTACCATACTGTTTATACCTCTTCCTGCTTTTTTTTTTTTTGTAGTTTAGGCATGTTCTCTTAGCTCTCTCTTAGGCAGCACCAACTGGCTTACACTACCTCAAAACTGTGACTGCAGAGGGAAGCTGTAGAAGATCTGGGCTGTACGTGTGTGGGTGTGTTCTTACACAAATGTGGAAGGTTCAGTCTTGACTCAGAGGCCATCTACTGCCAAGTCCATTTTCCACTGCATGGTAGCACAAGAACTTCTCAGGCAAAAAGGGAGACCAGAACTTGTGAACGTAAGCAAAGGAATATATCATGCACCGGAGGAGATCTTCAGAGATCGTGAAAATTATCTGGCTAAAACTTTCCAAATAAATCCAACAGACTGAAGATAGATTATTTTTTTAATAATAATAATTATGCACTATGAATAAGGCTGTTTTCTCCCCCAGTATCTCCTCCAGTCTGTTGCATCCTTGTCCATTCAAACTATGTCTGCTGTTGAGTTCATGACACTTATTATATTACAGTGATATTTAAAAATTAAAATAGTATTTCAATGTAAAAAAATTTATACAAAATTGAAATTTTGTTTACTTGCAAAAGTATTGTTATAATGATAGTAAACCAAATATTTTATTCTTCAAATTCATTCATAATAATTCATATGTTTAATTTTCACTTCTGAAAAAATGGAACATTTTCAGCAGTAAAATTAGTTCTGAAATTTCTTAAATTCTACACTGAAGTAATTGGCATAACTAACTTTCTTTTAATATTAAACCTATGTGATTTCTCCATGTGGAATTACATATCAGCTGAAAAAAAGTATAATTCATTGCTTCAAGAAACCTCTCATCAAACATGTTCTTTGATGTGGTATGTGATACGTCTGTACCATTTGATGATTCACATTACAGCAAGTAATATACTGACCATGTGTTGCAAGCTATGTAAATAAGTAGATAAATTATAGGCTTTGATGCTAATTAAGCATCAGAGCAAACAAACTCTCCCAATAATTTGCAAGGAGGTGGAGATACTTTCAGTTAATATTTGCGGATCCTCAGGACCCTTTCTGCATACAGTATGTACATTCCTCCTTCTGGCTTAATCACACTCATTTCTCATGCACTATAGGCCGTTTAAGCCCCACTTCTTTTCCTCTTATTAAAGGGGAGGGCTGCTAGTTTAAATGCAAAGATTTGTGTAATTTCTGTCACTGTGCAGACAACTCAAACAGCTACAAGAATGACAAAGTGCTGGAGTGGGCTTGGCTTATTATTTTGCATGTACATCTGAGCAGCAGATGAAAAATAAGTGATAAATTTATTTGGTTGCTACCTACTGGTTTCTCCAGTGATGACCTCTGACTACATCAGGCATTTCATGGCATAAACACTTTTCTTCCAAAACATTTCAGATCTGATTGCCAATAAAATCAGCAGGCATTTAAACACTTATAAATCCACACATATTTGTTTTCTATTCAGTGCTGAAATTAGTCTTCCAGTCTTTAGGAAGTATACACTATCAAATACCCTGAGACAATAAAACCAAAAAAAAATGCAAGAAAAAACAGCTGACAAGAATATACTGGGTCTGCTTTATCTGTGAGAACATATGGTAACAATGATTATTATTTATTACATGATCCTGCTTCAACCCAAAACGTACTTGGCAACATTTGAACACAGAAGAAAACATTGTATTCTAACACAAAATAGCTCAGAGGCTTAAAAGAGTCAGACCCTTCAGCAGCCTGTAGTTGTGGAAATGGCCTCGAGAACATGAAAGGAAATCTCCACTCACACCATTTGTTCCCCATCACGGAGTTTTAATCAAGACCAGAGCTTAGAGGACTTGCTAAATTCCAAGCACTACAACTCTGCACAGTAAGGAGCCTGTGATCAGCTGTCTTCGGCTTACTTTTTCAGTTTCTCAATGTTCTTAAACACCCTGAAGCAAAGGCAAAGATTTACCAGAGATTCTCTGAGCTAGTTTGACTAAACTGCCCTTTGAAATGTAAATGGAATTTCCCCTGCTACAATATAGGTAAATGGAAGACAGGGCTGTCTTTTAGTTAATCAGGCATTTCGTAGCATAACTTCCCAGTTCATCTCTACCACCAAATGCTCAGGTGCATATAGCATTCAAAACACCTCTTTCTTCTGAGTTTTCCCTTTCCTCCAAAACATTTCACTCTTTAAATTTAGTGTTATTTGATGCAATTTCTACATCCCATACCCTTCAGTCCAGTGTTTCTCCCTCTGCAGCAACAGCACAACTGAGGATAACAGCAGCAAATCTACCTTCCCTTTCTGTATTGTTTTGAAAACAAAAGAAAATGAAGATCCCATTAGGAGCTGGATTGGCTGATGAGAACAAAAGGAGTTCTCATCCAGAGGGATCCAACTTCTAGTCACATGAGGACGTTCATCAGTCATAGACACCTTTTTTTACCAAATCCAAAAAACTTCAGCAAGTTTCTCTAAGCAATCCAAGTAGTGAAAGTATGAGCATCCTCTCTCTCTCCTGTCCTTCAGTATTTAAGGCTGGATGAGATTGGACACAGCATATTTAAGAGTATGAAATGCTCGCTCTGTTTAGTGAGCTACTATAGAAAATACGTGCACAAAGTAGATACATGGCACTGTGAAGATCATCTAATATTGTCTGTGTTCATTTTACTACAATGGATGGTGCTAGACCATAACATCAAAAGAGCTGTAACTTTGTGGGACAGCATTCATACCTCTTCCATGAGGAATCACACTTATCCATTAAGAGATGCTTACCATCTGCTTTTTAGCCAGCATATGGCAAATTACACCATCATGTTTCAACAGTGAAAAGGAAGTGAAAACCAAGACAGGGGACTAGTGATGAAGCACCTGCACAGTACAGGTAACAAAGACTACAGAACACAAGCTACAGACTAAGGCTTCAGGTCACTAAGATTATGTGAACAGAGACATATATCAAATAAAATTGGAAAAAAAATCTCACGGTGATAGCTCTGCTCAAAAGAACATAAAGAGGTTTTGTACTGAAGGAAGAGTAAAACATCACCAGTTTGGCACTGAATGGGCATAAATTTAAACAGAAGAATCATTTTGAGGACTCATGTTGCTTCTTCACAGATCACAAGCCACATCCAGCTTGGCCTTGAACACTTCCAAGTATGCAGCATCCGCAACTTCTCTGGGCAACCCATTCTAGTGTCTCACCACTCTTATCTAGAGTTTTTTCCTGTGATACAATTGAAATCTGCCCTCTTTCAGTTTAAAGCCATTCCCCTTTGTCCTATCACTACATGCCCTTGTAGAACATCACTCTCCAGCCCTCGTGTTGACCCATTTTAAGTACTGGAGAGCTGCCATAAGGTCTCTCTCCCTGGAGCTTTCTCTTCTCCCGGCTGAACAGCCCCAATTCTCAGTCTGTCCTCACAGCAGAGGCGTTCCAGCCCTCTGATCAATTTCACATTCCTCCTCCAGAACTGCTCCAAGAGGTTCATATCCTTCTTATGTTGGTGGTCCCAGAGCTGGATGCAGCCCTGCAGGTGGAGACTCACAAGTGCAGAACAGAGTGGAAGAATCACCTCCCTTGGCCTCATGCTGCTTTCTGTGCAGCCCAGGACACATCTGACTTTCTGGGCTGTATGAGCACATGGCCAGCTCACACTGAGCTTCTCTCCAACCCAGTATTCTATGATTCCCTTAAATCATCATGGCTAGATTTGCTACAGATAACTGCTCTGGCACACAAAAGATGTAGGGAACATCGAGATACAAATAAAATACAACTGGAGAGCTACCTGTGATTTTTCTAAGCAGTTAACACTCATTGCTGATATCAGCTGGAGGGAAATCAAGACTAAAAAAAGAGTCATCCATCTGCATACATCATAGCTTAGATGCTACAATCACTTGAGCTTTGTGATGTTAGCTAATGCCTCAGTGCTGCCTGAGAGAAACAGAAGTGGCTAATTCCCTCTATGAATTTATTCAGTCTGTGGTTACCTTTTTCTGTCTTCCATCAAGCTCTAAACAGTGCCACGAATTACAGCAGTTTTTATTATGTGAGCACTGAAAAGCAAGTAAATATTTCATTATTAAAAAGCCACAAGCAGAAAATGTAGTTGACCTTTGAAGGGACACTGCCAAATGCGGAGTCTCATTCCAGTCACTAATAAAAGGTAAAATAGAAGTTTAGTTAGTTTTTCTTTTACAAGTATATCTCAGCACAGTCTTAATCATGAAGCTTTGACATATTTGTAATGGCAATATTGTATTTTCAGAGGCATGTAATATATTAAAAAGAGGTATTTTTAATTGTCAGCTTAATTCTGAGAAGACAACTCTGAAGACATGGCACAATTCATCTCGACTCAAACAACCTCGAAATATGTCTGTAAACTTACTTGGCATTGCCTTCAGGATGTTCAATTTCTAGAATAAATAACCACAATAAAAATCTTTTTTTCTAATTGCTGAGGGGCAGTTAAGCACTTTGTAGACCACCCAGGAAGAGAAAGGTATTTCAAACACCTCCTTTTGAATAATAACAATTTTAAAACTCCTTTTTTACCCCAAGGTAATGAGGACATCGCAAAATAAATATGTCAAAGCCCCCAACATGTTTACATCATATCTTAATGCTCCTTGAAAGTACATACCATTAGAACTATCTTGAATAAAATGCATTGAAACTGTAGATTTAAAAATACTGCTTATTTATTTGAATTCATAGAATGTATTATTCATCTAACTCTTGGTAATAGTTAACATTATTCATCCAAAACCATAGGCAAAGTGATTTGGTTCTTATATACACTGCTGGATATGACCAAGCAAGAAATTATTTGCTATACAGTGTCACATGAAACTGCAACATTGAAATGTGACATATTAAACTGAAATGGATGTCTATTTCAAAAACCACTCCTAAGAGTGTGGTGAGAACAGCCATTCTGCCAAACTGGTGTCAGGTCTTCTATATTATAAATAATAAAAATGCCAGGGTCCAGATGCCACACCATGTCACCTTTCCTGAACCCCACATGATGCCTTTGGAAAAGGAGTATGGCCATCATGCTGAGGTGCAGTAGATAAGGCGCATTTACATGAACTGCATTTTTCAGTTGGTTTTGTGTAAAATATTGACAGGTAAGAAAATAAGTACTGCACCATCCATCCATCCATCCATCCATCCATCCATCCATCCATCCATCCATCCATCCATCCATCCATCCCCTGGACCCTGGAGTCTTCCTCCCCACATGTTTCCTCAGTCTCTGGTACACAGGTTAATCTGATCCTTGCAGAAAGGCACCTTTTAGGACTACACTTCAGCATGTGACTTGCTAAAACCACTTCTAGTTCTCCTGTCTGCCATGTGATCCTAATTCCAAAGACACTTTGGGAACCATGGAAAAACATACAGCAGCATACCTCTGAGGTGCTTGATATGTACTCTTGTTCCCTATCAACTATGACCAATGACTACACTTTTCTTCTTGTGGCTGAACATCCTAATTTCTTGTACTTCCTTGGTTAAGTGGTAAATCTTTGCATACATCCATACAAAGCAGCACAAAGAGTCAAAAGGACCTCACTGCCAGAGGGCAACTACCACCCCCAGGTCCTCCCCATAATCCTTGATTGAGAGTCACCTCAAAATCATGGAGACAAATAAACAGCTCACAGACTCTCTGATAAGGCAAAACCATATCCTTGGTTTGTTCAGAAGATGCCCTGAAGAAAGATTCCTGTGGTATCTGTGGATACCACCTTGATTAAAAAGGTGTCCATCTGAAATGGCTGTAACTAGACTTAGCAGGAAACTTGGATTTTCCAGTTGTAACTTCCAGTGACTATCAAGCCAAACATTGTTAGCAGCGCTCTGTCTGAACTGAGACATGGACAATTCCATCTGCTATTGTTATCACATATTAGATAGTTCTCCATGTGAGCAGTTCAGCGTGTCTATTCATTTAAGTTACTTCAAAATTCACTCCATTGAAGTGGATAAAGCAACGTCAAATGGAAAGTGGGTATAAGAACAAAAAACAATATAAAACAATGTGTAACTATATGCTGTTCTATGGAAGTCCAATGCTACTAAATATAGAGATTGATAATGAAGAAAATAAGATCAGTGGGAAATAGCATACAACCTTAAGGTATTGGTCATTCATTTCTGGGTACCTTTATCAAAGAATCAATTAATATTTAATTTGCTTGAAAGGTGCACAGTCTCCCGTTGTTACGTACAGAGTATTCATGTTTCAGACCGAGATCATCATCTGGCCTTTGGCTAGATGTCTTAGACCTTCTTGACTATTTACACCACAAATTTTTCAAGAGAGTGAATTTAACTCTGTGCGTGTAGTTCTAGGTAGGGAGCTGACTGGATGCCACTCTAACACAAAAAATGGCTGGAAGTGCTCAGCACGTAGCAAGATTGCTCTTGAAAGGCCCAGGTAAGATCTGTGCCCTCATTAATATGAGTTTCAATACTGACAAATGACAACAGTTAAGACCCAAACATTTATTACCAGAAATAAAACAAAACTGAGTTTACCAGATTTCTAATACATAGAATCGACTATCACTTTCAAAACTGTATTTCATTGTATTTGCTAGCATAACTTTCAGTCAAGTATAGCTCAATTATTTAGTTGCTTATTTTCCCAAAACCTCTATTTGCATGCATTAAAAAAAAAAGATAGAGAAGTCTTCTTTCCTATCTAATGATTTTTCAGGAATTCTGAGTCACAATATGCTCTCTCTTCTTCCATTTTCACTTATACAAAACTAGTAGGAATTACTGACAGCTATGTTGGTCACACCACTATTATTATGTAACAGGACTTGCATGTAGCTTCTTATAGGTCTGCAGATACAGATTTAAAATTAACTGGCTAGGTTTTAAACATTATCCCATTTTATCTCGATCTAGAAGAGAGGTGGAATAAAAAAAAATCAACAAACCCTCTGTAGAACACTGTTTTCATTGTTAATGAAAATTCTCAACTTTTTCAGATGCTTTTTAAAATCACTCAGCTGTAGACATGCAAAGAAAAAGTTTGCTAAGCTAGATTCTGTCAGTTTATGAAGCTAATCCTTCTAAACATATTATTCATTACTATTTCATTAAGATTTTTAGCAAAGATGTGCCAGTTCATCTCTCAACAAAGCTTATGAACTGCAGAGACCTAAACTGTAACGTGTCTCAGTTGTTTGCTGACATTTTTATAGTAGTTCAAATATTTAGCAGTTTACATCTAAACATCTTTGCCACAAACAAAATAATCAGGAAATAGTCCCCCCTATGTTGCTTGAATACCTTGGTTAAAATAAGATGCACATGCAAACTGCAATCCAACTTTTTAATGAAAAAGTGAGTGAGTCTGACGAAACATAAAACTGGAGTGTAAGGCAAATCTGAGCTGCCTACTCCTCTTGAATGCACAATTCAGTTTATTTTATATAGCTTTTTAAAGCAACTATTAAGACCTGTGTGGCTCTTATCCATGATTCTAAAGCAGTACTATGTAGAGTTGTTTGAAGTGCCATCATCAACCAGATTTAAACATTGCCACTTGAATTTCCAAGTGAATTTGGCTGGCACTCACTATAAATGATAATGAAGACCTACTGTGAAACCCACTCTTTTGGAGGGGTTAATTGGGATTTTGCCATTTATTTTAACAGGACCAACATCTACCCAAGATTTATGAAGTTTGCATACTCTAACACATGCCAGTAGATACAGAAGCACAGTATTTTAGTCCATTCAGAACTATTTCATGTCAGCTAGCATAAAGACAACTATAGTAAGCATCAGAGTGGTAGCTTAGCAAAAGTTGCCTACCAGCAAAGGTTATCATATGTCTGAAGAAATTACAATAAAGTATTAGTTCTCCTGTATTTAATTTATCTACTTGAAAATTATGCCTAGGATTCTGAGAGGTGAATTAAATTCTCTCTTCAGCTCAACACCACCTGCAGTTTGAGCTGCTGGCAGCAAAAGAAATGTCATCCTGGCCAGCCCTGATACACTCAGCCCTAAAGCAGCATAGGGACCCTTTCACTGACCAAACACCAGGGTTCCCCCCACAATATCATCTTTCAACCACTGAAGGGGAAAAGGACCAGAAGCAAGACCTTCATTTCATTCAGTGCCTATAAAAATATCAAAGGCATTATATTGCGATGTCTTGTTTAATTCATTCTAAACTCCCTCTAATCAGGCTACTTAACTCTAAAGTGCACAGTCCTGAGAAGAATATCACACACTGCATTATCCTTAAGTTCAAGGGTTGCCAGAGTATGTAAAAGCTTGGCAGTAAAACATCTGTTAGATATCAACAATATTGACTTCAAGAGGTCTTAGGATGCACATCTTTCTATTTACTCTTTTTTATGAATGATTTTTTTCATTCATCATTTCAGCTACAATTGCCATTCTGTAACTAAAACAAACCTTCAGGAAATAAGTTTTTCTTTCCCTCACAAATTGTCAACTACACTAACCTTGTCAAAAAAACCCCTACAAGAATGAAATCAATATAGCAATTTAAAGACAAAATTGGCAGGCACTATATTATACTTGGACACGTTCAGTAAGTAGTCTCATACATCAATCTACCGTCATCAATGGCAATATTCTGAAACCTACTAATGTTGTTTATTACATTTGCGGTGTGAAACGCCAAAGTAAGTACAGATATCGGTCCAGCAGATGAAAAAAAACAAACAGGGAGATAATATCTGACGTGCCCGAGAAGCACGAACTAGTGACTCAGGTGTCATTTAAACGCGCTGCACTTCCAGCACGGAGAGCGGCTGCTGTAGAACCGATACGCTACCGCCAGTGACCTGCTCGCCGGTGCAGAAGCCGCAGCGGAAACTCCGGGATCCACCGTGCCCCGTCCCCGCGCTGCGCCCCGACCGCCAGCTCCGGGCAGCGGCGGCCGGCCGTCCCTCACCCCTTCCCACGGGGTGCACGGCACACCGCAGCGGGTCGGAGCTCCTACAACCCACTCCCTCTTCCCCCTTTATTTTTGGGTGCACTGCTGCGCTCCCCACGGTACCCCGGTCCTCGCCTGCCCCGCGGGTTCGCTGGAACCCGGCGCCTCTCCCGCCCCGCCTGCCCGCGGCCGCTCTCCCGGGGGCGGCAGGTGCTGAAGGGCAGGCGGCGAAGTTGCCGGGACTTACGGTGGCAGCGCTACCGACGCTGGCGCGGCACCTCTCCCGGCCTCCCGTCACCTCGGGCCACCTCCGCGGCGGCTCCGTGCCCGCACCGGAGCAGCCCGGCCGCCCCTTCACTCCTCGGAGGGGCGCATGGCGTTGCCCGCTCCCCGACACCCGCCCGGTGGGTCCCCGCGTTCCGGAGGGGGCGGACAGGCACTAGCCAGGGTCGAGCCCCTCCGGCGGGGCTGCGCCTCGGGAAGCATCTG
>JAYDZK010000113.1:24262740-24274235 GCA_034509185.1 Euphonia xanthogaster
ACAGCGCCTGAGGAACGGGGGGTCCTGTTGCGCCCGGCTCAGGGGCAGGGACGCGTCCCCCATGCCCCTCGTCCCCGCGGCAGAGGCGGGGGCGGCAGCCCGGCCGACTGCTCTTTGTACCGCGGGTCCCTTCCGTGCGGAGCCGGGAGCTCCCGGCCCGCCGTCGGCCGGGCTCTAATCGCAGCGAGGGTGCGTCGCCCCGCCGGAGTTCGGACCCTGAGATGTCAGAGGTCCGGCCGGCAACCTCGCTTCCTCCTCCTCCTCCTCCTCTTGGAGGATCCGAGCCAGCGTTGAGCTTCAATCGGGGGCATCTTTTGGAGAGGAAAGCCGGGGGAATGTAGGGCGTGGAGCGTGGGACCCCTGCGATCTGGCACCTGGGCGGGTGGGGCGCTGCCCCCGCAGCGCATCGAGGGTTGCTGGGGCCCCTGCCCCGCCCGCTGTACCGCGTCCTCCCGTCTGCCCCGTCTCCTCTGATGCTCTTCCAGCTTGCATGAACCATCTACCTACCGTCCACCGAGCGGGGGAGGATGAACAAGAGGTGGCCGCAGCATTCATCCGACGGCAGAGTCATCTAAATTGCCGTTTCTGCTCCTGAAGTCATGTAAACGTTTTAAAGTAACTAACTCTGAGAAGAGGACGAGAAAGACCTGTTCCCAAGCGCCTCTGGGCACCTCAGGTCTCCTCAGAAAAGCAGACCCCAGCTACACTGGCATCCGGGGGCAATTGAGCCAACAACCCGCGGAAGAGCGTCGAGTGGCGGTGCATGAAGTAGTGCAGGGGAGCACTTTTCTGCTATGACTGTTGCAAGCTGCCCAACATTTAAATATCCAGAGAGCCACAGTGAGGGTGGGAGCCGGAGCGAACGCGCGGTGATTCACCTCAGCGCTCCTGACATGTCAGTGCGGATAGCAGGTAGTAGGGTGTCTTCCCAGCAGGTGGAGTCAGGAGGCAAACAAACTTGCTCGAAAGGTACCACCACCCGGCTGAGGACAGCTTTCTTCTTTCGTATTTCTATGTGAAGGAAGTCGCTGCCGTCAAATAAAGTGAACTCCGGCTTTAAAGTCACCTGGCTTACTTCTGAACGGAAAGTTAGCTCCTACTGAAGTGGTTATCGGGTGTTTTTCTTCAACCTGCCACTTTGTCTTATAGACTACAGCCAAATTTTACAGCTTGCCTTTCTTACAGAAACCTGCCTGCAAAAGCACTTCGCTGCCTTTTTGCAGCTCAAGCCATTCTGAGAAGGGTGGGAGGGACAGGAATGAGGGAGCTTAGTGCTCAGAAGGAGGTTCTGGGCTTAGCATGCACCAAGGTCCAAGAAAAAAGGAACTTTTTGCTGCTTTTCCCAGCAGCTGATAAAAGTGGTCCTCCAGTTAATACCATGAAAGAAAATTTGTCCTCCTTGATATTGGGGTAGGAGGGCAACCATAATAAGAGTTCAGACACTCAAAGAATACTGATGTGAATTGTTATACCTTTAGGATTTAAACTTTCACTGTTGGTTTTATCCTTTACTTTTGTGGAGACAGCAAAGAGAAACAGTGGAAGCTGCTTTTATGAGCTCTCATAGTGCCACAATTGCTTCACTCTTCACAGCATTCTCTGATGGGAGCAGTGGCATCAGAGGAGGTTCTCATTAGCTGCACTAGGTCTGGCACCACGGAGCAGCACCCCTATGGACTCACGGCAGTCGTGTCCCTCTCATGCTACAGCTGCCCCGAGGTGGGCTTGGGTGAGTCACAGTTCTAAATGCTTCAGATGTTTGTGGAAAAAGAGCTGCTAAGGAGCAAAACCTTATGCTGAAGCCTAGGGAAAGCAG
The DNA here is from genome assembly GCA_034509185.1 of Euphonia xanthogaster. Classification (NCBI taxonomy): domain Eukaryota; kingdom Metazoa; phylum Chordata; class Aves; order Passeriformes; family Fringillidae; genus Euphonia; species Euphonia xanthogaster. The sequence goes on from JAYDZK010000113.1 coordinate 24,264,557, forward strand.
GAGGCTCCCCCTTCCTGACACTGCAGCATTAAATTGAAAGAGGTAAAATAGAGAGCTAGTTTCTCCCAAGGTCCACCTGTTTAGGATTTTTTTTGTATGTTTTCCAGTGAATACTGTTCGTTCTATGATTGGAACGCATCACATTTTTACTGATGGGTTTTATATTTATTTCAAAACTGATTGCATGTTGCTCTGTTTTCTTAGTGAATAGTATTCATCTGCTTAAGTATAAATCTGCCATCCCATAATCTGGAAATAGCTTCCCTAAGGTTTGGGTGGTTATTTTATAAACTCCCATTTTGTTAACCATTACCTTGACACAGAAGCAGCACTTCCTCATTTGTTCTGCTATAAGCAATTCCCCTGTGCCCCATGGGACTGCAAGCATGAATACTTACTTCTTAGAATGTGTGTGAAATACTGATCTGATCCATAAATAACTACTGGAAATTATTAACTGGACCCCAATGGTTTTATTTCCGCTTGTGCTCAGGAGTCATAACACCACAGAATTCTGCAGAGAAAAGGCTGAGCTTATGTTTTATGTTGTGATATTATAGTTTTGCTTTGTATGTGAAAAGTGAAGAAAGTCCAAACCTTTTAAAATTTCAGTGATTTTATTCTGTTATGAGGGAAAACATTTTTCCATGCAGTATGCAAAGTTTTGCAGTTGTGTAGTTTGTCTCATTTACACCATATTTTATTCTGTAAATATGTTTTTTTTGCCTTTAATGGTACTAGCAGTAAGGAGCCACTTGCAGCAAGCACTGTCCTAATATTCTTGGTCAGGTGAAGAATTTGAGAGAAAAATTCCCAGCTGGACCTATGAATTGTGGAGAGATATTTCCAAAATCTTTTGCAGATGCCTGCAAAACTGCAAAAATTGCAATCTGTTTGGAGACAAGCTATTTCCTGTCATAATTTATATATCTTTTTTGCTTGGCATGGTGTACCCCATAGGAATTGCCCAGAGCACAGTATTATCAAGGAAGAGGTTGCTCAGATTTAGTTTGTTTGAAGCTTGGGAAGTGTAAGCATTGAGCTGTCTACAGAAGACTGTGGAGGCATGCTGTATCTTTTGATAAAGGGATTGCAAATAATGCATTTGAGTGAGATGTACATTCACAACTTGGATAAAATACTGGAATTAGTAAAACACAGCATTTAAATTAAAAAGGTAATTCAATCCAGTTCAGGGTCAAAAGAATGGGAATTTGCCATTGGCTTTAGCATAAGTTACATCAGTCCCTATAAGGCTTCCATAGGAATATTTATTTACATACAACTTGGTAATCCTCACTCGTGGAAGTGACCTGACTGAAAACTCTGAGAACAGTGTCAGCACTATCAGCAGCAATGCAGGCTTCCAAAGCTTGCCTGCTGGAAAACACATCAGCTCTGTGAAGGGGAAATTCATGGGTTGACTACAGCTGCTGCTCAGACCAAGCATCCCTAATGAGATAATTTTTCTTTTAATTTTCAGAAAAAGAGATCACTCTGAATTAGGGGTTTGCAGAGTGACAGGTAAACATATTTGAGAAGCTACTGCCAGTTGCAGAAGTCCATTCCAAACATGAAAGGCAACATCAGGAGAAGTGTGGAAATGCTCAAGTGGCTGGAACACACATGAACAGTTTAGACGAGGATTATTAGAGGAATAGAACAGAGTTTTATTTCTAATCCCAGAAAGTATCAAATTATTCAAAAACTGTCTTTTTACAACAGCTCTTTCCAAAATTAATGATTGTGTTTAATTTTTTGTTAGCTTTGTTTTGTAGAAACCTGAAAAATCAGGACTTGTGTGCTTATCCAACATCAGGTATCTCATTAGAATGATGTACAAATTGTTTTAATGTCACAATAGATTTATTTAAATCATTGCTTAATGCACAATAATCTCAGTAACTTTCTTAATGCAGAAAAAAGACATGGGTAATTACATTTTCATCTTTGCTTAAATTTCTATTTTTAATTTATGTTATTTAATCTCCCCAAGTATTGATTCTTCAGTTCACATTTCAGGACATTCTAAGAGGATCTCCAAAACATTCTGAAGTGAAGGAAAAACTTCTGACATATGTCTCTAAAAAATAAATTGTTGGATCTGAGTGGTTTTTTGGATTTTTTAAAGAACAATACATTCACTCAGTAATTCGGAGACACAAAAAGCAAAGAAATAGAAAATGGAAAATACAAATAATTACTTGTATCCAAGTTTTCAAAGAATAAACAAAAATGAATAGAGACATTCCAGCTGTTATTATTTATTCCACATTCAATTTTCTCTAGAAGAGGCTATTTCAGTTTAGCAATACATGTTTTCATTAGTACAGTGCTCAGTAATTATCCATATTGGGAGCAGAAACACAGTGGGCTTTGCTTGCACTGTGTAGAGGAGGGAAAGGGAAAGCAAATAAGATAATGCAAATCTGGGGAATGTTTCCAAAGAGGGGGCATCTGATTCCCTCAGAATGAGCAAGTATTTTCCATCTTCACTTGGAATCAAACACCCCAGGCTTCATTAAGCCAGTGTGAAGCTGTACATGATTCTAGAGAGAACTTCAGCCAAGCATCAGAAAGAAAAGCTCTTCAGGAGAACTAAATGCACTGGCAGCTACAAGAAATGTCCTCTCTGGTGCTTGTACAGTATATAAATCATAAAATAGTCTAGATTACACAAAATTTCCCTGGAAACTATTTCAAGAGCCTTATGAGATGTCTACAAACCACCAGCAGACATATTTAATAAATCATACACACTTATGAAGTCCCATCAATGTAAGTTTTACCTTAATTACAAAATGTAGTTTAAAACAAGAAATTTCACATTATTTGAAGTTACACTTACTGTAAGAATCTATTAAAACTCAAGACTCAGCTATGTATTTTCATACAGATTAAATTTTCTATCTTTGCAAGAGTGGCCTGGGGGTCTATGTATCATTAAGGCTTTGCTTACCGCCTCAGCATATGTTTTAAATGAAACTAAAGCAGTGCTAAAAGGTAATACTGGTTCCAAAAGGTGCATTTTGGTTCAAATCTTGACTCTGCTACACAGAAATTCGTATTTCTGATTAGCATGGTATTTTAAAAACTCCTATTGCCTGAAAAATATAACTGTAATAGACACATAACTGATTAAACCCCAGCTCTTGACAGTAAATGTAGGCTTAATCATTCTCATTATCATCATTTGTTTGTCACTCAGTTTGACATGTGTAAAATTAGGTTTTGGCCCTCCAAACAAGTTGGTGTGTAGAAATCTCCTTGCGTTGGGCGTGAAAGTTCTCCCACAGCACCACAACAAGTGACTGACAGAGAGTTCCTTGAGTGCAGAGATGTTTGCAGGGTGGAGGTGTTAACTGTAGTCTTTAGAGGGAGGCACTGCTGTGTCTCACCAACAGAATGCCTGCCCGAGCCTTGGGATCACAGATCCATGCATGTGCTTGAGCAGTGAGGGGCCTTACACATGCTTGGCCATAATGGCATGTAGTACAGGGAAGCTGGGAAATGTTTCAACGGCCTTTATGGCTGGTTATCAGTATCACAAAGATACATTAGAGAAGAAATCGAATTGATTTTTCTCAGCTTTTTAAGTAAAGATGAAATTGACAGAATTAATCTAAAATTTGTAACCACCTTTATGCGATATTTAGAGACAGCAGGTGAAGAGGCAAAACTTCAGATACTTTTGTCCAGATACATCTGATTTCCCCTATAGTCTTTTCTTCTTTACTCTGCAGCCTGTAAGGAATCTGCAAAATAGGGACTTATTTTCATCATTTCATCCAGCATCATAATTATAAACCATGTGAGTCTAGAGGGTTTGATTAGCATGAGAACATCAACTACTACTCCTGCAGTTAAACTTACTGTAAGGAATGGGGAGCATAATTATGAGAAGATTTCTAAATATACAGCATGTATTAAAGAAAGTAGGATGAGAATGTTTGCATCTCAAAGGACTTAAATTTAGGTTCTGATGACAAAACAAATAAGCAGTTGCATGCAGTTGGGGCCAAACACTAGCCTGGAATATGAAGCTAGCAGGGAAACACTAGAGAGACGAAATTTATGTTTATCATGTTGATTCACAAAACAAATTCACCTTCTCACTTCCAGTGTTATTCTCCTCTCACTTCTCTTCACACATGCACTCAACTGACATATTTATTCCAGAATGGTTAGTAATTGAATATCTTTGAAGCTGTTTTTCCTGCAACAGCTGCCCATTTAAATCTCACCAACCAAACTTTTAATAAAAACTAACTGTAGTTATTGAGGATCAGATGCTGAGAGAGAGCTGCAAATCACAGAACACAAGTCTTGAGGGAAATGTCTGAGCGTAAAAATGTTGCTTACCTTTGTCTGAACCTAATGATTCACTTAGCACAGCAGAGGCACAGATGGCTGTGCATCTGAGGTCTCCCTTAGCTCACCTCCTTTCCTCCTGACACATAAGTGAAATCACATGAAGAGCTCCTAGATCAGTCCTGTATTTCTGAAAGAGCACTGTAAGGCTGGTGCATCTTCAGTCATTTGAAACAGCTACAGGGACAGGGATGACAGGTGTCTGGCTCTAGATGGCCCAGACATTTAAATGTAATGAGGTGTCCCAGAGGAATCTCATTCTGTCTACCATTTTTTTCCTCTATTTCTATTCTTGATATAGTTTGTGGTACAGCCCTCACCTTAGCTCTTCTTTATCATCATGAAGCCTTTGGAGACAGTCATGTCTAAAATACTCCTCTCTGTTTTGTTTTTAAACACTCTGCTATTTCAAAGAGAAAAATAAATCCTAGGAAGAGAGGAGATGCAGTAGTTGTCACCTTCATAAATCCAAACCAGTCATTTTAGTTATTGCTGACTATCAAAAAGCATGAATTTAGAAGTTTTTAGTCAGAAGACTGTCAATGTGTTTCAGTCTTGGCCCACATCTTTTCTGTTTGTGTTTTGGACCTTGTCTGTAGAACATATTTGGAAGAAGATTTAGAGGTTTCTTTCACATGACAGCAGAAAATCTGAAATTTGCACATAAATAACAAATGTCTCCGACAATAAATTGCAATCTTGTAACTTCCTGTATGATGTGGTTTTAGCATTTTTTTATGCTGAAACCTTTCTTAAACCATTTCTTTTTGCTGCCAGGTCCTAAAAATAAATATATGGCAGATATGCCATATTTCCATACTGTTATGTTCTGAGTTGTACTTCACCTCACAGGGGTTTAACAAGGTTCTTCTTTTCAAATTCTTCATAGCCTGATTTTTGTCACTTACTGTTTTACAGAATGTGAAAATAATTCAAATTCAGGCAGCAAATATATCCAGGACTGTCACCTCTCTCCACACTACTCAGGCATACACTTGTACACAATTGCATCTTTACTCTTTAGTAGTATTGATCCATTTGTTGTCCGGTGCAATGTTCCCTGCTGAACTGTAAGCACAAGTTAAATGTTAGCTGGATACTCAAAGAAAGCTGCAAATCACAGAAGAAAATTTGAGAGAGATATGCTTAAAGTTTCTGGTCCCAGTTTGAGCACATGGTGTGAATTCAATGATTAAAATTTCCATACACCCTTTCTAAAGAGGGTGAATTCTAAGGATATCATTAGGGGTGTGGTGGGACCAGTTTGACTGCATGTTAATCTTATGCAAATCCTGATCTTTTGTGATGCTGGCATCATTTTTCTCAATGTGACATCACTGAACTCAGTTTGCAAGGTGAGTTTTCCTAGTGACTGATGAATTTTTTTGGGGCATGGAACCTGGCTCACCACGTGTCTCTATGAGCATGGGTCCTCAGAAGATGAGTTGGAAACTGAGGGTCAGTAACTTTTAAAACATAAATAAAGTGTTTAACACTAATATTATTTCCATATTTATTAAACCATAATCAAAACTTTGTGGGTTTCATTCTTTCTAACAGTGATTCTATTTACTGCAAGTGCATGAGATTGTGTGTGATATGAGTTGTGGATGACACAAATCTTGTTAAAAACCTAGGACATTTAAAGGTGTTTCCAACCCCTTCCAAGGGAAGTCAGACAAGATATAATTCCCTTCTTCCCAGAGTAACTTCAGTCACACATCACAATGTCATATATATAATTTAATAACAACAAGCACATAATGTCCAGTGGGCTGAACTTGTTTCTGCAAGTTCATTTTACTTTCCAGTATAAAATGTTTATGAGATATTCTTTCAGCTGTTCAAGATTTAATAAACCTTTTTTCCTGTAAGATGAAGGAATCTGCTCTTTTTGCTATGTGTTTTCATTGATGGTTTTTTGCTATATTTTTTTCTTCAGGATGAGGTTGAGAATGCAAAAATATTTGAAAGACAGAGCTGCAGATTTCATTTATTTGTCTGTTTCTTTTTTGCAGCTATTTTAAAGCTGCTAGAGATCTTTTTGCCCAGAGAAAAGCCATTATATCAGGATGAATTTTCTTACTGTAGAATGTATTTAGTTCAGAAAATAAAGAAATCCAGATAGTGAAGGTTTGTTTAGTGGAACCATGTCTGCAGTCTTTTGGAAAGGACTCTTTCCTCTGAGTTCACAACATTCAGGTTGGGAGACTATATTTTGTTTCAGCAGCTATTACAAGAAAGATATATAGCATCAGCCTCATGAGGCAAAATGAAAAATGTCTAACTGGAATAGCTCAGTGAAAGTTGCCAGTGATGCTTTCATTGACATCACTGCTAGATAACCTCTGAAAACACATGCTACTTACCCAGTTGCCTAAAACTGGGTCCCAGTACCCTACTGAATATTTGCTCAAGAACTCAACTCCCAGTGCTCTTTTATATCTGTAGAGAAGAGTGAAGAGAGGCAAGCAGAAGTGCTGAGCAGAGTTTTACTATGCTTTTGTGCATATTATGCTGTTCTAGGAAACTGATGACAAATAAAATTGGTTGGATTTTTTTTTTTTTTGAGACAGAATATATCTTACCAACTTGTTTCTGAATGTTCTAACTGCACACATGCTGTACTATCTAGTCATCTAGGTAACTGAAAGAATAGTTGTAACAAAAAGTTATATTGAATTTGCTGATTTCATAATTTGTGAGGAATATGAGTACTAGATGGGGAACCAGACAAAATACTACTTTGAGAAGGAAGACTGGGGAGGAGAGAAATCTCCTCCCACTTGTCACCATTTTGTTGCTTCATAACTTTGTGATGAAATCAAAACACTTTTTCTGGTAATTTCTAGGAGACAGAATGATGTGGGATGCTGCCTTGGCCCCATCATGCAGGAAAGTTCGTCTGATGGTAAATGTTAAATGCTAAGTGCTAAATGCTCACTTCTAGGTTTAGATATGCTGATTTCCTTGAGACACATTTAGACCATGCAAAAGGCAAGACAATTTTCTTCATTACAAAAGCAAAGTAAGCTATCTGGCAAAAAGCCTTAGAAATTGTCCCAGACATTTGTATTTTCCCAAAAGATAGTTATGGCTTTTTCACACTGAGTGGAGTGAATATGATGGCTCCCTCTTTATCTTCTCATCTGCTTTGATGTCCTAATCTGGACATGATAGAAGGGAACTTGCATGAGTCCTGCTCCAGAACCCTAAAAGTCCTTTTCTGATTCTACTTCTAGTATTTCTGTGGTAGATTTTGGTGTGCTTTTAAAATAAGAGTTTATTTTCTTCCAATTTGGCACTCATAGATTGAAAACCCATCACCTTTCTTATTTTCTTCTGTTTTTTTTTTCTTTTTCCCAAAATGTCTCTAGAATTTTTTTGTCATTGTATTCAAATAATTTTTTATTTAATTGTCTTCATGCACTTTTTTCTCCCCTAGTCTCCTTTGGAGCTATTTGGAGCTATTTGAGATAGAAAATAGTGTGCTAGCAATGAGCAAGAGGAGCTCTTGGGAAAGTTAAGAATTAAGTGAGAGAAGATTATTTTTTTCACAGCTTAAGTATTTTTTTTTCCTACATGAAGATGATTTGTGACTCCTGACCCACAGCTGCTCAGTGTGTGCTGCTATGGGCAGTTAGTATGGAAACCACCAGGGAGAGCACAACCAAATCAAGGAGACCCCAGCAGGAACTGCTTCAGCCAGCCTGTATTTGCCTCTAGAGGTCTCCCAACTCTTCTTACTTTTGAAAGCCCAAAGGAATGCATTTGGCACCGCTGTCAGCTGCCTTCAGCACGTGGTCTCTCTCTCTTTCTGGCCATCCCATCATGCCCTGGCCCTCAAAATTAGCTGTGTAACGTTTATGTTTTGTGGTTCACGAACACAATTCTTTCTTGTTGCTACTTAGCATTACTGTACCCTGTCAACTGACCACAGCACAGCTCAGGCGGAAAGATTTGTTGCTATTTTGAGGAAAAATACTGGGTAATGCAGACAGTTTGTGTCATAAAACCTGATGACTTTAAATGAGCATTTAATTTGTGTATTCCATGAAAACATTTCCAAGCAAAGTGTATGCAAAACTGAGTGGCATTAAAATGTCTTTGTGGTACTTGTCAGCAAAAAATGGAATCTCCACAAAAATTTGATAATGCTCTTGCTCCACTGCTTGTAGCATCTCAGAGTGTGTCAGCCGGAAAAGCATCTCTGTCATGCTTCTTTGGGGCTGATGGCTGCCTGACTGTCCCAGCTTTTGCAAATGGAATTCAGGAGTTATTTGATAGGGGTTACTCATCCTGTTTCATATTGTTGTTTCACTTAGGTGTGACTCCCAAGTGGTTTTGTCTAATTTGCATCGGTGAGAAGGCAGATTCACTCCCTGAATCAGTCCAGTATAACACTTTGCTGTTAGCATGATCCAGGAGCAGACTGAAGCAGAACAGGGTGGCATATCATACCAGCCATTTCAATCCGAATTTAGACCTATTTTCACCCTCTGTGGGAGAACAACACGGCTGCATTCAGAATGCCAGCAGGAACTCAGCAGGAGCTGCTGCTCTCAGGCACAAGATAGAGGCAATCAGGTGCTTCCTGCAGGTGCTGTGGAGCTGCTTGCTTTGGATTGCTTCCTCTCACACCAGCAGGATGCTTTTGGTCCTGTCCTGAGGAAAGGAAGTGGGTGCTGGCTCACAACAAGCAGCCTGGCAGCAGCAAATATCTCTCATCGCCCTTGTTCCCGGGAATGAAGGGTTTCTGCTCACTCTCACATTTTAAACCCCAAATGTAAAAGATTAAAATGTTAAAATGGCCAGCCTAATTTAAACAAAGGAGACTCTGAGGCATTCAGGCAATCAAAAAAAAAAAAAAAAAAGAAGGAGACTAAATTTAAAGGGCAGTCAGCTAGAGGAGCAACCTTCACAGGTTTTTGTGAAAAATTGGAGGAAAAGAGGAACATGGAACATGCAGGATCTCAAACACATAGTCAGTAGTGCTGTTGTACCCCAAGGGATGTTTCATATCTAGAGTCCTAGGCTGGAGACAGATTTGGTTAACTAATTATTGTGTGGGGAGTGGGAAAGTGCTATTTATAAATATCAATCCTGTTTCAGTAGAAAATAATCAGAAATTTGGAGATGTTAGGGTTTTTCATAGAGTACAACATGCTATGAAGAAAATTCATTCCCAAATCACAAGAAAATCTGCATAATTCATATGATAAATCTTTAAAATAATATTATTTTAAAATATATATTGGATGTTTTAGAGAGTGACATTTTAAATTTGTTTCAGAACTAAATTTGTGAG
>JAYDZK010000113.1:24274279-24288107 GCA_034509185.1 Euphonia xanthogaster
AGGCATGTGGCCATGGCCATTTTCGGTCTAGTGCAAATAAATGAAAAGATTTCCTGGTTTCAAATTTGGGTTGTTAGTTAACCATGTTTTAAAGTGGAGATTTTCTTGGTAAATGGATTTGGGTAGGCACTTTTAACTTTTGAATAACCCCTAACATTTATAAAACTTGTTCTAACTTAGGGAAAATTTCATTAAGAAAGAAGTGGATTCAAACCTTTCTGCAACAATGAAAAGAGGCTGCCAAGTAACTGTAACTATAAGGGTGCTGTAGTAAGGAATTCTCACTTTTCTGTGTTCATTTAGCTTTCAGATTTTAGACCCAGATGGGGAGCAATGAGGACTGTGGCTCTGGCTTTAAATAAGACAGATGCTTCTTTCTGGAGAACTGTATTCAACCATCAAGCAGCAGCTGGATAAAAAAGAGACCAACAAAAAGCTGTGAGAGTGATCAGCTCCCAAACAAGCGTGGTCTAAGAAAATGTAAGATAATCTGTTCAGTCTGAAAAACACCAAGAGAAGAGCTAAGGGGTCATTAAAAAGGAAAGCAGATGCTGGGCACTTATTTGCTGCTGGTAAGAAGTCAGATATCATGGTATTAACTATGAGTATTAACATGGTGTTAACTATGACTAAGATTTAGGGATTCATATCAGGAAGGTAAGAAGGGTGAAGGATAGGAATATATTATCTGTAAGGTGTCATATCTTTCTCACTGGAAGATCTGAAGAGAATCCCATGGAGTCCAAAACAGCTTGTATAGTCTGGTCTCCTATGACTGTGTAAGTCCTTGCTGTGCCTCAGTCATCTCAGACCAAATAACTATCTCCTTCCCATTCTTAATCATCTCCTTTCCATCCCCTACCCTGTTTTCCAGGCAAAGTAGAACAAGGTGTAGGCCACAAACCCTAGAAATAAAAATTTCTTGCAGCAGATCCCTGGTTCAGCTGATATGGAGGGGTGCAGTGGTGAACTTCCATCAGAGATTGCAGCTATTTGCCAATAGCCATCATGGAAAAGGTGGAGAGATAAACTGTCTGGCTGCTCTACAGATTCTTTTCAGTCCTATTTTTTTGTGATCTGCTGCAGAAAATAATCAGAGACAGGTTTGAACTGACAGCCAAACTGGTTGATCTTCATCATGCTCCTTCATACAGAAGAGTGGAAAAACGCATTCTAGCACAATATGGGTACCCCAGAATGTAGCTGTGTGGAGCTGAAAAGGTACTGTCATTTGTAGAATTAGACACCTACTAGCACAGGGATCATTCTGACCCACCAGCCTAGGATTCCAAATGTTATGTAAAGCTTTCACAGCCCTGGGGATGGTGTGATAGGAACAGAAAGAGGGCAGCACTGCAAACTTTCTCAAGTGCTTGCCTGAGTAAGGAGACACTTGATAAAACAACATTTCAGATTCTCCTGTTAAAACTTTGCTTCTTGAGTGAGAAATGAATTCATTTTGACAGTTCCAATGGAGATGGGAAGATAGGCCTTGAGCTGCTAAACCCTTTTTCTCTTGCTCCCTTTCTTTCCCTTGATGAACTTGTGCCTGCCCACCAGCCCTAGAGGGATGAATGTATGAAGAATTTAGATACTTCAGCAATGGCATGAGTACCCTAGGAAATGTCTTTAAGGGCTTCTCCTTCATTGTCCTCCATTCTTCAGGAGTTGACTCCAAACAGCAAATTCTTGTAAATTGAATTTTCAATTCTTCTACATTGAAAAATATGTGCTGAAGCTGTAAAATTCTATCTTCAGAGCTGGTGTGAGTATTTGGTCTTGGAGACTTTTCCATAACCATGCCATAGGTAAAAAATAAGGCCCTGAAGAAACACTCAGAATAATATTCTCATTTCCCAGCTATCCTTTTAAAAACAGCTCTGAGTATCATGCATTGCATGTTAGACATAAGAAAAAAAATCATCTGCCAGCATGATTTAGAAAAGCTGATGACTTTAAAGACTTTCAACACAAAGCTGCCACTGATAAAAACTTGCTGTGACTCAGCTTTGCTTTGCATAAGAGCAGGTCACTTTGCTACTTACTGTTGATTACTGCATTTAAACTCCTCTGAGCTCTTCCAAAAGTCTGTGAACTGTTAGGAACTGTGCATGTTAAACTGTGGATCTATTAACAGAAAAAGTGATTTTCAAGGACTGGTTGATAAAATTTAAAATATAATTAAGGATGCTCAGGTCCATAATAAATGGCCCATATTTTTTCTTATTCTACTGTAAAGCATTCAAGTTCAGGGTAAAACCAGGTGAAAATATTTTCTTCAGTTAAGGCTATAAAAGGTTCACCTACTTCTGTATGCAAAGCAGGAGAGTTTATCTGCTTTTGTGTTCAGTATTACACCAAAGAGTAAAGCAAGAATGTTAAGAGACTAAAGTCATAAAAAGGCTCCAGAAAAAAACTATTTGTTCCAAATCACCTCATGCACATACATCTAAATAGAAATATTATATAAAGACTATTCCATACTAAATATATTTAATAAATGAGTGTATGTGAATAATTCCATCCTAGACAGAATAATGCAGCTGGGTGCAAACTGGGCAGATGGGGACCAGGCCTGGGTGCCTTGGCAGACAGCAAGTTGAACACCAGTCAGCAGTGAATCCTCACAAGCAACGAACATAACCAGCAGCTCAAGGAATAGGCACATGCCCGGAAGGCACTTCCAAGGCCACACTGAGAGTGCTGTGTCCAGGTCTGTCTCTTGCAAGGTGGGACTTATCAGAGAAGGAATGACAATTTTGAGACTCCAGCAGAAAAATTCTACAGTGGGCTGGAGATGGAGCTCTGCGGGAGCTGGCTTGCTCAGCCTGGAGAAAAGACTACAGAAGGACCTGATATTTTTCTCCAATTGCCTAAAAGTGTATTACAGAGAAGATGAAACTCAACTTTCCTCCAATTGGCATATCTGTTAGTCAGGATCCTGCAAAAACTGATTTAAAGTGGAAATTACATTTCCTGTGAACAATTCTATGATTCTGTTGTATTCATCTGGTCTGTTTTTAAAGTTTTCTTACGATGGAGAATCTACTATCTGCCCAGAAAATCTATTGCAGTGCTTCCTACAAGAGTGAAAAAAAATACTCAAAGCAACTGTACATTGTGAGTGCACTAAATCAGCTTCTTGAAATATTTGCAACCTTTAAATTGCAGTGCTGTGACAATGCCTAACAGCCAGAGGGTGAAACTGAATACACTGTATTTATTCTAGCTGACTTGAAGGAAATGGAAATAGTTAGGCATTTAAATAATGGAATTACAATCATAAAGCAGGAGTTAGCAGCCTATTCCTTGCTAAAAATGGGAAAAATATTTCAAACCCCTTTATCAGTCCCAGTGTTAAAGCTTTCAAAAATTAATTATTAAAATAGATACGGCTGAAGAACATATGAAATTATTTCATTCCTTCAAGTAGTTCTCCATTTCTATTTGCATAAGACAGGTAAAAATATACATGAAATACATTATTCCCAATTTATGATATTCTAGGAAGTTAATTGCCAAAAATCCATTGTTGTATTGCCTAAAGATTGTTATATCTGGACATTTAGGATGAACCCCAAAAGCACACGTTTCTGAAAAAAAAAGCTGTAGAATCTTAATCTTAAGAACTACAGTTTTTTTCCTCATTTCTTTGATTTTTCACTGCATTAGATGCTATCCCAGCTCCTAACTTTGTCATTCTCACAGGAGTACTAACAAATCTTTCAAAACCTTCCGGCTAATTTTGACTTCATTGCCCATCCTCTTGCTCACTTTATTTGCGTGTTTGTTTTAAAAGTAATGCAGATCAGCCTCTTTCTGTATGAGAACGACTTTTATTTATATCATTATATTTGGAACATGTAATTTGTTCTTTTGCCCTCAGTAACAGGCACATACCGTCAGCTCAGTGGTCTCCAGACTCTCATATTCAGCATGTAAGTTGAAATGCCTTTTTAAACAAAACTGAAATGTTGTTGAACAGAAAACAATGCTGTACAGAAAGTGAGTATATGAAGTGTGTATCTTTGGTAAACACTGAAGTCTATATTCATCAGATGTGTGTATGTCATCTCTTTATACTTTCAAGCCTCATTTCATTTCTACTGTTAGTGACTGTGGTTGAAAGATTTTTGTCTGTAGTCACTGAAAGGACATTGTTTTTACAGAGGGTCAAGACTCAGCTTTTCAAGTTCTCCAGTTGTGTGCTTAAATTCAGTAGTATTGTTCTACTGAATAAAATACTTATATTAAGAATGGCAGAATCAAGTTGCAGTTCCCAACAGAAATCAGATAGCTGATGGGGTTTTTTCCCTAATAAATCCATCTCTGGCATTCCCAAGATTTAGAGTATTATCCTAGTCTAGTGCTTGATCCACTCAAGTATCTTCTGCGCCATGCAAGAGTTTGAGGTTAGGCCTACCCTTCACAGGTTCTCTGTTTATACAGGGTACTCATTAAGTGCTAGCACAGCACTAACAAGATGAGGAATTGATACCTCTAAAACTGAATTTTACCTTTACCTGTTGCTAAAATATTTTTTCTAAGCCTACTACATATCTAGATTTTACATTTCTTGGAATTGTTTTCATAAACAAGAATGTATTCAACCTAACTTTCAAAAGTGTACAAAGACTAAATGCAAATATTACATTGCAGTCCTTGAAGTGGCAACAAAGCAGATGTATTCTGCAAACAGCGAAGAATTCCTTTCTTAGGAATTCCTTCTATAATTTAGAGGAAAAACTAAAAAACAGGTTTTGGTTTATAGACAGAATCCTCTCCATTTAGTTTATACCCAGGACATGGTGTGACAGGAAAACTAGTCAGTGTTGGCCTCAGAGACTTTCTGGTCATTGGATTGTAACCTATTATCTTCCACAAAAGGTATCTAAGGTGTTTAATGAGAACGTGACTATGGTGCATGTCTTCCCTCATGTCTCCTAAATTCTCTTCAGGGTATTTCTATGAGTGTGGGTCTGTAAGAGCTGCAGAGGCTCATATGTGGTTTTGCTGAGGGCTGGTCTCCCTTTGTGGCAGAATGGTGCTCTGGAGCTGCTATAGGAAATGTGTGCATTTGCATGGATAAGCAGAGAACAGTATGCAGGAGAGCTGTGAAGGTAATGTTTCTGCAGGTTTTATATTTCAGCCTTCAACACAACCAAGCTGAGGGTAAAACTGGGAATTACATTGACTATTTTGTGTGTTACTGAAGTCAATTCAACACGGATCTTATTTCTCATAAGAGTTGCTTGAGTCAGACCTGTCAGCTCTGTATACTTATATACTAAGTACATAGGGAATTTTTCAAAAAAAATGATTTGACAATGGTTGTCCAAGTCAAAGAATCACAGATAGGACACCTCTTCATGGGATTTTAAGTGCTTGTTTCTAACAAGCAACCTAGAAGATTAGTGTTCTCTTACAGCTTGTGAAAGGAATGTGGTGGGTTGCCCCTGTGTGGATAGCAGCTGCACACCAAAGCTGCTCTTTCACTCACCTCTCCATCTGGACAGAGGACGGACAATACAACAAAAAGCTCATGGGCTGAGATAAGGGCAGGGAGAGATCACCCAGCAGTTAAGGTCACAGACAAAACAGATTTGACTTGGGGAAATAAGTTTAATTTATTACCAATCAAATCAGAGTACTTTAATAAGAAGTAAAACAAAAAATTAAAAATGCCTTTCTGCATTCTATTCTCCCCAGGCTTTACTTTATTCCTGATTCTCTACCTCCTCCTCTCAGCAGTGCAGGGGGATGAGGAATGGAGGCTGGAGTCAACCCACAACATTGTTTCTGATGCTGCTTCCTCCTCTCAATCTTCCCCTGCTCCAACATGGGTCCTTCCCAGGGGCTCCAGTTCTTCAGAAACAGACTGCTCCACGTCCAGTCCCTTCCACAGGCTCACAAGTCCTGCCAACTCATCTTCTCCAGCATGGAGTCCTGTCTCCACAGCTTCAGAGGTCCAGCCAGGAGCCTGCCCCAGCATGGGCTTCCCAGGGGATCACAACCTCCCTTGCTCCATGGTGGGGTCCTCCACTGGCTGCAGGCGGATCTCTGTTCCACCATGGGCCTCCATGGGCTGGGCTTGGAGGGGAACACTGCTTCACCATGATCTTCACCACTGACTGCAGGAGAATCTCTGTCCTGGTGTCCAGAATACTTCCTCCTCCTTCTTCTTCACTATAAATTTATAAACATTGAAGCTATTGCCTGACCCATTTCAGACTTATTTCCAATTAAATAAATTGCTCCCAAGAGCCTGCTGACAAGATCTTGATTGATGTTAAACAGGGCTCCCTCTGACTGGGTGTGGTGCATGCAGTCAGCATTCTTTGCATAGGGTTTGCTGGTCTGTGGAGCCCCTTTCACAACAGGCTCATTTAGGTTTATTGTCTTTTTTTTCAGAGCTGATTTAAGATCTCGAGCTGTTTCTAACTTTGATGCATACATTCTCTCTCTTCTCAGCTTTGTACACTGATTCACCTCAGAATCTTCAGCTTGAACTGCAGACTGGAAGGCTTAACTGAAAGATTTTTATTTCAGCTTTGTGGTAATTCCATAAGGAAGAAGAAATGCTTGAGGTGTAGCAAGATGCTGAAGGCAGCTGAAGAATTGCAGAACATGGCCCAGAGTCACACTTTTACAGACACTGGCTTCTCACTAAAATGCTTAGGTCTATCTATAGAGATGAAACTGCTCTGGCAGCAAAAGTCCCCTTCTCCAATCAAAAAGAATTCTCTTTAGTGCATTATAGGAATTTGTACCTGACGTTAAGCAGTTAAATACTTATCTAGTGGTGATGTGCTATTGTCACCAGTAGCACAAGGCACATAGTCTGACCCATTGATGCTTGTGATACTAAAGGAGATATTCAGAGCACATACTTTTGTGATCAGAGACCTTTTCATGCCCCCAGCCCTATCTAGGTACTTTCAGCCACCGTCAGTTTATTTATCATAATTTCCTTTCACATGTCACCCTTCCTTTTCCCACAAGTACTTCTGAGCTTTTCTCCATGCTTCTGTTCTCTAATGAGCCCTCTGCCATTAGAGTTTCCATTCTGTCCTTCAAAATACTGCCATCAAACCCCTTTTATATTTTTTTTTTTATGTTCAGGACATGCCACTATCTCAAGTAAATAGAAAAAATAGCATAATCAAGAAAATACTAAGAAAAACATCCTCTATACAAATCTCTAGATGTCACCATATTTCCTTTTTCTTTGGAAATTTTACCTCCAGCTGATGTTCTGTCTTCATTATCTTCATTACAGGGTACTCAGAGAGACCAGGGCCTATCTTTGCTGTGCCAGTAAGACATCTTGTATAGCTGAACCTTGAGCTTAGAAAGTGTTTGGCTCTCAGTCAACTTTGGGATTTATGGTGTCTTAGATACTCGGTCAGTATTTAAGTGCTTTGCAAGATCAGCAATATATAAACAACAACTAATGATGTCTGGCCCTCAGCCTCTGTCCTTGGCCTAGAAATCAAAAATTACTTTGTAAGGTAAGTATTTTACAAGGGATGAAGATGTGAAAACTGCTGATGCCTGAGCCAGTCAGAAGGACAGCAAAGGATGCTTCCAGCATTTTGATGTTTTCTGTGCTCCTGATGGTGAGCTACAGTTACAGTCAGAGGAAGTGAATTGTAGTGGGAAAGTGTGAAGATGCCCAAGCATATTTTGTATAATTTCTCTGCTTAGAAAGAGAAGAAGATTCTGTTTCTAAATTCATTAGCCCATTTCTCCACCTTTTGTAGTATTTAAAGTAATTAGTTAATTTCAGCCAAAGTTGACAGTGGATAGGATTTTCCAGAATGTTCAATTCTAAATACTGTGATGAGGACCAGTGACTGGATAGACAGGCAAGATACAAATGCATCATACCACTAAAGAAATTTTTTTAGTTCTGTCAAGTATAAATCCTTAAGAGGAGCAACAGACCATTTAGTAGCTCTAGCTTTGAACCAGTCCTAACTGTGTTGCCACTTACTCATCCTAGTAGGTGTGGAGCATTTGATGCACCCTGTGAGGCAGGACACTGAAAAGCTTCAGTGATGTTGTGTGTGGGTGGAGATGCACAGGAGGAGCAGGACATGGAAGCAGTAGGAGCTGGGATCTGTTGCTACCACTGCCTGTTGACAGCGGGTGGTATATTTTTGATATTTCAACCCTGGAACACTGAAGGAGAAATGCTTTGAAGGAGAAAACCTTTAAAAGAGAAATACAGTAAGCATAATGTTGCCTTAAATTTCATTGTGGTTACTACTGTTTTTATTGGGATTTCTCTAAGCATCCTTATCTGTAGTTTTTCTAATACCTTTGACACAAATACCTTTGAGAATGACAACTGAGAGTCAATCAGCTAGTGGCACTAATTCTGCCAGTCCTAATGTAGAATCAAATACTATTCAGCTATATGAATCAAGCAAGTCTGTAAAAGTTTAGGATATTAGGTATTTAAAGTTTGTAATAAATGTATCACAAGTTGTTCTCCTCTAGGTAGTTGGAAATGTATGGAGTAGGATGCACTCTAAAAGGACTGGAAAATCTTCCTGTCCAGCCGAATTTATTAAATACACAGAGCAGATCAGAAAGGGATTTGATAACTTGCAGAACAGCTTTTGCAATATAGGTTTATCTAATCTGTCACAAGTTTATATAACTCTCACTTTCCTGCAGCAGAATTGATCCATGAAGTAATTCTGTTTTGCAATTGTTTTCAGAATTCATTAAAGTTAAAAAAAAAAAAGAAGAGGAAGTAACACTGTTAGTAGTTGAGAGTTCTGCTTTCATTCAACTCAATGAAACTCTACCCTCTAATTACATTTATACCACTCGTTTGTGCATTTTGCCCTAAAATTAAAATGTCGGATGAGGATGGGAATCTCACTTTATTTAGATGTCGGACTAAAGCTGACTTCACAGTTTTCAGGTAAGTGAGATCATATATTCCTGTTCAGTGGGTTTATTCTCTTGGGATATAATAAGTATTGTTATGATGTACTTTAATGAAAAGTATCATAATAGAATTATGCATAAGGGCCTTTTTTTATGAGATGCAAACTATATCTACTCTGTGTCCCCAAATGCCAGGTATCCTTCTCTCTCAAGCTGCCTTAATTTGATTAACATCATCCCTTCAACTCAGAATAATTTGTGCTTTGCTCAAAAAGTGTTTCTTCGATCATATAATATGTGATTTTCTTTAGACATGGAAAAGCATTCTCCTTTTTCCAACAGTATTATTTAGTCTAATATAAAATACAGTTTACAAAAGCTGCCTTATTCCCACTTGAGTCTCTAATCATAAACACTGAGACTCTGCCTTATCATACACATCAATCCACACATGTTGCCACTTATCCAGTGTACTAATTCGAATGTGGTTTTCCAAGTAAGCAAACTAGTCTGCAGCTTCTAGTATGGATTTCCACTCACAGCACAGACCAGGAAGCAGCTCACAACTGTTAGAAGGAACACTGGAATAATGACTTTCTGCCTTTAGAACAACTTTGTACGGTATTTGCTTTCAATTAGCTTTGACTTTTCTAACAACATTAACTTGGCAGTTTTAAAATCTCATTGAAATGCTAGTTACAGATGCCACTCCTCAAACAAAGGCTTTCTCACTTTATTTAGAAAGAAACCACCAAAATATTTATGTTTATGTCCAATTATCTTCTGTGCATTTCATTTTGTTAGGAAACCAAATGCTGTGATGGCATCGTGCTGCTCTTGTTATTGTGTGATCAGTTTGATGAAGGAAAAAGCAGGTGAGCCAACAAAAAGGCAAGTATTTGAAATGTCTTTTTTCTTATGTTACATTAATTTTAAATAAACACTTTCAGCTTCCATTTGTAACAGACTGCTATGGTGTGCCAATTCTCTCCTTCTTTCTTGTGCAAGCATCCTGCTCCCAGCTGACCCTACTAACTGGGCAGGTTAGATGGCACTGATCTAAGGACCATGAAGGTTCTGTTTCTGCAGATCTGGTCACATTTTATCAATAGATTTTATCATTGAAAGGGATGGGACTGTGTTGCAAGACACCATAATATTTACTTGCATTCTTCCATTATTCAATATTCAACTATTTACTTTTGGCTTTGAGGGTCAGACCATCAAAGAGCTGTAAATCTGAACAGTCTCATCAAATACAATGGAAAAAAAAGATTGATTCCTCAAACTTCTGTTTAAATTACAAAGAACACAATTTTTCAGGGCTACTGTCCTCTGCTTATTCCTTTGACAAACATTTGTCAATGAAGGGACACATCTTGCTCCCTAATGCAAACACTGACATTGATCATAAAGGAAAAAAATCTCAGAGAAATTAAAAAGATTTTTAACCGTAAACTAGTTCAAACAGGGATTTGATTCTTTTTACTTAGCAGCTTTTTTTGCTACCATGTCTTCAGATAACAATTACTGTGTTGGATATTCCTTACTTCTTCCAGGGGTGAGGCACTGGAAGATGTTGCCCAGAAAAGTAGTGGATACCCCATCTCTGCAAATGTTCAAGTCCAGGCTGGATAGGACTTCGAGGAACTCGGTGTAGTTGTAGCTGTCCCTGCTTATGTCAGGGGGGTTAGAACTAGATGATCTTTAAGGTCCCTTTAGACCCAAACCATTCTACAATTCTATGATTCTCTGATATATTATCTAAATAAAATATTATGCAGTTTTGTCTGAAAGTGGACTGTGTGGTATTCCGCTGCTAGGGTACAGTTGTATCTGGACTGCATTTTTCTTCCTGCCTGTTCTTTTTGCAGTTTTCTAAACTACTCATTTAATCATGTGCAAATACCTGAACATTTATTGCAGAGGAGGAAATATTTTACTTCGAGGTTCAGCGGACTTTGTTATTTTATTTTGTTGATTCGCAAGTCCATGTATGCATTAACTAAGAAAACCTATTTTATTACCAGTTTGTTCCTTACCTGTTTGTTTATTTATTTTCAATGGATTTTGTATCTCACAGGTATTTGCTTTGTTTTAATATAAAAGATACAGTGGAGCAATTTTCACATTATATCAGTTTTCTCTGGTCTATCTTTGGAAAAATCAATAAAATGAGGTGAAAATAAAGCCTGTGACTCACTGGCTGATATTACACAGAAAAATGGCACTTTGCAATGCATTTTTTAAAAAGAACTATGTAAAGATTCTGTATGGTTTGGTTCAGATTTGCTCTCCCAACAGATCTAAAATCCATGGTGACCACTGACATTGTCAGAGGGAAATTTCATGCAAACCAGCTGGAGCAGGATGCCAGTGTCTCTTTTTCAGCTTTAGATTGCATTTCTATGGAAGTAGTCTTCAGATGCTGCAAGTTGATACTGATATCCAAGAACTGAAAGCCTCTTAATGCTCTGGAAGCTCAGAATTTCCTCTGGCAGGTTTCTGTCCTGCTGCTGAGGGGAAGTTGGACCTGGAGGGCTGCAGGGTGGATTGATGGTGTCTGCCTGCATCATCAATCCACCTACAGTGCTTTTGGAGCAATGTGTGCTCATTTTAAAAGTCACAGATAAACTTGGGTTGGTTTTAATATGGATGAATTTGCTGCCTGCCTTTCAGTGGGGTGATGAATAATTTGATTTTCTTTCCCTCCAGTTGTTAAAATGAAATGCATGTTTTATGGCAAGGCTGTGGGATCCTTTCAAAACTGGTATTTTTCATCATAGCTTATCTTGATCCTAACAGGAGCATGTTGATCCTAATAAAACATTGAAATTTTATTTGCCAGAGTGTTTGCAGTCTTCAAAAAGAGACATTCAATGGCTATTAGCCACTCTCAGTGCAGCATTACTTGCCCTTAGATTGCTGTTATGTACAGCATTGTTGTTGTTATTATCTACCAGGATTATTGGTGCTCAGACATGAGATGAGCTCTGTTAAGGGCTGTCTGCTACAGACAGTAAGGCTTCTGACTTCAAATATTCTGCAGTAATTAGACATTTTAACCAAAGTTTTTGTTCTACCTTTCAAAGAACATTATGCTCCAAACATAATGAACCATGGATATTTTAACTTCCACATTGATGTCTTCAAAAATATTCTCTTTTCTGTTTCTTGATCTTGTTTTGGCCTTCAGAATTACTTTCCTCTTCATTACTCCCTGTGGAGGGTGAATTATTTATTCACATCTGTCTTGTCCCACAGGCTCTTCCATTCATCAGGTATTCACAGTGGATTAGTATCTCTTCTCCTTGATCCAACAACTAGACTTCCTGTAATTTCTCAAATTTTGCTTTAACGAAGTTGATTGCC
Source organism: Euphonia xanthogaster (assembly GCA_034509185.1). NCBI lineage: Eukaryota > Metazoa > Chordata > Aves > Passeriformes > Fringillidae > Euphonia > Euphonia xanthogaster. The sequence continues at coordinate 24,286,556 of JAYDZK010000113.1, forward strand.
AATCAAGAATGCAAGGAGTATAGACTGTGATTAGACACATGGAGATCAGACCCACAAATATAAGTGTGCTTAGACTATACTTGTATAATCAAGATATTCTGTGAAACATCAAGTAGGTCTTAGAGCAGCAGTGGCAATTTATGTGAGAAACATTTTATGAGCTGTTAAAAATGCTCCAAACCAGGGTCTGATATAACAGAGCAGCTGCCCCATGCTGCTCCATCCTGCTCCTGTAAGTTTTTAAAGAGATTGTTACCATTTAGGAAATAGAGCAAGAAACAAAAATTAGGTAAGCAAGACACCAAAATGAAGACTTCCTATATTGAATTAGATTCAGCATTAGATTAGATTCTTTGACTCTGGATGCATTTGTACCTGTTTTACAGGTACAAATGTTGTAACATAAGTTTTTTACTCAGAGGTCAGGTTGGGATGGATTTTGTTCACATTTTCCCCTGGATTTTCAAAACCAGATTAAATCCTGAATTCTATAGCAAAGGACAAAGTACCCACATAATTCACTTCTTGAGCATTTTATTCTCAAACTACAGACCAGTTTTAAAAGGAACAGGCATGCAGTTGCACATGTGCAATTATATATGTTTATAAATTTATTATGTGCATATATGTCCTGTAAGTGCAGGCTGTGTTAAAAGATATAGCACTCACTGCTACACTATTCCTCCCTTTATTCTAGCACAACTGGCATCTTCCACAGAAAAACTATGACTTTTTAAAAATATCAACTTAAAAAATGTTGATGACAGAGTACCTGTGTGTAATGATCACTATAATTTGAAAAGATAGAAGAAATTGAGTGACATGAAAAATAAATGTAAGATCACTGAAATTATTAGGGTAAGGCATGTGGTAGTAGCCCCTCCAAACTGCAATGCAATGGTGCTGTCAACCTCACAAGTGCCTCCCTCGGCAACAAGATCTTGTGAAGAACTCCTGTAGGAGGAAAAGGGTATGGCAGAAATGAAGCCATCTACGGTTTATTGTGTCATGGGTCTAGTTCTGACCCATGACACAATACACTAATTCAAACTGGCAGAGGGAAATAAGCTGTTAAATGTGGGAGGCCTGAACTTCTTATTTTTAAATCAGGACCTTGCATTTTATACCCGTAACTGCCTCAACAGTATTCCAGTGGTTGGTCCCTAAGTGTCAAAGGAAGCCATGGAAAACAAGAAAAAAAGCAGGGAATAAAGGTTATGCTTTACCATGCTGACTGAATTTTTTATAGCCATCTGTGTTGAAAGAAGTAATCTAGAGATTCATGGAGGATTGGAGCAGGAAAATAGTGAAAATACTAATACATTCTGGAAACTACAGAACTGTTTATTTCTGAATGGTCTTTTTATTTCCTGCCTATTTTCCTTCCTGTCTCAAGTTTCTATTCTGCAGTAAGTCTTTATGCTAATTAAGAGAGGCAGGAATACTTATATGCCATTGAACCAAAGAGGATGTTTGTGCAATGCAGAATAGGATGCTGTGATTATATTGGTTTTCTGTGCCCTAGTTTTATTTTAGCATGATGGAGCCTTAG
>JAYDZK010000113.1:24288207-24333773 GCA_034509185.1 Euphonia xanthogaster
GAGCCTTAGTTCTGATTTGAGTGCTTAGTGATAGACTGGGCTGGAAGAGGCTTTCAAATAGCATTCCTCTTTTGTATAATAAGGGAATATGTCATGTTGATGGTTTTGATAGCTCAGCAGGTGTTCCAGTCTCATACTTCTATGGCAGAGGGAAAAATGCAAGTTAACTTCAGCTTCCCATTGTAATTGGAGTGTGTCTGTGAGTTACGGTTAGTCCGTAAGGCAATCCTATATAATATTGCTTGTGAGAAGAAGTATCTGAATGTTCATTGTCTTCTTTTTTTTTGTTCTAGTTTGTTGTGCTCTTGTGTTTTCCTCTCTGTCACTTCCTGATTACACTGTTGCTAAAGTAAATCATGAAGTCTAAGCCTTCATTTCAATGAGCAATGGGGATGTATATAAGGATTGCAGTCAATATGGAAATTCAATAAAAAAGCAATTACAGATAAGCATGTCTGCCAGCTTCTGCTTGCAAGCTGTAAATAGCTGATCAGAGACTGATTTCATCTAGCGCGTCAGATGCTTTTCTTACAGTCAATTGGTTCAGATAATATTTTTTTGTAGGATGAATCTCATTCCCCAAATGGAGTGAGAGAATTGTTCCATTTTTACAAGACATCAAACCTCTGCTTACCATTTTATGCTGGGTTTGGCTGGGATAGAGTTGCTTTCTTCATGGTGGCTGGCATGGGGCTGTGGTTTGGATTTGTGCTGGACATAAGATGATAAAACAGAGATGATTTTGTTATTGCTGAGCAGAGTTTATACAGGGCGAAGGCCTTTCCTGGTTTTTGTTCTGCCGTGTTGGCAAGGGCACCGGGGGTGAATGGGAGGTTGGGAGGAGGCACAGCCAGGACAGGTGACCCCAGCTGACCAAAGGGATATTCCAGACCATGGGACATCATGCTCTGTATACAAAGTGGGAGGAAGAAGGGGGAACTTGGGGGACTTTTGGAGTGACGATGTTTGTCATCACAAGTCACGGTTACACGTGATGGGGCCCTACTCTCCTGGGCATGGCTGAACACCTGCCTGCCCATGGGAAGAACTGAATTAATTCCTTGTTTCTCTTTGCTTGTGTGTGTGGCTTTTTCTTTCCCTATTAAACTGTTTTTATGTCAACCTACATGTTTTATTTTGATTCTCCCCCCAGTTCCATCAGCCTGGTTGGGGAGAAGAGGGTTGAGGGAGCTGCTGTGTGGTGCTTAATTTTCAGCTAGGCTTAAACTGTGACATATTTCCAGAGATACTGTAGAAAACTTTATTGCAAGGGCTTAATTCAGCTTTAGCAGTTTCTCTGATCCCACCACCTGCATTGTAATCTATTTAATCTCATCTGAATTAAAGAAGATCCTGAGCAAGATCATCATCCGGGCACAAGGTTACTAGCAAGGACAAGCTCTTAAGAGTCTTGATGCTAGCTTCAGCATCTGAAAGTCTACATGCCTTCTTCTGAGCTGAAAGCTCCTTTCCAAGTGTCACTCATGTTCTTGTCAGTGTAGCATCTCTTGTCAGGGAGCTCAGTTTGGGATTTCCCATCCATGTATTTTGACACATGACACTATATAACCATATCTATGGGTTATGTACTAAACAGTGGGATTAGTAAGCATCTAGGAGCATGTAAGTGTGTTTCCATTCCAAATTATTTAACAACTCAATACATATTTTTATTAGCAGAATTTACCTAATATTCATTCTATTGTCTTTTTGAGATCCTTGAACTTCAGACACTGAATTTTTAGTGAACATATTGCTTACAGCTCATTGTTTGCTTTATTTCAGTTATGATATTCATATCCACTGCATAGAATTTGATTGAATATATGGAAGATAAATCAGAAAAAAACCCCCACTTATGTGTTCTATGACTTTAAACTAAGTAAAATTCAGTAGTTGGTTGACCTTCTGTTCTATCCACTTGTAAGGCAAAAAGTTAAATTTCTAAGTAAAGATTTGTTTATCAAGGATGAAGTTGAGATTGAGCTCACTGGAAAAGAATAAAATATTTTTGTTTCTTCTTCATCTTACATGTTTATGGCTGAATGCCTACAGCTAGAAGAAAAAAAAATTTCCTTTTGAGCTTTTATTAGATTTGGCACCAAAGGCATTTTACAGATTTATCACGAAAATTGCTGCCATTTATCAAAGAAGCTGACAATCATCTGTTAATGATACTGATTAGGGTGCTAAGAGTCTCTGACCACCCAATGATAATCAGGAAATTACTGGGAAAATGCAAAAGCGTGACAACTTTTTTCCTCCACACAGAAAGTCATGGACCAAAGTATGAAAAGTCCCTGCTCCATTTAAATGTATGCAAAAACAATAAATGGCTTTTCTTTTTTCCTTTTTTTTTTTAAGTCAGGTAATTTAATGGGTTGTTAGCTGTAAAACTGGCAGAAAAGTAAACAGACTACTTTGACAAGTACTGTGGTTGAAAGCCTCCAGTCAATTTATTGTATCCTACATGTCAGAAACTCATCCAAATCACAACAAGCATTGGATGCTCAATTTGGGCCTTACACTGAAGCCTGCTGGCAGCAATTTATTGTAGCTGGCCCTTACAGAGTTACTGACAGAAGGATTCCTTCCTCAGCTGTAACAAATAGAGCCTTTTCAGCAGCATATAGATAAATATATAAAATCCATTTCCTGGCTTGAGCAGGATACAGGATCAGTTTTCAAATATTAATGCCTAAATTCTGCACAGATAGGCCAGTGTACAAACTAGGTATGCTTTGTGCATTAATAAAGAGAACTCCAAGTGAAAAATTCATGTTACAGATACAAATATGTTGTTTCTGCTATAACCCATTATTGAAAATTTTCATTAACTAGCACAGGAAGTTAATTCAGAAGAAATTAATCACATTTTCTTGACACAGGCTACTAATAGGCTTTTTGAGGGCTAATCTGCTTTTTAAATACAATTCTCCATCACATGTAGCTATTTGCACCTTCTTGATCTCTGTTCACATGAGGAGAACACTGAGCAGCCTCCATCTCTGTTCAGATGGGGAGAAGACTGAACAGCTCATGCAGGGTTAATGAAGTCAAAGCCATATAACTGGATTTCACATTTTGGACAAAATTTTGAGGGGTAAAATGTCTAATTTATGACTAGTTTTAATAAAAAAAATATTTAAGAAGTGTCAGAACTTTTAGGGATGTATAAATTTTTTGACATCATACCAGCAATAGTTTTTGCATCTGTTTATCTGTATCTTGAGGATGTCTTTCATGGACAAACTATAGGTCCTTGGGGTGGGGGGTAAGGGTGAAAATATTACAGACCAAATGAAAAAAACCCAAAAACCCACACAACAAAAACCTAACAAGATCGTTAATAGGTCATTATTAGAGGTCATTTCTCTACATTACTGTAAATAGCTTTTTGTTTTTCATTATCATTATCCACCTTCAAAACCTTTTCATCCTCCAGACCAGGGTTTGACTACAAGAAATCTTTTGGAAAGAAGACTTCAGATGGCTGTGGGATGTCAGAGTTCAAATATCTCATGGTATGGAATGAATGAGTGCTCACTTACAGGTCCCTTTGGGTGCTCATTTCTTCTTTATACGGGAGTTTGTTTCATTGGTCACTTTCATGTTCAAAGTCCCCCTTATCCTTATCCTGATCCATTCTTTTTAAAAACATAAACTTATTTCTTGCTAGTTTAACCTTCACAACCCCTTGTATATGTTTTTCTTTACATGTTCCCTTGCTTTGCCACAGTAGGAGAAGTATGATTTCTGTGGCTGTGAGTGTTTAGAACCTGATAAAGGTGCAGCAGCATCTTTGCCAAGCTGCTCACAGTCACTGCACCCCAAAAGAGCTGCTCCATGGCAGCCTTTGCCTTTAATTACTTCAAATGCCTGGAGCTAATATAATATAATAGGCTTATAAAATACATCAATACAAAGATCTTCTCAGGGGGTCTGAGTAGCAGAAGATGTGTACAGTCATATCAGTCAGAAATCGTGGCATGAAAATAAAAAAGAGCTCTATGAAAACTGCCCATTAAACAAGATGATGCACTGGCTTTCCTAAAAACCATAAGAAGTCTAAAATATGTCCTCAATAAAAGGAAAGACAAATCTAGACTTCCAAGGGAGCAGTGCACAATATGTATTTCTTCTGCTACTTTCACAATTGGAATTAGGAAAGAAGAATACTAATTTCCATAAAGTCATAGAAAAAATATGGAAAAGAAAAGGATTTTTCCATAAGGAAATGAAATTGTAGCTGAGATTCACACACATAAGTGGGAAAAAGTTAATAATGAGTGGGCACTGATCAGCCTGAAATACAGTGAAGCTAAGAACTTTGGAAGTTTTTTTGATTGCTTCTGTTTAAATTAGGAAAAGACAAGTAAAACATGTTATATGTGTATAGATATTCAGATATTCAATTGTAGAGAATAGATTATTGACAGTATCTTATTTTTAAAGAGATTTTTTTAAAACAGGCAGTTTTGTTAGTATGGATTTGAGGGTTTGCTTACAAGAGAACCAAAACAAAAGGAAGTCACTCTTTTAAATGTTAATATTTCTATGTACCTTTGGGCACATTTTGAAGTGGAAAAACCACCCTTATACATTGTTTTTTTTTTTCTTTTTGCTAAAAAAAGAGTCTGAAAATTTTTATTAGCCCTAGTTGAAAAAAAATTTATTCCCTTATTCATTAATATTCACTGTTGTCTATTAAAATTCATTTATATTCATCCAACAACAATTGTATTAATAAAATATCAAAATGAGGAAGCTTGGTCATCTCTCATCCTCACCCACTGTCATGACTTCATCAAGATTCAGTAGAGATTGAAGCATCAGTTCACACAGAACTTGTGGCAGGGTAGGGTCCTGAAGGGAGAGAAGTGTGATCCAAGTCAAGCTCTATAACCAAAGTGGTGATAGTAGCATGGTCACTGCTTCGGATGCTAAGCCTGAAGCTTGGAAAGAAAGTATCTGAATCAAGGGCTACTTAACTGGTGAGCTTCTTCTTAACTGGTCAGCTGAAATTCTAATTAAAACAGTCAACTATCAGTGTTTTAAGAACTTTGTATAATTACCAGGTATAATCAAAGGTTCCAGGCATGCCAGAAGCATTTGCTCAGACAAGAAAGTGAGAGAAACTTATAAGTAAGCTTGTTTTTATTTGTTTACAATGTCATCTTATTGCATGGAGGTTTTCCAAATCCAAGAGAAATTATCAATACAGCTGCCACCAGGGGTTCTTGTATGAGGTAGTTATTGACTGTGTTGTCTTTCTGATGAATTGGTTGTAGAATTAAAGCTTGATTCTGGAAAGGATTTATGTATTCTGACACCAATATCAGCTCTGAGGAGAAATGCTCATCCAGTTGACAGAGGAGGTCACTGTTCTCAGAACTGTTGCCATACAGTTTTGAGAGCTACTGGTATCAAAAGCCCCAAGTAACTTGTACTTCTCATTACTAGAAAGTCAATGAAGATCACTTTGTGTTCAGGCATTTTGTGTTCATAGAGTGCAATTTTACTAACAGGGCGACCTTTTGAAATTGTGATGTTTATCCACCTTTTCATGTAGTGCATTTAATGGCTGGGGTTGTTTTTTGCAGAGAAACACAAAAACCAGAAGCAAGATTCATTGAAAGATGTAGATGAAATAAAGAGTCCTGGAAAAACCACTGTGCAAAATACACAGGAAAATACAGATGCCCCAGGATATGAGCAGAGCACCCATCCCCCATTGAATGGGATGATCATAAAAATTAAGCACATTACAAGACTTATACCACTGCTTCCTCTGCTGTACAATATCCAAGCACTCTATGGATGGTGAAGGTTCAATTTCACTTCATCATGAGAGAGTTCAAACCCAGCTTTTTCACCCTGCAAGGCAGTGTATTGGTCAGCAGGCTGTCCTCTGTGGGTAGTCCTTCCCTTTCCACTGGGGTCACCAGTAGTGCAGAGCATAAGGTGCACTGGGCCAGCATGAGAACAGGCAAGAGTGGACTGGATTCTGAAAATTAAAAATTAGGAAGTGAAGCAAGAGACCTACATCAAAAATAAAATATGTCAGACAGGTTCTTGTATAAACTGTTATAAGGAAATTATCTCCATAGCCCTCCTTAACACAAATGATATGTAGCCACGTAGTCACATAATTCTGTAACAAATACATTACTACATATTCAGAGGAGCCTGATCTGATGGCTGCATGTGAGGTGCAATCTGGTAACACCTTCTGGATCTGATCTAGATCTGATCCCACAGGAAACTTAGGCATTACCTGTGCTTAAGGGTAGGCTGCAAGATGGTATGACTGGGGACATTTTGGAGAATAGGTGTAGGAAACTGGAGAGCCTTAGTCAGGGAGATATCCAAGGAGTTAATTTCATAATTGCATGATGTCTGTCTGGGATGACAATCTATTTTTCACATGCCTTAAATTCCCCTTCTACCTTGTTCCAGACACTGGAAAATATACTTGTGTGTTTTAAGGTTTCAACCTCACATCATGCAAGCCAGGACTGATAAATTCCTGCCACTATCATTCTGAAGGTTGTACTTAATATTTCTAATGGCACTCCTGACTGTGAAGTGGGGAGACATAGCAAGGAATTCAGATGTACTCTTCAGCCACCAGAGACACACTCGAGTGAATTACTAATCTCCCTAGACACCTGGAATGCAGATAATGAATTTGTATGTACAGCCTGATCATCCACCAGAGCAAATCAAATCATTCTTCACTCTGCTGTGGCAGGAGAATTTTAAAGCTCCTATTCTGAAACTCCCCTCTTGCTATTGGCAAGGCTAGATCCTCCAGAGCACTAACAGCTGTGCTGCCTTTCAACTGCCTTTCCTTCCAAAAGGGAGAAATGACAAATTCAGTAACACTGGGCTGAGCTGATAAAACATACAGGCATACATGACAGTCCAAAAAGCAGCAGCTGACTTAGAAGTCATGATATAAAGCCCAGAGGCTTAGATGTGTGAGATTTCTGATTGTTGTGGATTTGGTCAGGTCTTCCAGCTTTGGGCCAGCACTATGTCAGGCTGGGACACCCAGCTTTCAGTAAAAGGAGCACTGCAGCAACATCAACATGTACATAAGAGATACCATGTTCCTCTAGGGCTGGCAGGATCCTGCTCTCCTCTCTCTTTGACTGATAGCAGCTCTGATTGCCAGGAGTTTTCTCTCCCTTCAGCACCAGCCTGGCTCTTTGCTGGGCTTTGCTCCCACCTGGGCCAGAGCACACCTGCAGCACACCAGGCTGTCCCCAGACATCACCCCTGAGTCCTGCAGATGTTGTACGTCTGTCTTTATAGAGAAGCAAATCCTGGGGATGGCTAAAGCCAGCTCTAGCAAGTACACAGTACTGGAAAGTGATGTTCTAAAAGTCCCTTTTCCTGTGCATGACTGTAAGTCCAGATGAAGGAAGAGGCAATGAAAAACAGCTGGCCAAAGAGGGGAAAAGTGCATACTGAGAAAGGGGTGAAAATCTCCCCAGAGTGCTAAGCTTCAGAGTCTGTTTTGTCAGGAGAAACAAATAAGCTCACATCACCAAGAAACTTCTGGGTCTGCACAAGGCCACGAGCACACATTAATGTCAACAGAGACTTGTTTGCATCCACAAGGGCAAACAAAGCCTGCAGGATGATGCACATATATGATAGAAAGAAGAATCCTCTGAAAGGCTTTCCAAAATATGACCTCAAAGCCACTAGTGTGGCAGTCCAGCCTGCCTCTTCTGAATATAGAGCTGGAGCTGTCCTCCAGCTCTCACTCCAGCTGGGGAACAACAACAAATGTATGATTGAATTAGATCACCCATCTCCTTGAAAAAGGAGAATTCAACAGGGAGAATGAGTTGTCCGAAATTCCATGTTTGCTCAGAAAATAGAATGATGAGAACTGCTCACAGTTCTTACACCTTGCCTTATTGGTCCCCTTTTTTATTATAGAATACCATACTTGATCCCAACATTTCTTTTTTAACTTTCCAGCAAATTTGGCCTCCTACAACTTTATCACTGCATCACAGATGAAGGATCATGCAGTTGAGGTTGTCGACAGTCTACTTTGCTTTGAAGAGATAAAACTTACAGCTTTTTTTCACTATTTTCTTATACAATCTTCATGTTTCTTACTGCTGATGTGTTCTGTGGCAAGGTGAGAACATTTTGTAGGTTACTTGTCATGTATGAGAAAAAGAGAGAGAAGAAAACAGTAGTAGTGCTTTCCTTATATCTTAAAGAACTAATTTCTGCTAAAACTCTGGCAAGACTCAGAGGTGAAATTGAATGAGACACAATCAATAAATAATAAATAATAAACATTTTACTTTTACCTTTCAAGTAGCCATTAAAGCAGTTCACACAAAAGATTCTTTTAGTCTTCCCTTAAATTACCCAGTTTTTCTCTGCTCTACTCCTAGTCCTTAGTTTTGAAAGAGTTTTTACAAATCTATGCAAAGGAGGGTCAATTCTAGCCCTCTCTTTGTCTTTTTGCAGGTCCTTGTATTTGCAAAGAATAAATCAACAACTGGCAAACATGCAGAGACCATCCGTCTTCCACGCTGGATAAATCACTTGAAACTAAGGAGTGTTTCTTTGGTTTCCTTTTTTTAAAAGATCTTATACTAGCTTTTCTTTTCAAGTGTGTTTAGAAGAGGAGGCCATCATTAGGGAATTCTGTATGAGTTTATTTTATGTTTGTTTATCAGATGTTTGCTGTAAGAAACTGCTAATTAATTGTTGATTGATAAAAATTAAATAGGCAGCTAGAATTCCCTGAAGCAGCAAGTAGCAGCTGAATCCAGTGCTATGGGGAAGAAGCTTTTCCAGGGACTGCAGGTCTAAAGAATACGTTGACACAGCAGGTCAATTGCCTCTGCTTGTGTGGAATTTTGTTCATTGCTCTAACACTCCCTAAACTCTGAAGGACACAGGTGCCTCCCTATCTATTGTTAACCCCTGATGTTTCTGTTCTCATCCACTCCAGTATTTTGCCTCTGGATATGTCAGCATTTTGATGAAAATTTTCATTTTTATCATTTTGGTGGTATCATGTTGATTATTTGGTCCCATTTACCAAATAGGGCTAATGGCCCATTAAAAATGGGCCCAGCCAGATAAAATGGCTGATCTCAATACTGTGACAAAAGATCTTCAGAGGTACAAAATTCACCTATTAATAAAAGGACTTGGTTTGAGTTCTTTGGTTTTTTTAGTCCTCTTTCTCTCTTCACTAGAATAAAATTACATGAAGCTACTCCTTTGAGTGGGACTCCAGAGGGACAGAGACCTTTACAAGAACAGCTGCTCCTTTAGTGCAGAAACCGATGCCAAATAGCATCACGAGCTCAAGCTCTTTCTTTTTGGCTTAATAGGAATTAAATCAGTGCCATGCCAAATTGTCACCGTTCATCAGCTGTCCTGAAAAGAAATTCTCTTACTAAGTGTCCATTTTCTGTTTGCGGGAAGTATTTTGGTTTTTAGGAAAACAATGGGAGGCATTGTTACCCTAAAACTTATTCAGCTTTTTATCCCAAATCCTATTCACCTTTAAAAAATATATTGGAGGCACTTTTTTCCTTATCTGTTTTAAGATTTAAGTTCCAAGAGGACCAAATCATGTGCTAAAGCCATGAAGGCACTTTGAATAAAGATGTAAATATGTATGTATTACACATGTAATTGTGTTGTGATAGGATCAGGGCCAAAGCGTGTATGTGTTCCCTTCCAGATTTTTAAATGAAAGTGGATAAATGAAGAAATTATAAGGCACGACACTTCTTTGGAGGTGTATGGGTGATTTTTTTTCCAATTTGGTAACTGGTCAAAAGAATAATTGCTAAAGATCTGACCTGAAAAAAACCCAATTAAGCTTTAACTCTGTAAATGGAAAGGTAAACTGTCTCCTACCTTCTTTTTTTTTGACTTTCAAATTTAGGCAAATCACTTGTCCAAATGTCACATCAAGAGAGTAAAAGAAAAAACTTCAATAAATGTTAAGAACTGCACCTCAATTGCATTGTAAAGTTATTCTTCTTGTTGACAAAAGATCAAAATATAGCATGAATTTACGAATAATTTTCATAAGCGGGTATGTACATTGCTTTTGAAAAAAAGTAGTGAAATAAAATTTTTACTTCCAGATTTGGCTTTATTTTAAACCTACTTAAAATTTCTCACTACTAATCCTTTTTCAGTTATACAACTTTTCCAGAATTTAAGCATTTGAAATTAAATTCTCTTTTTAAGCATGTACCACAGACTGAATATTTTAATTTAATTTATTATGACATACTTCACCTATTTCTTAAGATAAAGGTCAGTGTAAAATATATGGTCCTGATTACCTAAAAAAAAAAAAAAAGTTGTTGTTTTGTTTTCTGTTTGGGGATTTTTGGTTTTTTTCCCTTGTTTTAGAGCAAAAAATAAAAACATGGACAAGAGTACAATGGGGCTATACCTTTTCTTATCACAGCTCATGTATTTTTTTACAGACTAATTATTTACTACAGCTTGCCAGGTATACTTCCCAGAAAGTAAAATCATAATAAAGCAAAGCAAGACTTTCTGTGGGGGAGCACACAGCCAGGTACACTTCATTTAGATCCTGAATTTACCATTTGCATCCCAAAATGCATTTACCTATCTATCTCAGCATTGAAGCTCATCTGGTGCAGAAGAACTGCCCAATAAAGAGGAAGGAAGAGCCAGAGGTGTGAAGAGCTGGATTGAGGATGACTTTATAGTGTCCATATTTTGCCTTTCCTTGGGAAAAATCCAGAGTTTCCAAAGCTCATTGCTTTCTTGTAGAGGACTTGTATCTCTTGGTCTCAGAACATCTCTTTCCCTCTTTAGGGCTGGTGCTCAAGGAGGATGATAATGCATTACTGAAGGTTTATTAGCTCAAGCAACAGTGAACCAGAATGTTCAAATATCTGGGAAAGATATTTGTCAATATGATGAAATTATGGGATTTTCTTCAATTTGCTCCAATGAACAAGCAAAAGATGACATGCCCAAATTTCAGAGTCTGAGACTCCTTGTACAAAAGAGCTACTGTGGTTTTGTTTGGCTGGGGTTTTTGTTTCTAATAAAGTTTTTTGTTCCAAAACATAGAGAAGATGTGGAGAAAATGACCCTTTTAGAAATTGCACTGTGTGTGGTCATTGTGGTCTTTAACTTCAGGACTTTCTTTTGTGCTGTCTAGTGTAGAGCTGCTTTGAAATGATTCAGAAGCTCAATTTGTTTTAGTACACAGACACTGCGCTGAGGATCAGGCAGGTACTAAAGGGGAAGGAGTGACCATATGCAAAGAACATTGTCCCAGAAACTGGGGCCTAGTTCCAATTTACCCACTGTTGCTTTGTGTAGTCCTGGACAGATCAGGTAAATCAAAGGTTTCACAGGTGGTCCTTGGGGTTGTTCTCCTTTTACCCATTTTCCAGCTGTTGGACTTGGGAGCTCTGGTTTATAAAAGCATAAATAGCAACCACATCTGGAGTCTCTGCAATTTGTCTTATCTTGAACGCATATTTCTAAATAGCACAAAGCTCTCGGGAAATTCAGACCCTACTTCTTCAAACAGGACATTCAAATTAATAAATATTTATCCTTACTCCTCTGTGTCTAAATTCCCCCTTTTATATTGGGAATAATACCTTCTGTCCCTGTTCTCCTTGCCAGCTCTCACACAGAAGGAAAGGAATCATCCTGTTGTGACAACAGGGCTCAAATCACACCTGCAAAATGCAAAACATATGTTTTACGAGCAAAGGAGTTCCTGGCCCTCCCTGTCTTAAAAGATGACAGTTGTAAACCAGGACAGAATTTTGGAAAAGTCCAGGTCTTCAGGCTGTAGGGGTGGCTGTCCTGGCAGGTGCTTGGTGTGATTGCTCGAGACTGTTGAAATTAGAGCAAATTTAGATTTTGGCCTGGGTTCAGAGAAGGGGTTTCTTTCTAAGGCTTTTAATTCTTTAGTGACATGGGTTGATGAGTTCCTGTTGGATACACTCTTTAAATCTAATCTTTGATTGTGAATGGTCTAAATGAAGCTGGCTCTAGAGAAATTTTTTACATGTTTTAGAACAGAATGATTGCATGTCCATTTTGTTTAATGAACACAATGTAAAGATGGGTTTGAAATACTTTATCGACTTCACCAGAGGTGAAAATCACTGGTTAATTTGCAGAACAGATGTTTGGGTAAGAGCCATGTGATGAGCAACTTTTTCTTCATAAAGCTGAAACTAGCAAAGAGGATTCAAGTTTTACAGAATTGCCTCATCTGTGTTGTGATGCTGCTCTGATTTAGACTACTCACCTGTCAGGGTATATATGACTTGTCTTCTCTCATCCTATGCTTCTACTTTGTAAAATAGCTACTGTTTCAGTCTGCAAAGTTAATATTGAACAGCTTGTCTTACCCTCTGCTAATGTACAGTACTTTTCAAGTAGTGCTGAGAGCAAGGAAGGAAGAGACCACATCACTTCAGTCAACGCAGACAGGGAAAATAAATTCTGTTGTTGCCAAGCATCAAATAAAGAGAAGCAAAAAATAGCTGACAGCAGAATGGAGAAAAACATGAACTCTGTTTCATTACAAGCTCCAGTATCAGAAATATAAAAAAATACATTTTTCTTCCTCTGAAGAATTAGGTGTATCTAGCTCCCTAAAGATTTTGCAAAGGCTTTTTGTAAAACCCAAATAAAAATGGTGCAGATCTTGGATCAGTTTAGATGTGCTATTAAAACGTATATAATTTTTTTCTGGCTAGAAGACAACATCTTTGTCTTGACTCTCTAACACACAAAGGTTGATTTTGTAAGATTAGATTTACTTGGTAACCGAGTTTTATTTTTACCTGAACTACATAATCCAGAAAGTATTCAAACATACCTTGGGTTTGCCATATGTGATAAGGGGGTCTTGATGCTCTGATGCAATTAATAAGTGATTGCAAATTAGAGGCATGCAGGTGTATTTGCGTGTCATATTCACATGCCTCTTATTTTGTACTTTAGTGTTAATCCCCAGATACTCTTGTTTATATGACTGTGTCCTTTTCTGTCTGTTTTGACATGAAGTGAAAGCTTTTTTTGCCAAAGGCCCTTGAGTGCAGAAAAAACCCACGCACTAAAGCCTTGTCATTGCATCCAATATGGGTGGTATCATTTCAGTTTCCGTCTCCTTGTTCTCCAGATCTCTGGTGGGATTCTACTGCCCTGCTCTCTCCATTTCACTGTGGCCTTTCTTGCACAGAATTCTGGCAGCAGTGCTGGAGTGCATCCTCCACAGATTACATGTGTTGCAGTGAGAGCCCACACCTGAGTATAAATAAGTCCAGATCTGCAGAACCTGCAGGATATGTGAGGCAGGAGGAGAGAGGGTGAAGGGGGCAGCTGTCTTGTGTCTTCCAGATGGAAGATAGTAACAGATGAACAGAAGTAGAAGACTTTGGCTGTAGCAGGTCATTCTCTGATGGCAACTTGTTTTCCCAAGAAATAATTGAGTCATTCATCCTCAAGTTCAGTCTAAGTAGTTATATGGGCACATTTAAAAGGTCATACAAGTAGAGAAATGGCAAATTTGAAAACTCTCCTTTTCATCTGCAAGATACAGCAATCCCGCTCCCTTTTGTTTATGCTGCCCACTGTAAATAAGCAATGTTGATGCTAACTTTTGGATCACATATCATACTTGGATCATGTTTGGGACTGGGACCATCTGAAATTTCTGTTAGTGAACACGTTTTATGCTGCAATTTTTTTTAGAAGTGTCTTCAACACCTGATATGGATCCTTGTGTCATAGACCTCTTTGGAGCATACCGTGTTTGGGATGTTTAATATGCTATAGATTTTATCCTGATGTTTGATGTTCTGCTTACAATCAGTTTATGACCATCAAAGCCTTTAATGGAAACATATTCAGATTTTCTGATTTTACACTTTGTAAAATTGTTTTTCATAAGTTTCAGATATACTGCATCTGCTCCCTGCAGTTTTACCATGTAGAGAGCTGCTAATAAAATCTTATTGTTGACAGTTCAGTCACAATATAAAATTCTTACAGCTGTTAAACATTTAAAGATGTTTTAAATTGGTTTTTAATTAGTATTTTGGTACTTAACTTTTAATAGGATATTGTGAAATTTATTATCTTGTAAAAAACCCTGAAATAATGGGTTTTAATTGTGGATGCCTTGGATACTAGAAGTTTCATCAGTGCTGCTGTGCAGCTACTGGCTTATTCTTTCAGGAGTACTGCTAAGAAAGTTTTCTAGGAAAAACCCCAAAACCACAGCAACAACAAAATACAAAATATTAGCAGTAAAATATCTGATGAAAACCCCACATCTGCAGTAGTAGCAGCAGCAACAAAAAAGGCTGTATCTAAAACTTAGATTGGCAAGACAATGTCATATACCCTTAACTGTACTCAGCCAATGTTAATATATCTAACCACTAAAGAAGAAGTACAAAAATCTTGCTTTGAGTTTTGTAGCTGCCTGCATGATGCCAGCACTTTAAAACTGCTCAGGGCCAGCACCACCATCCTGTTGCTGGGCTGTCCCTCATCCACACAGCACACGTGGTACGCGTGAGACCAGCCCAGCCCTGCTCTGAGCCTGCTGGCACCTCTGAGGGCAGCTGGGGCTCTGCTGCTGGGACAGCCAGCTGGAGCCAGCTTCTTCTTCCTGGCTTTTGTCCCAGTCCGTTGCTTTGTAGTTCAGGTAATAATGCCACATTTTCTGTTCCCCTTTCTGCTGCAGCCTGCACATTTACTTTAGGTAAGCCATCTGAAGAGATGTTATTGGTTATCTGCCTTCTGCCCAGGTGGTTGCAAGCTGAGAGACATGGTGGAATCCTGCATCCATCGTTTTTCATCCTGATGGAATTCAAAATCATTATTTTTCTAGCAAAAGGGGTTTTTTTTGTAGCCTGATTCTGGCCAGGATAGGGTTAATTTTAACCCTGTCCTGGCTGGAACTAGGGCACTGACATGAATCACTGCACTCACATTTTGGATTTGATCTAAATAAGCACCATAAGTGGAATATTAGGTAAGTATATCTTTTGAAAGAGACAGATGCTCTGAAAATTAGATAAGGGACATGCTTAAAGGAGTTCAGTAATCGAAAGCAAATGTGTCAGATGTCAGAGAGTGAAGTAACAAAATGGAAAGGAGCAAACTAGGTGTGACTCAGTGGGTGACTTTCATCAGAGCAGGAATTTTTTCATAGGCATTGTTGCCTATGCCTGACAACATGACATAAGGGAACATTTTTTGCAGTCTAGAAGTCTGAAAAACCTCACTTAGAAATAGAAATCAGAACTTTTTTTTCAAGTATGTAAACCAAACATTTGAATTGAATGATTTCAAACATTGAAATTTGTTTATTTTCTATCAAAAAATATTTAAAGCTATTCTTCTTGGATTTCCAAGTAGTTTTGGCTGAGGATAAAGCAATTATTTAAATTTTATTATTTTCAAAACAAACACAGTATCTATACACCTAAGTACATGAAAATTCTAAAGATATCCACACCTCAACTATAAAATATTTTATAATGTTACTAAATTAGTAAATTTTGAAAATTACTGGAAGAGAAGAAGATTAATCCAGTTGACTTTTACATTAGCTGCGGTCTTGACAATAGAAGAAGCCACAAGGATTGAAGAACAAGTATGGTAGTGAAGGGTACAGGGTAAAAGAATTAGCCCTCCTTTATGCTATCTCTATAAAAAACTTTCAAATATGACTCTTTGTATCACCTGGAGATCAGTCTCTCAATGACAATTCCTTACTTCCATTTGACTTTCAAATACACAATCAATTACATTTTATATTAGTACTATCAGGTAACATAAATTCCATAATGCATTGGAAAATAATTTCCAAAATAAGTTCACTTATTTCTAAGCAATGTCCCTACATTTTGTCTTAAAGATGATTTGCAATTATTCACAGAGATGTGTATTTACGCTGCATTAGCTCATGGCTAGGAGAAGAGATGCAGGCCCGAAATGTAAAACTGAAATATATTGCTGTGGGTGGTTTTTAAAAGACATTATTTTCATTCCCCATCTGTCACATTGGTTTACAGCCAATATCCATCAGTGAGCTGGGTGATTAATGGGGTATTGAAGAAGCAATGAACAATTGCACAGTTGTTTAACTTCTTGCTTTATTTTTCCTTTTGCATTAGTATTATCATCCTACAGCATCTGTTGTTAATGCCAAGCATAATAAATGTGTGGGATATAGCATGCATTGCTATCAATAGCAATAATAACTAACATAATACACCACAGACTTCTGAAAAAATGAGGCAAAGCCTCTCTGCCTATAACTTTACAAATTGTTCACTCTCTTGAGGCTGTCCAGAGCCACATGTGGCTCCTTGGGAGCCAAGGAAAGCCAGAAGCATGTCTTGTAAAAGCACTTCTTGTAAAAACACCTCCAGGTCTGGCCCCTGCCCTCTGTCTCCAGCTCCAGACAGCTGCAACCCAGCTGTTGTTACCTGACAGGTTATCCAAAATCTGAGCATCTTTTTCTGATGAAGATCTTCCATCACTCCTCAGCAGAAATTTGCTGCTTATTCATAATGTTCCAGATTTCTAAATTAATTTTAAAAAGGTAAAATCATGGTACTTGAAACATATAACTGCTATTACAGCAAATAATGATGTAATACTTATTTGAAGCCTCATTGATAACAGATGGTATCCCTACCAAGTATGAAAGAATGAATTTTCCACAGTGACTCCATGCATCATAAATCACAAATTTATCCCCAATTGTCCTGCCCTGTTCTTGTCCATAATGCCTTCAGTTTCCACATTGTATGGGACAACAATCCAACAACAGCAACAATCAAATCAAGTATTTCTGTCTTCAGCTGCCTCATCTGCTTTACACTGCAGATGAATTACATAGATACCTCAGTGCTACTCAGTAGCTTCAAAAATGTTAGCAAGCCTTTGGAGTTGCCATAATTTTGGAGGATTTGGAGAATAACACTTGAAAAATGTTTAAGAACTATATTCAGACTTTGTGAGATTCACCATAGCAAACAGACAGAAAGGCAGGGTTTTTTCGAAAGATGGCCTGTGAACTATTAGAACGTGCATCACTTTCTCAGCCTAGAGCTACAGTTAATCAGTTCAGGCTGTTTTATAACACTAAGTATCTGGACTGCAAAATATCCTAAAAAAGTTGCAAATCTGCCTTACATTGTATAATGTAGTTTTTATAAGCAAATCAAATATAAGACTTTTGTATCTGCAGCTAATGGGAATTTTCCCAGTCCTTCAAGATATTTAGGAACCATCTTAACAATATGAAGCTGGCAAGTGCTGTTTTTTTGTCTCCTCTCTCAGAAAGCAAATGAAAGGTTTGTTGTTTTGCATGTGTGCATGTATCTGTGCTTTCCTTCAGTTCACTAACAAAAATAGATTCTGAAAATTTGATACCTAGAAAAGAATGTCTTCATATGCTACATATGCTTCATATGCGAAGCCACTAGAGAATGATATATTGAAGGGGCTGACGTCATTGCTAATTACAATCTTCTCTTAAAAGTTTTGAGAACCATAAGTCTGCTGCACAGAAATTTCTTTAGAATAAAATTCCTGCATTCCAGAATTTTCAAACTCCATAAAATGATGGAGGACACAGGGAGAAAGAGAATCAGGCACTATTAATTTTCTGGCTTTCTCAGTAGAAGAACAGGGAACATCAAAGGAAACCAAAAGGAGACCTATTCAAAACACACTTTCACAAACCTGGGATGTGAATGGTCTGGCTGCCATGCGTTGTAAAGCTAAAAGTTTGCATGGGACCATGGGAGCCTGGACAAGTCTGGGACAATCAGCTCATTAAGAGCTCCTGAATACTCAGAAGCCACTCTGGTCTCCTAAGCCCTTGGACCCATGGCTGTGCCTGGCCCATCCAGCATGGTTGCGGGCTCTCCTGTGTCTATGCTCCCCTTCAGTCACCTGCTCAGGGACCCAGATAGAGAGAGGATATTGAGCTGTACAGAAGGTCTGTACAGACCTTCAGAATCTGTTGTGGCCTTTCATTCTTATCTTCCTTCTAGTAATTCTAGATTCTGGGGAAAAACAATGGTATTGCAAATCTTCTGTTATGCTAAAATATATGATGTCTTTCTCTTCATAGAAAAATCTTATGTTTCATATAAATGTCTATAAATTGCATATATGGCCTAGGTTATCTTTTATAGGCAAACAAGATCTATATTGGTGAATGATAATAGCTTCTATAACTGTTGCATGAACATAGAAGCATTTCTTTTGTTAGGTTTAAGAAGTTTCCATTAATTTTACTTAGATTGACATTGAAATGCAAAAGACTGTATGCTCATAACATTAGATATGAAGTTAAAATCAGATTTAATATAGTAATAAGGTAAGAAGAAATGGATCAAGATGACTCTGTAGAAATTAAAACTTCCAATTACTATATCAACACTTTTCATTCCAACTAACTTAATTGTACAATGCATTTAAAATTTTATAAAACTGAACATATTCTCAGAATTATTTAGTGTTAGTATGCTTTAAATCAGACTTATTATCATGGTGAATTTTTTGTGAAACTCTGGGTTTGGAGGTGTTAAAACTGCCTAAACATGAAACCTATCATTTGTGTCCATCTTGGAAGTGGTTTTGAGTTCTTTTTTCCAGGGACTATGGGGCAAGAGCTTTTCCAGGTTGCAATTCAGGGCAGGGCTCTGAATTGCTTCTTGTATCCTCCCCATCATCCAGGGGCTATAGAAGAAATTAGTCTTCTAAATCTTGCACATGGATTAAGTTTTTATGTGAATACGCCTTTGTGCCATTTTCATGAGTTACTCCACACCATACTTAGATATTTCACAGGCTAAATTGCCCTAGGTTCTACTAGTGTAAGTCTGTAAATTATTATAATCAGGACTACTGCTGAAAGGTCCATGAACCCTTCAGAGCAGGACTCTCCAGCTGTGCTTGTTCAACGCCCATCACAATCAGGCCTGATTCTTGCCTGGAATTTTTGGGCACTGTAACAATACAGAAAGTAATGCTAATAGCCTTTGGCTGTTGTCTGCAGATGTTGAACCCAGGAGGCAAGGCTTTGCATGCAGGAAGTACTAAAATACCCCATTTTCCAAGGGCAGCAGTGACAGATTGCTGAACTCCTGTGCCCAGACCAAAAAGGCACAGAAAAATGATGACAAAAGAGGGGAGCAGGAATGAGAAACCAATGTGGCTGAAAGACTTCAGCCAGTTTCTGCTTTCCACTTAACTGCAAAAAGCACCATCACTGGTGGTGGGATCCGCGGAATTTTTCTGTATGATGCTGAGTGAAAAGACATTTACACATTTCTACTATGCTTTTTGAAAAAGTCTTTAGTGTGGAGTAAGAGTGCTTTCTGTTAAGGCTGTTGCAACAGCTGCTTGCAATCCTGATCATTCAAATGTAGCCAGCAGGTAAGAGAATAATCATTTATCAGTCTCTTGCTTTCCTTGCCAGATATGAAAAAATCAGTTAATGATATGTACAAGGACACTTCTCTCTGGATTAGCCAGAACAAACTGCCTCTATTTCCTGGCAGCTTTCATTTCTGGATCAGCAGAGGAACTTCACCAGCAAGGCTTAGAATGTCAGCTACACAACAGAGTCAAAAAAACCAAAAAGATCAGAAAAACTTTTCACCTCTTTTAAGAGGGGCTCAACCATTCTTGTCTAAATAACAGGACAGAAAATGGCTCCATTTTTCTCCAGGTTGTAGCACATCAGTACCTTTTCAAGCACTTAGGATTTACTCTTGCACGATAGAAGCATTTCTCCCCTTCTCACAGCTCTTAGCAGACCTGTGCTCCACAGTATCTGAAGGCTGAGAGTAGCTCTACAAGCATCCACAGGAAGGCAGAAGACTCTGCTCGGGGCATCATATACTGTTCTGAGAATGAACCCAAAATTCTGAATCACATCTATGGCAATGTCATGTGAATTGTAAGTCAGCTTCCAGCATCTGGGTTTTATTGTTGTGTTTAAGAAAGACAACCATTTGTCTCCAGCTTGAAACAGTTGTAGAAAACAACATAACTCACTTTCCAGTGGCTTGTACAAACTTATTTTCCATTTGCCACATTAATTTTCATCATTTACGACTGTCCATATATTTCCAACCAAAATCAAATTAGAGCTTCTCTACAAAACTCAGACAACACTACAAAGTTGTCATAATTTTAGAAGGACACTGGCAGATGCCTTTGCATTGACTCGTTTTCTTGTGAGAATTATGCTTTTTAAGGGCAGTTTCAATTTCTCCTTCTTTCCTGCACTGTGTGTTCCACACAGTATGACAAGAGAAGAACATCATGTCTAGGGGGCACAAAATCATGTGAACCCTTCCTCTGGGAGCCTCCAGCCTGACACGCAGACAGGGGTACCAGCACTGGTTACTTCATGGAAGTTGAAAGACACTGTTTTGTCACTAGGTAGAAGATTCCTAATATCAGAGCTCACCACAGGTCACTCAAGGATGTTACCTCAGCCATCTGAATGATACCTTGATGTTTTATCCCCTCCCAGCTGTCAGAAAAACTGATCAGTGCTGGACAGTCTCCTTCTAATGAAACCTCAGTCTAACTCCATATTCTTTCTTTCAAAGGAAACTGTTTAATTTCAAACTTTATTCCACAGCAGGAAGTCTTGAAGAACAAAGGAGACTTTGACTTAATCTTAACTTTGAATTAAGCTATTTCCAAGTATGATTGAACCAAACTACAATGGATAACTGTTAGATATTCAGGATTCTCCTACTTTTTGATCAAATGGCATTGAAAGGGTCAATGAAAATTAAACAATACTTTGATCAACAAAGAGTGAACCATACAATTTCAAAATATTTTATCCTCTTCAGTTTTTCTTTTTTGTATAAATTTTTATAACAAAAATTTCTTTCAAATGTGTTCAAGCAACTTATGAAGAAAAATAGAAACTTCTTTTTTGGTTCCTTTTTTCCTAGAAGTTGTGATTCCAAAATACTTGTTCTTCCATGCCTTCATGGCTGATTGACAAGTTCCAGCTGCTGAAACAAACAAAAAATGTGTGATGCATTTTAATAATATTGTTTGAGCATATTGTCTGAGGTTGTACACTGTCTGGAGATACCAATAATATTGTTGGATGTTAATAAAGGTTAAGAGTCCAGCCATGCATTTTCTCGGTGTTTGTGTTTATGAGTCTGAGCTCATTTATGAAATAGTCCAAGAGTAAATCACTATCAGATGATATAACTGCAGATCCTGAGTAGCCCTGTCATGTTCCTACTGATGGATGTCTCTCTTCCTGCAAAGACAGCGTGCTCTCCAGCTGGGGACTTTTATGGACCAGTAAAAAGAACATATTTGATTTTTAAAATGTACGTAAGGGTCATACAAAAATATACTGGCAACTAAGCACCATTGGAATAAAAGCATTTTATTTCTTACAAACAAATAATTGTAGAGCCTGCATCACCAGCTAGTGAAAAGAATGAAATATATCTTCAAACTCTATCCTTTTTTTTAAGCATAAATTCTGCCATTTTCTTTCTTTTTAAGAGGTGCTTATGTGTTATAGACAAAAAGATCTGGAAGATTTCCTGCTTTGAAGATATACCCATTTTGTTTGCATGAATCCAAGAACATTTGGATCTTCTCAAGGCTACATCAAAGAGTTTATCATGTTCAGCATCAAAAAGGTAGTGACAGAGATGCACTTTTAAGAGCAAAGCCTGTAGCTTCATTTTTGCCTTTATATTTGAATGGGACTTTCAAAAGGAAGAAAAATTACAAGAAAAGGTAATTTTTCACAAAAGGAAAATACTTGTCTTTAAAATGACTTTTCAATTCAACTGAAAATTAAATACATCTTTCTAAAATAAAGGATTCCAATTAGGAATAAAAAAATCCATTAAGCATTTTATGATTAATTTAAGCTTTGAAGAACAGTAAGCAATGTTTTTTCCTTGAAACATGAAAGAATATTTCATCTTTAAAGAAAACCAAGCTTTAATTGTCTCTTAATCCAATCCATAGTCTAAATGTGAGTGCAATGCTATGATACACTGCAGTATCTATCAAAGCAACATTATCCCATGTCCTGTGCCAACTCACTGCTTTGTAAAGACCTTTTATCTTTGATTCTTTTGCTTGAGAGGGCTACAGCCACTAATCTCCAAAGCCTCTTCTTTCCCAAGAGAGACATCACACAAAATTGAGTCAAACATCTCAGAGTTTCTGTTTTTTTCTCTGAATTTCCTTTCTCGTCCATCACTGCCTTTCAAAGTCCTGTCAGTACTACTTCCATTAGGGTTGGGTTAGTTTTCAGTTTTATTATCTATTGATGTTTATAAGGAAGCATTGAACTGATCTCAGTTGACACATGAATACTGAGTGGACAGGGCTTCTTTTCGGCCTCTGTCTCTAATCCCTAATGTTGTTTGAGATCTCATGATCTTTACAGCAATGTGATTGTGAACAAATTCTGCCAACTTCTTCAAAGTCTGAAGGAAAGGTAATCCTGGAAGGCTTGTCTAGGTGCTAAAAGTGCTTCCCCAGTCCTGCCAGTATTCATAAGCTGTGCTTGCAAACAGAAATGATGGAATTAAAAATTTAGAATTATTTGCTGGGCTACAATTAAATTATAGGACTTATTTTTGCAGGATATTTCAGTTGCCAAAATCACTAATATAAGGGTTCTTTTAATGCTTAGTAAGCACAATAGCTCACATTCTACTTTTAGCTTAAGAAACCATAATCCACTGGCTGGATATACCTCCATTCTTAATGTCCATAAGCTACCACTGCTACTCACTGGTGGACACCTAAAAGTTGAGTAGAATGACCTTTGGTGTGACATTGGTAAGAGAGTTATTCTATCCCTATATTTATGTCATGATATCTGCTTATACCATCTCTTTATTTGTGTGTGAAAATGAAATAATGCTATCGTTACCCTCAGATCAACTCTAATGTCTTTTAATATAAAATTAATAAGGATTAATTTAATACACATTTGGCTAGAGAAATTAATTTAATTACACTGTAAACTACAAGATCTAATGCATAGCTAAGCGTCAACTCTCCAGAGAACTGACACCACTGTGATTAATGCTGTAATTTTTCTTGTTTTCCATGTTGTTGGGCACAGAAATTGTCACTCATTATCTCAGACATATAGCATGATGATAAGTGGAGACAATGCATGATTCTCAGCTTGTTTCACACTTTCTGCCCTCAAACGAATCCATTTGTCTCATCTGAAAAATCTAGATTCAATGATCTAGGTCTGAAAATCTTGTTAATACTAAGAAGCTGCAGATGAATGGCATATCATGATATTCTTCTTGTCTGCATCACTTTTACTGATGGAAAAGTAAAATGGCATGGATGTTTTAATTTTTTGGATTGTCTTCACTTGCATCCTGGTTTCAAGGCTGCTACCTGGTCATTATGGTTGGCCAGGCTACAGAAAAAAGCTATGTACAGTCACCCTGGAAGCCTACAAGCACTTCTAATTTCTCTATCCCACTTTTGCAGATTAAGGATATCCTGAGTTTCCCTGGACACTCTGAAGAAGGATTCCAGTGGAGACAGCTCAGCTTATATATGATGCTGTTTGAGGAAACAGCCTTGCTTTTTTGAGTCTTTTCTGATGCACCACCCCTAACTCTAGACAATACTGCTGGAGCTGTAATTTCTTGAGCACCAGACCTCCAAAACAGAGAAGGTAAAATGCATAAAGGTTGCAGATTAGTCCATAATTACAAATTCTTGAGGTTTAGATGTAAGGGTCATGCTTACAAGTGTTTATCCATCCAGCCATGGCAATGATATCCAGTCCCAGCACTGCATCTGTGTGAGCACCATGGGGTCCCCCAGCAGCCCCCAGGCATTAACTTCAAGGGGAAAGAAAATGTCCACATGCTCCAGGACTCCCAAGCAGCGATTACTTGGGATGGAGGTGGAGTCTTCAAGTCACCTCACTGTTCTCTGTGTCCTGTTTGGACACATCACAGTTCCTTTTTGCATACTGTCTGAGATTCCTGAAGGTAAAACCACAACCCATTTTTCTGCCTCATAGAGAAAAGGCATTTTAACAGATCAATTTTTAGTGAAACACTATTGTTAAGGGAATTTGGTACTTCAGCTGAAGCAGTTCTTGAACCTTTTCCACTGTCCTTTAATAAATGCGAGTACTTAAACTGGTGATCAGTCATAACCTCTGCTGGTTCTGCACAAAGATCTTCGTCTATGAGGTCAACTAAAGTGATAGTTTCATACAAGAAACTCCTTTTAAGTATGCACTGAATTCTCAGCAGGAATTACAGCTTATTATGGAAGGTTAATATCTCTTTGAATAGGGAGCTGGATTTGTGTCAAATTACTTCTTGCAGAGTTTCAGATTGCCAAATACCTGCGACACAGGGATGGGCTACCTTCAGATGCAATATGACAGTTTATTTAGAAAAAAAAAATCACTTGCAAAAACATTTAGTAATATAAACCAGAAAAACTTAAAGATGTGCTGTATATGTTCCAAGCTAGTAAACTCAATAGTCGTCCATTAGGCTTAAGTGTACCCAAGATAAAACAGAAGAGTGCTGTTGCATCTCCGTGTGCCTTAGGATTCCACAAAATCTAACTTGGAACATATTTTTGGCACATAGTACTGAGAGGAGAATAAAACTACCAGTAATTTCTCGATGTTCATACCTCCACCCTCTGTCCTAGCATTGTTGTCACGGCTGTAGTAAGACACAGCACAAGCACATCCTGTAGGGACACCAGTCTGGCAAGAATTACACACGCTTCATAAACAGTCCCAGACAGCAATAAGAAATATGTAGCACTGTATTTGGCATGAAAGAGTGTCATCGTTTAACTGCAGCTGGCAACTAAGCACCAGACATCTGCTTGTTCAACCTTCCCCCAGGCTGTATGGGGGCAAGAAATTTGGAAAGGGAAAAGGGAGAAAACTCTTGGGTTAAGAGGAGTTAATAACAATAACAACAATAATAACAATAATGAATATATAAACAAAACCAACAACAACAGTAATTAAAAGGAAAGCAGCAGAGATAAATAAAACTTAAGAAAGACAAGTAATGAAAATGAAAATAATTGCTCACCACCAACTGACGGATGCTCAGTCAGTGCCTGAGCAGTGGGCTCCTGAACAACCTTCCCCCAGCTTTATATACTGATCATGATGCCCTATAGGCTGGAATATCCCTGTGGTCAGTTTGGGTCAGCAGTCCTGATTGTGTCCCCTCCCAACTCCTTGTGTACTCCCAGCCTCCTGTCTGGTGGGGTGATGTGAGAAGCAGAAAAGGCCTTGACTCTGTTAAGCACTGGTCAGCAATAACAAAAGCATCCCTGAATTACCAACATTTTGTTCAGCAGAAATCCAAAACACAGCCCCAAAACAGCTACTGTGAAGAAAATTACTTCTACCATTACCAAAAACAGTGCAAATAGATGCCCAACAGGCTTAATCAGTTCAGGTACATGCAACAGATTTCCTGAGGTCTTGTATTTTTGAAATCCAAAAATGAACTTCTTATGTGGAATGTAAGCATTTTTTATTTAGTCATTGAACCTAATTTCATCTTCCAGCAAAAATTACCGGCAGGAGGAAAAGACTATTGACCACATTTTATGACCCTCATTCAGGCTGAGTACTGGTTTATCTGACTGTTTTCCTCATTTGTCCTTACTGACCTGCCCAAGAAATAAGTGAACGAGCCCACAGCACTGCTTTACAAGCAGACAGGGTGAGACTCAAAGTCAGGAATAAGCTTACAGCCAGAGTTTTTAGGTATAACGTGGTATTTCTTCGTAAGGCCAGATTTTTTTTTAAATGAGCAGCATTGCAACATCTTGGTACTGTTAAATATGGTCTCACCTCCTCCTTCCCCAGCACAAATAGATTATTAATAAATTGTTTGTAAAACATAAACCCTATTCTTTTTCATGCATGTTTGCCTGTTCTGTTTTTTACACATAAAGCCCATGGCTCCTACTTAGCTATATTCATGCAGTGAAGATCAATAATGACATCAAATGCCAAAAGACATACCCATCCAGAATGAACAAATACTTGATTTTTTTTTTTTTTTTTGCAAGCACTGTAAGAAGCATCTTTTATCTCTGTACTTCCCCTCTACAAATGTGGATGAATTCTGTACAAAGGTAATGACAAAATGAGTTGAAAAATGCCATTACAACAATGTCTTATATCTAGTGACCCTAGCTCCTTAGGTCACAGTGCTGTGTGTTTGCAGAGTACAAGCTAAAAGAGGAGTTTTCAGACACTATCCTTCAAACTTTTCCCATCTGTTTTAGAAACATGCAAACAATCTTCCCTTGGAGGCTCTAACATCTTAAAGCACCATTTCAAGCCAGTGATAATTGCTGTGTGGTCCCTCCCTGCACCCAAAGCACACATACAGAATGATAATCACTGCACTTCTGCCTGCATGTTATATTACAGCCAGGTTCCTACTGGGAAAATCCTCCCTGTTTGTCAAGAAAATAGATCTAGGTTATGCTTTCTGTGAAAAAGTGGGAGTGAAAGCAGTGGGGGAACAATGTAGAAGACAGAATGAGTTTTTAAATGTTTTTTGCAGTGGTACAGCTGAGTGTGTTAAGCCTCAGACATATCCTGACATGACCAAACCATCCTGGGCTCAAATATGGCTTTTCTCAGGGCAGAGCAACCAATTCATCAAAGTCTGGCTTTAATATTCACTTTAAACTTCTTAAGACCCATGATGGGAAGGTTATAAAGACCAGCCATGGAAACTTGCTTTAAATTGAATATATAGATTTATGACTAAAAAATTGCAGAGTCACATCACTGGTAATGTATCATTTGTTCCTCATTTAAGAAAACCTTATAAATTCTAACTTTCCACTTTTTTCTATATACAACATCTGAAAGATCAATATCTGGAAATTTTCACAAGTCTGGATAAATGCATGAAACCCAGAGTATTTCTATTAGATTTAGCACTTATCCAGAAACAGGTACCCAAGCAATTAAATCAACCCTTTAGTGTGCCTCAGTTTTATCCTTTCTTAAAAAATTTATTGTATGGGCTGCTTTTTTCTTTCATTACTGCAAATGGGTTAACAAGGGTGGCCAAGCATCTTGTGTCAGTCCTCTGAAGGCAGCTCTGCTAGTTCATGTCCCTTTCTAAGGCCCTCAGCATCGCAATCCACTTGCTGTTCCCAGCCAAAGGAATTCTGCAACACGCTTGTCTAGCCACAGACCATCTGTGAAGAGCAGAATGGAATCTTCCTCTATCATGGAGGTGAGTCTGAGGAACAAACTGCAGTGGTCTGCCTTGTTTTGGTGGTTGATTATTCAGAAGTCATTGCATCATGACAAAGCAATCCTTTCTTTCAGATATAAGAGCACCCAGAAGTGATTGCTATCCAACACTGGGGACTGGAAAGAAAGCAGTGGGTTTCAGATAAACAAGCCTCCTCAGATACCCTGAACATCCTGACTCAGTGATGAGGAATGCTAAAAGAGCTCTCATTTAGAGATAATGTCTGAAAATGGCCAGAAACCTTGAACGATTTTTCAAGCTAATATACAGATAAAAATCTTGGGGACATTTTTTGTGTTCTGTAAATAAATGCAAGAAATCCATTATTTCAGAGAGGAAAAATGTAGCTAGCCTTTTACTTTTGCTTTTACTTTTTAGTGGGTTTTTTGTTTCTCTTCTATTTTTTCTCACAGTAGAGTGATTAATGCCTGCTGGTGATCCTGTGGTAATATCTCTGTGCCAACAGCAAGATGATAAAGGTTAAGTCAGACATGAACAGAATAGATCCAGCTACCTTCTCTGCTGTCTCTGTGTGTCACAGAGCAGCCTGAGGCACCTTACCTGCCAGCACACCTTCCCACCAGCATTAGGGTTATACAGCATGACTACCCCATGTCAAACTCCATCACTTTTATAGACAAAGATACTTTGCTTAATCATGTCACACATTTTAAAGCAGCTCTTAAACCATTATATTGACCTCTTTCATACAGACTCCAGAAGATCAAAAGAGAGTGAAACAGCAGAAGGATGGAGAAGACAAGCTCCAGGACTGGATCCTCCTCATAACCAGGGATGGGAGAAGTGCTGAACAGCTGAGGCTCACTGCAGTTTCAGCTGGTGCTTAAACAGCGGAAAACGTGGTGAAGAGCTACTGAAAAACGGGAGGTGCTCAACCAGCTGCAATCCTTGTGCAGGGGAGGACTGAGAGAATAATTTATCCTGTGGATCCACAGCTGCCTTCAGAAGACAACCTCTAGGAGCAGCCTTCCCCAGATGCCATTCCCCATTAGGAAATGGTCTGGAGGCAGAGCAGTTCTACACAGCTTGGGCATTGATCCACATCTCCATGGGGAAGTGGATAAGATTTTCAGGAGGATGGCAGGAGCAGCAAACAGGACACTGTAGGACTGGTTGGGGTATCAAACACCATGGTAGGTTCTTTGACTGATGAAAAGCTTTCTCTCAAAACTGATTTTGATGTGAAATTGTTTTCAGCAAAACAGTATTTTTGTAAGTACTGCCTGTGTCCTGCAGGCAGCTTTGATTTCTTTATTGCTTGAAAGAACTACTTAGAAGTTTCCATTTTTTTAGCTACAAATATGCCTAGAATCTTATTTTATGGGTATGTATTTTCCACTAGGAAAAAAAAAAATCAAAAATATGTCTTTTTTCTGCTGTCAACTTATTATCTATTTTACAACACAAAAATTATATCTGTGTGCTTTTCAAAGTATCTATAAGCATAGATAAAATAAATGCAGAATAGGATAAACAGAGTTTACCTTACTTAATAATAAGGCAGTACTTCTGCAAGAAAAAAAAGGCTTCCTTAGATCCTATTAAATGCAATGAAATTGTCAGCCACCCTGTTACCTCTAAAGGTTTGGATCACTTTTCTCAGTAATACACTTCACATTTTCCCTTAACCTTTAGACAACTGGATTACCTTCTGACTTCACTTTTCAGGAGTTACTTAGATGCTGGATGCAATGGCTGCAGTTTTCTCTTCTAAATGTTTCCATATATAGAAAACAAATCCATCAAATTCTGATCTGCTTTCTCTCACTGTCTAGCTATAAATTATTTTTAAATTTTTGATTTATTTTTTTTTTTCTATCAGGAGACCCAGGAGTTTTGAAGTCCTTTATCCACAATGCAGGAGTGTATTCTCATGGACAAGGTGCACAGATGCTGCTGGCCAGGCCCTTGCTGTGAGTTATCCAGGCTTAGAGCACTCAGGCTGTGCCACAGTGGTTTTCATTTTCAGCAACAGAACAATGAGGAGATCAGCCTGTAATTTAGAAGTATTTCTGTACTGAATAAATATTTCACCCTTTTTCACACTTTTCCATATTTACTCATTTTTTTTCATAGCTTTTCCCGCCTCCCACTTCATCACTTCTCCATTCTGATGCTTTCTTTGATAGCTCTGCTTTTCCAGCCATGCCTACAAATGCCTCCATAAACTTTTCTCTCTCTCCCTCATTACAGAGGGCTTCAGGCAGCAGCCAGCCCCAAATTACTAAGCCGAGGGAAAAACACAGTAAGAGCTCCATTTTTTTCATGTAGAAAATGTAACAGAAATTTTATATCTAACCACAATAGGCCAGAAATATTGCTCAAAACATGTTCAAACCCGATGTAGGGAAAACAACAGACTAGATGCATCCCTTCAGTCTTAAAAGCAATCCCAAGATTCACCTCTAGCACACCTCAGCTCAGTGTTCCCCAATTCCCTGTTGCAAAAGTTTAGAATCCTACTGTCTGTACTGTGAATCTTGGTTTACAAACGGCACTTCTCTGATCTCAACATGCAACTGGCTTGGGAAAAAAAAAAAAAGACATCAGAAACAAGCTTTTCCAACTGAAGTGACCTAATTTTCTCTGGCTTTCTATTTTGGGGTTGCAAAGCAGTGTGATACTCTTTGGTATGTGTTGTGTTCTATATTTTGCAGTTATATCATCTGAGAAAGTAGAAATGTAACAATGAAGGCAGCAGTCACACTGCCTCTGATAGAGCAAAGAAACAATATCCAGCACACTAATGAAATATTACAAAAAATGTGGCACATGGGAAATACTCTGAAAAACAGCTCTTTGGATGGAAAGAAAGGAATTTCCTGCAGGAATTTCCCAGTGTGAACACCAAGTGGCATCCTGGGAATTAAATTTCCCTCTCTGGCAGAGCAAGGGCACATTGTGTGCTTTGCCCAGGCTTTCCTTTCAGTGCAATTCATACCAGCATCAGCCCTAGGATAAATCCTGGCCTGGTCTCTCCATGGAAACATTTACTTTGTAAGTTAGTACTGTAAAATCCCTCCAGCAATTGAAATTTGGCTTTGCAACCTGTGCTGGATAACTTTCACTCGTAGTTATTGTCCCATCCCCTTTTTATTTTCTCTCCACCCAGCTCCTGCTTCAGCCAGCACCAGGGAAAGTAGAAAAAAAAAAAAAAAATTAGGAGATCTCCTCAGCCCGTTTAGGTGGCCTAAGAGCAGGAGATGGCATTGCAGGCAATGGATGGGTGTCCCTCCTCTGCCAGGTCAGCAGCAGGCAGAGCTCAGGGCTGCAGAGGGACAGGGGTGGAGTCAGGAATTAAACTGCCTCCTCACAGATTTGGATATTGAGAAAAAAGGCAACTGGTTCCTCAGGAGGGACGAAGACATATCACATCCTTGTTTACATCTTTTTTGAGAAACTGAGTTGTATTTTTGTTTGAAATTTATTCACCCATTACATTTTCCATCTTTTTGGGCTTGTTTTTTTTTCTAGGCATTTTCTCATCAAAGAGTGTCCTCTGTGTCTGTTGTTGTCTTCTTTTTTTTTTTTTTTCCTCTAATGGAAAGCTGCTCTGAACTCTCAGCCAAGATGGGGATAATAAATACCTCCAAATGATCATTCTTTTCTTAGGTGCAGAAGCTCAGTGTTCCAGCACACAGTGTCTGCTAATAATTTTATGCTGTGCCTACTGTATTCACATTAAAAAATAAAGGTGGGATAATAATCTTCAGTGCAGTTTGTGGGATCAGCCCTAAAACCTGGAAAAATAAATGTATTTGCACAGCTCATCGTACTGATTTGATTATTCTGTTAAATCAGAGCTGCTAACCTTGTGCTGCGCCTGCACCCTTGGACCCTGGATTACCACCAGGAATACAAAAAGAAATGGGAAACTTTGAATCCTTAAAGTTAGCTATGAGCTTGGTTTTAAACAACTGACACTCTCTAATACTACTTGAACATTATACAAGAACATCTCTGCATTGACTTAAAAATAATGCAAGTCCCAAGAATACTGGTTCAATTCTGGTTTATTCTTGCCATAACACATAGCTGGAAATGCAGTGTATGACTCCATACAAATAGATGGTTTATAGCATTTTATTATGGTATCTGGGTTTTAGCTGGGATAGAGTCAACTTCTTCTCAGCAGCTGTAACAGTGCTGTGTTTTGGATTTGGAATGAGAATGGTGTTGATGGCACATGGATGTTTTGGTTTTCTGCTAACTTGTGTTTACTCCGAGTCAAGGATTTTTTTTTTTTTTTTGTGTCTCATGCTCTGCCAATGAGTAAGTGTGTGCAAAAGAAACTGGGAGGGAGCATAGCTGGGACAGGTGACCTGAACTGATCAAAGGGATATTCCATTCCATGGAAAGTCATGCCCAGTATAAAAACTGGGGGGAGTTGCCTGGAAGGGTGGCTGATCTGGGCTCAGGAAGGGGTGTCTGGCATCAGTCAGCAGGTGGTGAGAGATTGCATTGTGCATCATTTGTTGTTATTTATTATTATTATTATTATTATTATTAGTAGTAGTAGTAGTAGTAGTACTGTATTTTATTTTCAATTATTATATTGCTCTTATCTCAACATACAAGTTTTACTTTAAATCTCCTCCCCATTCCATCAGGGTGAGGGAGAAAGGGAGTGAGTAGCTACAAGGTGCTTATTTTTCACCTGGAGTTAAAACCACAACATATGGCTAAATGAAATTACACCAAAAGAAATCTTCTTTTTGCAGATACTTATGATCTATGATTCTGTCTAGTGAATGTGATGATCCAAAGTTGTATCATGGTTTGAATTTTAAAATATCTATCATAAAATCATAGTATTAAAGACTAGGGATTCTTTGCATCTCTCACAACTTTTGCCACCCCACCCCAGCTCCTCCCTTCTCCCTTAGCCCTACTGGTTTATTTGTGTGCCAACCCCTCCCACTCTTCCCCAGTTATATACCTCATCCCCTCCGTGCCTGGGGCTTTCAGTGCCTTGTGCCTGAGTGCCTTGTGGTTCTGTGAGAGAGATCGGCACGCTCTCTCTGGCTTCTTGATTCTGAGACCCTTCATCTCGGGTTGTGGACCTTCCAGCCCGTTTTACTCTCCACCTCACCTGGACCCTACCCTCCCTGGACCTTCTGCTGTTCCTGTAATAAAACCCAGTTGGATTCCTAGAGTCAAGAGCCCTCCTTCATTCTCTGGTCAAGTGTGCATTTATTCCATTCAGGTGGGCTGGGGGAGCTGGTCGCTCCGACAGGGAGGGGGTCACTCTCGGGAAGGTGATCACCCCGACAGCACCTGCCCAGGCATTCCTGCATAGGACTAGAAACTTTGTATTTAGGAAATGGAGAACTACAGAGTGTTTTTTTTCCCCCTCTCCTTTTGAAATAATCTAAAACTGGGAAGCAGATTTTGAGAATTTCTGCTAATACAGCTATTTAAAGGTACTTTACCGAAGAGGCTGTGTGATGAAGACCCCCCTCTCCCAGAGCAGAGGATATCCTTCACTCCTCAGCACCAGAGAAAGCTCTGCGTAATTATCTGATTTTACACTACTGTGAGGAAGTCACAGGAAAATGAACGCAGAAGCATCCCTGGCTTTATCTATTTCTAGTAAAGCTTGTATTTTGCTGTGTATCATTCTTACCCAGACATAGGCCTTAAAGGGTAAACCCCGTCCTTAAGGCAGCATTAACTAAAACTAAAGGAGGAAAATATTTTAAAAAATATTTTAAAAATACTTGTCTCTAGAGGTGGTGATTCCTGAAAGCATTGCCTGCAAGATACAGGAAATTCTCACTTTACATTAGGTTCTACTAGGTTCCTTACACGTATAAAGTCATGTTTGGGAAAATATTCTTTCTAAAGAAAAATAATAAAGGCTATCCCAAGACCTTTTTTTCTTTTTTCTATAGACACACAGAAAACTTTATTTCTAGTGGTGGAAAATGCAATTTTTAAGAATGTATTGAAAGATCAGAAGGTAAATGTTTTCATGGATGTTCTAATTATGCTTCCAATTTTGTGTTTAGCTTTCCAGACCTGAGACTTTGGGATCCTAAAATGGAAACACATTAAACAAAATATGGTCTTTATCATTAATTTAAACACCACAGTATTAGAAAATGAGCATTTTTGGGGCTTTCAATCCATTTCCTGAATTAGGCAAAAAAATAAGTATTATGGTAACATTTGTTTATTTCAGGCAGTGGGCAGAAAAAGTGATCTATTCTTAAAGCAGCTTGGATAATATCCAGAATGTCTGATTTCCATCTCACTGTAACAACGCTCTAAAGGCCAGTGATTCGGATAAACATTGGTCTCTTCATATTTATTTTCCACGTAGAATTATCCGCAGGTCAGAATTACCTCAATGAACCAGAAACTTCTTGTTTTGGTGCATAGACATTAAACAATTCCTGTTGTTCAATTTCTATCAATGTCTTTCCTGGTAAGTCAAGCCCAAAGATAACCCTATGTATTAAACTTCAGGGTAGAACACTATGTGTCGGCGCAGCCAGCTCACCAGGAGGTTGTGGGTCCCTTGTGCTAAGGTGAAAACAAATCAAAGTGCCGTCCAGGCTATTTGCTGGCAGAGGCAAACCCCTCATTCTTCTCCTCAATTACTTCCCCTCCAGCTGTTGTCTGTCTTTTCCATTTGAACTGTAACCTCTTCATTGCAGGGTCCCTCCTTCAGCCCCTCTTTGCCTGTTGCCAGGAAGAAGGAATCCCAGTCCCAGGATGGGTCTCTAGGTGCTGCTGTAACACCAATAATAATACATGCTGCTGCAAATATTTTTCCAGATATTAAATCTGTACCAGGACTGCCTGATGTCTGTGGCTCCTCAGAAAGAGATGGACAGAAGCACCGTATTTTCAGTTGGCTGTGGTTCTCACACTGCAGGACTGGTGTCCAACCCATGCCATATCCCACCAGTGTGACCAGCTTCCCTCACCTGTACTGGGGCATGAGGAGGATCTGCCTGCCCCAGAACCTGCAGCCTACATTTCAGGACATTAATGCTTTGACCAAACACAAGCATGGCATGTATATGTCCCTTTTAGATTAGTGTGGCTAATTTGGCTAAAATATGGCCTCTCCTTGCACTTATTTCCATTCCTTTGAAACTGTCAGAACCCCTTGAACTTGGAGAAAAAAAGGAGAAGTTATTTCTGTTAGCTTGCCACACATTTGTGTCCTCAGCTGTGTCAGCAGGGGTGCTGAGCAGTGACCTTGCAAGATTAGCAGCCACTAATCCCAACAGAAGGAGGTGAGCCAAAAGCCTCCAGTACTGCTTCTAGAGTAGAACATGCAAATCCAGCACCAGTTAGTTAGCACTAGTCCAGAACTAGTTAGCTCTAGTGCAGTCCACATTACAATTATAAAATTGCTGATATAGCTCAGCTCTGCTGCAAGGCATTTCCTACCATAATTTTGGGATTAATGCATCTGAAAATTTGTTTAGCTTCCCTATGACATTGTTTTTATTTTTGATATTGCGCATATTTTTGAACTGGAGAAAAAAAAGTAACAGAAAAATGCAGTGAGAGAAAGACACAGTATGAAGCTAACTGGGAAGAGAAATGAAGATATTTGGTTGTGAGTAATGCACTTCCTTCCCTCTACTTTTACTGGAGTTAGAACATCTCACATAGCCTTCTAGAAGAACTTGGAGAAGGATGGAAGGAAATAGCATATACACCTGCGTATTAATAAAACTGTAATTGATACTATTATTGCTGTCGTTATCTAAAGTAAAGCACCAGCATTTTGATTTTCTATCACACCATGAGCACATGTCCTAAAGTAATATTATCATCCCCATTGAAATTGCAAAATTTCATTGGGGATCAATAGGGCAAGCTTTGGTCCGTGTCCCTGCACTTGATGGCGTGCCATGCCGTTTGATGGCATTGACACAGGGGAAGTTGTTTTTTTTTTTAGTTATCCATGCCATGTCCCTCATATCTTCCCCTCCAAGTTGTGTCTCCCTCCTTGATTTTTCCCCTGCTTTTGCAACATCTGTGAGGTTAGTTTTGGCCTGTTTTGGGCCTTTGCAGTGCACCTGATGTAATCCTGGTCCAATTTCTTGTAGTCACTAAATTTCCCAATTTTCTTTTTTTTTCTCCTTCAATTACATTTACTTTGATGGTATCTCCATTGCAGAGTGTTCTTAAGTTCTTCTTTTCTGTATCAGCATTCAGCGGGGATGAATTTTGGCAAGCTTTGGTGCATGTCCCTGCAGTTGATGGCATGCCATGCCTTTTGATGGTATTAACTTTGGGGAAATATATATATTTTTTTTAAGTATCCATGGCATATCCCTCGTATCTTCCCCTCCAAGTTGTGTCTTCCTCCTTGTTTTTTTCCCCTGCTTTTGCAACATCTCTGAGGTTAGTTTTGGCCTCTTTTGGTTCTTTGCACTGCATCTCATCTCCTCCCAGACCACTTTCTTGTAGTCACTAAATCTCCCGATTTTCTGGTTGTTTTGGGGTTTTTTTACATTGCATTTCATTTGATCATATCTCCTTTCCAGAGTGTTTTAAGGGGTTTTTTTTTCTATTCTTCAGTATTTCCTTGTCTGTCTCGCATAGACTGAATGATTCTGGCCCCACTCTGCTTTGATGACTTGCCATTTCTTGCCTCCTTCTCGCAGTGTTCAAAATTATATGAAATGACAGTTAGCGTTTTATTCTGTTAATATAAGGAGACATTCTTAAACAAATAAATTAAATACCTCAAATTGATTATGGTTTGTACATCCACATAGTAACGGCCAGGCTGAATTTGACTTGTATAATAGGCATGTTCTTGTTCATATAATTAAAATTGAATCAGATTATGGAGTTTTTATGTTCACACAGAAAATTAAATCACTGTCATGCAAGAAGTGGTCAGTGAAAATCAATTTTAAATAGAGGTAGTGACTTCATATATAGTTCAGACTTCTGACAGCTTGCTGGGCAGACTGTTGAGGTGTTCAAATGCTCATGAGAGCAATGAATT
This sequence comes from Euphonia xanthogaster, assembly GCA_034509185.1. NCBI lineage: Eukaryota > Metazoa > Chordata > Aves > Passeriformes > Fringillidae > Euphonia > Euphonia xanthogaster. The sequence goes on from JAYDZK010000113.1 coordinate 24,324,616, forward strand.
AATTCAAATACCTCTGAAGTCAAAACTCACAATAGAAATTTTTATAGCTGTGGATGGGGCACAAAAAATAAAGATCTAGAAGTTTTTAAAAACAAACAATTACAAAGCAGCAAATGAATGAACAAACAAATATAAAAGAGAGGGGGAAAAGGCCACCCAAACCAAGTGACAGGTTATAAAGCAGGGAAGCAAGAATTTTGCTTTTAACCTATTTTGTCCTGGTATAAAAAACTCATGGTCATACAGCCACCAGAAAACCATTTTTACAGGCTAATTTTTAGTGCAATTTTAGGCGTTAAAACCAAATTGGAAAACAGAAAATTTGAGCAAAAATTTGTAGCTGGGTTCAGTTTTGGAGGATATTTAAGAGCAAGAAAATTGACCTACTGGAGCGATTTATTGTTCAGCATGTTTTCATATTTCATTTATGGTGATAACTAGCTACTTTCTGAGGGGAAGTACAGGAACACTCACATAAATAATTACCAAATCATCTCTTTACATATTTATTGCCTACTCCTCTACCCTCTCCTACATTCACCTGCTCAGAGAAACAGCATGATATTTACCACCTCTGCAGTTTTTAAAGTTTTATGCAACCAAAAATCCAAAGTTTTCCAGAATTTCAAGTCTAGTTTAAATTGTATTTTGTTCTTGCCTTGGTTACTATGCAACAGTGAGTGCTAGTGGTTGAAACAGCATTAAACCCATTTCCATATATGTGGATCTTATATATTCTGCCTTACTTGTATGACTCCTCAGACTGAAGTTGAGTAAGGCAGGAGACCACCTTTCTTTTGCCCTCTCTGAGGCACTGCCAGACCTGGAGGTGCTGAGTGCTGGGACCTTTGTAGCCCTGTCTGTGCAGCCCAGGCTCCGGCTGCCCTGAAGCCTGGTTTGCCCATTGGTGAGTGACCAATGACACTGGCCGTGCACTGTCACCAGAAGCTCTGATGGGGTAAGAGCGACAGCCTGGTGCCCACAGTGGGCCCATGCTGCCTCTTCTGGCACACCGTTGGATTCAGGGCTCTCTTGTCCTCTCCCATGGAGAGTAAATCCAGCATGGAGTTGGCAGCACCCACATGCTCAGTTGCAAACCTCGGCATATCAATACTTAACACCTCCTGACTTGGAAGCTACTTTTTTTCTCTGACCTCTTTCATGAAAGCATCCTATTTTCTGTTCATGGGTTCTTGCTGCTTCCTTGCCTTTCAGTGAAGGGTGAAATTCTCAATGATTGCAAGGAAGTCTACAAGAGACCTGCAAAGTGCTTTGGGGAGAAGGTGGGAAATAAATGCAAATTAGCATGTTAGCATGACAAACAGTGCTCCTAGTTTTAATAACAATTCACTTTTTATTCTCTGCAACTAAGATGACACTGCTGTTTCTCATTTTGAATTAATAGAGGAAAATATAATCAGAATATTTATTCTCTCCATGCATAGTTCTGGTTATAAACAGCTACAGAAGAAAAAGCAACAAATCGGACCTGTTCAACCCTGTGAATCTGAAAAGCATGTTCATCTACAAGTGGTCATTCTTCTCACCTGTCACTCCAAAGTAGATATCAAGTGCTGGTATTTACTCAGCTCACTGACCCTGGAGAAGCTGTCCAAAAATTGGTAGAAGTCCCTTTCTTCGCTGATACTGAAAGCTACGGTCAGTCCCAAAACTATTAATTACAGTGATCAGAGTAGGGACAAGCTCCAAAGACCTGTGCAGGACCTGCTGTGCTCACAAAGTTGGCTTTGCAATCACACCTACATTTGTGGAAGCTAATACCACAATTATTATGCTAATTTGTGGAAGGAGAGACTCAAAAGAGGTGTCCTGAGGTCTCTGCCATGCTCAGAGCTTATTCATGAAGCACCTCAACTGCCTTTGAACTCTCTTTGGCCTTTAATAAAAAACAAGTGTCCAGCATAATTAACAATTCAGCCTTGGCACAGGCACAGAAGTTGATCCGCATGAACAGCAAAACCATCTGGATGGTGAGCTGGGTAGCTTCAGCCCCTCACCTGTTCATGGCAGGGGAGCCCATTTCTTTGAATTTCTTTCCCAGTGATTTTACTGTTAAATTCTTCATCAATTAAGCTAAGTAATAATAGAATTTTGTAGTGTCTTATGCCTAAAGTGGCATCAGGAAGCTGAAATGATCATTCATGGATTTTAATCCTTGGTTTTCCTTACTGATTCAATTTTAAATAAATGTGAACTGTTAAGTGATCTGTCAGTGTGGCAGAGAAAGGGAAGAGAAGCACACCCAGCTCTGAGAGTGTAGAGGAAGCACGAAGCAGATCAAGAGCTGACAGCCTAGATCTGCAGAGGCTGTATTTCAATGTACTTAGAGAAGAATGCCTAAGTAGAAATCTGTCTGGAGGCTGACCTGTCCTGTTTGGGGCGTGTTGATGAAGGCACTGACTTTTGTTTCCTGTTTGGGCTATTTTAGCAAGTTACCTGAGGCTTTGAAGTTTGTCTTTTTCCCATTTAGCAACAATAGGAATCACCAAGCTCAGTTATAACCTCAGTTACACCTGTGTGTCCCAGCAGGTTCTAGCTAATACATAAACCCCAGCACCTTTCCTTCAGTGATTTTAATGAGTGTGGGGAATGCTACGGCTGAGGAGAGGCAGAGGAGCAGCTGGAGCAGTATCAGGCTCTGCAGCCTTGCAGGAGGTGCTGCAGCCATGAAGAGGCTGCACCTTGATGCCTGCAGTGCTGAGAGCCTTTAGAGAGGCACTGAGTGTGAAATGGGATTTTCTGGTGTCCCAGGAGGAAAAAGATTTTTCTATGAGAGTTAATGAGTGCAGAAACACTCTTAACTACCCTCATAACAGAAATGCTGTTTCATGACACCATTTTTCACTGCAAACACTACTTGCTTATTCACTATCACACTCAACCCTTGCTACATGATATACTTGGCACCTTTTATGATTTATCTACCTCTGCAACTCCTGTTCTGGTCCCCATTGACTAAAGTGATATAGGTAGTAGAGGGTAATAGCAGCACACCAAACAATGGATATTAATCTCATATACTAAAAAAAGCCTGTTCCTTAACAGGGTGTGGAAAAAGAGACTGTGAGGCCCCATCTCTTCACCTAGAGGAATAGATAAATTGAATATAAGGGAAAGAGGAACTGGAAAGTGAGAAAGATGAAGGAAGCCATAAACCAAATTTTTGCCTTTTATGGATAAAAACATTACAAAACCTGTAGCTTTACTGAGATTTCTCTGGGGCCTACACTATAGAAAATGTTTAGTGTTCACTCATGGGATCTTGTGACGCAGCATCTTGAAAGGACCGTGGCTGATGGAGACCTGTCGTGCTGGGATGGCCCAGTTGCCATGCACAGTGTAGGATTCCATAGCTGGGTTTCCAGAGGCAAGCTCTAGCACTGGTATTCAACTCATGGCAGGGAAAATTTCAGGCACTCTTTCCCCCACCCCAGCCCCTCTTCTGCTGTAGGATTTTACATAGGAGGAGATGAGCAAGACCTTGTGGCTTTTCCTGCTGTGGTATGAACATCCTGGACAAAAGGAAGTGATTGGTTTCTCTAGACAGATCTCAGGGATAGAACACATAAGAGGCCCAGGCTTTTAACCCATTGTGAGGGTGGCACCCAGAATCAAGTTTAGAATTTTTATTAGAGCAAAGGCTGGAAACTTTTGACTCTGTTCACTTGATACAGCAAAGATTTCTGTAAGTCCTGCAGTAATACTTTACTAAGTGGTCACTTACATCTGCGAAGGTTTTATCACAATATTTCTCTGATTATTCTGTTTTTTCATGATTATTACAACAGAAGGATTCAAACATAGACACTGTGCATTTAACTCTTTCCTTTCTGTGCTCTGCATCTTTCAGCATCATGCACATGTGAGGACATTCCTTCACAATGTTACGCCACTGTGCCCTTTCTAAGACTGCTGATACAGGAGTGTCAGCATCGTCTCTTTAAATTTCTGTTTATTGTGGACAGTACCAACAATCTTGGCTGTATATTTCAATAATTTTTTTATTTTAAAATATATGTTATCTATGTGTGTATATATATTCACATGTTTCTATTAATACCTAGTAATGGTTGAGAAAATATCTGCTTTTATAAGAAAATGAGGGATTTTTCCTGCCTTTTTGAATTCTAGAAATAAGTCTCCTCACATTAACACAATGTAAAAAAAGCTGAAAGATCCACGAGGTCATTTAAAAAATGACTTCCTAGATATTATTCAGAGAATTAGCATAGGTGTTCTTATAAAAAGAATCCCTAATCTACTATAGTCTTGTTTAGTGTTTCAGTGCTTTTATAAGAAATCAAGGCTAATATCACAATACTTCTAAGTTATTAAAACTGAGATTAAATTGTGCTTCAGGGAGATTTCTTTGGAAAAAAAAAAGAATATTTTTATCAGATCTGTGATTCCAAAGCAATACTGGTTGCTGTTTTTTGTGGGCTTGTACTTCACGTATCTGTGCCTGCATTTTATGAATTGAGACAAAAAAGGCACTGCTACCTGTCTCTCTGATACCAGGAGCATAACAATGAGTCCATCTCAGAAATTTCCCTGTGTCCTTGACAATAAAACTGCTGTCTCCAGAACTTTAGGATATTCTCTGTGTCAGGAATGCATCTGAAATATGTCCTCAGGGCTCACACTGCTGATTGAAAATTGCTATTGAATCAGTCGCAAATATCTCTCTTTCCTCCAAGAATTTTTGTTCTGACATACCCCAGTTATGGATGAATCAACCCTAGTAATCCTCAACCAAATCCTAGGCCAATTTCCACGCCTAGTAATCCTAGGCCAAAATCAAAGACTTTTTAATTCCCTTTATAGCTGTGTGGATAACTGAAACAGTTGAGCTACTCTCTGTATGTGCAGATGTTGAATAAATCTAAGTGTAAGAAGAGTATTTTGCTTCTTGCTTTGGCACCAGCAAAAGAGCTGCTGAGATGGAAGTGCTGTATATCCAGCGGTCCCCAGAGTGCCACAAAGAGCTCTGGGGTGGTCCATGAGGTTGATGTTCCTGAGGATGAGAGCTGAAGTTGCCCAGAAAAAAAAGGTCAAGCAGAAGAGTTAAATCTGGTATGTCACTCTTTTCTACACTTTGAGACATTTTCTCATATTTCTTAATAAAAGTGGAGTTTGGGTCCCACTTGGGCAGAAACAGGGATGGATGTGGGTTCCCTCTCTATTAAGAAGCTCTCACATGACTCAGTCAACATCTCCTGCACAAGGGGTTCCAGGTCTGACCCTGGCAGAAGGGTGTGCTTTGCTCAGTCAGCCAAGCGAGCAGCAGATCAGCTGGAGCCCTGAGAGTCACTCACTATGAAAACCAAGTGCTCCTGAGGTGAATTCATCCTCTTGGGCACAGCAGGATGTCACACCAGAACTGCTGCCCACGGTGTCCCACGATGCCACCCAGAAGCTGGGTTCTCAGGGGAATGTGGGCACTCCCTTGGATGAGATATCTTTGCCTGCAGAGCATGGGCTCCCCAGGTGCCTTTTGCAGACTCCTACAGCCCATTTGGAAGGGGATGGACATTCCACCTTTGCCCCAGGACCAGCCCCACTGTGCCTAAGCTCCAGATACCCGCATCCTCCTGTGCATCTCAGAGTCCTGCAGTTTCCTGCCTTGCAGATCATGGTGGGTTCTTCTCTCTTCTTTCAGAGCTCTTGGTCTTGGTCTTGCTCCCTCTCTCCCTCTTTATGAGGATGTTACCTGGGTGTATTTTCAGAGCCTCCAGGAGGAGGTTGTTTACAAACATTCTTCATGGCAGCTGTGTGACTTGAGACACCCAAGAAACGTGAAATGGAACAGAAGAACCGGGAGCACTCACAGAATTTGAAAGAAAACAATGTCTCCAGGCAGAGCTTAAGCTAGGTCTGCCAAACCAAGTGCTTCCCAGCATGAAGAAAGTTTTTAGCCTTTGTCTCCTGCTCATCAGCAGACCAACAATCTCCAGTTTTACTATGCCTATCAGTTGCTCCTAGTGGTTCATCTTCAGTGTGAAAACTTACTGACTGCAGCTAGAATAAAAACAATGGATTTTCTATATCCATCCAGACAGTGATCTCTGGAGAGAGTATTCGGTGGCTTCTTAAAACTATTTTATCCTACTTGAATCTATGCTGGGTACTGCTTCTTCTTTGAGAGGTAGGAGGGCAACTGAGGAAATCTCCTGGGGACAAAACTTGAAAATTATCTATTTTGCTCTAATGGTTCAATAGCAGACTAGTGGTATGAAAGCCTGGGAATTAAAGCTAATACCCTCACACATCTCTGACTCCCTTGGCTCCTGGTGTGCATTGATGTAAGAGGGAAGAGAATAAGAACCCAGCTACTCTCCATTTCAGTGTGCCATATCTAATCACAAATAGCACATATCAGAGGCACAGACAAGCCTTGGGGATATGCTGATCAGTCACCTGGTAAAACATAATGACTCACACAAGGCTGTACCTGGAGTCTTTCTCTTGCTTAGTCCATTGCATATGCTGAGCATTTCTGTAATACATGTGAGATCTGATTTCCCTTATTCCTTACAAAGTTTTTCCACCTCCCAACAGTGAGTATGTTCGGACATCACTCTTTGCTAGGCCTCCTGAATCAAACTCAAGACATCTCCTACTACATTTCCTGAACATACACAGTTGAGCAGATGACCAGGTGAAGTCAATTTACACAGTGAAACTATTATGAAACTCTGAAACTTGTTATACAGTAGATGATCATCCTTGTAGCCAAGGGATGGGAGTAAGAATTTTCCCTTTAGTTAACACCATGAGTAAGTATGACTGCAAAGATCAGCATGAAAACTATATCATCTGTAGCCCCTGGGATACAAATGGCATCATGCTATTACTTTCAGAATGCTGCACTTTGACCTGTATAACTTCCTGTATAATGCCTACTTTCTTTTAACAAGTCAGGGGTCAATAATAGTTTCCAGAATCCACTAAGGATTAAGAAATTATAGCATGTAACAAATCCAGTTCATTAATCTGGGAGTCTACTTTTAAAAACATAATTTTCTTTTGCCTTCATTCTGTGATGTGTCCTTCCACCTTCTGCCAGGGACAACCCAGCACTCAGGCATTCAGTTTCTCAGTGACTTTCAAGACTTATATCCATTATCCATATTAGCACCTCATTCCTGCCTTTCTGCTCTAGGATATGATGGCCTTTATCATTCTGCTTTTTTTTTTTTTCTTCTCTCCAGGGATCTTCTGGGAAACAGATTGGGGATTGATCTGGGTTAAGTTCATTTTTTATTTTTTTTTTAATAATTCTAATTCCTAACTTGGTTTCCAGCACAAAGCAGCTGTGCAGGTGTGTGCAGGTGAAGGGCGTATGTGGTGTGGCAGTAGGAACAAAGCACCTGGGAAGAAATGAGAGTACCCAGGGTAGAGAAGGGCCAAGAACTTCTGACTTTGTCACTAGGTGCAAAAACTACAGAGTCAAATCTGGGATTTGTGCCTGTATTGACAAAAAGAAATTAGGTTTTGCTCTCAGAAATGCAAGAGCCTGGAGTTGTTTCTATAATGAATTAACTGCTAAACTCTAGAGGATGTATGAACCACAGTTAAACATTTCGGACATGGAGGAGACAGTAGGAAAGACGTTCCAGATTGGTTTTTAGCCAGTGTTATTTAGGAGGAGAGAATAAACTGAGCTGTTTTTCAAAGGAAGTGTTCCAGAGCTTCTAGGGAAGAATAGGTTTTGTTTGTCAGGGAAAACCAATAGTTAATATAGATTTTCTTAAAATTACTTTCTTTTAATGATGATGATTGTCCATGAGTGTGTACATAATTGCACATGAGGCATGGTAATGAAAAGTTTAACCTTTCATCCAGCACTGTGGATTTACTAAGTCATTTAATCTTTCTAGGAAAGGGGGATGAATCATATGTATTTGTATATATACATTATCTGCCATGGAAGTGCCACTTTTCACCTGCCTAGGAGTTCCAAAAAGCACCTTTGTGTCCATCCTGAAAAATAAATCTAATTTAGATTTTAACATTCAGCATCAATTTCCCACTAAATTCTTGGGGTTTTACCTGTAAAGTGCAAAATTTCAACCATGAAATAAACTTGAGGAATGATGTGTTTGTTCTGTTATTTTCTTGCTACCTGCAAAAAAGAAAAGTGCAGCTCTATTCTAAAGTCCAGAAAAAAATGATTTATTAAGGAAAAGTTAATTTGAATATGAAATAGGTTCAACTCTTAAATTCTGCATGAATTCCAAATAGAAATGGATGCGTTTTATTTTAAGCAAGACGATGCTGCTTTTATTTTCCTTTTCCTGAAAAAAAACCCACTATCACATTGTTTAGCGCAATACTGCTGTGGATTGACATCTGACTTTACATAGGACAATTAATTTATAAAATTTAAGCCTGTCTCTTGAGATATTACTGGAACAAGGTGGTAGATATCAACAGCTTGAATGCAGCCCTGCTAGCAAAAATTAGTATTGAACAGTCTGAAAGGTACAGTAAGCTGTGAATTAATGAGTGACCTAGAGAAGGCTATGAGAGATTTTCATTTCTCAGTTTTCCTTACCTCAAAGAAAAGTTACAGGACTTTGCTCATTTGGTTCATGGAAAATTGGGTTAGTGGCTTCCTGACCTGCTCCCTTCCTTCCTCTGTGCTTTCAACTTGCCTCAGGCTGGTAGTTAAAAGCCCTGTGCAAACACAGAGGTTGGGTTAGGCTGTGGTATCAAAACAAAATGAGGGAGGGAGGGAGGGAGGGAGGGAGGGAGGGAGAAGGGGCTGTCTCAAGGGTTTGAGGACTATTTCAGCAGCTGAAAATGTTGCACTGAGGACTATGGGAGTGCCAGAAGAGTCTCCCATATCCTGATCAAAACAATACACCGTAAAACAGGTAAACCATGACTACCTGCCCTACTTCCTTATGAAGTAAAAAGACTCCACAATAGCTGTTTCTGCCAAGCTGAAGTTTTTTTGGATAGGTCATTAGCTGAATTTCTCAATTTATCTGTGAGTATATTTAAGAATTCTGCAGACTGGGGGAAACTTGCAATTTAATTGGGGAAAATGGCAGATTTGTTATAAAACTTTATGTGGGTGATTTTCTCAGTGTTTATTCTGCTATTAAAAAAAAGGAGGAAAACTTCCTTTC
>JAYDZK010000113.1:24338677-24350742 GCA_034509185.1 Euphonia xanthogaster
ATGTTTCAGAAGGCTGATTTATTATTTTATGATATATATTATATTAAAAGAAAATGATATATTAAAACTATACTAAAGAAAGAAAAAGGATTTCATCAGAAGGCTAGAAAGGAAGGAAAGGAATGATAACAAAATCTTGTGACTGCTTACAGTCTCAACACAGGTGGCTGTCATTGGTCATCAAGTAAAAACAATTTCATGTGCTGGGTAAACTATTCTCCAAATCACATTCCAAAGCAGCAAAACATGGAGAAGCTGAAGCTTCTCAGCTTCTCAGGAGAAAAGGATCCCAATGAAAGGATTTTTCATAAAATATGTCTGTGACATGTGGTTGCTTAACTTTGAGATGGAAATAGGTGCTTCATAAAGAATCTCTCTTAGATTTGAGTTGGCAATACTCAAACAGACCAATGCCCACTGGGAATGACAGAGGTGAGCCTGTGAGGGCTTCTGAATCTGCTCAGGGAAATTGCCCTTGCCTGTCCTACATCAGAAATGGCTTGGCACCTCTATAGCCCTGCTGTGCATGTCTTGAACTTAGGGAAAGTCTCAAGGATGGTTTTTGCACATCAGAGCATCTCCTTTTTGGTCCTGAAACACTGCTATCAAAACGTACAAGTCTTGCACAGTTCATGTACACAGAAATGAGACTGACCTCAAGGTTAGGTGAATCAATATGTCCTTTAGAAAACATTAAAGAGTTATGAATTCTGCTAGGTAAATATTTCCACCGTGTACCAAATATAGAGGGTAATGGGTTTACTTTGACCCAGTTAAAAGAGGTACCTGAGATGGAAGCAGAAAATAACAGTTGAGCCTTGTCAGCAGATTTATATTTAATTGAGCTCCTCCAAGGGAGGCTAAAGCTGTGCAAGAAGAGAGCAGCAGCATGACACACATACAGTGATCAGGTCCATGACAGCCTTGGCTGTCTGGAGAATGTGTCATTTGTGCACATGAACAAAAGCTTTGTTGGACCACCAGGCAAACTTTCATCTGGAAAATGGCCACGTAAAAGTGGAGATGTGGAGATTGGGAGGGAAGAGAGATCTCCAAATACAGCACATCTGACTGGAAGTGACTGAGCCTCTGGCTGCTCAGTAAACCACATCTTAAAATCTCTCTTATTAAAAAAAGGACTTTTTGCTTCTTTTTATTTGCTTAAAATTAGGACTTTCTGCTTTTTTTTTTTTTTTTTTCTAGGTAGCTGTTCCAAAACCTCACTGATCTCATGATTCACATCACTTTTGAATTTCCATCCTAAACTGACAATATTTTGCTATTTAATTTGTTCTTTTCTAGCAATGTCATTCAATTTTCATGGTCAGGGAGGAGCCACATCCTGTCTCAAGCTTTGTTTTGCTCTTTATCTGAGGAAGAAAAGTATCCTTCACTTTCAAAGCCATACACAGCATAATAATCCCCGTGGTAGTGCTTGAAGGAGCTGGTTTGACAAAACAGGACTGATTCTGCAATGTCACTGAAAGGGATAGAGTGATGATAGTACTTCTGGCATTATTCAGCTCTTTCTGGAGGATGTTATGAGGTAATTAACACAATAAAAGTGAATTTGGGCCGTGGTTAGGGATAGGGTTAGGGTCTTCCCTGAGACACTGGAATGAGGTGAGCCATCAGCAGTCCACATGCTGTAGCTGAAATCCAGTCAAGGAGTTTTTGGCAGGAACTTGATCCAATATCCACATCCAGAGCAGCAGCTCTAATTCTCAGGAAAGATGCAGCATGGCTTTGGGTCAGTGACTGGCCACCATTATTAACAAAGACAAATCAAGACAGAGAAAAAAATCACAGTTCTGCCCTGCTTCTAATTCTAGTTCATATTCTTTCATGGACAGGTAACATCCAGGGAAAATTCAGCAAAGAAGAAATGTTGCATTTCCATCACCCTTGGCCTTATCCTGCAAATAGAGCTTTTCTCTGTCACACTATCTGCATGGCTACAAGGTCTAGGCAGTCCCTTACCACATGATTTTTCATGAAATGGAAGGTCAGTCTTTCTATTACATCTCACTGGTAACTCTGATGAAACTTGGATGTTTTCATCTCTACCTCTTGCCAGCAGCAATTTTTATATTTCAGAAACTTTAACATTTGGCTGCTAAGAATGCATTCCAAAATCTAGATGTAGATACCCACATAAATACAGGCTCAGTCACAGAGCTCTGACTTCAGACAGCTGCAGTCTGTTGATGCCTGAGAAAATCAGACCATTTTTGTTATCAATGATCTCCACATAGAGCAGCCTGGTTTCTCTGAACAACTTTCCCAGTACATATAAGACCATTGCTAAAGCAGTGAAAATATAATTCAAAAGACACAAACCAAAACTTAACCTTTATCTTAAAAAACTGACTATGTGTATTTGGACTAAGAGTACTAGGAGATATTTTTCTTATAGGTTGTTTAAAGTGAGAGCTAATATGTGGCTTTTATTCTTTTCTTTCAGCCCTCGGGAAAAAATAATGCAATATACATACATGGAGGGAAAAAGCACAGCAATCTTTGCAGAGAGCAAAAACACAGAAATCTTTGCAGAGCCATCATTTTTTTTTCTTCAGGTATTTATTTTTGGTGATGTCTTATCTGGGTGACAGAAAACACAAATGACAAACAACAGCAAATAGTGCAGAGACTGGCAGTTGTCTGCAAGAAATATAACAAGGTTTATGCAACCAGCTCTGGCTCATTTCTCAACCCATTATTCAAGAAGTGTTACACACTGAAGCTGCATGACTCTGATGACCAGCAGCATGCATTCAGATCACTTCCAGGGACAGAGCACCAGGGCTGCAAGTCACCACATCCAGGATGGCAGGTCGGGAAGTCAGTCAAATTGTGCACTTATCCTATCTGTGTACTTCCAGTTCCTTGTGAATGAGAGGAAAATACAATAATTCTTCAGCAACTTGGGAATAAAACCGAAGTAAAATTACCATACTCCTGTCTGTTGTGAGGAATTACAAAAGATGGGGTTTTTTATTTATTACCATTTTTTCATGAAATAATTTGTGTTGATCACTACAGAACTTATTCCACTAGGGAATATACATAACCATTTTAAAAAGCTGAAAAGGCAGAAGAGAGCTCTGGGCTGACCTACCAGAATCATCGTATAATTTAGGTTGGAAAAGACCTTTAAGGTCAGTAATTCCATTGTTAACCCTGCACTGCCAGATCTACCACAAATCGCAACATCTAATAATGGCCCCAAGGAAACATCTCTGAGATAAAATATCAGCAAAAAATTTCCTATGGAATGCAGTTTGTAGACTGACAGCTGAAGAACAAGCTTCCACAGATAAGTGCTGCAATATTCCAAGGAAGCACTTGGACGTTTGGGTAACTACTTGATGAATAAGTGCAAGAATCTATCTGTATTTCCATCAGAAACCTGCTTTGTTTGGGTGCAAATACAGTCCAAGGTGGACCCTAGTGCACAGGATTGTAAACAGGCCAAGTACTTCCTGATGGGAAGCAAAATTTGGTATCATTCCATTCTTTAACAAATAAAGATGTTCAGGAAAAAGCTCTGGAAGATAACTAAGTCAAGCTTCTTCCTCAACATGTCTGGCATCCCCTCCTGTCAGGAGCTCTATGTTTTGTAGGCAATTGGCTGTTGAAGAGCGAAGTGCATATCCTTGTGCACTGGGTGCTTTGTCATTCTCAGGCTCACAGCCAAGAGTAGCTTAATGCTGCTCTAGAGATGAGTCTCCCCTCCATCTTGAACCTATAATACCTTCATATCTATAGACTATTTCTAAAGATTTGTACACTGGTGCCAGCACAGGTAACAGCTTGAGATGTTTGAATATTTTCAGATTCTGCTCCCTTAAGACAGCTGCATTGAAATGTTAGCAAAGGGCTAACTGTTTGATCCCTATTTGCATATCTGGCACAGTGGTCAAGCACTGTCATTCCAAGAACAGCAGTATTTTCAGGCTTTGTCCCAGAGCTGTTCAGCATCACTGAGGAGGTGGTGACACCACGTTTATAACATCCTATTAGTGTTAGCAGAAAACAGAGAGACCCACACAAATGCCCCAGGAAAGCAAAACAGAATTACTTGCTTCTGAAGTCCAACAGGCCAGGGGAGGGGATTCCACCCCTCTTTTTTTCTCCTGATGAGACCCCACGTGAAATACTGTGTCCAGCTCTGTGGTCATCACCACAGGAAAGACGTGGACCTGTTGGAGCAGGTCTGGAGGAGTGTCACGAAAGTGGTCAGAGGGAAAGACTGAGAGAGTTGTAGTTGTTCAATCTGGAAAAGGGAAGATTCAGGGGGGACCTTACTGCAGCATTTCAATACTTAAAAGGGAGCTTATAAAACAGATGGAGAAAGACTTTTAGCAGGGCCTGTTGTAATAACACGATGGGTAGTGGGTTTAAGCTAAAATATGGTAAATTTAGTCTAGCTCTAAGGAAGAAGATTTTCACAATGAGAGTGATGAGACCCTGAAATGTGTTGCCCAGAGAAGTAGTGGATGCCTCATCCCTGGAACTGTTCAAGGTCAGGGTGATCTAGTTGTCCAGAGAAACGTGATCTAGTTGAAGATATCCCTGACATCATTGCAGAAGAGTTGGACAAGATGACCTTTAGAAGTCCATTCCATCCCAAACTCTGACATGATTCTGTGAAAATGTCTGGGCCTAGAAAGAAGCACAGTGTAGGCTTGGGCCATTAAAATTACTTTCCTTTGATGACAAATGGAAAACTAATTTATGTATCTTTCCTGTCTCCTGCTTAAATCACTAATATAATAAAAAGTTGCTCACATGAATAGCAGGCACCCAGTGTTCCAAGCATCTCATTTTCTTTCACCTCTCACTATAATTAAAATAAAACATTCAATCTTCTTCTAGATAACACTTGGACTTGGTTTTCTGCTATGGTTTGATCGGATTCTTGAAAATTTTTTATCCCACTGTTGTACAGGTGAAAATCTATATATGACAATCTTTCAAATTAATAGTGTAAACCTCTATGTTTGCACTAGATAGAGTATTTTCTACAGCTGAAATGGCATGAAAACTATATGTGTAGAGAACACAGTATGAACTGTCGGTCATCTGGTAAGCAGAGAAAGCCCACAGACCTGTGGGCCTGGGCAATACTATGTGAAGAATGCAAAATTAAGTTTTGAGGTGGGAGGGAAGAACAAGTTCTTTTTAGATGATGTGTTTTCAGGTGCTGACTGATCACTGCTAAGCTTAAGCACATAAACAGGCACAGGGAAGAGAGTCTAAAACATCCCTGTGAGATTGCCAGCTCTGTTTCCTCCCAACCATCAAACTCTCGATCAACTCCTGACGCACAAGTTACTCCCTTCTTCCAAACCCCTCCAGGTGTTGACTCACCATGAGGTGCAGAAAATCTGCCAAGGCAGCTCCTGACACAGATAGTAACTACCAGGATACATCACTGGGTTTGAGCAAATATTCTATATTTCTTGAAAGATTTTTTAAAATTTTTAAAAATTGCACTTGCACCATGATGTAGAATAAATGCACCATTATTCTGTGTTCTCTATGTACCATCCAGGCTTGTCCTTAAACAGATCTGTAGTACCACTAGCTGGCATAACTGCATCTGAGGAGGTGAATGAAACTTCCTGGCCTCTCCTTGTTGTGGATTTTTTAGATGACAGAATTACTCCAGCTTTACATTTTCTTTAAGGTCAAAAACGCTATTTTTCTTTCCAGAGTGCTTTTGCCAGGGAACCAGTTGCTCTCTGCTCACAATCCTTTTGTTCTGTACCTATGAGAATTTCAACAGCCAAAGCAAACCTGAACAGCTTAAGTGATCAGAAGAATCTTTTCCAAATACCTGGTGGGACTGAGGATGTAGTTCCTGTTGTAAAATGCTGGTGTCAAATGCAGTCCAGTTCTCTCACACCTAAGTTAGCATGAACTGGACTGCAAGAACTGGTGGTTCCTTACAGGCCCAAGTTAACAGAGAAGGCTTCAAGCAGCTGCCAAACAAAAGCCATGCTGGCATTGTGGCTACAGATCTTCTGACGTGTATTTAGAAGGTTTTTTTGTGGGAAGAATCACATGAGGAATAAGAATGACCAGGAGATGCCAGAGGGGAACCAGAGCTGGAGAAATAATGAGTCATCTTAACAACACTGCCAATTCTTTCCCTGCTGCTTTCTGCCACAAAGGGAGCAAGTTCAGCACTTGCAGCCCACAAGAGAGCTGCATTTTGTAGCAGCAGTATTTCCCTTCAACACTGAACTTTTTATTCTGGAAAGGGGCACCTCCCTTATTGCCGGTTAAAATTATGATTCTCTTCCAACTCGGATCCCTTTTCTGAAAACCTCAAATATTTTCCTCCCGTGAAGGGAGCAGCAATGACACCATTATATCTGACAGTCAAAACTCAAGTGAAGAATATAACCCATGTTCTGGATCCCAGCTATTACAGCCAAATGCGTCATATTGCTCTATTAATTAAGTTTTTTAAAAATTTATTTTGAAACTACTAAGGCTTCTCAATCTATTATTGACCTACCATTTCCCAGCAGGAGGCTCTTAAGAGTTGAATTTATGCAACAGGAAGCAATCTTTCAATCTCTAGTGTGTGCTTTCAAGAACAAATTAAAATTACTACTGATAAGCCCCATCTTATCTTGATGAAACATTTAGGAATATGGGAAGATATGTGTTTACCCATAACTATGCAGTAAAATTGTTTGCTTAATAAATTCTTCTTTTTCTCAGTTTGCTGCAACATCCAAACAGGTTAAGATTAAAGAATAATTGTGCCTCATTTTGAAATATGCTGCACAATAAATAGCCTTAATTTACAAAAGGGTTGGAATTCAGAGCCTTCTAGAATTTTGAGTGATTTTAAGATGCCCTACTTTTTCTTACTCAAAAGTCTGGAAATGCATTTTTTTCACAGATTTTCTTTATCTTATAAGCTTATAGAAATCGTTTTTAATTTTATTTGCAGTGGTTTTTTCATGCTTCCTGTGCATCTGAAAGTCTGCCTTCTGGAATATAATCCCTTTACTAAAACAAGATTAACATCTGAAATTGCTCTTTTCATGGTTCTTGTCCTTTAAGTCCTGTTTGTCTGCACCACTGGCACTTGCTCACAATCCTCCACTTGCAAATCCAAGGGAACAACATTCATCCTGTGCTCCAACAAACCCTTGTAAATGAGTTCAGAAGTGATGCTGTAGGTTCTGCTCACACATATGGGAGCCTGGGCTCCTCCAAGGTCTGTAATGCAGCACTCTCTAGTCCAGAAGGCAAAAGTCACAGTGCTCAACCCCACAGGCCAACCTTCTCAGCAGCTTGGGGGTAAAGTATCCAGTAGGTCACCACTTACCCTACAAACTGAGAGCATATGGCATGGACACGGTGTCAGTGTCCCAAAAGGATGAAACTGTGATCAGAACCAGTGACAATAGCGGTGAGTTGAAGAGTTTAGAGGGTTTTGTTTCTTTCTTTTTTTCTTTTAAAGATAAAGCTAAGCATGGACTTCCATCACCTCTGTCTTGGGTCACTGGTGAAATTCTCCAGTTTTCAGGTGTTGAAGCAGGGGAGTAGCTTTCCCTGCTAGTGGGTTATGGAAATAGATTATGGATCTGAAAGGTAAGTGGTGCCCAAAGGAGAGTTTGCTGCCAAGGCTTTGCTGACAGGTACAAGTACACCAACAGCTTCTGTTTGAGCTCTGCAGGTGTTCTGCTAGTTTTCAGAGGCTGCCTGATAGCTTACTTCTGCCTCATTTAACCTCATTTAATGCTGTAAATCATTTATCTCTATTAAACATAACTCACAGTCTCTTTAACTTGACAGTGGTAATAGACACTCACCTGGCTAATCTTCATATAGAATTCCCAGTTTAGATTTTATTTAACTTCTATTAGTTCAAATATTTTTAAGGAACCTGAAGGAAATTTCCACTGAAATGCCCTTGTGAAAGATAAAATGTCATTTTTGAAAGATAAACTACCCTTTTTTCAACTTTCAAACATCCTTCATTACTCACATGTCATCCAATATAAATGTGATACTGGAATAAGCAGAAAAGTTAAAAGGAAGCTAGATAATAAAGTTTGCATCATAGAAAACATTTTTATACTTGCAAAATAAAAAGAAAAAAAAAAGAAAAATGGACTTCTGAAATTTCCTCTGATAAAATGCATTAAAATCCAACCTTCACTTTTAACCTTGCTGTGAATAATGTCCCCTCTGGGTCAGCTTTGCAGTAGTGACCCCCACTCTCTGTCCTCTCCTCTGCCAACTGTTACCCTTCCTTTCTTGGATTCCACAACAGAGCTGGTATTTCTCTTATCTCTGCTAGTTTTTCCCACATCTAAACACACAGTTTCCTCCCCTAACTCCCCCAGTCACCAGCTCCTGGTAGTGCATGTACTCTCCAAGTAATAATTCTTGCTGATCTTGGCAAGCCATGTTGCTCTTCTGGCTCCTTTGAGTGCTCTCCAGAGCAAAACTGGGTGCAAAGCAACCCCGCTTGTACCAAAGTACTTTCCTATATTATCTTTCCTATGCTCTGTGTTGTTGTAAAAATCGGTCTGTAAAAGGTTATTCTCTATTATTTCACTAGTGGCCATGAAGTTTATTTAGTTTTGTAGAAGAAACAGGTATTTTAACCTGCTCTTTCTCTTTTGAAAAGGGCTTCAATTTCATATTACTATTTTCCTCTAATTCATTCCTTAAACTCTTAGGATATCACAAAGCAATGCCTCCTCCACATGTTTGCTAGAAACAATGTTTTTGGAGAGACCTATAAAAATGAAGTACAAAAGTGATCCCAAACATAGTAAGCATAAAGAAGAACTGCCCAAGAATGCATTCCTGTGTGCTACCAAATAGGAATTAATTTGATATTCAACACTTCCATGACTGGTTTTGTTTGCCAAGACTCTGGAGTGCCTGGGAGCTCTCACCAGAGCAGGGCACTGCTGTTGGAGGCACTGTGCAAACAAAGGGGAAAAAAGATACCTGAGAAACTAAGTCACACAATAAACCACTTGGGATCTGCATAGATGTAATTGCTGAAGTAAAAAACCTCATTGTTCTGCCTCATTTTGTCAAAATAAAATTCCAGCTGGTACAGAAGAATGCCTTCCTTCAAGGAGAGCAGAGTCTTAAAGTACGGGGCATGAAATTTAGGCAAAATTTCTGAGGAGCCAAAAATCTGGCTCCTCATAGTTCAGCCTGAACTGTGAAATCCAACTATTTATATTTGCATTTTTGCAATGGCTATCAAGATGACATTATAAAAGAAATACAGAAGAAAATTAATTGGGATAGAAGGGCAGCACTGCTGTGGAAACAAATGTAGGAGTGAGGTCAAAAGGTAGCTGTGCTTAGTCATGAGACCAGATTCCTTAACAGGACAAATGTCCCACCCTATCTCGCAGCTATGACTCTTGGAGGCTGTGGTTTCCCACCTGTCCAGCAGTAATAATGACAGGAAATAAATGCCACTGATATTTGACAAACAGTATTAGGGGTTCCAGGTGAGGTACAATGCTGAGTATTTAAACTGCTTGGTCTGGTTCGGTGCGTATTACCGCTTATTTCCTTGAGACCCAGAGCTAGAAGTGGGTGCTTAGACCTTTCTTGTCCAGCAAATGAGAAGTTCCTCTTGATTTAGAGGAAGTTTTTGGTAGAAACAGAATCTTTCTTTGCCTTTTTTCCTCTTTTTTTCTGCCCTCTTTGTGTACATGAGGATACTGTACTCAAACTGGCTTTTTCCTGTTAAAAAAGATGAGAAAGGTTTTCTATATGCACAAGTCTATTAGTGGCTGAGTGCAAATTTCCTTGGAGGAGAAAATTTCACAAAAGGTTTGAATCCACAGGTTAACTCTCATTGGCTGTTAAAACCTGTCCATTTGGTATACCCAAATCAAGAATTTAAACCATTTCCTCTTCTATTTCTTTGTCCTCAGTTGACCCAACTGGAGTAAAAACATAATAGCATGAATGTGTATAAAACAAGAAAGAAAGGGTAAAGAAAATTATTTCCTTCACACCTCCAGGGCAGTCCATAATAGTACAAACAGCAGTGACACTGTACAGTCCTGTACACACTCTGTTTCAGGCAATTTGTGGGGCTTGAAGCATGGAGCAAAACAGAGAAGGGTTTGGAGGTGCAAAAAAGCCATTCCTCATCTTCTGAGATAAGCACTGAACCACTTTTTTTCTATCAAATGCTGACCATTTTACACATAGTCACTATCAATCAGTAGGAATCAATCAGTATTTTATTGTAGATCAAATATCACTGGAGATTTTATTCATTATGTGTTCTGTTAATAAATTTAACATGAAAATTGATTTTGTTTACAAGAGGATACCTGGAGCCTACTTGGGTAGGTGAGGTGATCAACTTTTCAAGAAGCAGGGAAAAATGAAGGGAACCACTAGAATCAGTTTGGGTAGATTATCTTCATCCTCTGACTCCAGTACAAACACCATTTCATCCATGACCTGGTTTCTGTATCAATAAATACATTCACTATTTTACTAAGTTTTGTTTTAAAAAGTCATTTGGAAAAAAATAGTTAAGACATTATTTGTGCTATCTTTATCAAGTTACTTGGGAATTAACTTATCATGGCAGTATTTCATTTGCCAGAATTCTTTTCTTTGGTATTTTACAACTTATCTGCCTGATTGTTCAGGGAATACAGCTCAGACTTAAGTACAAGTAAGAAATCACCGAGAAAGCAGAACTTTAAATGCAATCAGGTTCTTTTAGCCCACAAAATCAAGAAAATTTTACATAGGAATTTTTTTTTCAACAGTTAAAATAATTATCTCCACAAAGTGATCCAGACTCGTAACCTAGTCCTCTGAACTGATTCATTTAAACATCTCCTATTTCTCACAGCTGACAGAGATTCAGCCTAAAGGTGCTGTGGCAGTGTAAGGTAATTAAAACCACAATGCCAGATGGCACCTTTCTTTCCATGGAATCGATCTAGAAGTTGGTCTGGACATATTGCTGTAAAAACAGATCTTTAGAGCATGAGGAGGAGTCCTCAAGTTAGCATAGGCGTCCTTACCACAGGGAAATGTGAATTACTTTGAATTACTTTGGCTACTTCTCTGCATCATGCAATGCCCAGTAAGAGCAGATAAAATAAGATTGCTTAGCAGCTGGAATTATTTAACCCATGGAATTTATTGCATCTGAAAAATGAAGTCAGTTCTCTGGAGGGAACACGCAGTTACTTAGAAATACGTGTGAAATATTTGGGGTGAAGTAATTCATCTGGAATGGTGAACATTTAATTTCTGCAATTAGTCCTAGATCCATAACTGTACTTTGTTTCACAGGAAATTTCAGGAATTATTTTATTTGACTAGCAGTATGGAATCAAAGCCTGAGAATGTTGAAAAGAGGCTGGTGCTGAAAAGAATCTGGTGATAAAGCACAACTGGAGCAGCTGTGACCTACTCCACCAGCAGAGCATGCTGGTGTAACAGTATTGGCTCCAGGGCAGTAACACTGGAGAACCAGCCCAGGGAATTGTTATGAAGAGCAAAATTAAAGTGCACATACAAAATATTTTGTTCATTTGTGCTGTACAGCTTTTTGTATTCAAAATTTTGGTCCTGAGATTTCCAGCTAACCTAGGAGATTCTAAGTTCTGTAGATACCTACACTTTTTCCTCGAAAGTCCTAAGCAATAAAGGTCTTTCAAACATGGTCAGAAGTAAACAAACATCTCTCTCATAACCACCCTGGTGAGATTTACTAAGTTGTCATTCTTTCATGTCTCATAATCATCTAGACATCGGCATTCTTAGAGCACATAAATGAGGAAGCCTTGCACATAAAAGGGGCTATGGGAGATGGGTGATGAATCAGATGCTGCAATCTGACTGTAAACCTGGTTTCTTTTCTTTTGAAAAAGCAGAAATTCAGACGGCAAATACTTAAATTTTCATACAAAATGTTCCCTGCTTCAAGTTTCTGGAATCCTGCTCTCTCTCTGGGTTTTTTTTTGGTGGTTTTTTTTTTTTGTTTTTTTTTTTTTTTTTTTTTTTTTTCCTTTGGG
>JAYDZK010000113.1:24350842-24368295 GCA_034509185.1 Euphonia xanthogaster
CTTCAAGTTTCTGGAATCCTGCTCTCTCTCTCTCTTTTTTTTTTTTTTTTTTTTTTTTTTATATATTCCATTGGGATATAGTTATGTTTAATAACATCTTTCTCTTTCAATGAATACTGAATTATTGAATAATTTCAACAGGAAAGATTGGAAGAGATAGGCTGTATTGTGAGGCTAGAGAATTTAAGATGAATGTGTGGGTTTATAATATCTTAGCAGAGGAAAGAACTGACTCTGGGTCTTCACATCTATGCAAGGGCTGTAACCATTGAGCTGATGGCTGAAACAGGAACAATGCGATTTAGCCCGAACTTCCCTGCCAGACAGAGCCTAGTGGGGATTCCTTGCCAGAATGACAGGCCAGTACTTTGCTAAGACTGAATTGTGTCCCACTGGCCCACTTGAAGACTGCTTTTTACTGGCTACCTTAAGTGTTAGCTGTGATAGATACTACTTGTTTGTCTTGCCCAAGTACAATTTAGGGGCCTCAAGAATGCCATTGGAGGTTATGGGTTTCTGCATTTCAACTGTGATGAGGCTGAATAAGTATGCTTGAATTTATTTTTTCTTTTGGTGAATCATCTTCAGCTAATAATGAGGATTTTGAACATAGCTGAATCTTTCCTGTACACTTCTAAGCTTCTGCTGGTGCCCAGACAAGCACACATCATGGTATTTATTGGCACCCCACTCCTGGCAGGATGCTGGGACATGTTGACTCCCACAACAGCAACAACCAAGGGTGCTCCAACACTTGCCTGGCCCATGGCCAAAATGTGTTTTTGCCATCTCTCTAGCATCTATCGAAATCCGCTTCTAAATGTTCCCAGATTCTTTCTCCTGGGGAGCAGAAGTCTGATGGTGACACTGAAAGGCAAGACTCCCACAGGATTCTGTATGTCAGCCTGTCACAAGGCCCTTCAGCCAGAATTTTTTTTTTTTTTTGTCTTAAGCTTTTATGTGACCTTTTTACAGCTTGAAATAATGTTTTCTATCAGTTATAGAAAATATTATAGTATCCTTATAAATGTTTATTTATCTGTTCGGTAAAACAATGAGATCTGGGGCTAAATGCTACAGATAAAAAGGAGATTGAAGTAGCACGCACAGAGATGCAGCTAATACCTCTAAGCAAATGTCATGTTCACAGTACTCGTGGTGAAATGGCATTAGCCAGAGCAGTGTCTTTTCTCTCATATCTTCCCAATAATCACTGTTCCTTTCTAATCAGAAATTCTTCCTATCCTCTCATTCTGTTTATGAGTGACTCTATAGCTAGGCAGAGACTTTTCATGGAATAGGCACACACTTGGCAGAATATCTTCAGGTGGGATATTTACAGACAAAATTAGATTTAAAAGTTTAGCTTACTCTAATGAAACATTTCCTTCTCTTTCCTTTTACTTCAATCAAGACAAGCATTCAAGAGGTTGAAGTGAAGAGTGAGCAAGGAAACATCCTGTTACCTGTCCATCTTTGGGGGTTCCTTGAGATACTCAGGGTAGTTACTCAGAAAGTCAGTGGTTCCTGAAACAAAGAAAATGTAGCTTACATCTAGGAAAACACTCGGGCAGAAACTCAAGTCATATTGCAGGTATTTATCCAATTCAAAAGAAATCAAAATGGTTCACAACAGTTGCTTGCACTTTAAGCCACTGAGTCACTAATTTCCTCATCAGCAGAAAAGCAGCTCCTATGTAACATACGGCAAGGAAATCAGAAAATTTGCTAAAAAAGGAGTCGCTACGTGGTGCAGGCTGTCAGGTGGCCCATCCAGCTGACCAGTGCTAATTTGTAGCTGGTAAGGACCTTTTCACAGCAACATTGTGACAGCAGTAGCTGTGAGTTGTCACGGAGGCTGCGCTGGGATTTTTAAGCAACTAAGCCTTGTTGGGTGCATGCATTACACCCTAAAAATGCTGTACCTTGCTAAATGATGGGCAAAAATAGTCACTTGCTATATGGCATTAACAGGTCATGCTCAAGGCTCTTGGTATATTTTCATGGTCATTAAATATTTATTTCTCAGATTACCTGCATATAAGATAAATATCCATCACTTGAAAAGAGAAATTTAATTTGTCTGGACAAAAATAACCTCAAAGGCTCTAGGAGCTCTGAAAATAAACTCCTTGATATTTCTAACAGGCTAGAAGAAGAAGAGGAAAAATTTCTGCCTTGGTCTAATTAGAATCTTGCCTTTTTGATCCCCATTTTCAAGCTGCTGTTTTTCAGGACCCAGAGAATTTGGGCTTTGGTCACGTGGCATACATGCCTGTGTGCAAGCAGGGAGCTGTGGATGTTGTAGTGAAGGGGTCTCCTCACCAGGTTTTGGAAGTGCAAAGCAGAGTCGGGAGGGGGGATACTGCGGCAGCTGGGGCCAGTGCTTATCCAGGTGGGAAACAGCACGTTTCAGAGTTCCTGCTCTGGAAAGGAAGAATACAGCCCAGCTCAGCACTCTGGAAGGTTTCCAAGTCCTTGCAGGCTGATAGGGAGGCACAACACATACAGTATGTGTCTAGCTCGGGAACAGGAGGTTCCTGCTGTGTTATAATGTGCAGGTTGGGACTCACAGGAAACTGGCTTTCCTGAAAGATGAGGCAATTTGTAATTTCAAGAAGTTCAGCATTTATGAAGGATCATCTCTGATTGTAATGAGCAATGATATAAATCTATTTTTTTATTGCTTTTCAAATTGAGTTATATTTTGTATTTTTAAAAACTTCTTAGTCAACTTTATTGAGCATAATTTCCCATTCTGTTTTCCAGTGATTAGTGAAAAGAATTCTCACTTCACTGTGGGGTGTGACAGCTCTTTGTGGCCTGGAACCAAATTGGAATAAAAAGAGGAATTATATAGGGGACAGGGTAATGTCTGCTCCCTAGTGAGCACATTCAGGTTGTGTAGTTGTCCTGCAATGCCACATGATTTCTCTGTCCAAATCCAGCCCAGCATGATCCAAACCTTGTTTCTAATAACACATAGGGTGATCTCTTACTCAGCCCAGTCTGCTGCCAAACCCCTGTGAAAGAAATGGCACCCAAAGGGCTGAGCTTCACACCACTGTGACAGCAGGGGCTGGCAAACCTGATGGACATCAATTGTCTAAAGTGAGTTTATCCCCCTTCTGAGCCATGAAAACGTTTTCTCAAAAACAATTCCAGGCAATAATGATTTTACTGACAGAAATGTTGTGTTTCTTGAGACTGTACATTATACCTTTTTGAGGGAAAATATAAAGAAAATGGACAATCCTCATGACAATTCAAAGGACTTTTTGAACTTGGAAAGAAATCCTTGTTATGGTAACAAAAGACTTACTTTATCATTTTTCCTGCATGTTATTTTTTAAAGAACATTTCCTGGTTTAATTGTCATTGCTAACTGGTTTTCATTTTTTTATCAAACATGTGGGAAGAATTATAAAATAATCTCTGTCACAGTAAAAGGAATAAAAAGAGCTGAGTTACAAGGGGTACAAGAGTGCAAAGCAAAATTTTAGGGAAGCAAACTAGTGGAGCAAATCTAGTACAATTTTCTGAAAGATGCTGTCATCATATTTGGTTGCAACAGGGCATCCCTGAAATGAAAACTGATGAAACAAATGAAAATATCAAATTAACTAAGAATGTTTGAAACATAAATTCTATGGTATTCCCAACTTCAGTAAGAGTATTGCCTCAAAAAAGATTGGAAAGTTAGAATTTTGTCTAATAAGAACATGTGGGATGCTTCTGGGTTAGTTTTACAGAACATCATAAAGAAGTGGGCTATAAAACCAGCAGTGCATAACAACAGCTAACTGCAAACACTCTGTAAACCAATCTTTCTGTTTTAACTTCAGAGGGAAATTTTATTTCAGAAGTAAAGGAACATCTGTGTTTCTTCCAAATACCTCTAATTAGGCAGTATTTTATGTAGTAAACTAAATGGGAGACAATAGCTTCTTTCAGAATACGGTATGATAATAAAACTGAATTTGAAAAAATAAATGCTTAGTCCTAAGATTATGACTTAGCAGGAATAGCCAATTACACACATTTAGCTTTCTAGAACCACTATATGTGATTAGAAAAATGAATGCAAGGGAATTGATGCATACGCTCCTACATTCCTCAGTATAATTTGTGCTCTATACATCTGTCTTTTAGATGGCAATTTTTAGAGACCAGGTCTTTTGCAAAACATCAAATAAGCTGTTCATCTTAGTAGAAAAGAACAGTATTGTGTAACAAGAAAAACTGCTGATCAGATTTAACTTTGGAAAATAGCATGGCTGTTCATGCAGCTTGTAAAAAAGTTGGTGAGGTTTTATTTTTTGAAACAGTTTTGAGATATAGGAATGGCTCAATGTGTGAGAAGAATTCCACTAGTGTCTGCCTATGTCGAATATTGCTGCCATGACTTTGCTTTCCATTTTGCTAGATTTCAAACCTCTGTGTTTAAAGAGAAAGAATCCAAATATTTAATGTGGAACAGAAGAATTGTATGTAAGAAGAAAACAAAATATTAAATAAATTTGCATTGATATATGAAATATTTGGCTAACCAGACTAAAAATATGTCCATCTTTCTTTTTGCAGATGGCCCAGCCTTGCTTTGCTTGTGCTGTGGTCTGGCTGTACATGTCTGTATTAGTGCTAAAACCAGCTGCCTATTCGAGAGCTGGTTTTCTTGGCACTAGGCTCCAGAATTACCCATATTGAAGTTTGCCTGTTATCCCAGTCCTTCTGATCTGTTTTAGGCAAATCAGATAGGTCCTTTATGATCCAGCTTGTAAGCAATTTACACTAACTTTGTGAAATGTAATCATGAAAGGAGCTCCATTGTTCACAGGGCATGATGACTAGAACCAACAACTTATGATGTGGGAGACTGTGCCTTGAGGCTTAGCCATGTGCTGGGTGCTGAGATGGCCCCAGTTTTCCTGTTCATTTCCTAGCTTATGTGCAGTGTCAAGAAAATGCAGCTTTACAATGTTTTTGAAGTCATTCAGGCCAGCAGCAGCCTTGGTGCTTTCGTGCAAGGCTGGGCTGGTATCACCAGGCTGAAAGCCCTGGGGGTGCAACACAGAGATGGATGATATGGCTCTGCAGGGGTCTGGGCAGCTTCACTGGAAGCGGAAACACTTTCTTTATGTTCACTTATCCACCCTGCCTTAGCCCCAGTGCCTCAGATAAAGGGCCCCTCACTGTAGATTGAGAACCTCTGATAAATGTTCATGGTGGACTATAAGCACCCTGAAAGGACTCCCAGGCCTTGCAGTTCTTCAAAAGATGAAACACAGGGGTTTGCTGGTATTTCTTTGTGACTTCTCAGTCAAATGAACACACCAACTTTTCATCTACCAGGCTTCCAAAACTTCTCGTTGATATGGAAATTATATACGTGCAAGGTATATATGAAATCTCTGACTTGGATTTGTCAAAGCATTACAAAAGAAACAAACTTTGTGTTAAAAAATATCAGTCTGTGTGTGACTGGCTGTTTAGTGAGAACATGCTACTCCACACATTTTATAGGGCGGAAAGGAACAAAGCAGTTTGCTTCTTTACATGGAGGATGTTTTGGTTAGACTTGATTACTTTTGCTCTTCTTTTACTAAAAATTATACATTTGAGAGGAAATTCAATCTTATAAAAACAATATTTCATTAAAACCTGGTATTTATACTTCTATTTTTGTTCCAGGCCAGCAGTAAAAGAAAACTTGGAGATTACCCAAAGGACAGAAATTTGGGGTTATAAGAAGCAGCACTGCTTACCAGGCCTGAATTTCACACATATTGAGTGCTCTGATTGCTTTCAAACTTGTTCCTTACTGTGTGGCCTTTGTAGGAAAATTCCACCAGTTCACCATTTATTCATATGTTGGTCATCCTCAACCATCAATGCATATGTGAGCCTCCCTTCTGTTTTACTAGCATGGCTGGATCCACATGAACACAAATCTCTGGCCTATCCCAAAATCTGCTACACGGCCAGCCCATCAGAGCTTTCTGATTCAGCTGGTGCAGGGAACCAATGCAAGAACCATTTCACAACACATAAGGTGTATGTGTATTTTCCCACATTACTCCTCACCCATCCAGCCACTAACCAAACATGAGGTCTGACAGAAGACATATTGTCAGACATAGGTAAATGTGATAGATCATTCCTTGTCTTTGCTGTAGGATTATAGCTGTCCTGGTTTTTCAGCAGTCAATGAGAGAACTTAAGTCTCAGAAACTGATTATGTTCCTTACAGATTTCTAAAATAAACAAAAACTTGAGCAACATATCGAGCAACTTAATTCTCTCTTTTGTGTTGAACATCAAAAAAAAAAAAGTATTTCCAGTTATATTTCAGTCTATGAAAGAAATGTTAGCAAAAGGTCAAGAAGTCAGTACAAGAAGTTGTGTTGAATGATGACAGGGACTAATTCAATGCCACGGTACCTCCATTAGCTGAAAGGACTGACCTTGTGGGTGAAATGGTAGAGACCTTGAGGGTTACCACGTGCTCATCTCAGTCCCATTTCTGAGATTTAGTGACATAGTAGCAGAGGCAGACATAAGCACAGAGAAAGTAAAAATAACTACTACCTCAGGAAAAAAATAAAAGATTAAAACCAGCCTGCTTATCCTGGTTGTTCTTTCAGAAATATTTTAATGTAATTGTATCGTTATGAATAGAATGGTAATGGTTTTACTCAGTGCGTTTTCTGGATTGCTTTTCAGTTGGATGAGAGGCACATATGAAATTCAGCTTCAGTCTCACCTTCCCTCCTGAAGCCATCACCCTTACTTTATGCAGCGCTGTAAAGCCTCTTGATGTGGTATTGCTCCCTTAACTGAGCTGGCAGACCTATCTGTCCTTACAATCTTCACAGTCTGCCTTCATCAATTCTCCTTCTCTTTCATGTATGCAAACACATATCTATGGCATGAGCCATCAGTTGAGTTTGAGATCTCAGGAAGAGGCCCAACAATAGTGCTCAGACCTTTGAACATCTGCATATTTTTTAGTTAACTCTGTTCATTGATGTGCTTGAAATTTCAACTTCCTCCAAAAAATCAGTTCTTTGTGTCCCAGCCTCAGACCACAAGCTCATTCCATACTGTGCATCAAGTAAACTTGGATATCAAAAATATTCTGGTTTTGGGTCTTACTGGAACTGGAAGTGGCAAGGTAAAGGTTGTGTATTGCAGGAATCCAAACTATTCAGTATGACAACACTGTTTGAAGAGCCATGTGTGCGTCATGTTCTTGTTTGCAAGCTAATTAGATTGCTTGTTTTGAAAGATGGATTAATGAATTAATCACAGGGTGCGGTAGATGTTTTTTCTTGGCATTCTGAGGCTGATTTAATATAAAGTATTTTATTTTTTTTCCATGTATGATTCACTTCAGAACTCAAAAACACATAAAACAGAAATGTAAAAATGATAGCTGTGTTTAAAGATGAATATCATAATTGCTTTGGCACAGCCAGTTTTCATTTATGTTATCTGAAACTGTAGATAGTACCATCAACCATGGAAAGAGGGAATGATATGGGAGCTTTCTTGTTAAGAAATCAAAGCTGAATGGAAACGGGTGTGGTTTTGGTTGCACAAAATGTCAGATGGGTTTCTGGTTTGCAAATCTGAAAACAGGAGTGGTTCACATTTTGATGCTTTCTCATACTGCAGCATTTATGGAAATTATATTTTTTCTTGATTCAAATCAATTAAACTTAGGCAACTCCTAATATTGCAAAATTCACATTCAAAAGCAGAAGGCAGCAGAGACTGAGATCTGGCTTAGCCTCTGACCATTTCTGGCCAATTTACCAAGTCAGGCATTTATATGTGCACTTTTCACTTATTTTCCTGTTTTTCAGCTTTCCCATTCTAAACAACTGCCCACCTAATGGGTAGAATTATGCACATCATTTTCATGGTGATCCAACCCACTGAGCACTGCATGGTGAGATCCTGGCCATGGTGAGCAATGCCAAGTGTGTGATTCTGAGCAGGACACTTAGCATTAACTATGATGGTCTTCAACCACTTTGAAAATGAAAGGTGGAGCCAGATTTTCAAACGTATTTACCTTAATAAATAAAGATAGATATAAATGTCCAATGACAGAGATAAGGTGCCCTAGACACTTTTTAAAGTATTTACTGGGAAATTCTTGGGAACTCTATCAGTAGGGGTTAGAAAGCTATGCACTTATTAAAATCACACAAATCAAACCTTTGCAAACGCAATCTTTGTTTCCTGATCCCTTCTGTTTTCACCTCCAGCTATACAAACTCTGTGCAGATACAGGACTGTGCAGTTCCTTCACCAACAACCTCCTTTTCCTTCTTCTTCATTACTAAAACTGAAGAAATGTAAGAGACCAAAGCACAGGCTGCAAAATCTGCGTTACTAGTAAAGGAGACATTATACACCCCAAACATATCCCGTAAAGTCATGCACTGAGTCAAGGCAGAGTCCCATACCTGTTGATTAGTAAAATAAGCATTTTTCTTGAATATTGACTAACAGTTAAATGGAAATTTAGCAGAAATAACACACAGGAAGACTGAGCCCTAATTGTGTATCACAGCGTGACTGTATAGGTGTCTGAAGGAGACATTATCAAACCATAGTGAATGAATGCTACCAATAATCCATAACACTGCTAGGTGTGGATTTAGTTTTTCATTGCAATTTCTTTTCACATCTGCTTTGTTTGAAAGCAATAAAACAGAGAAAGCTGTCACCATCATCCACCTGTTCCAAAAGTCTCAAAATCATGCTTTAGCATGTTTTATGGAGCTCTCACTGCTGCTGAGATTTATTGCATCAGCTGGAAAACAAAATTGTCATTATTTTATGTTTTCAGTTGTCTGACAGTGAAAAACACTACCTTTTAGGCTGTTGCCGAGTACAGTGATGCATTTCAAAACTCTTTTAATACCCTATGCTCCCACCTGAGAGTCCATACAGCAGGTTTTTTAATTTCTTTTGTTTTTTGTACATTAGCAAGCATGTGATAGTGTTGCAATATTACCACATGACCAACAGGTTTGCAACGTAGAGCTCAAAGAATATAACTCAACACTGTTCCTTAGAATAAAATATGCAGCTTTTATCACAGACCATACTGTACAGAACAGACAGGGGGGTGGATTTGCCAGAAGGAGCAGGGAAGGAAGGCTCTGTCACCAGCCTCAGCATTCCAGCAGGCTGGATCATGTGGTGGGAGCCCCCCGCTCACTCCTGCTCTCCCTCTCCCCATAGCCACTTCCCCATCCCGAGTGATGCAGCCAGGGCTGTGTCCCTGCTCAGGCCCTGCTCCTCTTGCTCTGTACCTCTCAGCTCACATCCTTGGCAGTGAGCTCCCCTAGCTCTGCACAGCACTGGGACAGATGCCCTCCCCAAATCATTTATACTTCCAGCACAGGCTGTGACTTGCAGTGGGAGTAGGGATTTCCCTAGGTAATGGCAATCCTAAGCGCCGTGGGTGTCCAGGAGTGTGATGTCCTCAGAAAACCTTCTTGCATTTCCAGCATTATGTTACTCTTCGCTTGGGAGAGTCACTCACACTCATAGGAAAACTGGGAGTGAAAAGAGCTCCTCAGACCATCTGGCTAATAAGCACAGAGAACATGGTCAGGTCCCGTGGTCACTGGCTTTTTCAAGACCATGGCGCAGGCAGAGGCTGCTCAAGAGGGCAGAGCAGAAGGAAGTGCAGTGGGTTAAAAAAGGCTCTCCCCTCCTCCTTCCAGTCCAGGATTCCTTAGCCAAGGAATGATCATTACTGTCCAACTTGTAAAAATGTCTCTTGTGATTAGCAGGGAGCATGCAAGAGCTGGGACTGTTTTATTTTCCTCTGATTTACCTTTCTTGAGTGCTTAAGGTATGTCCTACCTCTTTTCTCTCCAGAAAGCCATTTGAACAGTTTATCAGTAGCCTCTTCACAGAGCTGAGGGTTTCAGCAATAAATAGTTAGAGGCCATTTTGAGGCTCTAAGATCTGAAGCCTCACTCTCTGCAGCTGAGACTCAGCATGCTCCTCCCTAACACTTTATGGGATGAAATCAGAAAGCTATTTTGAGAAATCAGATTTCTCAAAAATGAGAAAAAATAAAACCTCAAGCTTCAATGATACTAAGTGCTCACTGTCACACTTAAAGGCATATATTTCTGTGTGTTTGGGATAGAAAAACTGCAGATATCTGTACAAAAATGAGGCAAGGAAGAGCTGGATAATTCTCTGTCAGCTCTATTGCAATAGTTTTGCAAAGAGCTTTTTTTACTGCATATCTGGAGTTCAAGAGCAGCTTTCCATCTGCATTACTGCAGAGTACAGTCTGTAATATTTTTTTCAGTTAATATTAAATAAAAAATAGGAAATTGGAAAACAAAAAGGAGGTGAGTACTACTTCAGTGACCCATTTACTTTTTATTAAACTTATTTTATTAGAACTTATATGATTCATACTGTACAGTTTTGCTGGACCATTGCTTAGGTTAATTCACACTAGAAGGATGCAAAACTGCTCTTATGAAACCAGTTAAGGAACTCATTTTAATTGCCAGTACCAAAGGGGCACTTAGGTGTCTACTAATGTGTAATCTATTAGAAAGAAGAGTATCCAAACTATCTGATTAATTTAAACCATACTAAATTCCTCCTTCAAATAAACTGATCTCTAATTATCTGAATATTGTTTTAGATTTTAAAAGAAGTCTTGACAAAGGTGGAAGGAACAAATCCTTAGAAACCTAATCAAGGGAACACCTTTAATATTAAAACAGATATTTCCCAGTGTTTTTGTAAAATAGGTTTCATAGCAGTTTTAGTTCTAATCCTATTTAAAGACTTATTGGAGTAAAGCAATGAGTTAGTTGCCCCACCAGATCCAGCAACTCTGTGGCCGTTGAAGTGAAGTTTGGAAACTTTTTATTTAGCCTTTGTATATTTGCTTGCACCCACTGATGGACACTGGTGAAGTAGATCTCAGGTAAAGCAGATGCATGTGCTGCTGCAGGAGAACGCTGCTCTGTGCAAGGTTTCTGCACTTAAAAGGAGGTTATTGAAGTCTTTGGATTCACTCCAGCTCTTGTTGAAACCGTGGAAGAGTCCCTCTGGCTGGCACAGTGGAAATTGTACAGGTTTCTTATGCTCCAGTGCAGCAGCCTGGATCCATGAGAGAGCAGTAGATACCATTTGTCATCACTTTTTTCCTCATTAGACTTCCCTCCCATTTTTGGAGAAAAAAAACCAACAACAACAACAACAAAAAAGCAGGGGGGGAAGACTTGTGAGTTGTGCTACTTTCTAATGGAGGCATTTCTATAAAGTGCTCTTTTTCAACATCAGTGAAAATCAAGATTCTCCCTGTTGAAAGTTGCTGTAATGATGGAAAGCTTCCTTCTGACTTGGTTGTGTGGTATATTTTTCACCCTCTACTCTCTTGACTTTTCAAATAGCTTTTATTAGTATAATCTAACTTCTTTATCTTGCTTCCCACGCAGAGGAAAAAAAAAATCTCACCGACAACAGTTTTCATATGCATTTATTAGACACTATGAGTTTTATTACTGCATTTCACTCTAAGCCTTTCTATAAACAGGCAGGGCCATCTTAGAAAAGCTGCTGCAAACTTCCTGAGTAGTGCTCTACCTCCAAAAAATCTCACTGAGCAAAACCATTGTAACTCAGCTGGCAGATATAATAAAGTATTTGACCTTTAGTTAATATATTAAGGCCTTTCATGGGCATCTGGCCTTGGAAATAATAAAGCTTAAGATTCCTTAAGATAGCATGCTACCAGCTTGAAGTTTAGCCCCACCAAGTCAGACAATGTGATGTGTTTTGAGTAGCAATTGCATTTAAAACCTTTCACACAACAGCAGATAAGGACCTAATTTGTTTTGTCTGGAAGAACATCAGTTTTGTCCACATTAATCTGAAATTATGGTCAGCTGCTAGTACAAAGGGAACCTTCATTAAAAGTGACTTCTTTTATTCCCACGTAGTAGATACAGTGCTCTACATTTCATAGGTTAGTTTTTAACTTGCCTGAACTATCTCTCTTTTATGAATAGTTCACACATGAGATAGGAACACTCATTTCTCTGACATTTATTTGGAAATCACAGCTCCCAATCACACCAGTGGCTAATGCTTTTATGCTTCTTGCTTTTTAAATATCACTGCTGTTCATAAGGCTGTATATGCTATAATTAACACCCCTTCTCCTCAGCAATTAAGTAATTTATCAGATAACAGACATTACTGTACAGGACCACCAGACACTGAAAAATGAGGCTTACTCCAACAGAAGCATGTATTTCTGTGCAAATTATTGTGATAGTCTTTCTTACTAGAAAGAAAATGAGGCAGATTTTGCTTTCAATAACACTGCTGTAAATGCATAACAATTCTGGCACATCCACAGCATGGTTCTTCCAGATTCACACAGTCATAGCTGGACTATGTTTCTCTAGTAGAACAGAATTCTTGTCCCTGTCTGGGTCAGAACAGCTGCCCTCAGCCATATGGCTGACTGTGAGCTTCAGGATAAAATCTCTTACCTCTGACTGGAGACACAAGTTTAGGGATTCAATTTTTTTTTTTAACATGGTCTGTTGTTTTTAAAAAATGCCTCTTTCTAAAAAAAAAGTTCCACGGTTTCTACCTCCTCAACTGACGAGAAGTGACAGAGAAGCAGGAATGCTTCTGGTAATCAGAAATCTGACTCCAGGCATACAAGCTGAATGCATTGTCAGTTCACTACTAAAGTATGGAATTTTGAGAAAGCCATTTATTGGGGGAAATCCCTGTTAAAATTATAGGTGCTTGCCATCATGTACCTTATCAATAAAAAATATTATGTGCTTCCATTGGGATTTTTTTCTTTTCTCTTTTTGACATTTAAAGTTACATTGAAATATAAAGATGAAGCCAATCTTCTACTCTGAAAATAATTTACAAAGCAAATCCCTGAGTACTGTCACATGATGAAGAATCAGTGCAGATTTTCATTTTTGTAATTTTTATACAGTTCTTGACAAGATATCTCTAAGAAATGATCTGGAATTATGGGTCACAATGAAAGTTAAAGAGCAGGGATGTTGCAATGCAATTTATTAAAATCTGCTTATTCCAGCAACTACTTTTCAGTGGCAGGTATGACTGTCCTGTGCAAATCACTAGTCAGGAGTTTCAGTGGCAGCTTGCCTATGCAAACCCAACTGATTATAATCACTGCTTCCCTCCTCTGCTGTAGAAATTTGCACTGTGACACACAACACCAGATGCTGGACACTGGCTACTATAATAAAAGTTAATTTGCAGGATGGTATGGGCTGCATTAATTTTCAACGTGGCAGAACACTAACAGTTGGCCCAACCTTGGGCCAGTGTTGTTTCATCAGCAAACTGAAAAAGGAAGTAAGTAATGAATCACATAAAGGGCTTTAGATGACAAGTGTTTAGACTAGTCAAAGTCACAGTAGGTTGGAGGGATATAAGAGTAACCTAAGAGCACAAAGCAGAGCAGCACACTGACAGCTGAAATTTTTCGTAGCTAAAACAAAACAAAACAAAAACCAAAAAAAAAAAAAACCCAAAAAAAAAACCCCACCAAGATGAAGGCATTTACCTGGAAATATGGTACAATTTGTGTAATAGCTGCAATAAGGAACTGAGAAAATCTACCATGAACACTTCCTTTCCCTGCCCCACCTCCGCCAGAATACTCTAGCTCACTATGAAACCCTGTGCAAAACATGGTTTATCTTAAATTTCTATATGATACCAGGTAGATAAGGGATTAAAACCCTAGCCTGTGATATTTCACTATCTACTTTAGCAGCAAGCCCTTAGGCTTTAAATTATATTTTTATGCAAGTAAAGAAAGTGCCCATGGAGCAGCTGCATTACACAGGGTGCTGCAGTGGTCACTGCAGTGCCCTGGTCCATCAACACAGCTCTAGCTGAGCCCCTGAGTTGGCATGAACAGACAAGTGCCAAACTCCTGGATCCCTTCCAGGACATGAGCAGGGTATTGCATTACTCAATGCACCCAATTTTGGATCAAAAACATGAGTGGAGCTGCTCTCAGATTTGGGGCTCCCTTTAAATTCTAGGTCCACTTTTGTATCCCATCCAAAGATACTCCTGTGAAAGTCAAAGACACAAAGATAAGGAGTAATAGTAATTTCTCAAACACGCTTCCAAAGATTATATATATCATATACCCCACGGTGTTGCTGTTAAAAGACAGCCATCCTTGACAGTTATAAACTGTGTTTAAATTGAACTTCAATTTCCTAAACAGGCTTATGTTTTTATAAGCCATGGTCTGAACATGAAATGAATGCAGCCCTAAATGTTTGTATTAGGTATGAAAAGATATTCAGAGGACACTCTGGGCTGCTGCTCTAAACAGCACAGCCAAAGTTCACGACCAACAGGAAGGGATATGGGCAATGTCCACAGATACGGTGTCCTCGCTCCCCCAGGGAGTTTATACTGGCCCCTTTCTGTTTGAAGGCTGGCTACCAAGAGGTTTGGCATGGCACTCAAAACTGTGTCACATGTTACTTGCCATTGTCTGCCACAGTGTCCTCATTCATCTGCACTAAGCAAGATGATTAAAATAAAAAGGGGTTTTGAGACCAAAAACCAGAAATGGAGTGACAGAAAGACCATGGCAAGCACAGACAAGAACTTTAATTGAAAATCTGGCAGGGAGAGAAACCTCAGTAAGAAAATCAGATCTTGACTAGTTTGCCCATCATGTTCCCTCTCTGAATTAGGTTTAAAGCACACACCTGAATTATTCTAACTGAAAGCCAGTGTAATTTCAAACAAATAGCTTGTTACCCACACAAAAGCTATTCAGATAGTGCAACATCAAACAAGAGAGCAGCAGCAGACAATAAGCTAAACTAAGCACCCCTTTGAGAAAACACCTCTTTTGAGAAAGCCAGCTGAGCTACAAAACTGCTGGGGATGATTAACATCAATGCAATTTATTGGCTTTCTTCAAATAAAGACCTCAGTGTAAGGAAATGATTGAACAGACAACTAAACTCTGTTAGAGTCATAATTAACAAATTATAGGTTCCATTACACATATTGGTCTCATTCAGGATAATGACAGAACAAGCTTTTTTTTTTCCACAAAAAACATTTTATTAACATTACTTATGAATTTTTATTTAGAAAATATTGTAAGTGAAATTAACTGAAATTCAGACATAACTAAAATACAAAATGTAAAAGAATGTGCAAAAGTATCACCATAGGTATAACCTACCATAAGAAATATAAAAGTGCCTCAAAAGAGAGATTACTCTTTTGTAGATGAAATTTGCAGAAACTTCTGCTGCTCTGCTTCAACAGCTACTGCATTATCACAAATATCAAAATCCTCTGCAGATGTAATCAGCATAGCTCCATTAAAATCAGTAAAACTATGCTGATTAATGCCATATGAGGATCTGGAGTAACTTAGCAGAAATTTCAAATGTCATGAAAAAGTAATGGCTACACTTTTATTTTAATACTCAACTAGCTTATTCATTGCCTTTGTCAGAGTGTTTACCAAGGCATCTCTATTCCAAATTCTCTCCTGTGGGATGAGCTGCATTTAAATTTATACTTCTTGTACTGTTATGAAGGCTTCTGAAAGCCTTTACTATGAACTGTAAATGACCATCTATTTAAATGATAGGGCCAAAGTATGTCAAAGGCAGGGCAATAAACCTCTGAACACACTTGTGAAAAGTTCCTTTTCTTTAGCAAGCAAGAGGATGAAAAAAAAATTTAAAAATCCACCGTAGATTTTCAGTGTTGGACTCTCCTCAGTTATAATAACAAACATTTGATTCCTCAAATTGTAACTGATTTGCAACAGCTGAAATATTCTCCCAAGGCAGTAGTAACATTCCCCCCATAAAAACATGGAAATCTAAACAAATCTTTCCAGAATATTATTGCAAAGACAACACAGCAGAAGAACCAAACTTAGGTTCGTTCTTCTATTAAATGCAGTTTCTTATAAAAAAGTAAATTGCATAAAAAGAAGCTCTGAAAGACAGAACTATGTCAGTATAAAACTTTGTGGAAAATATCTTACAAAAGAAGAAAGTGGAATCAACAAAAAGTGTTTCAAACATCCAAGTGCACAACAGCTTTAAGACTTCAGGTTATATATCTGAGATTTTTTCTTCAGTTTTCTCACTATTTTTCTGCGGGATAAATTTGTTGGCTTGTTGATACTCGGTTTCTGATTTCCTGCTAAGAAAACAAAGGAAGCAGTTAGAGAAACCGAAGGACAAAACTGTTACTACTTGTTATTGTTTGAGTTTTGTTCACGTTACACTGTTCACTGTCCAATAATAACAAACATACCAGAAACTGTAACACATGTTCTACATTCCCTATTC
Source organism: Euphonia xanthogaster (assembly GCA_034509185.1). Classification (NCBI taxonomy): domain Eukaryota; kingdom Metazoa; phylum Chordata; class Aves; order Passeriformes; family Fringillidae; genus Euphonia; species Euphonia xanthogaster. The sequence continues at coordinate 24,367,270 of JAYDZK010000113.1, forward strand.
TCACACTGTAAAGTCTCCAGTGTGTTCATCTTTGGCACTGGAATTCTACTTTGCTGCTCTTTTCCTGAGCAGGCATCAAAGCTTTATCCAAGTGTCCTGCAGTGACAGCAGAACGGAACTAAATACACTGCCCTCTATTAAAAAAAAAAACCAAAAAAAAACACCAAAAAAACAAACAAAAAAAAAACAAAAAAACCAAAAACCCAACAACCAAAGCAAAAAAAAAAACACACACAAACAAAAAACCCCAACCTATTGTTACATTCCTCTGAACAGTGGGGCAAAAGGTTAAAATACAGCCAGTGCTTGTGGGAGATGTAAAAATAAAATTGAGTTTCTGCACAAAACTCACAAAAGCTGCAGAGTGGTCTAAGACAGTCAGAGCTAACATCAGACATGCTTTCAAAGGCTGCACAAATTGTGTGAGAGCAATTCAGAAAACAAGTATTCTGCAATCTTGACTAAAAATCTTTGTCTTTATGCTACCTATTTACCAGCACACAGAGGCACTGTGGCCAATTCCTAATTCTTTTGCTGTCATCCCAATGCATTTGCTTTCTTTTCCAATATAAACTTTTAAAGATGAAATTAATCACAAACTTTTTCACTCAAAGCACTATAGATCAATTTAACAGTTGTATATTTGCAGACGAAAGATTTTCAGCCTGAGACTCCAAGAGGTAACATGAAAGATGCTGAGGAGAAAATAATGGAAGCAGGAGAGGAGGAGTGGCTTAAGTTGCCTGAGTTATTTGCTTAATGTTGCTGTGCACTCCCAAGCTCTAGAAATGAATATGCATAGCACAACATTAATCAGCACTAATTATGCCCTTAACTTTGGTCTTCAGCTGTACCAAGCCTTACTGAACTGTGAAATCCCAGAGTTGATGAAAAAGCTTGTAACTGATACTTTGCATGTGGCTATCTGGTGCTCTAGTTAGAAGACAGACAGCATCTCCTTACCTCTTTCTTGAAAAAGAAAAAGAAAAAGAAAAAGAAAAAGAAAAAGAAAAAGAAAAAGAAAAA
>JAYDZK010000113.1:24379581-24403262 GCA_034509185.1 Euphonia xanthogaster
CGGCGGCTGTCCCGGGCTTTGCCCGGCCCCGGCAGCAGCGGTGGCCATGGCGCTGCGCGGCGGCGGGCGCTGGGCGCGCCTGGGCTGGGCGCTGTGCGGTCGCAGCTCGGGGCCGCGGTACGCCGGGGACACCCCACAGCACCGCGACCTGCGGGACGCCCTCCGGAAGGTACCGAGGGGCGACCGGGCAGCGGCGAGATCGCGGGACACCCGGCCTCGCCGCCCCGTGCGGGGAGCGAACCGGCTGCTGCAAGGGCAGCGAGCCGACAGAACGGCTCGGGGTGTGCTTAAATGAGTAAACTTCCCTCTGCCAAGGCCAGAAACGGAACCGTGTGTTCCCTGCCTGCGTGTGACCCGCCGGGTGGCAGAGCCCTGCCCGGTGCGAGCTGCCCTGGGCGGAGCGGGGGCTTGGTCCTGCAGAGCAGGGCCCACCGGGCACTGTCCCCGTTCTGGAGGCGCACGACGGACACATACGGGGAGCCTCCTGCAAAACTCAGTCATAAATCAAGAGGAAACGGAGCGCTTCTGGTAACGTAGTGTGTAAAGTGAATGCCAAATGGCAACCTGCAAGAGCAGTAGTGCTGGTGAGCTCTGTGTATTCCATGTCAGCGAGGTCAGTGTCACCTGTAGATCTCCGTGGTACTGTTCATGGTACCTGCCAAAGCCAGAGAATCAGCCGGTTCGGCTGGAGGGAGCCCTGGTGTGGTGCCCACTGCGGGGCTGAGCACCGGTGGGAAAGAGAAATCCACCTTTAACCTATGAACCGCTGAGAAAAGCGCTGGAGTTCAGAACCTGCTGCAAGGGCCAAACAGCATTATTGTGGCCACGACATAAGAACATATAATGGGGTCAGGAGAAGGGAATGTAAGGACTTAGATTGTAGGCAAGTTTCCAAATTCTAGCTGGTCGTGGAGTGCTCTGCTGTAGTTTTTTTCAAAACAGTATGCTCTGGGTTGCGAGATACTTCCATGTGAGTTTGGACCTATGCTGTCCTATCTTTCGCGGATGCTTTTAAAAATTACTTGCAGAATCTTGTATTTCCCTGAATACACTTAATTATTTCCAAATTTCACCTCACCTCCAGTCCACTGTGGACAAAAGATAGTGGTGTTACTTCTGAAGGTAAGATTTTTTTAAACTTTCACACTTCCAGTGTTAAAATATCCCAAACCCAATGTTTGGGTCAGATTTTCTATCACTGAGAAATCATCGAGCTTTGGGAGAAGGGGATGTGTCTTCTGTGTTATAAAAAAGAAATCCGAGCAAGAAGGAAAAGAGACGTATGACTTGTCACTTTCTTAGTAAATTAATTTCATTACTCTACATTCCTGGACTCTTTGCAAAGCAGAAATAAGATGATACAGAAAGAACCAGAAGCTGGAAATGAATCCTCACCTGGATTAATAGTGTAGAATTTTGTAATTAATACCATTGTGTAAAATTTGTGCTGATTCTGTCTGGAGAGAACCTTCATATATCTGTGTATCTGCAGAGCTGTCTGCCCAATGAACTTGTTCCCCATCACGCTGCTCTTCATTACCTGCCCAGGGACAACAACTGCATAAATAAAAAATTAGTGTCATGAAGTGCAGAGGACAAGGCCAGTCCTTGTAAAGGAGGTGATCTGGTTCTTTGTCATGGGTAGGTTCAGGCACACATTGTTTTGTATCTCAAGTATTTGCAGCTGTGTATTTATTGAGGACAAGGGAAGTAGCTATATTAGTGTCTGCTAGTACAGTGTTTGCTGCTCTGTTGTGTGGCACACTGCTTCTTTTAAATAAAACTTTCCCCTCCTTTTCCCCTTGTTTTTCTGCCTGCCATGCCTACTGAAGTGCAGATAACAGTATGCTCTACCTTGCTGGGTTCAGTGCAGATAATTAAATCATGGGCTAAGAGGGAATGTGATGCTACATTTATCGCATAAAGCCTTGTGATGAATATATTGTAGAATAAGTCACAGTAGACAATTGTCTGCTTTTTTTTCACTGCCCTCCATTTAAAAGATGCTTATATAGCACTTATTTTAGATTTGCTCTGATCATATTGGAAAAAAAGAAAAATCGCTATTTATGTCAAATCCAGTCTGATGCTGTTCACACAAAGCTTCTAGCAATCAGAAGTCTTAAGTCTTTCTCCAGTGACTTTAGGATAAATTGAAAAGTGTCCCCAAAGTCTTTGGGAGAGAATGACCATTCAGTACCTGCAACACATTTTAAGTATACCTGTTATATATTCTGGGGCACCCTTTCCAGTAGCTAAATCCAGATGCGAGTACCAGAGAAATCAGAGAAATGAGCAGTGCAATTCCATGAGTGAGAACTGGGTTTTTTGTTTATTTGTTTGCATTAATTTTATTTTTTAGTGCATTAATGTACTTTAAATGATCTATAATTTCCCAATTGTTCTGAGCAGGATGAGGAAGAGACTCTTATAATTCCAGGGGGCTGTTTTTAGCAAGGGTATTGAAATAATCCTGTGAGTGGTTTCCTTTACAACTTTATAGGTCACCACCCTTCCTCTTGGAAACTGAAAACATAACTTTTCCTTAACTTGAACAATGCTTGCAGTACACTGATATCCTACAGCTTGCTTCAGTAATTAGTATAGCTGGTTTGAAGAAAAAAGTTTAACTTATTCTGTGTAAGTATGTCTAACAGTATTCATATACATACAGAATGTATATGGGCTGCCTATTTGTCTCTAGCATTACTAGTAAGAAACTTAGGGAAATTTGACATGCATTTTGCTGGAGCTGCATGTAATGTAAAAATGACATTTCATTTTATGCCCATTGATGACTGGTATAATTACACAGAGTTGTGTGTCTGTAGGATGAGAATTTCCCCCATGACAATGAGACTCCACCAAGGGACACTGCTTCATTGTTTGACACTCTTGGCTTTTATGTCATGAGTTTCTGTTTACTAATATGTATCAATATATTTTTGCAGCAGTTAATGTCTCTTTGTATTAGAGCATGCAGGATCTGAATTTAATATTGACATTTCCTTTAACTTTCTGGTAAAATTTCTGTAAATTTTTGATCAAAATAATATGGCTCTTTCTGACTACCTGCAAAATAACAAAGGGTGACCACTCTTAACATTGGGACACCTTGGATGGAGCTGGTTTACTTATCGTTGTAAGGAATCATAAACCCATGCCACAGGATGGTGAAGTAATAGCTTGTTGGTATTAAAAAGAATCACTTAAATGCCAGTTTCTCACTAAGTTGGAAGAGAGAAAACATGCAGCTGAATCTGAACAATACATGACTGGCGCCTGTGATTTTAAAACCTAATTTATCATACACCCGAGTTAAGCGCTTCTGGGAGAAAAGTTAGATGTGACACTGGCAAGGCTCACAGATTCTGCACTGACTGCCCTTCTGTCTAAAGGAAGCAAAATGAATTCCCAGATTCTGGGGTATTGCAGCAGTCTTTTTCATCTCGTATCTGTCAGAAACATCACACAAACATTTAGGGGCTAATTGTCTTGCTGGTACCAAGAATTTTTGATAGCAATTTATCAGAGAGGAAATCTTCATCATTGAATTTTGTTGTTATTGGGAAAGGCAGCTGGGATATACCACTGTAATCTGAGAGACCATCAAGTACACCTACGAGTGCCCTACCAAGAAGTGCTTTTAAATCAGTGTAGGAGAACAGGAGTGGAAAAATAATGAGGTTTGATTTATTTAAGCAAGATCTGTAAAAAGCTTTTTCTCATAATAGGAAAATGTCGCTTTCTGTACAAATGTTCCAGTGTGTAGCAAAAGTGCAATTAAGGCAATTTTGTAATCAATGCTCCTGTTTGTTACTTGGTGTCAGAGTAGAGCTGACACTGGGATTGAGTTGTCGTGTCCTAACACTGGACTTTTTTTTCCTGCCTCATATTAATGTTAGAACAAATTTCCACTGTATCTAGTTGGACTTTTCAGTGAACAGTTTTTACTGTTAGTACAACAATGTACAACATAGTACAACTATGCCTAGTGGATATTTTTGTGCTTCAGATCTAGCTATTATATTGCTTTATCATTGCCACATTTGATTAAGCAATTCAGTTATGCATTTATGACAACCAAAATTGTGTCTTAATAAGCATTTTGTGCCTGAGGAAAAAACTGGGGTTGAGACTGGTTTTGTCTTACAGTTCAAATGTGGTGGCGTGGGCTGCAGTGAGAGAACTTGTTTTGTTCCTCCAGGGGTGTAACCCAGATTTAGAAGGAGGACCCAAACCCCAGCATGCCAGTCTCTGGTGGACATTACACTCTATCTAATCAGCACCTCTGTGTTGGAAAGTATGATTTGCAGGAGCAAGAAAATCTCTGTGGTCACTTGCACAGTCCTGTATCTCTTCCATAACTCAGTACGAGTAGCCTGGATAGTATTCTGGTGGCCAGAGCTCCCTGTCACCCAAAATGCTCATCCCACATCAGTGCCTAGATTGGCACAGCACACATTTTGGTCTTGTAGGACTACCCTGGTTTAAAAGCATCTGCCCTCAGATCCTAGGAATAGCTGTGCCCTCAGCACTCACTTTTTTCACTAATTTTGGGATCCTCCCTTTTCTGCCGTACTCTTGGATAGGGCAGTTGAAAGGGGTGTATTTGTGAGTGTGCAGGGACTGCCAAGACACTCAAGTCTGCACAGGAGGGATTAGTCTTTGCAACTGTCTTTGGAAAAATGACATAAGGAGGCAGAAGGTGTTGGCTGGGATCATGTGTGTTCCTTCCCAGCTGGAGCTGCCTTCTAGCCTCTCATTCCTCAGGAAATGGTTGAGCAAGGCTCAGCTCCAAGGTGGGGGGCTGAACCTTTCATTTTCTTAGCATGGTGATGATTTGTGCTCTCTCTGCTTCAGCAATGGGGCTCCCAGATGTGCCAGCAGCTGCATGGGGTGGGTGGCAGGACATGTTTCTGCACTGCCTGGTGAACTTTTAGCATTTTAAGATTTCAGTAAGTGTTGGAAAAAACTTTGTAGTTGATTCAGGGTTTGGATTTTTTTTGTTTCCTGAAGTAAAAACTGTAGTCAGATGTATGGGACCAAAAGATAGACAGTATTCAAATTCTGAACCAGTAATCAGCCTTGCTTTACCTATTAGGTTTGTTGCAAGGAACTGCATTGCAGTGAAAAGGAGGAAACACAGCGATTTAAACAGAAACATGTCTAGATACTGACAAATGAATAGACCAGGCACATTGCAGAATACTTATAAAGTGCGTGCTTTTTTCCCATGGAAAATCAGATTTTGTAAAAATAGATGAGGACAGGTATGCTTTATTTTACAATGAGAAGTTGCCAGCTCTTACATTATAGGGTTTTTCCCTCCACTATTTTTTTTTCCTCTGAGAAAGGGAAAATTTCCTTTAGTAAATGTTTGTTCCCTTATTTGGTGATCACTGCAGCCTTTGGTACCCAGTGCAGTAGCAGATTGCAGATTACTTTGTTGCCTGTGGCACAGCTTAATTAAAGGTACAAAAAGGAATTGTTGTGCTCTGATTAATCAGTTTTAACTGCATGTATTTCCCATTTAAGCCTTATATTTTTCAGCTATTAGGAAAATTTGTGGGTTTTTTCCTTATATAAGCCTACTCAATATTGGTTTAGAATCCATTGGAAGCTTCTCTGGAAGGTCATTTCTGGCCAAAGCTATGTGCAGCAGCATTGGAGAAACCCACTTTTTTTTTTCTTGTCAGTGATATATTCCAGCTGGCTTGAAGTGTCCTCTTCATCCAGTAGGTTTTTTTCTCTCTGTGGGATACACCTTATTCTGTAGGCACCAAGTGGAGCCATTGGCTTCTGCATATGACATGTATGAAAAGCCGGGGAAATCAAATGTTTAAAAAACTTTAGTCAAAATTACTTCATTTTTGTTCTTTATTTTAATTATCAGGAATTTCTACGTCTAGGACTTTTTTTCTGCCATGTTTTTACGGGTTCACAAAATGGCTGTCTACTTTTAAACTGAACTTTTTCAGTTCAACCCCATATCATCATGGAAAATGTTTCCTTGGTTTGTTTCCAGAAACAGTCTGACAACAGCTCAAGGTACAAAAGTTTCCATATCATCATTGAGGCCCAGCCTCAAATTCCATATACAAATAGGGCAAATTTTTCATTGACAATTCTTGTAGCTGATCATTTGCTCAGGTGTGTCACATGATATATTTGGCTGGGTAGCCAACTGGGAATATTGAGTAAGAGATGCATATTGTATCCAAATGCCAAATCTTCTATATTGTGGGCAAGAGGAGACTTGTCTGTGAGGCAGAGAAGCGTTTTGGCAGCATCTGGGACATTTGCTATCTGGACATGACCCCTTGCATGGCAGTGAGTTACATTTTATGTACATCTCCTAGGTGAGCTCCTAACTAATAGTAACACATGTTTTTTATAGGAGGATTTAGGGCTACCCTCCTTGATTCAGTTAGTATTAAAAAATCCCCCAAAACAACAACAACAACAAAAAAAAATCCCAAACCCAAACAACCCCCCAAATAACCCACCCACGAAGAAAACAATCCCCAGAAAACAGTCCTGCAAAACTTCCTGAAGACCTTTGCCCTGTGCTGGTGGTGCATCCTGAAAGAGGAAGCAGTAGGCTGCAGCTTTGCTCTCCAGATCACTGCAGACCACAGGCAAGCCTGTAATGAAGGATTTTGCTTGCCAGAAGAAAGTGCACTAAATAACTTTGTATGAGCAGGCAAGTTTAGCACTGCAGGGAATATTTTCTGGCTGCTGTGTGGTTAAATCATATTTGATTAATGGGGTTATTTTTAGCCTGTTGTGGTGTTTTAAGTCACATGCTGCCTCTGCTTCTGCACCCAATGTCATTGCAGACTGAACGATTGCCTCTTCTGCTGCGGCGCTGAGCCTGTCCGGTCAGGCTCTCCACCACCACGCTGGGTGATCCGGGCACCTGGGCAGCTCCTGGCTTCTGCTAGGGTCTCCTACCACGTGTCATGGGGGCTGGAAGCACAGCACTGCCATCCATCCTGCCAGTGCTGGAGGGACTTCATAAATGCAGGAGGGACAGCAGGACATGGATTTGCCTGCTGTGTGCTGTAGACATTCTCATCAGTTAGCTGCCATGGCAGAAGCTCTGTTTCTCCACAGCCTCTCTAGTAGGTAGTAGTTAAAGGAGCTGACCTGCTTCTCTCACACACCTATATTCTCCCTAGTTCTGTCCTGAATGTGTTTCCACACATCAGACTCCTTCTTTGTGGCCTTTCCCTACCTTTCTGAAGAGTATTACTGGGAAAGGATTGTCCATCAAACTTTATTTAGGACTTTGGGAGAGTCTTGAGAGGGTCGAGGAGGGCTGTGGCCTCCAGGCTCAGGAGTGAGAAGAAATGAGTAATATATTCTGAGAACCTCATTCAGGTGTGCTTGGGATGCGTGTCTTGGGGGAGCCAAGATGGAGATCAACATGTGGGAAGTGGGCAGCTGCTCTTTGAACTTAGGACTTTTTTCTTCCACCTGTTTTTCACAGGGTCATGAAATGGATGTCTACCTTTAGATTGAACTTTTTCAGTTCAACCCTGTATCATCATGGAAAACCTCCCCTAGGTCCTCCTGGGCAGCAGCTGAGAAGACCTGCACAGGCTGCACGTGTGGCCAGTAGGGTCCTGGCTCCCTTGCACCCCTGGGGTGGGTTTCGGTGTCCAGGTTTGGTAGCACCAATGTGTGGCCCATGGGTTTGCCCACCTCAGCTTTGCCTTGCATCATTCTAAAGTACTTCCTTGACCTCAACCAAGTGTTGCTACAATGCTGAGTTGTCTCACTGTGCAGTCATTGCTTCTTGTGGTTTTGATTAAAACTGAAGGACAATTGTTTTTTTTTTGAAGGCTGTTAATTATTTGCTTTATTTATTGATGATATGGAAAGCAAAGGAATCTCTCGTCTATTACCTCTTGTTCAAGTCATTGTTGCACTAATGTCTAGGTATAACCACTCAAGAACTGTCATTAGTGGTTTGTTGTTTATTTATTTGCTTTTTACCTATTAACTGTGTCATCTTTGGTTATTATATCAATAGAGCTAAGTTCAGTTACTGTAACTTGATTCAAAGGGGAAAAAAATTCTGCTCCTAACATAATATGGAACAGTTATGTCTTAAAATCACAGAATCATAGAATGGTTTGGGTTGGATAGGACCTTAAAGATCATCTGTTTGCAGCCCCCCTGCTCTGGGCAGGGATGCTGGACACCAGATCAGCTTTCTCAAGGCCCCTTTCAACCTGACTTTGAAGTCTTCCAGGGACAAGGCGTCCACAACTTCTCTGGGCAACCTGTTCCAGTGTTTTACCACCCTCTGAGTAAAGAATTTCTTCCTAACATCTAATCTAATCCTGGCTCCACAGACTCCATTTAATCTTCTTAATCCAAAATACCTTTTACTTAGACATTTTCTCTTGCTTCTCTAATAAATTAGTCTAATCTCAGCTGAGGTGTAACTCACAGGAAGCTGTAGTAAGAATTTGTGTAATTTTTAAAGAATTCATTTTCTTGTTTCAAAATTCATCATCTTGCTAATAGTGTGCTGAAACTGTATGCTGTGCAGTTTTACAAGGGGTACTTAAAAGTGGTACTGTGTGTAGAACTGGTGTGGTCTTTAATTTCTGAATTGCATGACAGGAGGTAAACATGCTGGTGAATAATGAAAACTAATCTTTAATTGCTGTAAAAGTCATCTGTACATACTCTCGGTACCCAAGTTAATTCAGGTACAGTTTCTACTGTTGTAGAATGCATTTCTTTTAGAATTCAGAATTAAATGGCATTTCTAATGTTTCTGGGTAGTTGCTGATACAACTACAATATCAGCAAATATCAGCAAAAAATACTGAGCATCAGCATCTCATATCTTTGTTACTTTTCTAATTTAAAAAACATGCTAAGTTTCAGTGGCAGTGATTTGGGGGGATATTTTCATTGTTCTTTTCTGAAAAAAAACTAAAATTACCCATTTCTAAAAAAATCTGAATTTATATCTCTGTTCCCTCTCTAACCCTGCCATGGCATTTCCCCAGACCTGGGCAGGAAGCTACAGGTGCTGTTTTCACAAAACTTTGTCAAGACAGTTTCTAATGAAAACACTTATTTTTTCTTACCATCGTTCAACATGAAGTAAATTTTTTAGCTTGATCCATTTCCAACTGGGCAAGTATCCAGAGTGTTTTTAATAATTCACAGCTGATAACAGCCCTGAGGCCATTTTTGAAGGCTCCCCAGAGAGCAGCCTGAGTGCCTGAGCTCATACTGGGATGCAGGCTAAACCAAGGCTGCCTCCAGAGTCTGGTCCTTTAGGTTTGCATCTTTATTGTTCGGACGAAGTAGCCTGAGAAAAACACCACTTCCATACAGACTGTTCAAACAAACAGTTTACATAAGACTTACTGTGCCATTGCTGTCAGGAAAAGAACAGTTTTTGTTGTGGTATACTGGTACTTCAGCAGGTGGGAAAGTTACATGGCTCCTTAATCAACTTTACATCCCAAATGCCATTGAGATTTGGCCAGCTAGATCAAGTGGAAAGATTTCTTTTGTGGCTGGGAATATCTGACAGATGACATCTGTAGTATGCAGTGCTAAATATTTCTACTGTTAGAAGTTTTAGATCTTGTTATAGTTGGTATCCTAGTGATGGAAGTCTAAATGCTGGCACCCATGATTTCCATATTTCTCATGATAAAGCATATATAAATAAGCAGGCCAGCTGCTCACATACTGCTGAAAGCTTGCTTCTGTGCAATTGCCAAACACTGCGTGGACACCTTAGGGTTTAAGTTAAGATGCCTACATAATATTTGCCTGCAGTTCAAGTGTACAATATTTTTCTGAGGGCACAAATGTGAGGAAATAGCTAAAGCCAAGGGAGAGGACAAATCAGATGGTTAAAGTACAAAGCATTATTTGACCTGTCTTCAGCAAGGTTTTAAACAAATGTTTAATTTTGTGATCATTCAGTCACTGCTGGCTTGACCCTTTAAAAATACCTCTCCTTGTTTCAATTAGCTTTTCTAGGAAGGGATGACAATAGCCTGTAATCAGTGCTGAAGCACCAGCCAGTTGAGGGGCACTGTAGTTCTTCAGGAATTTGGCTTATATTTTTATGAGGTTGTACAAGGGAAGGTGATCCCATAAAACCACAGTGAATGGTCCAGTAGCTAAGAAGAAACTGTGGCTATCAGTATCTGGACTGTGATTTTTAAGAAAAGAAATTTAAAGCCATACACAATTTATGGTTTATGCAGTGAGATTTTCTTTGGGAGTTTAATTGTTGTGTCATTCAAGGAAGATCTTGTTTTACTTAATGTGGCAAACTCACCTGGTAATAAATCAGTTCTGTTAAGCAATTTGAGTTTTACTCAAAGGCACAGGAGCAAACCTGCAGAAATCATGGCTTAGTCATTGAGAATGTGCTTAACTTCAAAGGTAGCATTGTATGTGGCTACAAAAAACTTGGCCCAGTACCAGCTATAACAAGCAAAACTCTATGTTAGTATATTCACCACATATTTTTGCAAAGATCCATCAAAATACTGGAATAACTTTTTGTATGCTCTTTCGGGTATTCCCTTGGGTGTTACCCAATGGGCATTGCCAGATGCTATTACAGCTAAAAAGGTGTTTCACCACCTTCAACATTGAGGGTCAGCATCTTAGGATCTGAGCATATGGGATATGGTAATATAGAGGAGAAATGTGAGCTCTCCTAGATAGGGTTCTGCCAAGTATTTTTTTACTATTAATCATTGGGCCTGTGTTAATCAATTTAACAGTGGGAGAGAGATAATAATTACTGAATGAGTTGAACATTCAGTGTCTGAATTTCTCAGACTTTGGTGAGAGAAGTGAAAAAGTGATTTTCCTGTTACTAGCATTCAACTATGCTTATTTCTGTGGCCAATTGGAAGACAGAAAGCATCCATATATGGGCTGAAATTCTCCAAAGAATGTGCAATAAATACATAGTTTGGAAGAAGGTTTCGCACGGTCTCAAGATCACAGCAGTCATGGAGGGAGATGATTCTATTTCCAGCTCAAGAAATAGTTAGCACCACAGGACTTGTTTATTTAGTGGGGAAAGAAGACTAAGAGGAGTAAGTTCTTGAGATAACAAATTCTCTCTTCGTGAAACAACATAGTAGTAAAAACAAGGTCCCAGGTTAAAGGCATTACCTTTCTATTGGGAACTTGGTGTTTAGTTTGGTAGGGTTTAGTTTGGACCCCCTTGTGAGGCTGACCGAGGTGTGTGGTGCCCTTGGCTGCATGGCAGGAGCAGCCTGTGCCAAGGCCTGGTTTAGGCTGCAGAGCTGGGTAGAGGTGGGCATGACCCAGCTGCCTCATGGTGAGCTGGTAGGCAGCAACAGCACACCTGCAGGCTGCCCACTTTGCTCCTTTCCAATGGCCATGGAAATCTGGGACTTTGTGGAGCAAAACATCCAGCTCTTGTGCCCTGAAACCTGCAAGTGTCGCTGAATGTAGTGGCTGTACTGCAGATGTGTTTTGCTTGCAAAGGGAAGGGAAGGAAACGCTGAAGCCTGAACAGTGTAAGGACTGAAGTCAGGCAGCTTAGGAGCCTGACTTTTGGAAGGTATGCAGCATTAGCAGTAACACAGAGAAGAGCTGCTCAGGGACTAGATTTGGAATATTATCCATTCTGGAAGAAGGTCATACTTTTCCAGTACATGTTCCGTCAGACTTGTGGGGAAGTCTAAATACAGACATGCTCCAAACAGCACTGACTTCCTTGAGAGTGTTTCAGGCAAAGGGAAATTAATCTCTTCTACCTGACTTTCTTGGAACTGTGTATGGTCATCAAGAACAGATCAACCTTTTTTGCCAAGGTTCTTTTGAGGATAATCCAGATTTCCTTTCCTGTCATTTTCTAGAAACTGTACCGAAAAAGGTAACAAATAATGAGGGAAACAGCCATTTTCATAGACCTTGGAGGAGCTTAAATTAGCCCTGATGGCCTGTTCTAGTAGTAATTGCTAAAATAATTATTTACATTTGCCTGATTACATTTGTAGTAATAGTTGTGGGTGAGTGGAAAATGAGGATATCCATCAGGAAGTAAGAAAATTAGTGGGCTTTTTTCTGTATATTGTTTTGTCTTTTTCTTCTTGAATTACAGTTTTTAGGTGAAAGTAGTCAAATGTTTTTGTGTAGGATGTCTGTGTTTATAACTTGTACAATTTGTTTTCCAAATCTAGATCATTGACAAGGAGATTAATCCCTTTGTGGATAAGTGGGAAGAAGAAGGACAGTTCCCAGCACATAAAGTGTTTAAAATCCTGGGACAGGCTGGATTCCTTGGTGTGGATAAGCCAACAGGTAGGCGACTGTGTAAGTCCTGACTATTAATAATGATAGACTCAAAAGATTAATTCGCTTTTGCCCCAGGTCGAAGCATGGCTTGGAATTCAAGTGCAAAGTTTGCTTATATTCCTCAGTCATACATGCTGGTTACCAACTCTGCAAATACAGAAAATAATATTGTTGAGTACTTAAATACAAATGTTAAAACCTGTATGACTGTTATTTTAAAATTAGGGAAATGAATATCACTTCAATTTTCAACATAAAATCTGTATAAGAACTTTTCTTCTGCATCCAGATACGTATGAAATAATCCAGATCTTCATTAAAGAAACCACAATTTGTAGGCATTGGAAGCATTTTAAGATTTGGGTTTTTGTACTTCCTGAATATGCAACCTCTCCATTACTGCATAGGATGAGGATAGTGTGGCCTTTAGGCCATTATCCCCTGGATTGTCTTTAAAATGCATTATTCCAGCCCATAGAAGCCTGAACAGAGCAGGAGGCTGGTGACACAGAGAGCAGGTTTTTGTGTGTTTGTTTATATGTGCCCGTGACCCAAGGAAGTATTTCTGCTCTTCAGGTAAGATACATATTCTGCCATCTACTTTTTTTATATGTGATATAACATATACATGTTTTCTTTTCAAATGCTGCTGTTACATGTTCAAGTCAGAATTCACTCGGTGATTTTCTTTACCCCCATTTTCCTACATTCAGAGCAGCTGAAAGTGTTTAACAGTTAACTGCAGATCATTTTCTATATGGGGTAGCTCACATAATCTCAGCTATGCCACACCACATCATGATATTGGTAAGGCACAGGGTTCTGTGCAACAAATTATGTCTTTTTATCATTTAATTTCAGAGGAAATATTCCCTCTTGAAATGAACTCAAATTCTTATATTATAATGTGGAAGGTTGTCCCACAGCTGTTCAGCTGTTAGATCTCAGAGAACTGTTGGACTGTGATTGTCTGACAAATCCAATTAGGTCTGAGCTGGTATTTCTTTACAGAAATGCTGACAGTTCAAGATTATGCTTAAGATCTATTTAAAGGACAAATAGGATTACTGGGGGAGACAGAAAACCACTTCTACTTTTTGCTATAATTGTTTGATAGGCAGATTTGAATTGCATCTCAGTGGGTCTCCTTTGCATTGCTGATATTTGTATTGAGTGTAATAATGATGCATTGCATGGCTGGCAGATTTCAGTTCTGCCTTCTTATATTCATCTCAGGGCATGCAGAGGCTTCAGCTGGGGTAAGGAACCTTAATGCTGAAGGTGCTGCACATAAAACAATACAGAGGTGGGAACTTTGTATAATGCTCACTAAATATCTGGACAAGAAATAACTGGAGTAAAATCCAGTGAAGAAGGGGCTCGTGGAGGTAAAGGTGGCACAGAAGGTTGCATGCACTTATTACACTTCTCATACTCATGTTTAAGACTATTTTAACTTTGGATTTGATGTTGGCATCTAGCTGTTAATGTAATTTATTTGACCTCTGCAGCTACATTTTATAAAAGGTATAAAACATTGATAAAATCCTCAGCAACCTGTGATCTATCTCAGTTCAGTATTGTTGGGCACAGGAAGTGCACCAACTCCTTGGAAGCTGCTGTCTTTGCAGCATTCAGTTGTGCAACAGGACGTCACCAGATCCAGCTTTGCTCTGTAATGGTGTAATGCCACCAGGTGCATCTTTAAAGTCCTGAAACTTTCTCCTGATGGTAAGTCAAAGTAAGGTGTGCAACAGCAGAGTGTATGTAACCGCGCAACTTTGGCAAAGCCTGAAAGTCTTTGTCTTCTGTGCTTCTACACAGTGCTTAGGCTTGCTGTATGATTAGTGTATACTGTAAAATAGAATTTAAAGATCCACTTTTATACTCTGCTCATCCACTTCTGTTATTTAGTTGCTGTTTGCAGAGAAAGAGAAGTCTTATGAAATTTGAAGAAGCCAAGAGCAGCCAGGAGCTTTGGAGGGGTGTTGCAGGAGAAGCAGGGAGGTTAAATTGATTTGAGGAGAGCAATTGCAATGCAGAGCACTTGTGAGTTAACAGTCTGCCCTACTTTCTCTTTCACAAACCAAAATTATCGTGTTATATCTCTTCAAATCCAGATCATAAGACATTCTCTTTAAAGAGCACTGATTTTTTTTTAAAGTTAATTCACTTTAGTAATACTAGTTTTGAAATACTAGTTTTATTGAATTTGTTTTCCAAGATCATTCTGTCAAGTATAGAGGGGTTTTTCCCTTCAGAAATAATTTTGAACCTTTCTGATTGGGCAGAAATGGGTCACAAACTTGTTTTGCTTAGATAGAAGGAAACATCTGTTGGATTTTAGATTTGTTGAAAGTAGTCTTTTTCCTGTGTAAACACCATTCCCTTTATAAACAATGAGCTGCTTCATGGGAGTCAGGTTTTTAAAAGAGCATGCCTTACATGTGTCCTTTATCACTGGAAACTTTCTCTGTGTGGAGAACTGATTTGGGGCACTATTTGTGTTGCAAAAGCTTTATCAGTTCCCACTGTATGTAGTTGCAGGCTACAAACTTGAAAAAGCTTTTCCTGTATATTTTTTCACAGTTGTTTACACAGTAGTTGGTTCTAGTGAATATTGGCTGTAGTTCAGGATGTTCATTGGAGGTCATGTAAACACTGTGGGCAAAGCTCAGACATGCACCCATAATTGGAGAATTTTTAAGATCATCAGTAAATTTAACTTACTGTCTGGTCAGTTCTCTGCCAGAGAAATAATCTTTGAACAATTTCTCTGCTGCGCTGTTCTTTATATTACTCAAAAATAGTGCATATGTTAGTTTTCCTTAGGAAAGGGTTTGTTTTCTGTTACACTGCAAGATTCTTCCTACTAGTAAAATACAGAGTGAAAAGTGAATATAATTAATGCATAAAAAGTGTCTTTTTGCTGTATGCAAAATGTAAATAAATTTACTTCATTCCGGATTTAGAAGAAAAAAACAACATCCCTATATACTTACTATTCTTCATTTATGTTTACTGTGTATTTCTTCATAAATTATACAATTCTGAGTTATTGAGCTACTGCCAGTCCCAAAACTAAGGGCACAGAATATTAGGGCAGGCAGCAGAAATATTTAACCAGTCTTGGTAGTTTGCCATTGTCTGTTTTGCTAAGGGAAGTGGGCAAGACATATTCTTTGAACTGTTCTATGTGCAGATTAGATGAGATACTGGATTAAAAGTGGAAAGTATCTGTGTGGTTATTTGTGATCTTATGGTTTATGAATCAAAGCCTTGGCTGTTGCTAAATTTTAGGATGTATTGCCAAAAATGCAGGCTCAAAACGTACTGTGTGCCTGCGTATGCCAATGCAGATGATTAAAAGTTGTTTTATCAGCTGATGTAAAAGCACAGGAATCCTGTAAAGGATGGGAAAGAAGGATTTGTGGGAGGGCAATGTTTGCTTGCCTGCATATTCACATGGCATCACTGTGAAACATAAGTGATAATGATGCCTGCTCTGGGTGTTTCGTTAGTGTTTACACTGGCAGTACTGTAGGAATATTTAGTGGAATGCGTTAGCATCTAGAAATAATTATGACAAGTTTGTCCAAATAGTAGCCTTCATTTATTACTGTCAGACACCTAGCAGTGAACGTAGAAAATATGTTCTTGTATATTTCAGGAAAATCAAGTAACTGTGGTACAATTTGCACATGGATGGGACAGTATAGTTCTGTACTATCAGTCCCCTTCCTTTGCTGCTGGGACAAACGCCAGATTTGGGACTGGAGAAAGTAATAAGCATTACCTTCTTGTCACTTCAGAGAAGCATCTAATAAAACAAGAATAATGTTTCAAGTGTATCATTGCACTGCAGTTGGAAAATGGTACCTTCCCTTCAGAAAGTCTGTTTGTTATGAGTGTCTCTGTGTTGAATGTGGGGAGGGAATATAGATCTATGCTGTCCTCTAAGGTTAATTCTGTGGTTTTCTTTGCAAGTATACATTTATCTGGTAAAATGAGACCTTGTGAAAGTTTGGGCATGGAGAATCACTTGGAAAAATTTATGGGTTTTTTTTTTTCCCCTTTCTGTACTACTAAGCCTTGTTGTTATACAGAATGAGCATAGAAGGACCTGGGAGGAGCAATAACTAGAAAGGTGAAACAGGATTCCATGGTAACTTAGAAAGTAAATGGAAGGTGTTCAGGTCCTTCTGTGGATAGAACTAGGAGGGATATATTTGTGACAAGTGAATTAATTTACCCCAAACTGTTCCTGCATGGCAGTAGTGGACCAGCTGCAGAGCTCGGTCTTGGTTTAGTAGATTTAAGTATAGTCAGCTGAATCGACTGCTTGATCTTTTTCCCACTTACAAAAGAGTGCAATAATCATTAATAAATAGTGGTTGCACTCTAAAGGTTTGCAAGAGGAGCCTTTGGGCCACGCTTTCAGACACCAATGAACCAATAAATCAGCACTCTCAAGTGTTTACCAGCTGTAATCTATACCTGTTTTGCAATCAGTAAATAATTTTGATAGGCCTTTAAAAAGCAGTAGACCAAATCACTCACTGCTTTATTTGAATCAATTTGATGACAAAAATTGTGATGTGTGGCAGGGGTTTGGAGACCTTGATCAGATAAGTATAAGAAATTTCAGATGCTTATTTTATTGGACCTTCTAATTCAGTGGATTGGATTGAAATCTCAGGAAAACAGGGTTTTGTATGTGTATATACATTTGAGTTTTGTGTAGTTGAGACTTTTTTCCCCTCCTCCACTGTTCTGAAATGCTGACTATTCAAGTCCCATCTAGTATCTTGCAAGTGCATGATGAAATTCAGTTGAAAATGGTAAGGGGGGGGGGGGGGAAAGTTTGCCACATTTCACAGATCATCAGATATTTCTGATTAGACAGAGAAATGAGCACTTGAGTTCATCTTTGGTTTTTCTTTAGCTGTGAACCTGACTTGGGAAATGGTTGTGTTTCTTTTCTTCATGGCTGGTTGGGAAATGCAGTGGTACCTCTGGGAGTAGCTTGTTCAGCTATCAATAGCTGCCAGCAGAGAACTGACTTACTGAAGGACACCCAGTCTTTGTAGAAGAGATAATCTTCCTTTAAACGTGTTGTTGATAGAGGGATCAGATTAGTTCCTGGGATTCTGCTTTTGTGCTTCAGATAAGGCAAATCCTCACACTTGTGGCTTGTAATGCAGAGCACAGCAGTACTTCATGCAGTTCAGGTGTGCTAATAACAATACCTTAGGGGTCAGACATAGGGATTTCTGAAATCTGGTGTGTGTACAGGTTGTGTCAAAATTATATTGAGAAGGCAATTTAAAATGTCTCTTTCCTGGAGAAAGTTAGAAGCATCTAACCGGTAGCAAATGCTCAGTTATGTATGTGCAATTAATGCTTGGGCTCTTGACACACATTTGTCTCACAGCAGACCTGCCTTGCCAAATTCCATTCTGTGAATCACAGGCTTTGCACAAACTGTCTGACCCACATGGTGTCTTGAATCTGACTTGGAGCACTTAGAATCTGAGATGAGAGTGTTACAAGCAGCTGTCCCTGTTCTGCCCCGTTCTACTCTGGGTTGTGCAGGGGAGTCTTTCCTCTGTTGTGCTTGACTTCCCTCTAGTTTTGCAGGAAATTGTTAGTCTTGGGGATTTTCAAAGAGATATATCTGATAAAAATCAGATGTTCTTTATTTTATAGTTGTGAATAAGAGAAGAATGTACACTAAAGAGAACAGTTGAATATATTAAAGATATATGAAATAATATAATACCTGAAAAAATATAGGGATTGAGACATTATCAAGTAAGACATACTGTTCAGGAAGTTATTATTAGAGGCGTCTTGCTTATTCTTTACTTCTGTAGATCAAACAGCAAGACTCTCTTGACAAAGCTTGGCCAATGAATGAGGTTGTACTAAAACAACCTGGGTATTACAAATATGTCTAATTTACACATAACTGTCTTTTCCCAGTCTCAAGATTCTTGACATCTGCCATATACATAAATGGCATAATTTAAAAGCTTTCTGAACGTATAAATGCACCTCTTACGCTTACATGTCAGTACACATTTGAAGTGTGGACCAACTGTGAGAGAGAAAGTGATAAGGAAAGTGTTCTTCCAATCACCAGAATTGTACATACACTGTAATTTAATTTAAGTTTTCTGTTTTACAGAAAAAGTTTTGAAGTAAGACCTCAGTGTCAGGTTTTTTTCTGGCTTTTTTCCCTTTGTTTTGTTTCTTAAGCAGAGGCATGGGAGGCCATTTGTGATAAACAAAGTACTTCTTGCAGGACAATGTATTTTCTGAAGAATGTGTCTGTTTGTTCTCTTTGTGCCTTTCCTGGGTGGCCTAGAATTGCTGATTTCTGTTATCTCTAGTGCAGTAGCTAAAGTTTTCCATAAGACTACAAACCCACTCTGTGGTCTTGCCTGCCCTGGGAGATACTTTCTGTGCTGGGCAGCAGGAGCCAGGAATGTGGAGGAGGGCAGGAACTTCTTTCCTGGGACCTTTGGAACACCATGACCTGTGTACAGGCACTCCCCTTGAGCCTGAGAACTGGCAGAAAATGGGCACTTGCCCAGAGCCTCAACCATTTACAAATCAGCTTCACTTGTACACCGGAAAGGGGGGACAAAGATAGAATTAATGAAAAATTTCCATGAAAGTATTTGAGTTTTTTGTGGCATCATTGAATGCTTTAAAATTTTTTGAAGGTGACTTTAGTCAGCATTTCTTCTGTTTCCTATACTGTGTGTCAGAGGAAATTAATGAGACTGTTCTCACGCTTGCTTTATTATTCAAGAACAGGGGTCTCTCAACAGAGCAGAAGATCAGTGAGTAATAAGCCTTCTGAAAGGAATTTTTTTTCCCTTTCTGGATTATGTATAACCTGTGAAACTCATTCCACAGAAATCACAAGGAGCAAAGTTTAACAGGAATCCAGAGAATGTTAAATAAATATACAGATGGTGGCACCATCCACAGTTACTACAGGGAAAGTAATTGTATTCCTGATCATCAGCTGCTCACTTAGCAGGTGAATACACCTGCATTTCACAGCTTCTTGTATTCTGTGGCCTCACCAACTCCTCCTTCAATAGCACATCTAGCACTTCTCCGTGTGCTGGAGTCTAAGCCTGGCAAAAACATTCACAATACATATTTCAACTTGTTCAGGATCCTTCCACAGCCCAAGAAAGGAAGCCTTTAATTAGTCACAGAACCATAAAGTTTGGAAAAGACTGCTTAGATCATCAAGTCCAACCATTAACCCGGCACTGCCAAGTTAACTTCTGTACTTTTCTCCATCTTTTTGTATGTTGAAATGGTCGTGAACGTTTCTTACTACTATCCATATTTATTTTTTAAATCTTACCAAATGTTTTCAGCCACCTCTATCTACTTGTGTTTCCCACTGAGCCTCATCTCTTTCTTCTTGCCTTTTTTCCCTCTTGAGAGGGTTCTGGTGGGTCCTTGTGTAACTTCCCTAACAACTTCTATTTGCTGCTTCTTCTATTGTAACTGACTTTGAAAGGACTGAAGACAATAAAAATATTTTGCAAAAAAGTAATGAAAAAGGCCTCTGAATCCATTTTTCTGATTTTTTGGTCTTTGATTGTTTGCTTGTTTTAGGTAGAATAATGAGGGGCTCTTTCCCCTCCCACCCATTTTTTTTCCCCAAGAGTGATAGCATGGGAGCAATTTGCTCTTCTGTAGTTGGTGAAAAAAAGCTGTTAGTTGAGTTTGTCACTCAGAGCTGGTCAGGAAATTCTTTCCAGTGTGTCCAGATGCTTCCTGTGCACAAGGCTGCTGTCATACTTGGCGCATGATAAAAATAAAAAAAAAAATCACACTGAAGCTGGTTTTTATTTTGGCTTTGACCAGCTCCTTTGGCACCATGGAGGGAGGGCAGTTTTGCTGGGGGGACAGTGACACTGTGCTTGGGGTTGTTTGGAAGAACAAAAAGGAACCATGTAAAATTTCTATTTATTTGTTTCTAAAGCCTTACACTAATTCATATTCTGCACATGTTAGGTTCTGCATTATTAAAAGAAAATAGTTATAGCAGCTGATACTTGTAGCAGTGCTGCATTTAAGAAGAGATTTTTGGCATCTTTGTGTTCTGGGGGGTATTTGAGCTGATCACAATGCATCCTCTGACGTCTTTGTGGATTGTATTATTCTTTTACATGCTTCTGCATGGGAAAGGTTGTGTAAGCTGTACCTTCTGGTTGTTCCTGCAAAACCTGCGGGCTGCTGGACCTATAAAGGAAACAATTATGCACTTGTTACCTTTGGACAGGTCTCCCCTGGACTCCCTGGCACCACACTAATTAGATGCCCAGATAAACCTGATTTTCTTAAGAATAAAGGCAGTTTCCTACCTTTTAACCCTATGTCCTTCCCAACAAAATGTTTGGAATCCCTTCTTCTGTCTCTGCCCGGGTTGAAACTGTGTGTCATCAGATCTCATAGCCCCAGAGGAGGATGTGGAAAGAGGAGAATACAAGAGGAAACAAACACCAGGAGGAAAATTCTTTACATACAACTCATTTTGACAGGAAATGTTTGGCTCCTTCTGGCAGAGCTTTGTAACTATTTTCAACTAATTTCACTTTATTCCACTTTTGCATTTATTTCTTGCTACCCAGATTCTTCTCTCCTAGAAGATAGATGAGTATTTTGGTCTTTGAAAAGTATGCTTCATCATCAGCTTAAAGTCACCAGCAGATCTTTAATGCACATGAATGATGCTGTAAGTTCTGCTGGATGGTACATTGAAAACTGAAGGAGTTTTGGAGGTGCCCACTGAACATTCTGATTGTGCAAGAACTGGCCTGGCCTGTAAAGTCACTGTATTGTGTAACCCATAAGCAGCTCCAGGGATTTCAGAGTATCATCTTTGAGATGGATCAGAATCTGGCTACTGCACAGATTCTGTGGTGCTGCCTCCTAAATTAGGGAAGGGAGGGAAAATATCCATTTTCTGTGAGGAAACTGGGAAAACTGTGGAAAATAATGAATTGGACTTTCTCTAAAGATATTTTGCAAGCAGTTTAGTTAGGTGTCTGAAGCATAAAACATGCAAATGCAGAGGATTAGAAAAATCTTCCAACTTTGATCTTGCTAAAGGTTTGACATGTTTTGATTGCTCCCAGGTTTCAGACTTTGAAACAATCTAAGATAAAAAACCTAAAATGATGAGATTATAGGAGATTTTTACCTTTGCAGCAACCACTATCTAGACCTATAGCATAGGACTGTAGTGTGGTTTCTGCAAGGAAAAATGCAGAGCATAGTGGGGAAGGTGGAGAGGGAGGCCTGTTCTATGTTGGACATTCTGCCTGCGTGATGAGCTTTCAGGAGACATCCTCAGGTCTTCCGTCATAGTTTCAAGCTGTCTGGGATTCATGCTGAGTTCTGTGGATAGGCTCTCCAGCATGGCTTTAAAATACTTTGCCTGGATTTGGGTAGATGTGTGTTTGTGGTGTGCACAGTCTTCCAGTGATGGATTTAGAAGAAGAAGGATTTAGAAGAAGAATTTAGAGGAGCTGAATAGAGAGTGGGTACATGGACATGGCTGGGAGATCTGGGGCCTGAACCTGCTCCCTTCTCCTACCACTCCAGCGAGCTCTGTAATTAGCTTGTCTGTAATGAAAGGTGGAAAAATCCTCCGGCAGAGACTTTCCATGTCCTGATGAGAGATGAAGCAGCACATGTGAAGGGTGGTGGTCTCTCACGGTGCTACCATCATCTCCTTTCCTGTCATTTGAATGAAGACACTGGTAGTGCTTGAAAGGAAAAAACAGCTGATATTTTAACATAATTTTTGCTTCATTTCACTATTTTATTTATTCAATGGGTAGTTGTGAGCTGTATTCTGTAAATGCCTCCACATGCTGAATGATCTAATTTTCCATGTGGGAGTACAGAATAAACTTTAGAACACAAAAGATTGCATAGAAAGGTGGCATTAATTATACAAAATTACCATCAGAAGGCAGATTATTATACAGAACATTCTTTTTAACATTATGAAACAGCTTTTAATTTAATACTAAGTTTGAACTGACAACATTCAAAAAACAATCACAAAGCTTTGGTGTTTAATTTCTTGTAAGGGAGTACCTTAAGAGGTAGTTGTTGAAGCATATTAAGTAAGTTTAGGAGGAAAGGAAATTTAAATGTAAGTTCTGCTAAATAATAAAGGGATTAATTGAAGCCATTAATTTCTGGTCATAACAGAGCTTGGTGAGAAAAGGTGAAATGGAACAATACCCAAGTTCTCTCTGAGTCTCAAATATCCACGAGCTGTAAATATGAGAGTAGCTTTGCAAAGAACAACACTGCAGCTGGGGTTTCTGGTGGATGAAAAGTTGGATATGACCTGGCAAATGTGTACTTATAGCCCAGAAAGCCAAAAGTATCCTGGCCTGCATAGAAAGCAATGTGGACAGCAGGTCAAGGGAGGTGATTGTCCCCCTCTCCTCTGCCCTTGCGAGACCCTACCTGCAGTGCTGCATCCAGCTCTGGGTCCTCAGCACAGGAAAGATTTGAGCCTGTTGGAGCAAGTCCAGAGGAGGGTCATAAAGATGATCAGAAGGACAGAGCACCTCTCCTGTGAGAAAAGGCTGAGAAGGTTGGTGTTGTTCAGCCTGGAGAAGACTCCAGAGAGACCCAGTCTTTCAGTACCTTGAGTTTATAGGGAGTTTATAAGAAAGGTGGGGACGAGCTCTTTAGCAAGGCCTGCAGTGAACGGGGAGTAATGGTTTGAAATTAGAAGAGGGTAGATTCACATTAGATGCAAGGAAAACATCTTTTACAATCAAGGTGCTGAATCTCTGGAGCAGGTTGCTCAGAGAGGTGATAGATGTCCCTTCTGTGGAACATTCAAGGTCAGGTTAGACAGAGGTCTGATCTAGTTGAAGGAGTCCATGCTCAGCACAGGAGGGGTTGAACTAGATGACATTTAAAGGTCAAGCCAAAACATTCTGTGAGTCTACACAGTTAATTTCACAGGCATACAAATGTAAACAAAAGCTTGCAAAGAAAAGGATTGTCATTTATTTGATGTATTGTTTAAAGAGAAATAAGAAAATTAGGCAACAAATTAGAGGAAAAATCAAAACATAACATGGGCACCAGTTTGTCTGTGGCTAAAGTTGCAAAATATGAAATAGACAGTGATGAGGTAAGACTTGTGTTTTATAATTATTCCTGGCTTTGGAGCGGTACAAGCCCTTACATGTTTCCTTTTTATGTCTCATTATGCCAACTTATTAAAAAAAAACCAAAAAACACGCACAAAAAATATCCTAACACCC